>CM041644.1:23390426-23449222 GCA_023333625.1 Bothriochloa decipiens
CTTAGGTTGTGATGTTGTCGTAAGCTGTCTAGTAATTGGTTATGCAGCAACGGAGCTTGGTATAAAGTGTGTGTGTGTGTGGATGTGGGTGTGGGTGGGTGGGTGTGTGGGGGTGGGGGGTTGGGGGGGGGCGCATTTTTCGATTGTGCTACTGTAGATTTTATTGCTACATCGAGTGATGACTCAAACTCGTCTATCGGTTACGGGTGCTGTGCGAGTAGGAGTACACATATTACTGCTGGTGCATTTAAGCTAGTACTCCTACACATATTACTGCTGCGGCATTTAGCTTGACTGACGTAACTTGTAAGCTTGCCGTTGTTCCTTCGCGAATATATAATAGTGCATCATAATGTGTCAGCAGGCTAGCAGGGGCCGGAGCCCAGTTTCGCCTCTACTGAGCTCCGTCTCTGGTTATGCGGTATGTTGACATGGTTTTCATGCAATCTACAAGGACACTGACTCTCCTCCATTAAAGCTCTACTTTAGTGATCGGAGGTGCTTTTTCCTCTGCAGCTGGGCTTCAGTTGCATCTTCGACATGGCGAATACTACTCAATCCACAAATACTCAGCTCTCTAATTATGTTGATGTTCCTCAGGTCTCATGTTCAAGCTACAATGCCGTCTGCTACCATATGTATACCAGGCAAAGTATGCAGATGAGTTAGGTGTCTAATTCCACTGAGTACTAGATTCTGTACATGATGAGAAGTAGATTTTCCCACGGGTCGATCAATTTGTGCAAACAAATGGCGTAGCAATTTCAGGTTCCGCACACCATCATGCAGTGCCATGCCAAGGCCCATGCTGTGACTTATGTTAAGATCTCGCAGCTTCTTACATTTCGAAAATAATGATTCTGGAGTTGCATTTGGACTGATATTGGTACAATGTTCGAACACTGGTGGGAAAACTGAAATCTCAGCTGATGTAATAGTTTTGTTTATGGACAAATACCGAACATTTTGTGGAATTTGACTCAAGATATCTCCTTCAACTCTATGGAACTCTTCCCCAGCAAAAAAGCATGCAAGATCGTGGACAAGATCATGCAAAAGGTATGAATCACCATAAATAGGATGAGGCTGAAGTATTGACCTTCCAACCAATTCCTTCAAATACTGTCATCCAATTTCACACTCATCGTCACTTCTATCAGAATCAAGCAAGTCAGGTAATTTCCACAAATGGCACACTTCTTCAGAATCAAGTTCATAATCTTTGGGAGATAGAGAAAGGACAAGAAAATTTCGTCTCAAGTATGCGGGCATGTGCTTGTAGCTCAATTCCAGTGCTGGCAAAACCTCATCCCTCGGTTGTTTTAAGTCCCATAATTTACTCTCTACGACATCCTCCCATCTCCTTTCATCTGTTTCATGGCGCAACATGCTTCCTAGTGTCTTGATTGCTAAGTGGCAAGCACTTTTTAACAATACTCTTACAAATATTTATTAGGATTGTTTGGCTGTCAGACTCTTTGTCACCAATACATGCAGCTTTGCTGAACAATAACAAGCTCTCATCAAAACTTAAGCAATTTAGGGGATAAAAAGGTATAGTCTGTATCAGCCTTGCCACTACCTCACTGCGAGTGGTAACTATGATCTGGCAAATCTTCGCTGCTGTCATAGGAGCACAAAACAGCTCCCAGAAGTCTCTTTGCTCATTCCATACATCACCGAACACAAGGAAAACCCTCCTCTCATTCATTTCTTTTGCTAATTTCCTCTGAAGATCAGCAAGTTTTGTATACATACACTGCATACTTGTCAGCGAAGTAAATGTTCCTTGTCATTGTTTTGATATCAAAGTTTTCAGATACACAAACCCAGGCATGCTTCTCAAAGGACTGTCTCACCCTTGGGCTGTTATACACAAGTTGTGCTAGTGTTGTCTTGCCTAGTCCTCCCATGCCAATAATAGCCATGACAGAAACATGATTTCCTGCATTTCCCGCTTCATTGTCTCGCCCCAAAATGCACTTCTCAAATACAACACAGCTAGTATGTCGCATACTATTAACATCCGGTGAATGCCGTTTCTCTCCATCTTTCTGTGATAAACTAGAAATGTTCAGAGTAATATTTGATATCATCCAACCTCCTGATTAATTTTCTTGCTTGAAGAACTGATGGGTTAAGCTAACACATGTATCTTACTTTATGCATTTTACTTTTATACGGTTAAAGGTGTCTTGGCTCTTAAGTTAATCATGAGAAGCCTTGGCAACCAAGTAATATAGAGGACATCTTATTTTATGCAGGAATATGCCAAGTAATAGATAGAGGCCCTGCTCTATATAAAGCAACAACCATCCCTAGTAAGCTAAGGCTTTGAAAACTTTTAGATTCAATCAAGCGGCCCATAGGTCAAGCTGACCTCTGGCATGAACCAGCGGACACCATTTCAGCACTCCACTTTTCTTCTACAAATAACAAGGGGAACCGTAGAGAAAGACTTAATTCGCCGTATCAATCATACATAACGCACATTTGTGCCTCATCTCGCAATTGGCCTTCCTACTCAACTAACGACGTCCGGCAATGTAGTAGCAAAATGGGACACTGATCATCGAAGAAGTACTCCTCCGACAGTAGCGACGACAACAGCGGTGAGGAGGCGAACTAACCATATGGTGAAGAAGACACCTCGTTGGACGATGACGTCAAGAACGACGATGAGGATGAGAATGATGATGACGACCACGACAACGGCGGCAACAACGACGACAACGACGATGACAATGACAACGAGGAGGAGGAGGAGACAGGGTTGATGGCCGAAGAGGAGGCTCCACAAGCAGAGGAGGCACCGACAGCGGTAGAGGTGGCGCCACCTTTTAGTTGGATGAAAGATTTTGCGTAAGAAATTTTGCCTCTTTATTATAGATTATAGATTATTGATATAAATAAGGGATTTTCTATATTTTAGTCACCTGAAATATAGATTTTTGTCAGGTGATGTGCATAGAACTTCATCACAAAAAGCGTAGTAGAACATCGCTTATATAATACGCGAATGACACATTGGCTGCAAAAAATCCACGCAACTATTGTATGTATCAGAACATTGCAAAAAATATCATAGACCATCGCATGTATACAGACATCATAATAAATGTTGTAGAACATCGCCTCAAACCCACCAAAAATTTTAGGCGACAGTATTATAAGAAAAGTGTATAAATAAACATGTGTGTGCCTATTTTGGTCATGATTCAATCACATCAAATCTTTAGACACATGCATGCATAGAGCATTAAATATAGGTAAAAAATAACTAATTATACAATTTGTTTGTAATTTGCGAGATGAATTTTTGAGTCTAACTAGTATAATGCACGTGCTAACGCTATAACTTTATCTTAGGAATGCTTTAAAAACAACTAATTTTTTATGCAGAGTTTAACGTTTACATAATGTATTTGAGCCTATTTACAATTCACGAACACTTCTGCATGTAAGAAGACATAGTAAAGTTATTAGTCGACGGCTACGGCAACATTTCAAACATACAATTAAAACAACCAAGTGACTTTATCTGTTTCCATAAGAACAATAAAATTTATGAAAAAAATGATCATAATTATTTATTCTTCCATTTCCTTCATATGACATTAGGTAGTTACAAAAATTGTCCTACTCACCAGTTAATTACGATCCAGTACATTAGGGGCCTGCTGCTTGTCATGCACCCCGATTCCATTTTGCAAAGTTTTGGCAGTAAGAAAGGGCATAGACATGCTACATCGGCACAGACATGCTACACCTCAAATGCCATGACACGCTTGAATTAACTGGTGGTGCTAGTCCTCCAAGGTGTACACGCCCTAAAGAATCCAGCAATGGGTGTGCTAGTCCTCAAAGGCGTACACGCCCTAAAGAATCCAGCAATGCCACCCTCAATTAACAATACAAGCTGTACCAACTGGTGTCTGGCCTGGGGTCGCTCATGCTCTGGCTACTCCAACTTCATCCGGCTCATATTAAGATTCTGGATATAGGTTTGTCATACCAATCAATCAAAAAATAATTGTCATCATGGGTGATAATATATAATCTCATCCTAGCATAATCAACCGATCGACAAGAGCAGACTGAGATTTACTAAATAAGATCAGTTAAGTAGAAAGTAATGGGAAATAAGGGAAAATGATGCACCTGGATCTTAAATAAAAAAGAAATTTCACTATATTATTCTATCTCCATTATTTAATATTGCAGGTCACCATTTAACGAATATAACCATTATAGCTTTAGAAAGTCTACGTAACTATTAACAAACTTTTCCCAAAAAAAAATACTATTAACAAATTCAAAATCTACTTCAGGTCATGGATTGAAAACAACACAGTAGGCACCACAAAGAATTCAAGTAAAGACATGTCTGTGTAACTATTTGCTACTTGCTGAAGCATTCTGACATTTTCCGGTTAGAATCAGCTTCAAATAAAATTCCTACTCATGCTGCTCTAAGTCGGATGACAGATCTAATAACCTCCCGGAGAAAAATATTAGAAAACTGGTGAGGGCATTGTACCTTCTCTGGTCAGGCGTGATATTTGTATTGAGTTCAACCCGATAGTCATCCAAGTTTGAAAAATCACCATTTGTCCTAAAAGTATGAACACATGGGTTTTCCTGCAAAATTGCAATAATTTTTTGGATGAGGTTGACATCAAGATTATGGGAACTTGTCACTCTCTTTAACAAGTCAACATCTTTAGTATCATAAAAGTATAAAAGTAGAGTTGCAGGTGTCGAGCGTCGTCACCACTAGGCACAAGTGGTCAAGACGGTGGTAGTGTGGTACAGGTGGTACAACCCACCATGAATTCGAAATGTACAAGTACCCGTTCCGATGAGTACGGCCCGGTATTTCTGCCCGCCGCGGCACATGCCCGCCGCCGTCGTCGTTGGAGACGGCCTAGCCTTCCTGTCCACCGCGGCACCTGCCCGCCACCAACAATTTGCCGTCGACGTTGATGTCACTCTGCATGTATTTTTTTTCGCGAGCAGGCATATAGCTTGTATCTAAGTAAGAGGAAAGGAATGGTTAGTAGATCTACAATATAAGAGATAGTTGATGGTGGTGAGAAGTCATCATCAAATATACCGTACAGTAAACATACAAGAACATAGAAGAAGAAAAGAGCGATTGTCCTCAACACCTAAAGAGCGACTGTCCTCGACACCTAATATCTAGCTATGCCTATATACAAGAATAAAACGTTAAGGTTACCTACAAAAGACAAAGCCATGGTGCCAAAGCATCCACCTCACGTACACGTACGCAGACTGGCCTTGAATAAAGTAATTAGCAGTACTGAATCGTTCGAGACCATTGGTTGATCTAGTAGAATAGTTTCCGGTACAGAGATGAAGCCGTTGCAGAGATGAAGCAGGGTATTCACGATGTATACTCCGGTACAGAGATGAAGCCGTTGCGCCTGGACAGCCTCCACCAAGGAAGATGGCGTCGCCTAGATCAGGACTGCCGCGAACATGATGGACAGGAACGTCGGGTTGCCGGCGGGGCAGGTGTAGCCACTGGGCTTAGCGTCCAGTGGCGGCGTGATCGCTGCTGCCGTTGGCGGAGCGTTGGTGGTCGTCGCCTCCTCGATTGAGTCCTCGTCCTTGGGGGTGTTGGCCACGTCCAGAGATGAAGCGGCCATAGAGGATCTGCGGGGTCAGGAGCCCGGCGTGGAGTTGGGAGTCCGGGGTGGAGTCGGGAACCAGCAGCACACGTCGAGCACGGAGGAGACGAGGGCAATGCATGGAGGAGATGGCGGCGGCAGATGCACGGAGTAGATATATTCGTTTTCCTTTCCCCGTGATTTCTGTCCCATGATGAGGGGGCGTGGGTTTAGTTTGAATTTTGAATTTGCGCTATGGGTAGGGGGTGAGTTTGAGTGCTTCAAACTTTTTATAAGATGTTGGGTGATGGAATCACGCTGACATGCAAACGAGAATAACAAATTGTTGATCGCAATAATGTTTTCCATCTATCCCAAACAATACATTTCAGGGTGTATTTAGGGGCCCCCTGACTTCGCGGTTACAGCAGGATTACAACCGTAACTCAAAACATCCTATACAAATGTCTAGAAGACTAGAAGCGAAGTGTGATGAAACACACTTCGCTATTCTATTCTGCTCGTCTTCCTTGATGTTGAACGTGATGTCTTCAGACGAATTTCTGACTTGGGTTCGTCGATAGATGCTCTGGTGGCCGGTGGATCGAGAAGAGGAGATCGCGAGGTCAGACAACGTCTCAAGGAAGAGGAGGTGGCGGCGTCGACCAGGCGGAGGAGACTGTGTCGCTGAGGAGAAGGAGATCGTGAGCGATGCGGGGTCGAGACGAAGGGGCGGTGAGGTCGTTGTTCTTTAGGGCGAAGTTAGATTCACGGAAGGGATTATGGAAGGGGGCCGGTGCTGAGAAGAAGGTTTACGAAAGGGTTTTTTTTCTCTCATGCGATAGACTGGTCTTTCCTCTCCTTTTTTTGATCGCATGCAACAGGAGTTTCTTTGCTTTTTGAATCACTGGCGGGATTGCGGGCGGGGGTGCGGTGTTTCCTAAATTTAGCGTGAGGGGAGCGCATGGTCCAGTGAAAGTGAGGAGAAAATTTTTACCACACCAAACAACTTTCTTACTTTTGTTCTTTTTATTTGTGGCAGAGGGAGAATGGGAACATATGAGAAGAAATTAGGTTGGTGAACGGTAAAAGTTCACCACCGTATCTCATGACCTTTTATCTTGCTCTACCCACCCTCCGCACGCGGCCCTCGCTCCCCTTTTTTCCGCCGCCCCTTCCTTCCCCTTCCCAACTCCCCACTCGTCGCCGCCTCCGCCCCCACCTAGGCCTACTTTGGCAGCATGATATCCCGGAGGGATCCCGGCCTTTTCCCGAGGCGAGAAGGCCGCGCGGAAAGATTAGGGCGCTGTTTGGTAGCCCACGCGGAGGGGGAGGGCAGCCCCAATCCACGTGTTTTCCCTAGGGAGCCGCTCCACGTCTGAAGGCGCCGCTAGGGTTCTACTGTCCCAGCGCAAGCACCACCTCCCTCTCCCTCAAACTCGAGGTGAGCATGGCCATGCTGGAGGGCACTCGGCTGAGCGTGTGGATGGCACCGAAGAAAGGATGAAGAACAGCACTGACGAAGCAGTCATCTGTCGCCATGGCAACGATGGCATCGACGTTCGCGTGGACCGACCGTGTGGCATCCGGCGCATCTCGTAGGGCTGCTGCTGTCGCATCTCTCGCAGCTGCGGCGTCCTTCCGGTCAATTCGCTCCGTCGCCGCCATATCACGCCCCGCCCGCGTAGGTTCAGGCCAGTTTGGTTTCCTCTCGGGCGGGCCTGCCTGGTCCACTCAGCCATCGGGTTTCGGGCACCTGGGCCCAGATATGCTGCCTGGCCTGAGTTTCTGTGCTCTTTCACTGGATCAGATCCAAACAGAGAGCCGCCCATCTCTCAGCGATGTCTCAACGAAGCCCCTTCACAGCGATGCTGCTTCCGACATCAACTACTTTGACAACAACGTCCCTTTGGAAGGTAAACTAGTCCCTCCCTCTTGTGGTGCTTGGGGGTCACATTTTCCATCGATAGGCAGGGGCTAGGAATCCAGCCATCTTATGGACTAGTTTAAGCTCACCACAAATTGCTCGAAAAAAATTGCCCGCAATATACTGTGCTTGCTTATAGTACTAACGTTTTCCAATTTGTGATAGATCGTATTGTGGCCGTGACATCCAAGGATGTGGAGTCAGAAGAAGCCATGTGGGCCTTATATGAGCGCTGGTGCAAGACTTTCAACAAGAAGCGGGACAACCCTGTTGAGAAGGCTTTGCGGTTCAAGATATTCAGGGATATAGCATTGCATGTGTTCAGCTAGAACAATGATCTTCCTGAAGATCCTGAGGAAGCTGCCATTTTCCTTGAGAAGAAAAGAAAGGCTGCAGCTGGTGAAGTGGATGATGATGATGACTTAATTGATGATTGTTACCAGGATATGTTTTTAGGAATTGGGGCCGATGGGGGGATCCAATTGGCTCCTTATTCTGGGGGTATTTTGGACATTGAAAGCGCAGAGATGATGTCCATCTGTCAGTCACAGCTGTCTGCATAGGGAATTCCATGACCTTCAAGGAGATGAACTGAACTCCCCAAACCACTAAGTTATCCTTTGCCGTTCCATGGGTACTATGTTATGTTTCTGTGATATATTTTCATCTAAGCAGTCCTTGTGTGTTTTGTATGAAGTGAACTCCACTAGTTATGCTTTGTGGTTCTGGTTCCGTTTGTACCAACTACTAAGTTGGGAATAAGTGATCATTATGTATTTTGAGTATTAAGGCTTGATTCTCTCCATTTAATATCCATCTGTGTAGGCGTACCTGTTGTGTGCTTCCACCTGTGCATAGTTTGCAGGCAAAAGAGGTTCACATATCATGATATGACATTATATGGCATTTGTCTCGACAATAGTTCCTTGACCAATAGGATTAAAGGTGAGTACTGTTGGTCTCCAAAATTCAACATTTTCTACACTATCATTCATCCATTTTTACTCCTTGTATAAGCTAGTGATTTTATCACATTTCATCAATCTATATGTATTTGGAATTGAACATGTTTATTACCTTAGTGTGGAGATACTTAGATTGGACATATGATTTTTCACGAGTTTATCTAGATGTCAAATTAGTTATAACTGTGAAATTTTGTTTTAATCTTGAGAAATTTCAGTTTTTGTAAATCATGTTCTACTAAAGTTGTCACCTGTTATCATCATTTTGGGTATATTTTTTTGCTTCTCACCATCAGGTTTGCCCTGAATATTTGACTGGAGTTGCAAGGACTGGAACAGGTCACTTCTTTAATGATGGACATGAAAATCTAGAAAGCACTCTTTTTTCAGCTCCTAGATTTTTTTTATTTCAATGTGGTTTGGTAGACAAACAGTCTTTAGTTTTTTGCTCAGTCTGTTTTATGAACATTCCCAAAAAAAATTGTTTTGTGGACAACCCTTTTGTGGAAGCCCTCATGCTACTGTGATTGACCATTTAAACTGGTGAGGGCTTAGTACTGCAGATGCTCATCCATAGCAGTATGGTTATGAAACAATTTCTATCCTTAAGCCTAGATGCCAGACACATAGTCTTTATATTTTTTTTGCCATAATTCTAGGATTTTTGTATCAAACAGTAATATGGTTACTGATGTTTCAACTCTAGTTTACTGAATTGTAGATATAGCATAGCATTAATAGGTTTGAGAAAGTCATATACCTGATCTAGAAGTATTTTTAGTTCTGCAACTGGTCTAATAATGTTAAAAGTAAAATCAATAAAACAGATCCTAAAATGTTGCCACAGATAGGGTTACTATTTTGTTTTGTTATGTTGGCAAGGTTTTCAAATAGAACAGAGGAGATTGGTAATATTTTTTGCATTCCAAACAAGTATCTCGCTAATACATGTTACCTTCTGCTAGGATTTTTGTAAGTAGACATGCATGATATCGCTTGGACCACCTGGGATATAAAGATGTTATACTGTGTGCATAAATCATAAACTTCTGCAGCTTACAAGGCCCTTCTGTAACAAATTAACAAATTATTAGCCGGTCTGGTTTTTCTGTATTATGCCTAGATACATAGTATAAGCTGTTTAGTATAAGCTGTTTTTACTGTTTTCTCGAAAGAAAAGTTAGAACCACTTACAATTACATTTTGTGATGGAGTAAACACTTTGCTTCCTGTTACTCCAATGAGTTCTTGGTCTGCTTATGAATCTTGTAAAATCTAAATAATCAATGTTTCAGTTATTGTGCTGATATAATCCTTCTATTTCCCATAAAATGAGTCGGTGAATTTCTAATTTGTTTCTGCAGTTCTACATAAAGCATATATGGGATGCTACTCTAGATTTTCCATTTTGTTTCCGCCAGTATGCATTCTGTAGCGGAAACATGAGATAACTTCAAATTATGAATGTTTGATATTATGCTATTGCATCTTTGCATTCTATTGTCCGGCGTGGTGGACAACCATTGGTCTTCTGAAAACACAAAAAAGGTCTGATTAGCTTATAAGGAAATCACAATAGGTGAACATACATGCTCACCGAATCTTTAGGAAATTGGAAAGAGATGTAGTTTCGCAAAGAATGGAATAATGCAATGACAGATCATAAATGATTCCATGAATGATTTAGTAAGATGTAGAGCTTACATAGGTTTGCTAATTAATTTACGGACGTCTAGATCAGTACAAAAAGGTTGTTCATATAGTCATACAACTAGTCTGTTAGAGCATCTCCAACCCCAAATTTAGATAGCGGGGGTAGGAACATCATTCCAACAGGCTATGTACTTAGCCCAATAAATTTGTTCGCTACCTAAATCTTTCCTCTCCCTGCCTACTTTTGTTGGCCCAACAACGTCTACCTTAATCTTCTCATCCAGCATGCGATGCGTTCCTCCCTCTCAATGGTCTGCACTTCACGGCGCAGGGCGGTGGCCACGCCGGCCCACCATTCACCAGAGCAAGGCAGCGCTCCTCCCCATCGCAAGGTGGCGGCGCCCATCCCTATCGTGAGCTTGTGGCGGCCCTCCAGGCACGCTCGTGGCGGCCATGCTTGGCGCGGAGGCAGGGAGGCCCTACCGGTCCCCTACTCCACCGGATCCGGGCACCCTGGTGAGGGCACGCCTCTTCCCCACGGCGGCCGTCCTCCCCGGCGGCTTCCCTATCCGTTGCACCGCCATCGCCGTTGGCTTTCCTGTCTGTCGCGTCGTCATCGCTAGTGGCCATCCTCCCAGTGGTTTCCCTCCCCGTCGCACTACATCCCTTATGGCTTCCCTTGCCAGCGGCCGTCCCCCTGGCGATGCTCCCTGCTTTCCATTCCCCTGGCAACACCTGTGACCACCGGCCCTGTCCCCTGCTCCACGGTCAAGAAGACAGAGGAGAAGAGGACAGAGGAGAGAATGACATGGGGGACCCACCTATCATTTGTTGTAAGGATAGGTTTTGAATTGCCTATTTTACGTAGTACTATTGGAGTTGAAGTGAAAATTTAGATAGTGCAAAATTAGATGGCTACCTAAATAGAAATCATAGCCATCTAAACATACCTCTGCGAAGTCAAGGCACAATCTTCGCTGTTTAAATTTAGATCACCATCACTAGATTACTGAAGAAAGGATAATTATGATAGATTCCCATGCTTTGTGGGAAGGTTACAAGACTTAAAGCTACCTCACAAATTCAAACCATCAAATCACTCAAAATACAATGGAATAGAAGAACCAAAACAATGGCTCAGAGTTTATTCTCAACCCATTGAGTTGGTTAGAGGGGATGATGACCTCAAGGCACTATTTTTTTCCAATGGCTCTAGAAGCAATGCCACTCCAATGGTTTGATAAACTACCAGCAGGATCCATTAGATATTGGGGCGAGCTACAAAGAGAATTTTGCAACCACTTTGCTGGGACCATCATACACCCAATGATGGCAGCAGAGTTACAAGGAATCACACAAAAGTCATGAGAATCACTCATAGAATACTACAGAAGATTTAACGAAGCAAGAGCACAAGTACATGACATCACAGACAGAGAAGTCATTGACATATTTGGAAATGGGATCATTGCAAGATGGCAATACAAATATTTCAACAGCGAAGACCCAAAAACAAATGAAGAGTTCAAGCGAGCTGTAGAGAAGCTCATATCCTTGGAAGAGAAAACAAATGGAAGGTTCCCTAGCAATAGAGACAACAATGATAGAAGAGGGAGATATGACAACAAGAACAACGACAAAAGGCCAAGACAAGACAACACTGTGGTAGTCGCTAACAAGAGAGTCAACTATCGAGACATGACACCACAAGAAAGGGATAGGATGAAGGAAAGACAACTCTAAAATTTTGAAGACATGAATTGCCCCATCCACCCAAAGGCAGGACACAAGTTGAAGGAGTGCTATGATTTCAACAACCGATACAAGAAAGCAGGCAAATATGATGACAACCCAAAAGGAAGAGAAGAAGAACCAAAGAAAGATAATTTCATGTTTGAACCGTCTGAATTTTAACGACTTTCTTTCTCGTAAGTTTCTATTTTGATGCTTGAGGGTACATTTACGTTGTAGGTCTTTGTTTTTCTAACAAGTTGTTTTGTAGAAATGGAAAATCATTGTTATGGCATAAAACCCGTATTTCCCGTCGGGTTTTTAATTTTACGAACTTCGCACAGGTAAAAAAGATTTTTTCTTTGTGGATTGTGTGTTGCTATCTTTGTATCTTGTGATGATGTTGGTTGTATTGTTTTTAGTCTTCTGGATTGAGTACTTCTCCTACATATGTTGGCGAAGAGTTTTTGCGTCATGAAGCTGATCGGATTATTAGCGAAATTGTCAGCGATATTCTTGACAATGCTGCTGAAATAGTTAGTTCTCAAGACGATTGAATTTTTGTAATTTCAAATTTTGTGTTTTGGATGCATTATACTATAAATGTTGTTTTATCACAGAGTATATATGTTTAACTTTGCTTGAATTGATGAGAATTGTATTAACTTTCGGCTTCCGATATTTTCAAAGCTTTTTGTTTTATTAAAATTTTGTTCCAATGAGTCTCTTTTTTATTGCGAAGTACCTATGACGACTTTGTACGTTTTTCGTTTGAAGCAAACACACTGGTTTTACTTATAGGTTTGAAATATGAAGTCAAAAATTTTGCCTTGGCGAATTTTGAAACGCCGTTCCTTCTTTTTCTTTCGAAGTGGACGCGTAAACTTTGCTTAGAAGCTTTGAGAATTTTCACAGTGAAATGAAGTCTAAAAATTTTCCTTAGAAAATTTTGAAATATCGTCCCTTCTTTTTCATTCGAAGTGACGCGTAAACATCGCTTAGAAGCCTTGAGAATTTTCATCTTACTGAAATGAAGTCGAAAAATTTGTCTTAGCAAATTTTTAAACGCTATCCCTTCTTTTCGTTCGAAGTGGACGCGTAAACTTCGCTTACAAGCTTTGAGAATTTTCACCTAAGTGAAATGAAGTCGATAAATTTTCCTTAGCAAATTTTGAAATGTCGTCCCTTCTTTTTTGTTTGAAGTGGACGCGTAAACTTCGCTTAGAAGCTTTGAGAATTTTCACCTTAGTGAAATAAAGTCAAAAAATTTGCCTTAGTAAATTTTAAAATGCCATCCCTTCTTTTTCGTCCGAAGTGGACGAGTAAACTTCGCTTAGAAGCTTTAAGAATTTTTGTTTTGATCGGATAAGTTAGCATTTTTTAAGTTTTATGAAAATGTTAATGCTAAATTACATTTTGTGATGTTTCTGCCGATATGTGAGTATAATTTGGGTATACTCTTCGGCAAGTTTTGTTTTTTGGGAACGTAAAGAACTCAATTTTGGGGAAACTACATTCTCATTCTTTGGCTATGGCTAGTACTTGCGTAGTGATTCTATATTCCAAATGTGGCTAAACTCCTCACTTTCTATATTTGCTAAGTGATATGATCCCTCTTTGTTTGTTCTTGTGATGATGAAAGGTCCTTCCCACTTTTGTTTGAATTTCCCGACTGTGTCTTTATTTTTTTCTTTTGAGGACAAAATCTCTTGGAGCTTATTCTCTTGGCTTGACTTTCTTGTTGTACCACTTTTTAGTTTTGAGTTGATATTTCTTGATGTTCTCAAGCGCTTCGTTTCTTTCTTCTTCGACTAAGTCTTTGCTTGTTTCTTGGTCTTCTTCATCTGTACATTTGTTCTTCGCCCTTGGAACTTTATTTCTTCGAGGGTCATGGCTTCATCCCTGTACAATAGTTTGAATGGGGAAAGCTTGTTGGCCTTGGCTTTGAAGTGTTGTGTGACCAAATTACCCTTGGTAATTCGTCTATCCATTTTTCTTTTCTTAAGTCTATCAAGCACTTTGATATTCCTATGCAAATTATGCCATTTGCCCTTTCTACTGCTCTGTTTGATTGGGGGTGTCTTACTGATGCGAAACAAAGTTTGATTCCCATTGAGTGGTAATATTTTCTGAAATCTTCGCTGTCGAATTGAGTTTCGTTGTCCACCGTGATATGTCTTGGTACTCCAAATCTGCAAATGATGTTTTGTCATAGAAATTTTTTATTGTATGGGAAGAAATGTTTGTGATTGGTTTTGCCTCAATTCACTTGGTGAAATATTCAACTGCCCCTACTGCGTATTGATAATTTCCTTATGCTAGAGGTAGCTTTCCGATTATGTCAATGCCCCATCTTGCTAGTGGCCAAGTTGGTTCGATTGGTTGTAATGTAGTTCCTGGTGCATTCACTTTGCTTCCTGCCACTTGGCAATTGTGACAAGTTCTGATTATTTCTTTGTTGTCACTTTGAGCTGTTTTCCAGTAAAATCCTTGCCTGAAGGCTTTTTCGACTATTGATCTAGCCCTAGCATGGCTGCCGCAAATTCCCTCATGAATTTCATTTAGCAAATTTTTTCCCTCTTGTTTTGAAATGCACTTTAATAATGGTTGGCAGATTCCTTCTTTGTATAGTTCTTCGTTGAAAATTTTATAGCTTCTTGTTTCGTCAACTTCATTTTCTGGCTCATAGAATCCTCTTAGGAATGCCATGATGGGTGCTCTCCAGTCTTCTCTTTCAATGATGTGAACTTCTTTTGCCTGCTCAGTCTTTGTTGAGGCTTCGGTTATTGTTTGAAAGAATACTTCTGGTGGTAACTCCTATTTTGTGCAGCAGGTTTTGCAATTTCGTCTGCATCCATGTTATCATTTCTTGAGATATTCTTCACTGTGAATCCGGCGAAGTGTTTTTCTTGCTCTCTTAAGAGTTGGAGATACTTCGCTAGCTCTGAGTCTTTTGCTTTGTAATTTTTCTAAATATGCCCTGCTACAACTTGTGAATCTGTCTTTATTATCAGTTTTCTTAATCCCCATTTCTTTTGCCTTGCGAAGCCCCAGCAATACTGCTTCATATTCTGCGATGTCATTTGTGCACTGGAATTCTAATCTTGCTGCATATTTTAGCATGATTCTGGAAGGTGAAGTTATAACAGCTGCTGCTCCAGCTCTAGCGAAGCCCCAAGTACCATCACAATATATTGTCCATTCCGACTGTTCTGTTTATTCTTACTGGTATTTCATTGGCGTCCAATCTGCTATGAAATCAGCTAGTACCTAAGACTTTATTATTGTTCTTTTTTCAAATTGGATGAAGTATTGTGATAATTTAGCTGCCCATTTTCCCAGTCTTCCTGAGGATTTACATCCTTGTAATACCTCTTTAAGTGGTTGATTTGTTGGAATTCTGATTTTGTGGGCTTGGAAGTAATGCTTCAATTTTCTTGACGCCATGAGTACTGCATATGCTATCTTCTCAATTTCTGAGTAGAAGAGTTTTGAGCCTGACAATGCTTCTGATGCAAAATATACTAGTACTTGTTTTCTTGAGTGATCGTTTTCTTCTTCTTGTATCAATACTGCGCTGACTATTCCTCGTTTGCTGATACATACAGTAGTAAATCTGCTGTCAGATTTGGCGTTGCTAGAGTTATTGGATTTGATAGATGCTTCTTTATTTATTCGAATGCTTCTTGCTGGGCGGAGCCCCATTTGAAATTTTCTTTCTTGCCTTTCAGGGCTTGGAATATTGGTAGACTTCGCTTGGCTGATTTTGATATGAATTTGTTTAGCAAAGCCAATCTTCCTATCAATTTTTGGATGTCCTTGATGTTTCTAGGAAACTCCATGTTTAGTATTGCCTTCACCTTCTCTGGATTTGGATCAATGCCCTTTGCGGAAACAATACAACCTAGCCGGTTTAGACTCTGAAAGTGCATTTTTCTGGATTCAGCTTCAAGTTTGCTTTTCTGAGGTTTGAGAAAGTTTCTTGGAGGTCTTCGACGTGATCTTCTCTTTTCTTGCTTTTCACTACTAATTCGTCGACATAGGCGAGCAAGTTTCTTGGGATTTTGGTCCTTCAGAACTGTCAAAGTCATTCTGATGAAAGTTGTCCCTGCATTGCGGAGCCCCTCGGCTATTCTTTGGAAGCAGTAAGTTCCAAATGGTGTAATGAAACTTATGAATTCTTCGTCTTCTTTTTTCATCTAGATTTGATGATAGCCTGAATAACAGTCGAGAAAACTTAGCATTTCACTTCCTGCTGCTTGGTCTGTGAAATCTATACACATTCTCCATTTCTTGTTCTTGTTTTGTACCATGACTATGTTTGCCAGCCATGTTGTGAATTGTACTTCCCTTATGACTTTGCGTCTAGGAGTCTTTGGACTTCAGCCTTCGCAGCTTGAGTTCTGTCTTCAGACAACTTTCTGAGTTTTTGCTTCTTTGGTCTAAAATTTGGGTCGATATTTAATTTATGTTCTATGACTTCTATGCTTACTCCTCCGAGGTCTTATGCTGACCATGCGAAGATATCTTTGTTGCTTCATAGTAGTTGTATGAGCTTCACTTCTTCATTTTATGTTAAATTTGTGCCAATTATGACTTGTCTTTCTGGCACCAATAGATCAAATGGTACTCTTTTTGTGTCTTCGCATGCTTTCGACTTCTCTTGTTGCTTGGCATTTTCTGTTTCAAGCTCTTCTTTGTCTTCTTCTATGATGTGGATGTTTTTTAGAGCGGGGCTTGAATCTCTTTTCATGATTTTTGCCTCTGTTTGATCTCCGAAGATTGTTATTATGCCATTGATTGCTGGCATTTTCATACATAAGTATGAGTAGCTGATTATTGCTTTGACGCATTTAGACTTCCTCTGCCAAAAATTGCGTTGTATTGGATGTGCATTTCTACCACATCAAATGCTATCTGCTCCGTTCTTGCGTTGTTAACTGCAAGATATTGGTAAGATTACTCTGCCCACAGAGTTTATTCTTTTTGCGCCGAAGCCGATTAATTGGTGTTCTGCCCTTCCCAAATTCTTCCTGTTAATTTTCGTCACATCAAGTGTTGAAGTAAATATGATGTCTGCTGAGCTTCCGCCATCGACTAAAATTTTTGAAACTGCCCATCCTTCAATGTTGGCTTCTATAACCATTGCATCTATGTGTGGATAATCTTTCAGTTTTATATCTTGCTTTGAGAATGTGATTGGTAGATGAGACCATCTTGCCTTTTTGAATGGGCCCTGGATTGCAATAGAGTTGACCCTTCGGAAATAGTTTCTTTTTTCATTTCTTGTGTCTTATTCTATATTGTTCCTTCCAGATATTGTTAAGATTCTTCCTTTACTTGAAATTACTGCATTTTCATTGCTTGTTGATACTGCTAGAGAATTGTTGATGTGCTGATTTTGATGATTGTTGTTTGCCACTGAACTTTCTGGTTGGAAGTTTGGTTGCTGATTCTGTACCCACTGATTTTGCGGGCACATTGCTAGTGGGTGGCAATTGTAAATTGGCGGAGGTGGTGGTAGCATTTGTTGGTGGTATGCTATTGCCATGTAATTTGTTCTTTCTTGTGCTAAGTGATTGACAACTTTCATTTGGGAAGTCGTTTTGCTTTCTTCTTGCATTTCTTCTATGCTCTTCTTTACTTTTAGACACATCTTTGATATGTGGCCAGCCCTTTTATCGTGTATGATGCAATACATTTCTTCGGGCTTCAGAATTTTTCTTTCAAAACTTTTGCCTTGATTGTTGTAGTTCCCTATTTGTTGGAAGTTTTATTTGTAGTTTCTATTATTTTAGAAATTTCTCTGATTGCTCGGGAGCTGACTTGATTTGCTGTCTTCGCTTGCATTATTGATATGATTTACTCTTTGAAATGGCCTTTGCTCGAAATTTGCCATTCTTGAGTGCTGGAAGTTGTTGTTTAGCTTCGGCAGATTTCTTTCCCTATTCTCTTCTTCTTTTCTTTTTCTGTAGTCTTCGTTGGATTCACAGTACTTTCTCAATTCTTCGTACAATTTTTCTACTGTGGTTGGTCTTTCCCTTTTGAAGTTTGAGGAGAGTTGGCCTGTCCACAGTCCTTTGATTGCTGCTATGATGACGACTTCGTCTGGAATGTTTGATATTTGTGTTTTTGCTTGTACGAATCTCTTGGAATATTGACTTAGTGGTTCTTTGGCTTGTTGCTTGATGTTGAAGAGATCATCGCTTGTGAGTTTAATTCTTTGCAGGCCTTGAAAGTCAAGTAGCAATGTTGTGCGAGGTTGATCCCAAGATTTGATTGACCTTGGCTTGAGTGAAGAGTACCAATGCTGTGCTGGTCCTCTTACTGCCATGATGAGTGACTTCGCTAATGTACTTGCATCTCCTCCACTTGATGCAACTGCTGCTTCAAAACTCATCAGAAATTGTCTTGGGCCTGACATGCCGTTGTAAGTTGGGATGATGTTGAATTTGAACCCCACTGGCCACTTTACTAGTTGAATGTCAATTGATAAGGGTGATTCTGTATTGATTGTTGCAATCTAATTTTGACTCCCCTTGTGTTGGGTGCTTTTGTTTGTTGAATTTGGATCTTGTATCGTGACTTCGCTTTCGTTCTCGATTTCTTCGTTGAGCTTTCTTTTTTCGGCCTTTGCTTTTTTAATTTTTTGTCTTAAGGACTTCCCTCTTGTTTTTGCTCTTGCCTCTTCTAATTGCTTTTTTTATGATGAGTTGTTCTTCGAGCTCTTTGAGCCTTCTTTCTTTGTTCTGGACCTCTTCGTTTTCTTATGTGCGTCTATTTTCGGTTTGTGTTTCATCTTCTTGAGCTGGATCTTTATCTTGAATTGTAGTGTCTTCAGCCGGAGCTGTCTTTTTGCTGGGTCTTCCCATTTTGAGTTCGTGTGGTGGTCGTAGGTGTCTTCGATTACACAAACGGACGGCGCCAGATGTTGGATGATGGAATCACACCGACATGCAAATGAGAAGAACAAATTGCTGATCGCAATAATGTTTTCCATCTGTCCCAGACAATATATTTCAGGGGGTATTTATAGGGGCCCCTGACTTCGCGGTTACAGCAGGATTACAACCGTAACTCAAAACATCCTATACGAATGTCTAGAAGACTAGAAGCGAAGTGATGAAACACACTTCGCTATTCTATTCTGCTCGTCTCCCCTAATGTTAAACTTGATGTCTTCGGACAAATTTCTGACTTGGGTTCGTCGATAGATAAACAATATGTGTAGTTTCTGAGCGAAGTCGACACGTCGGTTTCGCTGAGCTCCAGATGTCACGCGAAGTCGTTCCTTCCTCTCAACCGAAAAGTTAAAAACCAGATGTGCGAAGCCTAAATCAAGTTATGCGAAGTTGTCATTCCATCTTTACCGAACACCTATTTTTGTTTCTTAATAGTTTTTGGCAGAAAAATATTTTCCAACTCCGAAGTTTGAACGAAGTGTTTTCTATAATAAAGTTGTTCCCCAATAGAAGAATCACATCCTATTATAGCAGAGATTACTCCATAATTAGATAATAATTATTAAATATAAACAAAAGTGCTATAATATAAAATTCTATTTTTTTCGATCTAAACAAGACCTGGGTGTGTGCGTTCGGTGGGGTTCATCCTCCTGATTGTATTATGAACATTGTTGTTGCTGAGCGTGCAGACACTGAGTAATGCAATTGCCTTTCCGTTTAATTAAAAAAGCAAATAAAAAATTATACCCAAACTCAATGGACTACCGATGGGATCCGTCCGATGGGATCAACAACGGGTTCAGATCAGCCGTGACCGTTCTTTTCCAATGGAAAGAATTCGGAAAGACGTTGCCTGAATTCGGTAAGGGCACGGCTCCTTTTCCTTTTAACTCCGCCGCCGCCGCCGCCGCCGCCTCTTCCACACTTCTCTCCAAGCCCCGACGCCTCTTCCCCAATTCTCTCCAAGCCCCGACTATCACGGACGACCTCGTGCCTGGATCTTCCTCTGCCTCCCCTCCCTCGTGACGCTAGTCCGCGCTGCGCTCGCCTGCTCGGCGTGGCGTCGCGCAGTGGTCTCCTCCACGGACTTCCGCCGCCGCTCCTGGGAGCTCCAGGCGCCCCTCTCTCTATCGATGTGGTGGCGCAGCGTGACGGCCCACGTGCTGGATGCCGCCGGTCCGGTGGCGCCCCAGCTGTGCAGGTCAACCCCAAGTGGTAGCCTCCTAATCGACGATTTGATGAACAGGTAACACTTGGTTGTTCTTTTGATTTTTACCAGTGTTTCCCCCTTTATTAGATCCTACCTGAGTTAGGGCTAGGATTTTGTGTTCCATTTTGTGATCATGTAGGGTTAGGAATTGGTACTCAACGTTCGCACAGATGGTTCCTTCAGGTTATTTCACAATCGAGATTAGTTGAGACGAATCAATAGGCTAATTTCTTTTCCTTGTCGCCCTGCAGTAATGAAGTGCTATTTCATGAGACTTATTTCTTTGACGGTTGTTGTGTAATGATTAAGTGCTACTTCATACTCTACACATTCTTGCTATTTAGTTCTGTTTCTGGCAATTTTATTTTGCTCATTGCAAAACATGTGATGTTCCTCTACTTTCAAACGTGATTGATCACAACCATCCTGATATGTCCTCAACAAGTACAGCTTCTTGGTAGTGTCACATTCCAACGTGTAGACACTAATTACTTTCCTCCTGCAGGTGTGTTGCCCTGCTACGGTTTATTATTGTTTCAGCCTACACATGTAACTTCTACAAGCCATTTCCTCTAGGTGAATACAATGCCTTTTCCCTTTTTCTTTGCCTTCAAATACATGTGTTTCCTGCCGTTTGGCATTCTAGCGGTCCTGTTCTTCTTATAAACAAAGTTTTGTCATCTTTTCCTACAAACTAATTATTGATGATATATTGCAGTTCTTGCCACATGCCCAGGTCTTATTATAAATGTATGACCCGATACAGTTCACCGTCCTAGCTACTTTCTACATTGACAACGGTTGTACCCAGGTAGGCTACATCTAAGGTGCCATCTATCTATTACTATGAACATGCTCTGCTACTGAGTTTGTCTGACATGCCCTGCTTATGGTGCACGACCAAACTGTTTATTTCCTCTTCTATGGTAGCTGCAGGGGAATTGATGAATCTCAATTTACAAATAATTTGGCTGCACACTTCTAAGATCTGGGATCATTTTATTTTATACATATGTACAACAACTTTCTGTTTCTCCAGCCATATTGGAACACAAATGTTGGACAGGTCAGCTCCCTACTTGATAATTTTATATCAAATGATTAGATCTTCATATCTACCCCTAATACTTAATTGTGAAAATTTCCGGCAGTTTTTTTGTCCGCTGTATGTTCTGACCGCTCCTGTCCGCGAGTCCGTCCGTAGGAAAAAAAAGTACCAGAGCCCTCCAATCCGTACGGAAAGAAAGGAAAATAAAATAAGGAAAATAGAAGAGACCGACACTCCAGTCCGTACAGAAAAAGGAAGATAAAATAGTAATAAAGAAAATAAAGAAAATAAGGAAAAAAGAAAGAAAAGGTGCGGTGGCTAATTCTTTTTGCAAAATAAATAATAACAATGACAATTTTGCAAAGCAACGACAATTTCTCTAAAAAATAGGCATTGCTACAAGCCGTTCAAAGAGTGTGTTAGTGAGTTTGTTATCTAATTTAGCAAGTGGCTGTTAGCAAGAATAGAAAAAAGTGAAGGTTTCTAGGTGAAAAAATGATATAGTAAAAGTTTATCTCAAGATATATATAACAAATGATATGATAAGTGTCGCTTCGCGCCGGAGTGCACCTCTGTAGAGTTTGCACCTGGGATGGTTGATGGCCTCGTCAAATTATTCAGGTATGGGTTGCTGGTTGCATGGTTCCCACATGGAACGGACTGCCATGAAGTCCTGGCTGAACTCCGCCACGCTCGAACGCCACGGCCGTCTAGGACCACAGTGGCGGGGAGGTTATTCCTAACGGGCCATACTGACCGTGCAAAGAGTACGTGAGTTTGTCATCTAATTCAGCAAGGAGCTGGTGGCAAGAATAGGAAAACTAGAGAGTTCTAGGTGAAAAAATATATAGTAAAAGTTGATGTCAAGATTTACATAAACTTCAGGAATACCAATACAAATTGTTTCGTTAGTTTTTTGTCTTTTCCAAAGAAAACACAAAATGATAACACTTATTGTTAGAATTAGGTTTTCTCCTCATAGGCTAACCCTAGAAGGGTAGCAATATAGTGTGCCATACGTGGACCTCATGGGCCTAGCCTCATGGGCCTAAATCACTCATACTCCAACACCTCCCCGCAGTCTGAACTACCGGCGCAGCGGAGTTGCAGACTGGACACGAAAAGAAGTACAACACACGAGCCCCCCACAGACGCAACTAGCCACCGGTGATGTTGAGGCTGGAGCGGAACTCGGCGAAGGTCGAGGACGGGAGACCCTCGGTGAAGATGTCGGCGAACTGGGAGGTGGTCGGGACATGGAGGACCCGAACATCGCCGATGGCGACCCGATCACGTACGAAGTGTAGATCGATCTCCACGTGCTTGGTCCTCTGGTGCTGAACGGGGTTGGTGGAGAGGTACACCGCACTGACGTTGTCGCATTAGACCAGTGTGCTCCGGGAGAGAGGGCTGTGGAGCTTGGCGAGGAGCTGTCAGAGCCAGGAAGCCTCAGCCACGCCGTTAGCAACAGCGCGATACTCTGCCTCGGCACTGGAGCGGGAGACGATCGGCTGCCGCTTGGACGACCAGGACACCAGGTTGCCGCCTAGGAAGACGGCGTAGCCGGAGGTAGAGCGCCGAGTGTCCGGACACGCGGCCCAGTCGGCGTCAGTGGAGACAACGAGATCGGTGGAGGGAGACCGGTGAAGAAGCAACCCGTTGTCGACGGTGCCGCGGAGGTAGCGGAGGAGGCGCTTGAGAGCAGTCAGGTGGGGATCTCAGGGATCATGCATGTGTAGACATATCTGTTGCACAGCATAGGTGATGTCCGGCCTGGTGAAGGTGAGGTACTGGAGTGCACCGGCAAGACTCCGGTACGCAGTGAGGTCTGCCACTGGGGTGCCCTCGGCCTCTGACAGCTTGCCTTGTGTGTCAACTAGAGTAGAGCAGGGCTTGCAGCCAGTCATCCCAGCTCGCTCCAGGATATCAAGAGTGTACTGCCGCTGGTGGTGAAGAAGCTCAGTGGGACGAGGCTCAACTGTGACCCCGAGGAAGTGGTGGAGCACACCAAGATCCTTCGTAGCAAACTCCTGCTGAAGTGAGGTGATGATGCGGCGAAGTAGGATCGGACTGGAGGCTGTGAGGACAATATCATCAACAAAGAGCAGCAGGTAGGTGGTCTCAGCTCTATGGTGATAGATAAACAGAGAAGTATCTGACTTGGCCTCCACAAATCCAAGGGTCCCCAGGAAAGCAGCAAACCGAGAGTACCACGCCCGAGGAGCCTGCTTGAGGCCGTAGAGAGACTTGTTGAGCCGGCAGACCATGTCAGGACGAGAAGAGTCAACAAACCCCGCTGGCTGGCTGGCTGCAGTAGACTGTCTCAGTCAGAGTGCCGTGCAGGAAAGCATTCTTGACGTCCAACTGATGCACGGGCTAGGAGCGTGAGAGAGCCAGCGAGAGCATCGTGCGGACGGTTGCCGGCTTCACCACAGGGCTGAAAGTCTCATCATAGTCGACCCCAGGGCGCTGAGTGAAACCCCGGAGAACCCAGCGAGCCTTGTACCTCTCAAGGGTACCATCAGCCTGCCGCTTGTGTGTCCATATCCACTTGATGGTGACGACATTGGAGCCTGGCGGACGAGGCACCAGATCCCACGTCTGGTTGGCGAGGAGCGCCGCGTACTCCTCTTCCATCGCGCGGCGCCAGTGAGGGTCCAACAAGGCGGCACGGACGGAAGAGGGTACAGGAGAGATCTGTGGGTCGCCGGGCATCGCCGCAAGAGTCCGGGACCGCAGGGTACCAGCCGCGTGCCGCATCACCATAGGGTGAACATGACGCGGGTCGCGGTGAAGAAGCGGCGTGTGGTACACCGGCGACACGACCCGTGCAGCCGGGGGCCGCGACGGTGGTGTAGGCGTAGCCGGCGGAGAGGTCACCGGTGGTGACCGAGGCAGCGGCGTCACTGGCGGAGAAGAGGCCACCCCCGATGGCGGAGGCAGCGGGGCCGCCTGTGCCCGACGCTGGTAGACGTGCACCGGTTGGGCGAAACGCGCCGGGGGTGCAATGGGCACCGGCTGGGCGGAGCGTGCAGGAGGAACGAACACCGGCGTCCCCGGACCCGCGGCAGACGTAGTGGCCCGAAGGGGCGAGGCCTCCGGACCCGGGCAAGGCACCGAGTCAGTGGCGGCACCAGGGGGCAGCGATCCGGGACACAGTGTCGGCAAAGGGCACGGTGGAGCAGTACCTGCACGAAACAGCGGCAAAGGTGGCTGGACCACTGTGTCAGTGGGAAACAGCGAGGAGAGGTCGAGGTCAGGGGCCGAAACCGGCGTGGGGGTGGTGGAGAAGGGGAAGACAGACTCATCAAACACCACATGGCGAGAGATGAGGACCCGACGGGAGGTGAGGTCATAGCACCGGTAACCCTTGTGATCCGGGGAGTACCCGAGGAAGATACACAGAGTCGAGCGGGGAGCCAGCTTGTGTGGAGTGGTGGCAGTGGTGTTAGGGTAGCACGCACACCCGAAGACACGAAGGTGGTCATAGCGAGGAGGGGTGCCGAAAAGAGCGTGGTGTGGCGTGGGAGCTGGGTAGGCAGCGGAAGGAAGGCGGTTAAGGAGGTAGGTGGAGGTGTGAAGACTCTCTGCCCAGAAACGAGCAGGAAGGGACGCCTGGAGCAGAAGGGTGCGCATGATGTTGTTCGTGGTGCGAATCATGCGCTCAGCCTTGCCGTTCTGGTTGGAGGTATAAGGGCAAGACATGCGCAACTGGACATCGTGAGAGAGGAAGAAGGCACGGGAGGTGGAGTTATCGAACTCACGGCCATTGTCACACTGGACGGCCTTGATGGTAAGGCTGAATTGAGTAGACACCTAGACGGAAAATTGGAGAATAGTGGGAAATGCCTCAGACTTTGCATGCAAGAGAAAAGTCCACGAATAATGAGAGAAATCATCAACCACCACCAAATAGTATTTATAGCCAGAAATACTCATGACAGGAGATGTCCATAGGTCGCAATGTACAAGATCAAAAGCATGAGCCGCATGTGAAGAAGAAGGGTAAAAAGGAAGGCAAACATGGCGGCCCAGGTTGCACGCATGACACAAGTGCTCATCGTGAGCTCGAGTACGACGAATGTCGGAGCTACGACTAAGCTGCATCAGAGCATCACGTCCAGGATGGCCGAGACGGCGGTGCCAAGTAGTGGAGGAAGGCGTGGCGGCGAAAGCAGCTGACAAAGGAGCCGGCGATGAAGAGGAAGAAGACGCCAGAAACCGAAGGGTGTAAAGGGGCCCCGTGCTGTCACATCGGACCAGAGGACGCTGGGAAGCCAAATCCTTCACAGTAAGACCAGAAGAGTCAAACTCAACAGAACAGGAATTGTCAGCTGTAAAACGACGAATAGAAAGAAGGTTGTGCACCATAGAAGGAGCAACAAGAACGTCAGGAAGACGAAAAGAGCCATGAGCGCCGGCGGCACCCACGGACGTGACGGGAAGACACGACCCATTTGCGACCATGATGGACGAAGGAAGAGAGGAAGAAGGAGGGCGAACAGAAGAGAGTATACCAGGGTTGGGAGTGGTGTGGTAAGTATCTCCCGAGTCGGCGACCCACTCTGGCCCAACAGGAGGTGTCAGGACCACGGTGCTGTACGAGTTGGCCAAGGCCGCCGAGTCCCAACCGACAGGCCTGGGTGAGGCATCGGGAGGTGGAGCCCACGTGGACGTGGAGTAGGCGCCGGGAGAGGTGCCGTCCACGGGTTCGCTAAGTGGAACCCCGGAGGAGCACCAGCGAGCATGGCCGCCGGCGGGCGAGCCTCACCGCCGGGAGCCTGGAAAGGCCACATGGTGATGCGCCCCGACCACGGGTGGTGGAAGGTGGGCCAGGGTGCACCCCGTGGAGGCGCCGGCGCCGGTGTGTTCCCACGGCCACCACCGCCACCACTGCCACGGCCCCCGCGGCGACGGCGGCCACCACCTCCACCGCCACCGCCGCGACGGCACCCCACCCCCGCTCGGGCCGGGAGGAGGACCAAGAAGAGACGACGGCGACGGAGCGGACGGACGTGGTGGGGGAGTGGCGGCGAGAGCAGTCAAGGAAGACGAGGGCCCCGGCGTGGAGACCAACACGGCCTGAACTCCCTGAGTGAGCTCCTCCATGACAAGGTCGTCACGGACCTGCAGGAAGGTGGGGAAGAGTCGTTGACGAGTGATCCACGTCCGGAGGTGAGCGTAGCGGTCACTGAGCCCACGGAGAACGTTGAGGACGAGGATGCGATCCTCCACGGGCCAGCCAAGGTCGCTGAGAGAGTCCGCCATGCCTTCATCTTGCAGCAGAACTCGCCAACGGAGTGGTCACCCTGGACGAAGGTCCGGAAACTCGCATCGAGACGCAGAGCCCGGGCCTCGGCATTGCCCAGAAACTGCCCCTCGAGCGCAAGCGAGGCCCCCCATGCTCCAACAGTGTTGCGGACGAGGTTGTGGAGGTCGATGGATATCGTGTCGAGTATCCAGGAGAGCACAATGCTGTCGAGGTGCAACCACGAGGGGGTCTGGAGCGCGATCAGGGTGTCAAGGAGGACGTGGTCGTCGCGGGCGTAGTGGCGGAGGGTAAGGAGCACCAGGTCCCTCCACCGGGCGTAGGAGGGCGACTCCGGGTCGAGGACGACCGGGACGAGGAGCCGGATGTTCTGGACACTCCCGGCCTGATAGTGAAGCTGCGCCACGAGCGGATCAGCCGGGTCGTGCCAGAGGGCCGTGGTGTGGGATACGCGGTGGCCCGTAGAGCCGGAGAAGGTGGCCCCAGCGTCGTAGGTGGCAGGTGCTGCAGGTGCGGCGAGGAGCTGCTCCGCCTCTGCGATCTGGCGGGCCAGGGCGTCGGACGCATCGCGCTCGCGCTCCCAAGCGAGGGCGGCCTCCCGCAGACGGGCCTGCCCGGCCACGTACTCAGCCCGGGCAGCGACGAGGGCGGTGGTGAGGACGGAGTTGGGCCGCTCCGCGCTCGCTGCCGGGATGGGAGGAGGGGCGGGTAAAGGGTTGGTCCCGGCCCCTGTGCTCGTTGCCGGGATGGGAGGGGTGGGCGTCCACGGGGGCATGCTGAAGCGGGGGACGGCAACCATGGCGCCTAGGCCCCCTGCGCTCAGGCCTCCTGCGCCGGGAAGCACAGCACCGGCACCAGGGGCTCCTGCGCCCAGGCCTCCCGCGCCTGGGGCCGGGTCAGCAGGGTGGGCAGCGGGATCGGCAGCCGGGTCCGCAGCTGGGTCCGCGACAGGGCCGTCCGTGACGGGGTCGTTGGCGCCCTCCAGACCCACCGCCAGCAGTAGGGCAGCAGCGGCATCGCTGGGCCCGCCCGCGGCGGCGGCTGGGGATGGGGCGCGCACGCCGTGGCCCCCCGCGCCGGTGACGGGAGAGGGGGCGCGCACGGCATGGCCCCCTGCGCCGGCGGCTGGAGAGGGGCCGCACGCCACTTGCGCCCACGAGGAGGAAGAAGGCAGAGGGGGAAAGGCGCCGAAATAGGTAGGCCCAGGAGGGGGAGGGGGCCGACCGGACATGGCTGCTCCGGCGGCGGCGGCGGCGCGCTGACGAGCAGCAGCAGGTGGCGGCGGCGGCAGGGAAGGGGAGGGAGGGAGGAAGGAACTCAGTCTGATACCATGTTAGAATTAGGTTTTCTCCTCATAGGCTAACCCTAGAAGGGTAGCAATATAGTGTGCCATACATGGGCCTCATGGGTCTAACCTCATGGGCCTAAATCACTCATACTCCAACACTTATAAAATCTATATAAGATCAAAATCAAATCCAAAATTTATAATTCAAATTTTGCTAAATTCCTTTGACAAGAGAGTGTAACTGTAGGTATAGATAGATTATGACTAGATATGCAACAAAGCAAGCAATTTTTATAGAAAATTCAAAATCTCTTATATTTTAAACAGAAGGAGTATTATGGATTTTGTAACCCGTAGCAACGCAAGGGCAAATTTGCTAGTTTCTTATACAATATTACATGGTCTGTTCTTTGTTTACCCTTTTGGAGAGTGGCCATCCTTCCAGCTCAAACACATTGCAGGAATTTACTGAAATATGTGGTGCCCTACAGGCTGACCTTACCTACTGAACACTGATTGGTTTGTTTGACGAAACACCATGTGAGTGCCTTTGAAACAACTACTGCCTATGGATTGGTTCAATATTTCTGACCAAGAAAGCCATTATTTCATCTCAAAGCTACATTACTGTTATTGCAGGCAGGATTAACCACAACAACAGTGGAATCAAATATTATGATCAACCTGAGTTGCTTCCCTCTGCTTACAGAGTGGCCATATAACCTGGAATATATTTACAGCCTTTTATAGAAGGAATGTCAGCATATGGTTCTATAGTTCATTGAAGGATTCGAAGACGTCTTCCTTAGCAGTCCTGACCCCTGGAGCATTTTTCTGACCTCAATCCAAGATTACCGAAGAACAAGCTCAATACTTGCTGCAATAGTTTAGTTGTAGGTAAATGCTTCTTACAAAAATTCAATGATTTATACTGTGCTGTCCTCTACGAACACAATTTTTTCCCATGCAATGTGTATATTCTTTTGTGATAAATCTGTTTGTTACCTCCTCTCATCTTTTTCAAGGATACAAAACCAGTTCCTAAAAATTTTGATAAATACATATGTTGTTTTAGTACTTCCTTGCCATTAGCATTTGTCCTTGATGGTGGTAATATCATTATTGTTGCTTAATGAAAGCCTGGTGACATGTAATCAGTATATGCCTTCCTCCTACTAAGGGCTACATAGGGTTATGTTTACTGCCCTCCTTATATCACATGTATCAATTGCTTCAAGCGGAGGGAGCCTACAGTTCTGCACTTTTTGTTCAACACATGCAAGACCAGCTTCTCCCAACCATCAGCAGACGTCCATCGAGCCACCAAAACTTCTTGCTTTTGTACTTCTATTCTCCATGTCTAAAAGTAATGCTGCTACCACATGTTCCAACCAACATTTCGGTGGTTCTTTTCCTGTATCCACTACAATATATTATACATGTATATGCCACCTTTGACACTGCACCCACATCTGTTGGCCACGGTGTGCACACCTGCCTGCACGAAGCGTGGGACTACCTGCTAGTATCAATTGGTTTTGTTGATTGCTGCAATGCAATTTTATCTTCTACCAGACAATCTGCAATACAAGGTTCCTTCACCTAAAGATACATATTTTGTTCAGTTGAAGTGAATTTGACAATTGTATTCTCTCTGCACCAAAAAAAAAAATCCTTCGCTTACACTAAATACCTTTGCTTATTTGCTACATGGTGCTGTTCTCCAGATAATGACCATATAAGTCATGCTGTGGATACGATCACAAGAGTAACCTGTTGTTCCTCATTACTATTGCTTCTGATGCTTACTACAAAATGTTTTCTTTTTTCCCAGGTGTCCACTTCGTACATTTCAGTGCGTAGCCAGCAGCCACCCCATGAGTATCACTCGCTGGACGCCATCCGCCCCAGGTCGATGAACACCGCTCGGTGGACGCATCCGCCCAAGGTCTGTCTCCATGCTCACCCCTCCCCTATGCATGTTAAACCTTCCCCTGTATGTGCCACCATATTATATAAAAATGATATACAGATCTACGGCCTATTCTTTAAAAGCAGTCATGAAAACAGAAAGAATGTGAAGCCATGTATATAGATTTATCTCATAAAAAGAAATCATTCCATCATTTTACCCATTAATTTTGGTTCTGTGCTGCTCGATTTAGGTAACAGGTGTTATATTTGAACTTAGAAGATTGGGCTCCATAACAGAGCATCACCTCCTACTGGTGTCGTTTCTGAAATCTACAATCATAATTGCCTGATATATACCGCCTTTTCCACTGCATCTAAATCTGTTATACATTGCAGTGGAGCTCGACATCGATAACCCCATCGTCATGGGCACCACCCTCATGTTGGCCACACCCAAGCCGAGCTGGAGGAAGAAGGAGCGCAGTGCATCTCCCCCACCCATGGGGCCTCACACCCAGTGGAGATTGACATCGACATCGTCGTGGGCGCCGCCCTCGTGTTGGCCTCGCCTGAGCTGGGCCGGAGGAAGGAACGCAGTGCGTCTCCCCCTCCCCAGTTGTTTGGTAGGAAGAGGGAGCGTGATGCGTCGCTGTATGTGGTTGACCTCTGCGATAGCGCTGAGAAGGAGCCCACCGCCAAGAAAGGTTCGCTCGCTGCCCTCTCAACTGCAATGGCTTGCAGATAGGTTGGGATGTTTCTGTTTGCTTTGGTGAATGGGGTTGCTTTACCTGTCCCATTATCAGTAGATCCGTTCTTGTGCTTCTGCAAAAAACATGTTCTGATTTCCTAATAAGCAGGATCACAATGCGGATTGAAGTTGGTTTGAGGTTTCCAAACTTTTAGACATTATTAGAAGAAATGTTGACATTGAATAAAATTAGTAGAATTAGTACTAGGCACCGGTTGAAATCATTAATGGTGAAGTCTGATGGCAAAATATATGCCTGATGAGTGACAATTTTGAACTTTGTAGGGAAATATCATTGTACATGTGATTTAGAATCGCCTCCTAGCTGAGCTAGGCATGGGATTCGCATATTCAGCCCATCGATAAAGATGATGTTTAGCATTGTGCAAGAGGAGCCATCATATACCATGTACGTCAACAACCGGCTTGGGGAAGTTGTATCCCCATTTATCAAGATAAGTATTTCTTTTTTTTATTTTACTGTTTATTTTGGCAATATAGTTAGTTAAAAAAACATGCATAACTAAAAACAAAATAAATTTTTATCTCTCTATTAATAATGAAAACAAAATAAGCGAGTGTGTTTATAATTTTCTTGGTCTTTGTTTTTAAGAGCTGATAATAAATAAAAGAGAACTCGATCTAATCCCTAAATATGGAAATGATGAATAGTTGCTCTGTTCTAATTCCTTTCAAGTACCTCGTTTTTAACTTTAAATTCTCTGAGTTTTAGATAAAACTATTTTGATGTAAGATTTACTCTGAACTTGAAACATGCGGGTAGCATATGCTTGATCTAAGTCTAGGCTGTTGATGGATATGATATGAGAAGGTCCGAGCTGCTATTTATCTTGTTCTAAGTGACACTAGAGTTACAGAGATTTATCTTTTGAAAACCTTAAAAATGCCACATGATGAGTTCCTGTATGATGAGAGTTTGAATTCCTACCATAGCTATATATACATGCTTGCTAGACTAGGAAAATCAGCTCATAAGCTGCTTGCTTTGTTTTGAGTTTGGTCAAACCGTGTGAGACCCTTGTCGAGAGGATGGTCATGCTCCCAAGATGAAGATCACTTACACCCACATATATTCTGCTGCTCCTACCCTGGGAGTAGGCAAAAACATGCCTTTCAAGAAGATTGTTAGGTTTCCAAATAAATGCTCCAAGATTGTGATGCCTTCCCAAGTTTATTGGATTCCAGGCAAGAGGCATGAGGCTATGCAAAATAAGCATCGAAAGAAAAAGAAAGAGAAAGGAGAAAAGTCCCAATATGCAAAGAAACACTCAAAATGATAGCTCATGATCTCTGGGCCTGAAGAAGGTCTTCGTTGTCATCAAAGAAGGAAGAAAATATCCCAAGACATCCGTAGTAAAGTTCTTCATAAATTCTTCGGTTGGAGACAATCTCTCCAGGAGCAAAGTAGAATTAGGTTAGCCACCAAATATTTTCACACACATGCACATCTTGATCTAAGGTTATGACACTCCCTCCTCAGATCCTGTTTTGACTGGGCAATACATGCAAGGTAAGTATGCTACATCCTTGAAATACCTTCAACTCCATATAAGCCTATTAGTTGTAGGGTGAGAGAGAGAAGGCGCAGTGTTACTTTGCCTTATGCAAAAAATACCACATATCTTGAGAGAAGAGAGAAGGCAGACATCATCATTGCCTTGGTAAGGACCCACAAATACCACATATGAGAGACTTGAGAGAGTCATACAAAGGAATATCTGAATTTTATTTTGAAAATCTGCAAAACTCCGGAATAAAGGTTGATCGAAGAACTCGAGAAATAGTGCTTAACTTGACCGTTCTGTCTTTCGATTGCTCAAGATCCAAGTGAAGGCTCAAAGCCCTATGGTTGAAGGTAATATGGTTGAAGGTAATATGGGTAAGTTTGAAAGTCAGAATAGTTTACTCTAATTCGGAGGAAAATTTTTGTTAGAACCCATGTGTACTTTTGAGGCGTGAAAACATTGATGCAACTCCTCTTGTTCTCTAATTTGTTGTCAAACCCTTCAGTGTTGTGGTCCATTGGTTTAGTACCTTCTTAAAGATGAAACATGTGTATTCATGTTTTTCTTAGGAATGTTTGGAATCTGAATTGTTTTATTGTCTACTTATCTTTAATTTATGAACTTTGTAATTGTGCTCTCTTCTATCTTGAAAGGTTAAGAACAATGTCCGAGGCTCCATATTTATAAGGAGTTTGATACTAATCTCATTTAGTAATCCTTGTGGATGTCAGGTGAGAACCTGATCCTTACTTTTGAACCTAAGGAAAATACTTGTTATTTTGGTGCTTTGTTATCATTTAATGTTAAAAGTTGTACCATGTTGATTGCAGACCCCCTGCCTAGGGTTTCCACAGTGTGGCGTCTTGAGCGGGTCTCCGCGGTGGTCGGAACTCGGCTCAGCGGCAGCAGCGGTCCTTCTCCTCCTCGACATTCCCCCACGCGACGTACGGCGATGGCGGCCCCAGCGCAGCTATTTTGATCGTCACTTACTTAGTTCGGCAACATCTAATTATTTATTAATTTCTCTATTCCTACAGGTTAAGATTTTCAGCAGCCATAATGAGTTAATATTCATAAAAGATTGAAGATCGTCACTTTAGCTCGGCAACATCTAATTATTTGTTAATTTCTCTATTCCTACAGGTTAAGATTTTCAGCAGCCATAATGAGTTAATATTCATAAAAGATTGAAGAACTCGCTGGAATGCGCACATGACGGCTGAGGACGTGGCGTACGGCGACGCCAGCCGGTACTCATACACTTGGACGGCATAGCTCGAATTTTGGACAAATAACTTACGTATCCCTGCTCTGCTTTGCTGCGGGGAAGAGCAGGCCCGTTCGTTGCGTCGTTTCTACAGCATGTATGAGAGCATGTTGCCGGGTCCGCAATGGAGCTGATGAAGCTGGCTAGGTTGACCACCGATGAATTCTCCGAGATCCCAGCGAGTGCGAAAGAGGTGGTTCAGGGTTCACGATCTCGTCCTATGCATCGACGAGGTGGTTCAAGATCTCATCCTGTGCATCGAGTGGCGGAGAGGTTTGAACGTGGTTGATATGCAATGGTACGACAGATCAAAACGGGATTGTTTATAGCAGAACGACCTCCCTCCGTTGCCGCCGTTGACGAGGTGCAACCGGCCAAGACTCTTGAGCTTCTTTCGGCTCTCCAAGAAGGCGGCGCCTCCGACGTCGCAGAACTTGCCTCATGGTGCTCCGGGCCGACGGCAACAAGCAGAGCTTCGTGCTCCCACCGCAGCGCCAGGCGCCGGCACCGTGCCTGCATGTCGTCTCAGTCGAGGACTTATTTGTTTAGGGGCATATTTTTTAGGGGGCTGGCCGTACATTTTCCTGTCACGTGGCAAGTATGGACCTATAATGTATTGTTTAACAAGTTCATTACCTAAATATGTGTTTTGCATGTTCATGGACCTAGGTGACACATCACTGAAAGTTCTAAGGGTCTTCCATGCATTTAACTCTTTTTTAAATTATGCAACCTGCTGTAGGTTGATATCTTAGATTATGCAACTTGCTGAAAGGCTTCTCATGATGTGTGCAGTTTTGGGTTACACAAAGGCCAAGCCAAACATCATGTTGCTGGGAACTGAACATAATAGTAAGCTGTTTCAAACCAACAGGCTGTACAGGACAACAAACATGTTGAACCACTACTTGGATTGTTCACTTGAAGAACAGCGATCTCGCCTTGCCGAGGTACCATCCTCCGACTTTCTCTTCATTTCCGTCGACGTCGAGGTAGGCTCGAGCCCGCGGCTAGTGGAGGTGGACTCGAGCGCACGACTCGTCGAGGTGGGCTCGAGTGCGCGACTCGTCGAGGTGGGCTCGAGCGCGCGGCTCCTCCAAGGTCACATCTTGGGCGGCGTAAGTGTACGCCGTTGAGCTCTCGTTGAGGTCCACGAAGCCATGCGCTAGGAACAGAGCGCCGTCCTCTTCTTTCGCCTCGGCGTACTGGGCACAGCCTCCTTGTCCTCCGCCACCGCGTTGATCTCCTACGCTGCCTCCACCACGATGGCCACCACGGTCGCCACCACGGCCACCACCGCCGCGGTCACCTTGATCACGTCACGGCTGGTGGCAGTCGCGTGCCCAGTGGCCCTCCTGGCCACAATTGAGGCAGGTGTCGCCGCGATCGGGCTTGTGGTCGTCGCCGGCGGCTCCTCCATCATCACGGCTCCCACGACCGCCACGACCTCTCTTGCCTCCGTGCCCGTGCTGACGACAATCTAGGGAGCCGGAGCCGCTGGAGTCGTCCGTGCTCTTCTTCTCCTTCCAGCGCGCCTTCCACTGCTCCTTCGTGTACATCAGCTTGCCGCCAAGGGTGATGGGCTCCGTAGGTGCTTGCTGCTCCCGATCATCCATCGCCTTGAGCCTTCACGTGACCTCCTCGAGGAATTGCTCTATGGCGACGACGATCTAGGCGTACTTTGTCGGCACCGTGCGCAGGAACTTCTCCATGACTTGCTGCTCGTCGATGTCGCAGCAGCCGTGGATGACCAGCTGCTGATGCAAAGCCTGAAGCCAGAGCGCGTAGTCCTCGACTTGCCCCCCTGCTTCATGCTGATGTTCTCCTAATCGCGGCGAAGACGCTGCATCGTCCACGCCAATCCTTGCTGCAACGATGGCGTCCCACGCCACCTTCACATTTTGCTTGTCGATGAGCGGGATGCCCATCTCCTTGGGCACGGCGGCATCCCACAAGTTGCGAGCTTGCATCCGCAGCTTCATGGTCTGGGACCACTCGTCGTAGTTCGTCTTGTCCAGCATGGGCCACGCAGTCCCGCTGCCAGAGTCGTGGTAGACGACCCACGGCTCTGGCGACTGGTGGTGCCTGCCGCTGTGCCCGCGACGACGCGGTGACGCGGCGGCGGTGACGGGGATCGGTTGCGAGGGCTCCTCGACCTCCCGGGTGACCCATCGTACAACTTGTCCTCCTTCTTGGTCCCGCTACCTACTGCCCTCTCCTCTGCGGCGATCTCCGCACGCAGCTCACGCGCCGTCACGGCGGCAGCCTCCGCCGCCTTGCCCGCGTCCCGCGCCGCCTGGATCGCTGCTGCTACAGCTTCCTCCGTTGCCTTCATGCGAGCAGCCTTGCTGTTGGGGTCGCCCTACACCTCATCAGGATCCTCAGCACCGTCCCTGACAGTCTTGGCGGCTGGCGCTCGGCGGACGTCGCCATGACTGGAGCAAGAACAGGGTAGGTGGGTAAGAAAGGGGATAACTTGGGCTATCTAGAACCTAGCTCTGATGCCAACTGTTGGGAAAAGACATAGGATTTGGGTAAACCAAAGGCACCATGACCCCTTGGGATTCACTTTCTTATATATCAAACGGCATAAAGGTTTGCTTGGAATACAAGATGCTCAAATGGCATATTCCTATATCATATTGCATAAAGTATAAAGTAGATAGAGATAAGCTCCTTGGCTGTCAAGCAAGCTCACAAGGCTTTGTCCAGCTCAAGGGCATTACAATAAACTAATGACTGAATTAGAAGATGAACTAATATACTGATAGCTTAATTGATAGGCTTACTCAACATCGGCGCAGTACGTGGTGAACTGCACCGCCGTGAACTCGCCACCGCGGTCGGTCCGGAGCACCTGCAGCCGCTTGCCGCACTCTGCCTCCACGCGCTCCTTGAAACGCTTGATGGCGTCCACCGCCTCGTCCTTGCTCGTCAGGAGCTTCAACCACATGTAGCGACTGCACTCGTCCATGAGCAGGAGGAAGTACCTCCGCCCGCCATGCGTCGCCGACGTGATCGGCCCACAAAGGTCCCCATGGACCAGTTCGAGCGGATCCGCCGTGTGATACTTTGCTGCCAAAGGGAATTGCAACCGCCTCTGCTTCCCTCCTATGAAACTGTCGCAAAGCTCCCTGACGTGCTGATCTACGGCAGGCCGGACACCATCATCCCCAGCCGGCCAAGAGCGTCGAAGCTCAAATGGCCGAAACGGTCATGCCATAGCCATGGCTCTGTGCACGCCGCCACGAGGCACACTGGCTGCTCCACCTTCAAGTCCAAAAGATAGAGCTGGTTATGGGAACGCGTTACCTTAGCGAGAAGACGCTGTTCCTGATCCCAAATCCTCAGCACGCCGTCTTGGATCATCGCTTTCGCGCCTTGCTCATCCAGCTGCCCCAGGCTGACGATGCTCGACCGCAGCTGGGGGATGAAGTAGACGCCGGTGAGTGCCCGGTGCTCACCGTTTTGGCACTGGAACACAACCGCGTGGATATGGACCCGCGAACCATCTCCGAACTTGACCGTGCCAGTCTTGTTCATGTCGAGGTTGGAGAAGGCGGCATGGCAGCCGGTCATGTGGTTGCTCGTGCCGGAGTCGAGGTACTAGCGCTGCTCCTGCTCGTCGCCAACCGCACCCAGGTGTGCTTGCGCTCGCGGCTCGTTAAGATTGATAGCCTGCGGCGCAATCCTCTGCTCCGCCTCTATCTCCCCTGTTTTGCCATCCTGCAGTGTGCAGAACTCACCTATGAGCAGTGCGTGCTCGTCATCGCTGTCGTCCTGAGCCAAGTGCGCCTCCTCCTTCTCCTTCTGGTCAGGGTCCTTCTTCTCCTTCTGGTCAGGGCACTCACGGGCGTATTTGGGAGGCACGACACACAACAGCTTGCTGATGATGTCATCTTCCTACAGCGGCTTGCCGTAGGTGGCCAGCTGGCTCGCGAGCGACTGGAGCCGCAGGGCGAAGTCCTCCACCGACTCACCGGATTTGAACCGGATGTCGTTGAACTCCTGGCATAGCTACTGCACCTTGCCTCGCTTAGCTCGATCTGAGCCGATGCGGAATGATGCCAGCAGCTCCCATGCCTCCTTCGCCGTGTTCTTGGCCCCTAGCGCCTCATGGAACTCGCTCGGAGTGAAAGCCATAAGCACCTCCATGACGCCCACCTCCGCCTCCTCTTCGGCGTTGCCAGTCTCCACGGCCGACCACCACTTCCGCACGTGGAGCTTCCACTTCATGTGGATAGCCCACTCGCCGTAGTTGGTGCGGGTGAGCATCGGCCAGGAATTGTTCCCGCCGAACTCCCTCACCGTGCGCACCTCCGTCATCGTGTGGGTCACTGGCGTGACCTGCTTGTCCTTGACGTCGTCGTTGCTTGGCGTCGCCCAGCCGGTATCCGTCATCATAGGAAGCTACCTGGTGATGCGTACGGCTCTGATACCACGTGTTGGCACAAGGACCTTGCGCCCAGGTGAGCAGCACCTGCTCTCCTTCCCTCTCCTTCCCTGGTCCAAGGAAGAAGATGAGCAGAGCTCAAACACACGCACACTGCTGCTGCTGCTCTGTTCTTTGCATTGGCTAAAAACTGAGGCCTGAATGTGGTGGTGAAAGCTACCTTCTTGCATTCATTGCTTGCATATATAAACAACCTATCTACCGAAAGGACGCGTGTATCCTACTGCTACAATGGCCTAATGCCATGCTGCTACAGTGCAAGGGATGCACAACATGACGCCGACCTCATCTACTCCTTGACCAACTGCAGCTGGTGAGAAAAGGATGGGAGCAGCAGATTATGTCTAACACAGACATCCTCACCAAGCCACTCGGATGTCTTCGATTCATGGAGCTGAGGGCCAAGATTGGGATGGTGGAAATTGTTAGATGTGTATGGTGTATATTGTATTTCCCTCTTTGTATAAGGACCTCAATGCTTATATGCCCAACTGATGTACATATTTGGGCAGTTGCCCTATGGAATAGATGAGCTTCATCAATCCTAACATGGTAGCAGAGCCAAAGTCTTAGGGTTAGGGTTTACCTCGCACGCTCTTCAGTCGCGCTCTTCCCTGCTCTGCCATCGCCTCTTCCGTGCGATTCTCAAGTCGCTGGGCGCAACTCTTCGTCGTGCGCCCCATCGTCGATGCGGCTCTCCGCCGTCGCACGACCCCCGCGTCGCGAGCTCGGGCGCGGTCATCGCGTCTCCTGTCGCCGGAAGCGGCCATCCGTAGGCCGTCGCGCTTCCCCGCATCGCGAGCTCAGGCGCGGCCCGCGCATCGCGAGCTTGCATCGTGAGCCGGGAGCGGTGCCCGCGTCGCAAGTCGTTGGAGCGGCCCGTAGGCCGTCGCGCATCCCGCTACGGGCGTGTCCCCCGCGCATGAGCCCCTGCTGCGACCGCATGCTATGCGTGGCCGGCCGATTAGGCCTAGCCGTTGTGCCTCGCGGGCGGCCTTTTCCTCTGGCCGCTCACGCAGCGCACTGCTCTGCTTTCTTTCTAAAGTGTGTTAAAAGAAAAGAAAGGAAGAAAGAAAGATGGCATCTTCTCCTGCTTCTACCACTGGTGATCCAACGTTGTCCAGTGACTTTTGGTGGAACTAATTATCATGACTGGGTTCCACATATGAGGTGGTACGCGCGTGGTCTTCGGATTTGGGAGTTTCTCAGTGGTGAGTTACCTTGCCCGGTGTTACCTGATCGTCCAGTGCAACCGGTAATTCCTCCATAAGCATCTGAAGATGAACAAAAGAAGTTGAGTGAAGCCTTTGATGATGATATGGCCTCTTATATGTCTCATTTTCGGGCCTATCGAACTTGGTTGGATGAGGATGCTCGTGTTGGGGCTGTTCTTGTTGCTAGTATGGAAAACATTTAGCTGGAGAGGGTATTCGGTTTAATCATGCTGCTGAGATGTGGGCCTTCCTTCGCCAGCGCTATAAACCCACTGGTCCGTCCACTTATATTGTGCCCTACATCAAGAGCAATTGTTACAGTAGGGTGATAGTTCAGTTGAAGATTTCTTTCGACAACTATGTGCAGTATGGCGTGAGCTTGACACTCTCAGCCCTCAGTTGTCCCTAGACACTTGTGACTCTTGCAAGAAGCAACAGAGCCACCTTGAGCTGCGTCACACCTATGACTTCCTGACTCGTCTGCGTGCTGAGTTTGAGCCTCTTCGTGCTCAGTTACTTGCTCATGAGCCGTGTGTGTCCTTGATGGAGGCCCTTGCTGCTGTTCATAATGAAGAGACTCTCTTTCGTTTTGCTGGTTTACTTCAGTCGACGTCCTCCTCAGTTCTAGCTGCTTGGTCTGGAATTCTTGGTACTCCTCCCAAAGTACCTACAATAGCAGCCTCCAACAAGTTGGGAACTCACAGTTCGAGTGGCCTTCATTGTAATTACTGTGGCAAAAATACACATGATGAAGGTCACTGTTACAAGAAAAAGCGACATGCTCAGGCTTAGTCCTAGGAGCCTGATACACATCAGGAGATACTCATGTTACTAGTGGAGCAGCTACTGGAGCTACCGGTTCGGCCACTACTGGAGCAGCTGGTTCTGTCACTTTTGCTCCATCACTCTCTGCAGCTACTTCTCAGTCTACCATTGAGAGACCACTATCCACTTCAGGTATCTTGCCATGGATTCTTGACTCTGGTGCTTCTTGTCGGTTACCAAGAGAAGGGGTAACCTAAACCTTCCTTGTTTTCGGTTGAACCCTGAGTTTACCCTCAGAATAACCTCGCGAGACCCTCGAAAAAACACGTGCAAGACCAGACCGTACATCCTCGACCCACCGGGGCCCACCAGAAAATACACACTGGGCCGGCCCACAACAGAGTACTTAACTTCTGCCGAAACCCGATCACTCGAGGGGGGACCCCGCGTCAAGTGTCGAGGCCCCGGCGGGACGGACGCCTCGATACGACAAGGGTCGAGCCCCCCCTCGATCCACCAACTCCAGGTGCGTCCGATAGCGCATTTAATGCAAAACTACCTAACCTCGTCAAATCGTATGGCTATAGTGTCCGCACAGTGGTCCGTACCGCGGTCGAATCCCGCTTTACCGCCCATACTGAGGACGTGCATCGGTCTGCATGGCACTATTACGCCGTACTCAGCGCTGTTAGGTAGCTCGAGGCCCCCCTTCGACGCGCTACGCAACAAACAACCGACATCGGATTCCCTAAATCCAATCTTATCCGCTCAACCACTACGCTCGAGGCTACCCCTCGACTGGGCCTCGAGTACGCATCGACGCCCTCCGGTCAACCTACATCGACTTCAGAAGCTGCGCAAACAACTCCCGATGCGACCCCAATAGGAACTCGCACGTCCTCTACAGGGTATCGCGTCTTTCGCCGGTCAGCAACCATGTCTCCGAAGGACGCCTGTCAACTCCGAGCCACGCTGCTACAGAACAAGCCATGCTCAGCGCACGTCTCTACAGAGGCCTCGAGTTGACCACCACGACCCGCGACGTCACCACCGCGTCATCGAACCAGGATATCCGTACCCCTGTGCCTCCCCTTGGATAAAAGGGGACGCCGTGAGGCCCAATCGGATGAAGGACTGACCCAAGACAACGATCTCACGAACAATCGAACACACGCCTAGGCTGACTCCTAGACTCTGAAGAACTCTTTCGCTTTATACTCGACCCCCCCTCGAATTCTCTCCTTCGCTTGTATTCACCCCTGTACAAGCACTTAGGTCCAGGATAATACAAATCTTCTCCCCCTGGACGTAGGGCCTTCTTTGCCCGAACCAGGATAAATCGCTGTGTTCTTCTTGCATCACCATCCGAACGGGTTACACACACATACGTTTACTCATTGGCTTAGGACACCCCCAGGTTCCAAACGCCGACAGTTGGCGTGCCAGGTAGGGGCTGTGTGTCAAACCGCTTCGTCCGGATGGCGGACTTCGTATCATCGCTCCCTTTCGGCTCGGTGATCTGGTTTGGGAGTCTGGAGTTCATGTCGCTCGGCACGAGCCATGACATGGTCCTGCTCTCAATCGGGCACCCAAGCAGGGGCGCTTCAGGGACTCCGCGAGGAGCCCCGCGTCGTCCTCACCACCACGCTTCCCAATCAAGAAGGAGACGTGGATCGCAGGGCGAGCGGCGTCGCCGTGCGACCACGGTCGTCACACCTTCCTCGTCTTCAATAGACGACTTGAGCTCTCTGGCCAGGAGCCTCCCACGACTACGCGTAAGGCCCGGCGTGGGGCAGCGCTCGCCAGGGTTGAACGCTTCTCCCCAGGCGAACGCGCCCCTCACATCTACGGCTCTCTTGCCCCATGAGCAGTTTGCTGCCCGACCGGCACTGCCATTTGGGCTCGATAATGCCGCTTCGACATACTCCACTATCGTGCGCTCGGGTTTCGGAGCGGACAGGGAACGGACCGGACCCCCCACGCGCAGCAGCGCGCCAGGAGGTACCGGTACTGGTCCCCCAACGCCCGATTAACCCTTGCCCACGCGGCGCCTGCCCTCGCGCGCTTCGAAGGTGGCTGGAAGTGGAACAATTTGGGTGGACCATCGTGCCTTGCCCGCTCTACTCCGACTCCGACTACGGCTCCAGCTACTATGATCCCACGCGAGAGTGTTTCCACATCGACATAGTCGCCGCGTCGGGCAACGACGACGCCGATCCCGCAGAGACGTCCACACCACCGGCTGCAACAGGTGGGCCCCTCCTCCTGGCGGGACAGGAGGAAGGGCCCCCTGCCGCGACCAATGACCCGTACGATTCGTAGGGCGCTTGCGTCGCCCAGCTCAGGCAGGTCCGGGAGCTTTGAGCCAAACTGGACGAAGACAAAGAGCGACTGCGCCAGCTCGAGCGTGCCCTCGAGCAAGACAATCGGAATCCCCCAGGCGGAGGGGTTCGGGCCCGAGCGTGGCAAGTACAGCGGCAGATTGTGGGCGCGGATACGGTTGCACGTCCCACCTTCAATCGGGCCAACCAGAATGTCGTCGCGGCAACCATCCTTCTCCGCAACATGCCGGCCCCCTCGAATCCTAAGCCCAACGAGTCCAATAGGAGATCCAGGGCCTTCTCGAGGTGGCCGCCATCCAGCAGGCCGAAAGTTCTGCCTCGAGGCGTCAAGGTGCAGCCTCAGGGCAACACCATGAACCCTCGTGGCATGAGAGGCAGGCCTTGACCCAGCCGGTGGACTCCCCCCGCTCGAAGGGGGCGGTCCCGGACCACGATCGCGTTCGTGACAACCGCGAGCCCCGCGATGCGCGTCACGACATCAACGAACACCGCGGACGCAAGTGCGGTGACGCCGAGGCGCGAGGCTACAGCGCTCATCGGGGCGGACGCTACGACAGCGACGAGGACCGACGTCGATCCCCAGATCCGCCGGGACCTCGAGTCTTCAGCCGTGCGATTCGCAGCACGCCGCTGCCTAGCCCCTTCAGACCCCCGACAAGTCTCATCAAATACGACGGTGAGACAAAGCCTGAGCTCTGGCTTGCCGACTTCAAGCTGGCGTGCCAGCTTGGTGGGGCCCGCGATGACAGCGCCATCATTCGACAACTCCCACTCTTTCCCTCCGACACCGCACGACGGTGGCTCGAGGAGCTTCCCCCTAACCAAATCTATGACTGGTCCGACCTGGTCAGGGTTTTCGAGGGGAACTTCAAGGGCACCTATGTGCGTTCGGGCAATAGGTGGGAACTCCGAGGCTGCAGACAGAAGCCCGGGGAATCCCTCCGTGACTTCACTCGATGTTTCTCCAAGCAGCGCACTGAGCTTCCCCACGTCACTGACGAAGAGGTGATCCTGGCTTTCATTGCCGGGACCACCTGCAAGGAACTGGTCCGGGAGCTCGGGCGTGCTCCCCCAAAGACCGCCGATGAATTGATGGACATCGTGGCCAACTTTGCCGCCGGAGAAGAGGCCATCGGCGCCTTCTTCGATGGTGGCAAAGGCCAAACGCAAGCCTTGGTGGCCAACCCCGAGGGTTCGAACCAAGGCGGCAAGAAAGGGGGCAAGAAGAAGAAGAAGAACCCGCGAGGCAAGTGCGAAGACGCCCCCGACGATGACCTCGTGGCGGCTGTCGAGCGCAAGAAGCCTCGAGGCCCTCCCAAAAAGGGCCTCTTCGACGAGATGCTCAAGAAACCGTGCCCATATCACAAGGACCAGGCCAACCACACCCTCGAAAACTGCCGGATGCTCAAAAGGCATTTCGAGGGTACGGTTCGAGGAAAGGAAGAGAAAAAGGAAGAGCCCGACGACAAGAACGACGACAAGGATGATGGATTCCCCATGGTGTAGCTACGTCGCTAACGACAAAGCCGAAATCTTCAACAACGCATGGAACATCGACCAGCTACGTCGCTTCTATCCCTAGTCGATGCCTTCTTCTTACATTTTCGCACAACGGAATGCTTTCGATCACAAGCTTAATTTCCTTATACATATAAGAGGTAGCCTCGACTCTGCTCCCCCAGATTCGAACCTCCCTCGGGGGCTATAAGGGGGGGAGCCCCCCGAAGTCCCCAAAAAACTCGCATGATTTTTCAAAACTCAAAAAGTCAATTTTCTCCCACGCACCTTGATACGTTCTAATACTTAGTCGAAAACACCATGCGAATGTCCTAAGCGTCGAGGGCTGTCGAGCCAGGAGACCACCTACGCCCCAGGGCTACGGTACCTTCACTCGCTCCCCGACGAGGGGCACGAACATGCGTCGAATTCACTAAGTAAGAAACGTTATCAGGAACGCGAGAAAGAAAAAGACTTAAAAATCATACACTTTCTAAGTCTCGAGGTCTACTCTGCCTCGATATGCCTCGACATGGGTTGATACTAAGTCAAAAATGACACGAGAAGGTCCGAAAGGTCGAGGGATGTCGGGTCGGGAGACCGCCGACGCCCCAGGGCTACGGCACCTCCACTCACTCCTCCCTTTGAAGGGCACGATCGTGTGACGAAATCGATAAAAGTAGAGACCCGATCAGGCAGTAGAGACAGAAAAGACTTAGAGCACACTTAGACATACACATACAAATATAAATGTACATTGGCTCGAGGCTTCGCGACCTTGAGAACAAAAGATTACAAGATTTATTACAAAGGCCTCTTTGCCCAGGCTTGGCTCACAGGCCATCATCCTCAGGAGGCGGAAGCACCTCACGCTCGAAGAGGCTCGCAAGACGACCGCAAGGTTCCTCAGCAGCCTCGACCAACCCCATGAAGACGGCTTCGTTCTCCTCGTCAGTCTTTGAAGGGTCGCTAACAAAGCCGTGGGACACGACCTCCATGTCGTAGATGTAGCCGGAGCCGATGACCGCCATCGCCCGCTTCACGCCGACATGAAGGGCGCCCCGCACCTTCTCCTTAACCACGGGGCCGAGCTCGAACAGCCGGTCAAGGAGAGGCGCCCCATGGACGTCATCCACGGCCGCTTCGGGACGAGGGACGCCGAGGCTGTCACAGACCATATCGAGCATACCGCCGAGCTCGCCGGTCAGCTTCACCTCGGCCATGTACGACTTCTGAAGCAGGCCGAGATCGTGATGAGCCCGAGTCAGCTCCTCCTCCAAGGCTAAAAATAAACAAACGAAGTCAGTAACGCTTAAGAAAGAAGACAAAGGCAAAAAACTCTTCGAGAGAAGAAGGAAGACTCACCGATGACGTGGGTCTCGAGCTTCGTGTGCGTATCTTGCAGAACAAGATACTCATTTGCGAACGCCTCACTAGCGCGGACCATCGACGCGTTCTCCTCCTTGAGCTTTTCGAGGGCCTCGCCTGCCGAAATGGCATTTCGCCTTTGCTCTTGCCAGGCTTCGGAAATCCTGGCGTTTTCGGAGATCGAGACCTCGAGCTCCTTCCGCACCGCTTCGAGGGCCGCGCCAACCCTTGCCAGCTCGTCGCTGGCCTCGGACCTCGCCTGCTCAAGAGCCCTCCCCGCTTCCTCCTTCGCCTTGGCCTCGGCCTCCTTGGCTTGGGCGGCCACCTCTTGGGCCAAGGCGGTCTCGGACTTTGCCTTCTCAAGCTCACTCCGAGCGGCAGCGGCCTCCTCCTTCGCCTTTGCGGCCTAGACCCGGGCAGCCTCTAGCGCTGCTTCTAGCTCGGGGGTCTGGTCCCACTTATCCTTGGTGCCGTGGATGAGATAGGACTTGATGTTCGAGCGCTTTCTCAGATCCTAAGACCAAGAAGAACAAAGGACATCATCAACAAAGAGAACACACCCCGATTTCCATAACTTCGAAGTAGGATGCTTACCGCGAGGCGCTGGTGAAGGTTGTCGCTGACGAGACCAAGCATTGCCTTCAGCGAGCTCTGAAGGCAGGAACGCTCCTCCTCGACGGCCCTCCAGCACTCGAGCTCCGCGGGGTCATCCACCTCCCACGAGGGAGCATCGTGACTCGTGGGGTCGTGGACGCGGGTGGGCTTCGAGCCCCATCTCAAAGTCTCTGCCTCGGAGCGCCGCCACGCCGCCTCAGCTACAGCACCCTCCGCGTCGACGGCCGCGCCTGCCGCAGGTCGTTGCTTGGGAACCGTGGGGGGAGACGGACCCTCCCACGGCACGATAGCCAGCAAGCCGGCCTGCGGCCCCTCCCGCTCGACAAAAAGATCCGCCGAGGCAGGCACGGCGACACTCGCCTCCTCGCCTGACGGGGCCGCTTCGGCACCCCCGGACTCAACGACCTCGGCTCGGGGGCTCGACGCCGCAGCCGCCGCAGGCTCGGTGGCCGCTTCGCTGATAACCGAATCAGCGCCCTGGGCCAACGCCGCGCGTGTGGCCTTGACCCAAGCGACGACCCCCGCGTTCGAAATCGACGGGGGAGTCGAGGCGGCGCTCGTCGCCGAAGGAACCAGGCCCGTAACCGGAGCCGCCGCGACCGCCATCACCTCCATCGCAGCCTCCGTCCGAAGGCGCTTGGCCGGAGCGGGCCCCGCCAGTGCCCGCTCGCGCTTGAGTCTGTAAGAAAGGAAAAATTAGACGCGTGGAATCGAGACGCGAAAGCTGCTCCAAGGTTAAGAACTTACCCCACCGGGAACCTTCCCGGGGTTCGTGAGGCCCCCGTCGACGGCCGTGTCCCGGCACCTGGAAGGCTTGAAGTCGCTGCCGGCGGCGTCACGCTCTGAGGCCCCGCAGCCCCACGAGCGGAGGCCGCCGCCGATGCGGCCAAGGCCAGTGCCACCGGCCCGGCCCCAAGGGCCAGGTGACTTTCACGGGCCCCTCCGTGGGCCCCTCAGGACCAGCGGCGCCCTGCGTTGAAGGGGCACCAACTGCAACCCTCCGAGTCGAGAGGTGCTCCTCTTCTCCGCTCCACTCCTCCCCGATTCCTCAGAGAAGGACCTCCCGACGGGCCCCACCTCTCGTCTCTGCTTAGCTGAGCGCTGCTCGCCCATAGAGAGATCGAGGCTATGCATCTGCCTCTTCTTGCTTTCCTCCTCCTTCCTCTTCTTTGCCGACGAGGCGCCGAGAAGCCCCGTCGGACAAGCCCCGAAATCTTCCCTAACGGGAGGCAACGACAACTCGTAGTCGAGCTCCCCCTACACGCAAAGCCCAAAAAATGTAAGGTGAAAAGAAACAAAAAGAAGGGCTCGACGAAGTAATACACTCACCAGTTCGGGGCAACCGGGATCCAGCCGCATCGGAAGACGGTTGACATCCTGCGCCGTAAAGGGGCCCGACACCGTGCCTCGAACCCTCTTGGCGACGCTCTCCGGCGCAATATCCTCGGCAACCATCCGGCTCCCCCCGAGCTCCGCTCCAACGAACATTTGGCTCATGCGAAGCGAGCGCCGCATCAGGGGGAGCACCTGTCGATGGTGGAAGGCCGAGGCAACGACCCCGGCAGTCAACCCCTGCCCTCGAAGGGTTGCCAGGGCGTTGAGGAGGTCTTCGAGCCTCTCTTGAGGGTCCCACGCTAGGGCGCCCCAGTTGTGGGGACGCGACTCAATGACGCGCCCCGTATACTGAGGCAGCAGCCCCTCGTCGTTCCTAATGTAGAACCACTTCAAAGGCCAGGCGCCGTGGCTCGAAGTCAGGCCGATAGGGATGAAGGCATCGGCCTTCCTCATGGCGAAGTTGGAGCACCCAGCCCGCACCAGCCTCCGTACCCCCGGCGACGCGCTCTTGGAGAAGTACTCCGCTCGAAAATGATGGAGCCAGAGCTCCCAGTGCGCCTCCACCCCGAGGTAACCCTCGCAGACTGTGGTGAAGATGGCGGCGTAGGAGATTGCATTGGGGGAGAGATGCTGCAGCTCGATCCCGTAGTAGTGGGTAAGTGCGCGCATGAACCGGCTCGGCGGGGAACCGAAGCCCAGTCGGTGGAACTTGACGAAGCTGACCACGTAGCCCTCCGGTGGGTTCAGCTCGCGGTCTCCCTTCGGCGGAACGAGCCATTCGGGCTCGGCCCTGTTGGTGATAGGGCGAAGGAGCCCCTCCGCCACCAACCCCTCCAGCTCCTTCCTTGTCACATCCGAGGGGAGCCACGCCGCGGGCTGAAGAATCTCCGGCGGCGCCATGGCAAGGGCGCGGAGCTCTTCGGTGGACAGACAACCCGGAAGATTTCCTATCTCCGCAGGGAGGCGAGCCCAAGGAAGGTAAGCGCAGGGAGGCGAGCGCAAGGAAGGCAAACAAGCGCAGGAAGGCGAATGCGAAAATGGCAGGAAAGCAAGTGAAGAGCAACGGTGCGCGGAGTGCCTCCTTTTATAGGGGCAGAAGACCGACGGACGGCCGACGCTTGCCCGACCAGTAAGTCCCTGCATTAAATGCACCCAAAGCACTCTCCTCTCGATTCCAGTGCATCATGGGCAGGGCCGTTTTGTATTCACCCCCTCGACTGCCATCGACCATGGACACACGTCAAGCATCCGCGAACCAGGCGTCATGCCGGCTCCACCACGACCGCGCCATTCCGACTCCCGTGACATTATGGCCGCGCCGCTTCGAATCTTTTCTTGAAAAACGAGAACTGACAGTTATCCTCCTCGAAATGCACTTTAAGTACAGGAATCATCCACTACCGCGTCGCTCCGGCTTCTGCGTAAAAAGGCACGCGTGATGGACAGGAGGAGTTATCCATAGATGGATCTTCCCACGCTACGGGATACGGGCCTAGGCCCTCGAAATCTCCAGGGAGCGAAGGCTGGCCCTCGAAAAGGGTTCGACAGCCGCCCTCGGGTACCGGAGTCCGGGGTGGCCGAGGGGGCCGACGCGAGTCCCTTGCTCGAGAACAAATTCTCGAGGCCCCCTCGGACACATTCAAGGCAAAACTAAGGGACCACGACGGAATCCCCTCGAGGGGAGGCATCGAGCCACCGAACCCGATCGAAAGGGTTTGGCATCCGCGGGACCCACTGTCTTGCTCGAATAAGAGCGCCTCAGGGCCACAAGTCGACCCCTATCGAACGGGGCACGAGCTCTTACTTGAATTTCCCGATAGTAGCTCACCTGAGATGTTGATGCTCGCCCGAGCATGCGTAGCACAACGCTTCTCACCCCTCTACCCGATCGAAAGGGTTCGTGAGGATCAAACGAAAAAGTCAAGCTCGCACCTGACCGGCTTCGACGAAAGAAGCTAAGGAGTGGACTCGCAACCAGGTGGCCTCGACGAAAGAGGGTCCAACCACCCGGGGGCTCGATCATTCCAGCACGCATCGACTAAACCAAAAATAAAAGACCTCGGGCAAGTATTCTACTCACCCGAGGCCTCGGGGGCTACACCCGAAGGGTGCGCTTGAGCGCACCCTTTGGAATACGACCAACACTCTGAGTCCATTCAACTGAGCCTCCGTGTAAGTATCAGCACTTACACGAAACCTCGGGGGCTACTGTCGGTTACCAAGAGAAGGGGTAACCTAAACCTTCCATGTTTTCGGTTGAACCCCGAGTTTACCCTCAAAATAATCTTGCGGGACCCTCGAAAAAACACGTGCAAGACCAGATCGTACATCCTCGACCCACCGGGGCCCACCGGCAAATACACACTGGGCCGGCCCACAACAGAGTACTTAACTTCTATCGAAACCCGATCACTCGAGGGGGGACCCCGCGTCAAGTGTCGAGGCCCCGGCGGGACGGACGCCTCGATACGACAAGGGTCGAGCCCCCCTCGATCCACCAACTCCAGGTGCGTCCGATAGCGCATTTAATGCAAAACTAGCTAACCTCGTCAAATCGTATGGCTATAGTGTCCGCACAGTGGTCCATACAGCGGTCGAATCCCGCTTTACCGCCCATACTGAGGACGTGCATCGGTCTGCATGGCACTATTACGCCGTACTCAGCGCTGTTAGGTAGCTCGAGGCCCCCTTCGACGCGCTACGCGACAAACAACCGACATCGGATTCCCTAAATCCAATCTTATCCGCTCAGCCACTACGCTCGAGGCTACCCCTCGACTGGGCCTCGAGTACGCATCGACGCCCTCCGGTCAACCTACATCGACTTCGAAAGCTGCGCCAACAACTCCCGATGCGACCCCAACAGGAACTCGCACGTCCTCTACAGGGGATCGCGTCTTTCGCCGGTCAGCAACCACGTCTCCGAAGGACGCCTGTCAACTTCGAGCCACGCTGCTATAGAACAAGCCATGCTCAGCGCATGTCTCTACAGAGGCCTCGAGTTGACCACCACGACCCGTGACGTCACCACCGCGTCATCGAACTAGGATATCCGTACCCCTGTGCCTCCCCTTGGCCTATAAAAGGGGACGCCGTGAGGCCCAATCGGACGAAGGACTGACCTGAGACAACGATCTCACGAACAATCGAACACACGCCTAGGCTGACTCCTAGACTCTGAATAACTCTTTCGCTCTATACTCGACCCCCCCTCGAATTCTCTGCTTCGCTTGTATTCACCCCTGTACAAGCACTTAGGTGCAAGATAATACAAATCTTCTCCCCCCGCTGGACGTAGGGCCTTCTTTGCCCAAACCAGGATAAATCGCTGTGTTCTTCTTGCATCACCATCCGAACGGGTTACACACACATACGTTTACTCGTTGGCTTAGGACACTCCCAGGTTCCTAACGCCGACACTTCTTTTCATATGACACCTGATAGCACCGGTCTTTCTTCTATTCATTCTCCTTCCATCCCTCTCACTTTCCAAACTGCTGATGGCTCTCCTCTTTCTGTTGTTGGTCATGGCACTCTTTCATCCTCCTCTTTTCATGTTCCTAATGTTTCTTATGTTCCTGATTCAATGCAACTTATTTCTACTGGTCAGCTTACTGATCATGGTTGTCATGTTATTCTTAATTCTGACTCTTGTCGTGTTCAGGATCTCAGCATGGGTCTCCTAGTTGGTATTGGCCCTCGTCATCGTGATTCTCAGCGTCTTTGGGAGCTTCACTAGCTTCGTCTTTCTTCCACTACCTCTGCTGGTCTTGTGGGCTCTGCTTTTCCTGCATCGGCTTCTTCCTCTTTTGCTCGGTGGCATCATCGCTTGGGACATCTGTGTGGCTCTCGGTTATCCGCCCTTGTTCATCGTGGTGTTCTAGGCAATGTTTCTGGTGATGTCTCTTTAGATCAGTGTCAGGGTTGTAAGCTTGGCAAACAAATTTAGCTTCCATATCCCTCTAGCGCGTCTGTGTCACAACGTCCTTTTGACCTTGTTCATTCTGATGTATGGGGTCCTGCAGCTTTTGTTTCAAAAGGGGGTCATCAATATTATGTCATATTTATCGATGACTTCTCTCGTTTCACATGGGTGTATTTCATGAAACACCATAACGAGGTGTTATCCGTATATAAATCTTTTGCTCGCATGGTTCATACTCATTTTATGTTTCTGTTTGTGTTCTTCGTGCTGACTCTGCTGGAGAGTATCTTTCGAGTGCCCTTCGCCAATTTCTTTCTAAGCAAGGAACACTTTCATAATTTTCTTGTCCTGGCGCGCATGCTCAGAATGGTGTTGCTGAACGCAAGCATCGTCACCTCCTTGAAACTGCTTGTGCTCTTTTGATTGCTTCCTCTGTCCCACCTCATTTCTGGGCTGAAGCAAACTCCATAGCCACCTACTTAATCAACATTCAACCCTCCTCTGCTCTTAAAGGAGGTATTCCATATGAGCGTCTCCTTGGACATCCACCTGAATACTCCAGTCTTCACCTTTTTGGATGTCTATGCTATGTTCTTCTTGCTTGTCGTGAATGCACTAAACTGACTCCTCAATTTGTTGAATGTGTTTTCTTAGGTTACAGTGTTGAGCACAAGGGCTATCATTGTTGGAAACCAGTTGCTTGTCGTATGCGGATCTCTCGGGACGTTACTTTTGATGTGCCTCGTCCCTTCTACCCTCGGCCCTCCTCTGATGTTTCTCCTCAGGCTATCATTGAGCCTTTGTCCTTCTTGACTTTTCCTAACACACATATCTCCACTGTGCTACTTCCACCACCACCGTCCCCACCATCTCCACCTCCTGCACCACCTTCACCATCTCCACCTCCACCCTCTTCTCCGCTGCCCTCTGAGCTGTCTGAACCGGCTCGGTCCATCCATGATTCTAAACCTCGTGTGATTTACACCTACAATCATCGGCTTCAGGATCCCTAACCTCCTATTGAGTCATCCTCTGATGTCTCGTCTCCTATTGAGACACCCTCTGATTCTTCCTCACAGATCTCCTCTCATTATAACCTTCGTGATCGTGGATCTCTAAAGCCTGTTGACCGTTATGGTTTTGTTGGCACTGTCGTTTCTGAGCCAGCCACATATCATGATGCCATTTGCCATCCTGAATGGCAGCTTGCCATGGCTGAGGAGATTGCTGCTCTTGAGCGCACTGGCACTTGGGATCTTGTTCCTCTTCCTTCGCATGCTCGTCGCATCACGTGCAAGTGGGTTTATAATATCAAAACTCGCTCTGATGGTTCTCTTGAGCGCTATAAAGCATGTCTTGTTGCTCGTGGCTTTCAGCAAGAGTATGGTCATGACTATGATAAGACATTTGCTCTTGTGGCTCACATGACCACTGTTCGCACTCTTCTTGCTATGGCTTCTATTCATGCTTGGTCCATTTCTCAACTTGTTGTCAAGAATGCCTTTCTTAATGGTGAGCTCCGTGAGGAGGTCTACATGAGACCACGTCCTGGGTATTTTGTTCCTGATGGCATGGTTTGTCATCTTCCTCGCTTTCTTTATGGTCTCAAACAAGCTCCTCGTAATCGTACTCTTCTTCTTCTTTATGTTGATGATATGATTATCACTGGTGATGACTCTGAATATATTGCTTTTGTCAAGGCACACCTTAGTGAGCAGTTTCTTATGTCTGATCTTGGTCCTCTTCGCTATTTTCTTGGGATTAAGGTCTCTTCCACCTCTCATGGCATTTATTTGTCCATAGAAAAATAAATCCATGATCTTCTTGCTCTCTCTTTTCTCACTGATCATCGCACTGTTGAGACTCCCATGGAGCTTAATCTTCAGCTTCATGCTACTGATGGTAAACCTCTCACTGATCGCACTCGATATCGTCATCTTGTTGGGAGTCTTGTCTATTTGGTTGTGACATGTCCTGACATCTCCCATGCTGTGCACATTCTCAATCAATTTGTTTCTGCTCCCACCAATATTCATTATAGCCATCTTCTTCGTGTCTTGCGTTATCTTCGTGGGACCATTACTCGTCGCCTATTCTTTCCATATTTTAGCTCTCTTCAACTCCAAACTTATTCTGATGCTACCTGGGCTAGCGATTCTAAACGTCGCTCCCTCTCTGCTTATTGTATCTTTCTTGGTGGCTCTCTCATTGCTTGGAAGACAAAAGAAGCAAACTGCGGTATCTCGTTCTAGCGCAGAGGCTGAGTTGCGAGCTATGGCTATTGCAACAACTGAGATTACATGGCTTTGATGGTTACTTGATTTTGGTGTTTCCGTTTCTGCGCCCACTCCTCTTCTGTCGTATAATATCAGTGCTATCAACATCGCTCGTGAGCCTGTGAAGCACGAGCTTACCAAGCATATTGGAGTTGATGCATATTACAGTCGGGCTCAGGTACAAGATGATGTCATTGCTCTTCAGTATGCTCCTTCCGAGCTTCAGGTGGCTGACTTCCTCACCAAGGCACAGACGCGAGCTCAGCATCGTTTCTTTCTCTCCAAACTTAGTTTTTCAGATCCACCCTAAGTTTGTGGGGGGCTGTTAGATGTATATGGTGTATATTGTATTTTTCTCTTTGTATAAGGGCCTCAATGCTTATATGCTCAACTGATGTACATATTTGGGCTGTTGCCCATGGAATAGATGAGCTTCATCAATCCTAACAGAAATCAAGCAACAATAACAAGATTAGGGGAAGAATTATTGAATAATTTCCTATTGGTCTTGCATCTGCAACTGCAGACCAATGTCAGTCAAAGCTTGATGACTGAGAATGTGAAACTATAGACCAAGTTTGAAGGGTTGAACAACAGTCAAGCTGCAGTGTGAGAACATTAGACTCTAGTACTGCTACTAATACAGTAGAGTTAGGCTGCATTTCAACAGCACACCTTCCTGGTTTTAGTTCACACTTGAACTGAAGCTACCCCTCTGTATAAATATGTATCCATGGTAATGGAATTAATCAGTTCAGTTACCACAACCAAAGGACCAACGTGCTGTGTGTGTGCGCTCAGAGTCTTCTTCTACCTCTAGCCATAGTGAGTAAGTGTCTGGGTGTGCTGGTGAGCTTGCTGCTCACCTATGCAGGGATCCTAGGGACCAACACGATTATTCGTCCGATATGAAAACACGGTCAACAACTTATATAACTTGTAGTGGGAAAACATTGATAAGATAAAGGAGTCCAACTGGAGCTTTGAAAATTTAGAGTTATGGTAATCCATTTTGCTTTTTGAGTGTTTATTAGTTTCCCCTTCACGATAATACGTGGTTGTTTTTGGTGAACAAAAAACCTTAGAAGAAGGGGTTGTCGTGCAGCCCAGCTATTGGATGTTAATGGCGAATCAAAGATAGTGCTTATCCCAATTGTAGTTGCTGTAAGTTCTTGGCTATTCTCTTGGCTGGACAGTTAGTTATCCTGTGTGTTTCTTAGTTCCAAAACATGATATTAGAAACATGCGCTACTGAAAACAGACCCCGTAGTTCCTCATTTATGTAGCTGCTGTGTTGGATTTTCAACCTCTACCCACTTTGCTGTAACTAGTCAAAACAATCTGATGGATACACAGCAGGGGCGCCCGCATCCCATTGAGCAGCAGCAGCAAGAGCTAGGCGCAGCAGGCAGAGGAGGCCTCACACATCCACCTCTTTCCGGCTGTGTGCGCGCTGGTGGTGGTGGGATTGGGCGAGTCTGACAGCGGCAAGGGGCTGTGGCGGACGCCCAAGCGCATCTTCCATGGCGGCACCCGAGGTGGCACCCGAGGTATGGCGGACACACGGCTTCCCCTTCCATTTCCCCCCTACCCTGACTTCTTGTATCCGTCAATAACAACTATCCCCGTGCTTGGTGTGAAAAATAGTCGCCGCTACCATAAGGTGAACCCACGCCGCTTATGAGGAGCCTGCGATGTGATTTCTTCAGAAGATCAGTACAAGTGACGGCTTTGCTTCTTCAGAAGGCCATTTTTCATATAGAAGGTACTTTCGTGTTACGTTCTAAAATTTCTAATTTTGGGTTATGCATAGAAAACACAAATTAAAATAAATGTTTAATAATTGGATAAAATTTTCTATGTTTAGTTTGAGTTTGCACAAGTTCAGTTATTGAAAAAAAATGAATTTATAAAGTTTCTAATTTGGACGTGTGTGTTTGGATGATGTGATTTCTGCTTGTTGCTTGATTTGTGCTTTTGAATGTGGTATAAGTTTTTAAAATATGTTTAGATGTCTTCCGGTCCTTCCCAGAAACTTTCCAAAATTTTCTGGAATCTTTTCCCATGTTTCCTAGAGCTTAATCTAATTTTTAGATGTTCTAAAATATTGTTTTCATGAAATCTAAATATTTTATTTGGATTATCATGAAATATTTTCAAAAGCTCCAAATACTTCATTTGATTCCTCTTGTTCCAAAACGTCTTTTGACATCTTCCTGAATTTTCAGAATTTTTAGAGCATTTATCATGGCTAAAATAACAATTCTAGATTTTCTAGAACTATTTTGAAAATAATAAAATCTAATCCTACTCCAACTTGCCATGAACCTAGCACATATACATATATGCCTACACGTTTCTCTCTTTGATTTTATAGTGGATCTGAAATCCTTTTTGCAAGCCGCCGCCGTGTAGTTCCCATCTACGCAGGCCTCGTCGTCGAACACCTCCCTCCAAGAAAACCGGGCAACCATCTGCTTGCCTCTGCCGCTGCTTTGCATCCTCTAACAGAGCCTCGCAGCTGATCGAGTCCAATGCCGCAAATCGCTGTGGCCACTACCGTCGTTTCCTCACCGGCATCAACAACCACCCAAGGTCCCAAGCTTTCAGGAGCAGCAGTCGTCTTCGTCAAAATCGAAACATGTCAATCTGCTTTTGCACGTTCTTCCTTTGTCTGATACGTGCATGTACCCTGATGGCGAAATCTAAAATCACTGCCCCTTGTTGTTGAGGATTCAGATCTCATCAGCACCAGCCACTATACGAAGGATGATGCAAGATCACGATGCATGTCTTCGAAACATTAAGCAGCCGGCCATGCATGAAGGAAGCTACGCTAGGCCATGCAAATGCCGCCTCTTATCTTCAGAAGCAAGATGCTAGGTCTTCTGTGCATCACCCTTTGCCAATCCTCGTCACGATAAGATGCTGCTCCACGTTGTCATCCATGTTTGGCATCCATGGTCAATCTCCAAGATAGATCGAGCTGCCGGTTCGCCAGAGACCGGCCATGCCCCAGTTGTCAACCATCATCTTCTCGAGATCGGCCGGTAAGATCCATCGTAGCTATCCTATCATTTCATTGTCTGAGCGTTGCTCTCTCTCCATATCTATCTCTCCTTTACTCTGATTGCTTCTCGTTGTTTCTGTCGCAGCAGGCCAGCAAATCGAGCTGCCCTTCTAACGCATTGAACATCTATCCGAAGTTATGAACAAGGCCTACAGACTGCAGAAAGCATGCCCTTCAGTGGTATGTTGGCCGATGGCTCCTTTAGCTGTGCATCAGCTGTATCCTGCTTGTCTCCTGTCTGCTTTGCTGTCCCAAGCTCCAGCGTACTGAATGAAGGTCGTTTCCTTTAACCTAAGCTTTCTCGTAGTTGTCACACCCGATCCTAAGGACAAAACCAGATATACACTATATATGAGTCTTAAAGGATAAATCTCACATATAGCTACAAATAGTATCAATTACAATACTTTAAATATAACGTACACAATATATAAAAGATCACCTAATGAACAATCAGCGGAAGGACGACTTTAAACTCCGGGTGTTGACTTCACTCCACTGGATCCAATTGACTGGTTGATCAGAAGTCTAAAACTTCTCCTAAAGTGTGGGGAGAATAGCAAGAGTGAGTCTATGTCGAACTCCGCAAGTATAGCAGTAAGGCAGTACCCATCACCTCATGATCAATGTAACATAAATAATATAAAGCATAAAACGTTAAACCATGAACATGTAAGCATACAAAATCATCATCTTAATGTAAAAATTCTAAGGCCGCTCGTGTCCTTGAGCAAGGCTAGTATACCAGTTTAATAAACTTTGCGTAGAGGTGTACACTTTCACTGTGAGCCATGATTTACCCTTTCGCCCGAGGTGATCAGCCTCTTAGCCCACTACCAAAGAAGACCGACAGGGTTCACGATGAAGCATTTCAAAAGTTCGTCTAACATGTTAGGGCCGCTAAGATTTCTGCGCCTACGAATGTAGTATCCCTCTTCTAGATGGCACATAACCGCAGCCTATATACATATAGACAGGGTCCAACTACACCCAACCCGGACACACCCCTTTTGCGCCAGTGGTAACCACTAACAAGCTCGTCCTCATACTGACCTAAAACTAGAGCCATGTAGCCCTCACAGCTGTATTGTAAATCCCAGAGGTTCTCTTACAGATAAATCATCAAATTACTAAAAAGTTATTTTTATCATTTATTGCTTAAATATTAATTAATTCACAAGATCATGGTAATAGAAATAAAACCCAAACTATACTTGCCTTAAGACTTGCTTTACACCCAAAGCAATGTGCTTGAGAAACATTATCTTTATCTTCTATTCTGTAGCTTCTGATCTCTAATGCTCACAATGGTTATTCTTCTACTCGTAACAAGCACCATACACAGGGAACATATAAGCAACAAGGAAAAGCAACTAAGAACAGTATATCACACAAGGTAAAATAACGTGCTAAAAGAGAGCTATAGCTACGATCACAAGAAATGCCTACCGAAAGGCTTTACGTTATAAAAGAAACAACTATAAGCTTTATTTACTTTATTTAAAGAAAATCATAAACCAGTTATTAACTCAGATTACATAAAACCATAATTTATTTTAAAAATTAAATTAAACTAATTATGTTTTATTTATAAACATATCTCACATTATTAAGACATTTAAACTTTGCTTTGCAAATGACATAAACGTACCAGAGCATCTATGGTCTATTACATGTAGCATGTTCAATCTAACCAAAACATAACTAGAACACATAGGTTAAGATTAATCAAATTAACATGTCATGTATAATTATGAAGATATAAAATGGATATTATTTTTTACTATAAAACTAACCAATTACAAGCATACTAAACAATTTAATATCTAGCTATATATAAAAAAGCATGAAACATGATAAAACTTAACTCTACTGCGTAGAGCACGACGATACAAAACTAAAGCAACTTGAACGACTCGATTCGGAGTTAAAACGGTGAAACGGCGGAGGATTAAAGATTAGTGGCAAAACTGTAAATAAATCGCTTGGTGGCAAAGTCATAAATACCTCATCTTCTACCTTCACCTCCCTCACGAACTGCATGTTGAAGGCAGCCATGGCTGCTGCTCGTGTGGGGAGGGCAGGGCCAGTCCTCCGCCCGACTTGGCCGGCCGGCAGCGGCCGAGGGCCGGCGGCGGCTGGCTGTGGCCGACGGCGGGTAGCTGTGGCCGGCTGCGGCTGGCAGTGGCTGGCGGCGGCTGGCTGTGCGAGCAGCCACGTGCGCGTTGAGCGGCGGGCGCGGGCAGCGCGAGGCCGCGGGCTGGCGGCGCAGGCGCGGGTAGCCCTCAGGGCGGTGCACGGGCCGTGCTGGCCGGGAAAGAAGGAGATGATGCCGTCCATGGATGACCTCGTCGGGAAAAAGAGGGATTTGTTAGGGACTCGATTAAACGGGCTAGGATTCACAAAATGAAAGGCGTGCTGATGTAGAGGAGATTGAAACCAACCTTTTGGTGGTGGCGGTTCTCGCCGGTGACGGAGGAGATGGCCGGAAAAGCTCGCCGGAGAGTTCGCCGGAACCCTAGCCGAGATGAACTTCGGCGATAGATTTCGGGAGCTACAAGTGGTGGCTTGCGAAGGGGTTTTCTGATCTGGAATCAGCGCATCTGAAACGACCTTGATTTTTATGAAGGGAAATCCACAGAGCCGAAGTGTAATATGACCATTTACATCACATTACCTGATAACAGTTGAGTACCATAATCCATACATCAAACAAAAGAGTGCAATAGAGAGGTTTTGATAGGGACGTGATTCCCTGATCTTCCGTCAGATGGAGATAACTATCGTTT
>CM041644.1:23489222-23675862 GCA_023333625.1 Bothriochloa decipiens
GGGTTAAGGACATACCATCGGGTTAAGGCTATTGCATTGGGTTAAGGGCATACCATCAGGTTAAGGCCATTGCATTCGGTTAACCTCCTCCATCCGGGTTAAGGCCATAGCCGATGCATTGGCCTTAACCTGATGGTAGGAGCTTAACCTGATGTAAGAGCCTTAACCCGGTGATAGGGCCTTAACCCATTTACAGCCTTAACTTGGTGATAGGGTCTTAACCCAATGATAGGGCCTTAACCCGATGGTAGGATCTTAACCTGATGTAAGGGCCTTAACTCGAATGATAGGGTCTTAACTCGATGCTAGGGCCTTAATCTAGTGGTAGGGGCTTAACCCGGTGGAAGGGCTGTAACATCCCAGATGTTAGTAAGCAATTAAAATTTTAATCAAGTGCATTATCAAGCATAATCATTGAGCATCATGATATAAATGCATTCATGTTTTAAGATTTTCTTTTGCGTGGTGCTTTGTTTTATACATTAAATAATGATGTTTAAGGTTTCATTAAACTCCTTATCATTTTATGTGATTTTGCTTGCAATTAAAGTTTGTTAGTTAATTAAAATTTATTGTTTTGAGTAATTATTTTTTATGGAATGAATTGTTTGAATAATGTAGTTTCTATTTAAATGTCCAATTGTTATTTATGTGCCCTTGTTTGAATTTAAAATCCCTAAAAATTTAAAATATCCCTTTTATCCCATTTTCTATATCTCAAAATATATAAGGAATTTTGAGATACTCTCAAAATATGGTTTGTAGATCTTAACAAGTGCTACAATTTTAGTATTCAAAGTTTTTCAAGTTTCCAAAAATAATTTCAAATAAATTTGAAAATACAGTTTTCTAACACTTGTCCCCTTTTCAATTTAAATTCATATTTCAAAAATTATTTGAAATTTGGGAAAACTTTCTCTATGAAAAGTGTTTGGTTTGATAAGCTGAATATTTCATATATTTGAAGATTTTTAAGTTTTATTGAAAAATCAAAAGTAATTTTAAATATTTATTTTTAGGATTTTATTCCCCTTTTGATTTTGAATTCATTTCCAAAATCTAAAAATAATTTAAAAATGTTCATTAAATGAAAAATGTAGTTCTTGAAAAGTTATGCAAATTATATTTTTGGAGATTTTCAAGTTCCTATATAAATTTTGGAGTAATTTGCAATTTTTGACCGGTGGCAATCTTGTAATTTTCTGTGAACAGTACCCCCGACGCGGCTACTCCTCTGTTCTGCTGCCGCGTCATCGCCGTGCATCGTTTGGTCACGACTTCGCGGCGTTTCTCGCGCGGGCGTCGCCGTGGCCGAGTTTGCGAGTCTGCTAGACATCCATACGCTTCGCCCTCGTCTATATATATGGCAAGTCGGTTGCCATTCTTTTTGCCACGGCCGTCCGCCATGACCGGCGCGCCGAGCTCCACAGCCACTGCCGTGTTCTACCGTTCACAGCAATCCCGAGCCCTCCGAGCACCAACTCTGGCTGCGCCGTCATCCCTTGCACCCAGTGCACCAGTTCCTGGCCCGGAGCGCCGTCGGAGTTCGCCACTGCCATGGCCGCCCGCCGCGTCCTGGGCTGAGCGCGTGGCCAGAGCGCCCCGGGCAAGTCCCGGTCACGCTGAGCCCCTCGGTGGGTGCGCACGGGTTCACTTCCGCTTCGCCGCCTCTTCCATGTTGTCGAAGAGCACCCCATCATCGGAAACTGCGAGTCCCTGTGAGCTCCTCTGTACAAATCACGTGAAGGACCTCGTTCTTGAATTCGACAAAAGCCAGGGTCCTAACTGTACAGCTACAGACTCAGGTGAATAGTGCCTCGAGGACCTGTTTGTAGCAGTTTTTCATAAACTTCAAAAATTCATATCTGGAGTTTCGTAACTCCGTTTTTGGTGAACCAAATTTTGTTGTGTTTCTTGTGATGCCTAATTTTTATTAAAAATATGAAACATGCCATGTTTTATAGAAAAATAATTAGCTATGTTTTATGCCATTATTTAATGTTTAAAAGAAGGACATTCATATCTCATGCTATGTGACTCCTTTTGACTTAAAATTTTTATGACATGTTTCTTATGCTATGTGTGTGTTGTAGTAAAAATATTGTGGTCATTGAATATCGTATGCTTGATCTTTTGATTTATCTTGTTTATTGTTTATTAAATGGTTCATAATTATAATAAAAATGTATAAATGAAAAATGTGGTTCCTTTACCTTTGTATGATTCTGCTATGTCATGTTAACACCTAATATGGCTATATGATTTTAGAATATGTGGAGTTTTATATTTATCTTCTGTAATGCTTTTAAAATAGTTTATAATTAGCTAGTTGTTTAATCTTGTTATGCTTGCACCAATGCATTGCCGTGCATCATGTCATGAGTTCATCATGCTAAAATATGCATCATTAAATACGTGTAGTTGTTCGAGAGTGAGTGGATCTTGGTGCACGATCTCCGAAAAATGCCATCTCCTGTCGAAGTGAAGTCGCGGATCCATGATGTGGTGTCGTCCATCCTGGAGTTGTGTCAAGTGTAACACCCGTGATCTTGACGAGAACTAACTACCACTACAACACAGGCAAGCCCCGGATGCATTCAAACCCTATTCTATTTAAAAAAGTTTTACCGCTTTAGCTATGATATGTTGCATAAAGTAATAGGAGTTGAGTGAAAACCCACCAATTGCATTACCTATCTTATTTCCTTATTCCTTGTTACCTGCTTTGGAAGATAAGTAGTAACGCTTAGCCCTACTTAATTAGTTAAGTGTTCAAAAGTAAAAGAATGAAAAAAATGAGATTGGTTTTACTTGTTGGAACCTTGATAATAGTTAATAAATCGAGTCCGGACGGCTAACTTGCATTAGGAATGGAGTCCCTCTGTAGTGTTTCCGTCTGTTGATGCCCTAGGTCCCGTCCGTTGGTGAACTGGTGATATCGAGAAACTAGAAATCCACATGCATGAAGTGGTATTCAGTGGGCCAGAGTCCCCACGCATATCATGGAATGACATATTTTGGGCCAGAGTCCCCACATATATCATAGTGTGTTATACTGTGGGTTTAAGTTCCCATGTATTTTGGTGCATGGGGCAGAAGAGCTCAGGTGTATCATGTGGTGATATATGGCTGCGGTTGTTATCCCGGTATATCAGTTCATCTGGTATGCATCGGAGTTAAAGTCTCCGGTATCCCAGTGACCTAGGTCCCAGCTGGGTATGAAAATAGATTCGAATCGCCGTTGCTTCTCGGAGAAGAAGACTCGATCGGTGTTCATCATCGTAGTAACAACTTGAACAATGACTAAGGTTTAATAATAAAGTTGGTTGGTAATTTTTGAACAAGACAGCTTTTCTTTCTTTTAAGCTTTTCTGCAAAATTTCTTATCTCCTGCAAGCCTTACCTTGTCCCTCTAGCCTGCATTTCCTGAGTCTTCACCCCTCTTTTTCGTCGGGTCTGTCTTGTTGAGTACTTTTGTACTCAGGGTTTGTTGAACCCCTTTTGCAGGTGCTAATTGGTGTTTAAATCAAGTTCATGTCGGTGGGCTTGACGTGATCTGGTTGTCCCCTCCTGACTTAGGCGCTCTACCTAAGTTGACTTCTGAAGTTCTTCTCTGCTTTCGTCGCTTCCGCAATTGAAGTCAAGTTCATAAAAGTTAACTTTTTCTTATATTTTGTAAACTTATTGTTATTACTCTTCCGCACTCTGATATATGTTTTATCATAAATGTTGTAATATTGCAGCTACTCCTTTGTTGATCCTGGTATGAGTTGACAAATGTGGTTTAATCGGGGTCCTTCGAGGGCACCCGACAGGGCTTTCTAAGTTATCTGGAACACATGCATGGCTATCAGAAGTCTTTGAGACAATGATAGGTACGTGTGGGCCATATAATTTAGGAGGTTTGGCCACAGGTGGTATCAGAGCTCATACAATGGATCAGCTACAATATTACTTTTGAAAACTTCAAAATGAGTTTACAATATAAAAGTTTTTAAAAAAATATAAATTAAAAATGCCCTCTTATCTATCTTCTTCTTACTGGAAGACTTTATGAAGACTTTTCGATGACTCAAGTTAAAAGGCTTCAAGAAGTTCTTCAACTCTTCAATGGAAGGTCAAGAGGAAAGTCAACTTCACCGACAAAGTTCTACTGAAGTACGTCTGAATGGTCCATCTTTGGAAACGAAGATAGTGTATAGTATAAAGCCCTATGTATACTAACATGATAAAGACGAAGTGCTTCTAACGTTGAAAGGACGTATAGGACGAGCATATCTCATATCATGCATAACATGATAATAAGATAATTTACAATTCTCTCCTTATATTCTAGGAGCAGCTATTGTTCTTTGTAGCGGTTCTATTGATTAATCTCGTCTTATACTAGGTTTTATTTATAAATTGATAATCTTTTATTCCATAGTTTCTAATCTTTGCGAGATTTATGGAATATACCTTGATATACACCATTACCTTAAAACCTAAACCTGGAACGAATCCTTGATTCTTTTGTGAAGTATGTGTCACGCCTTAATTCTTTCAACTCTGACACATGCTACCTCCTTGACGTCGTAAGGCAACGAATATCTTGCTTGAATATCACTTTGATTGTGTCCTCTAAGGTACCATGACCCGTGACTTAAATGACGGCGTCGAAACCTGGGGTCATCTATATGGTGTTACTGCTGGGCGCTCACTGTGATCTGAGTCTAGGATCATGATCCCTTATAATTCACAATTAGGTTGTTTTCATTCTTTGCACATGTTACTCTTTTGACCATGATATCCAACAAATATTTTTCGAGAGTTACTTTGATTGTGTTCTATAGTGGTGCCGCGTTTCGTAACCCTGGTGCCGCAACGGAACCTAGAGTCTCTTGTGTGACCCGGGCACACAAGTTTCTACTGGGTGCGCGCAGGTATAGAGGTTTGTGGGCATGAGCTATTATAGCTTCGCAATTAATGTACCCATACTCTTTGAACTTAATTTTGAAAATCCTTACTTAAATTCCCTGGATAACCTAAATACCTTGTTAGTTGCAATCTCTTGCATATCTTGGTTGTAACTTTTAAATCACACCTTGTTGTTTTATGAACTTCTGTCAAATTGATTTACTTGACACATTTCCTTTTCCAGTAATTACCCCACGGGATTTTGTTGCTCCGAAATCTCGGGACGAGATTTCTTCAAGGGGGTAAGATTGTAACATCCCAGATGTTAGTAAGCAATTAAAATTTTAATCAAGTGCATTATCAAGTATAATCATTGAGCGTCATGATATAAATGCATTCATGTTTTAATATTTTATTTTGTGTGGTGCTTTGTTTTATACATGAAATAATGATGTTTAAGGTTTCATTAAACTCCTTATCATTTTATGTGATTTTGCTTACAATTAAAGTTTGTTAGTTAATTAAAATTTATTGTTTTGAGTAATTATTTTTTATGGAATGAATTGTTTGAGTAATGTTAGTTTCTATTTAAATGTCTAATTGTTATTTATGTGCCCTTGTTTGAATTTAAAATCCCTAAAAATTTAAAATATCCCTTTTATCCCATTTTCTATATTTCAAAATATATAAGGAATTTTGAGATACTCTCAAAATATGGTTTGTAGATCTTAACAAGTGCTACAATTTTGGTATTCAAAGTTTTTCAAGTTTCCAAAAATAATTTCAAATAAATTTGAAAATATAGTTTTCTAACACTTGTCCCCTTTTCAATTTAAATTCATATTTCAAAAATTATTTGAAATTTGGGAAAACTTTCTCTATGAAAAGTGTTTGGTTTGATAAGCTAAACATTTCATATATTTGAAGATTTTTAAGTTTTATTGAAAAATCAAAAGTAATTTCAAATATTTGTTTTTAGGATTTTATTCCCCTTTTGAATTTGAATTCATTTCCAAATTCTAAATATAATTTGAAAATTTTCATTAATTGAAAAATGTAGTTCTTGAAAAGTTATGCAAATTATATTTTTGGATATTTTCAAGTTCCTATTTAAATTTTGGAGTAATTTGTAATTTTTGACCAGTGGCAATCTTGTAATTTTCTGTGAACAGTACCGCCGACGGGGCTACTCCTCTGTTCTGCTGCTGCGTCATCGCCGTGCGTCGTTTGGTCACGACTTCGCGGCGTTTCTCGCGCGGGCGTCGCCGTGGCCGAGTCCGCGAGTCTGCTGGACATCCATACGCTTCGCCCTCGTCTATATATATGGCAAGTCGGGCGCCATTCTTTTTGCCACGGCCGTCCTCCATGACCGGCGCGCCGAGCTCCACAGCCACTGCCTTGTTCTGCCGTTCACAGCAATCCCGCGCCCTCTGAGCACCACCTCTGGCTGGGCCGCCATCCCTTGCACCCAGCGCACCAGTTCCTGGCCCGGAGCGCCGCCGGAGTTCGCCACTGCCATGGCCGCCCGCCGCGTCTTGGGCTGAGCACGTGGCCAGAGCACCACGGGCAAGTCTCGGTCACGCTGAGCCCCTCGGCGGGTGCGCACGGGTTCACTTCCACTTCGCCGCCTCTTCCTTGCTGCCGAAGAGCACCCCATCGTCGGAAACCGCGAGTCCCTGTGAGGTCCTCTGTACAAATCACGTGAAGGACCTCGTTCCTGAATTCGACAAAAGCCAGGGTCCTAACTGCACAGCTACAGACTCAGGTGAATAGTGCCCCGAGGACCTGTTTGTAGCAGTTTTTTATAAACTTCAAAAATTCATATCTGGAGTTTCGTAACTCCATTTTTGGTGAACCAAATTTTGTTGTATTTCTTGTGATGCCTAGTTTTTATTAAAAATATGAAACATGCCATGTTTTATATAAAAATAATTAGCTATGTTTTATGCCTTTATTTAATGTTTAAAAAGAAGGAAATTCATATCTCATGCTATGTGACTCCTTTTGACTTGAAATTTTTATGACATGTTTCTTATGATATGTGTGTGTTATAGTAAAACTATTGTGGTCATTGGATAATGTATGCTTGATCTTTTGATTCATCTTGTTTATTGCTTATTAAATGGTTTATAATTATAATAAAAATGTATAAATGAAAAATATGGTTCCTTTACCTTTGTATAATTCTGCTATGTCATGTTAACACCTAATATGGCTATATGATTTTAGAATATATGGAGTTTTATATTTATCTTCTGTAATGCTTTTAAAATAGTTTATAATTAGCTAGTTGTTTAATCTTGTTATGCTTGCACCAATGCATTGCCGTGCATCATGTCATGAGTTCATCATGCTAAAACATGCATCATTAAATACGTGTAGTTGTTCGAGAGTGAGTGGATCTTGGTGCACGATCTTCGAAAAATGCCATCACCTATCGAAGTGAAGTCGCGGATCCATGATGTGGTGTCGTCCATCCTGGAGTTGTGTCAAGCGTAACACCCGTGATCTTGACGAGAACTAACTACCGCTGCAACACAGGAAAACCCGGGATGCATTCAAACCCTATTCTATTTATAAAAGTTTTACCGCTTCAGCTATAATATGTTGCATTAAGTAATAGGAGTTGAGTGAAAACCCACAAATTGCATTACCTGTCTTATTTCCTTATTCCTTGTTACCTGCTTTGGAAGATAAGTAGTAACGCTTAGCCCTGCTTAATTAGTTAAGTATTCAAAAGTAAAAGAATAAAAAAATGAGATTGGTTTTACTTGTTGGAATCTTGATAATAGTTAATAAATCGAGTCCGGACGGCTAACTTGCATTAGGAATGGAGTCCCTCTGTAGTGTTTCCGTCTGTTGATGCCCTAGGTCCTGTCCGTTGGTGAACTGGTGATATCGAGAAACTAGAAATCCACATGCATGAAGTGGTATTCAGTGGGCCAGAGTCCCCACGCATATCATGGAGTGACATATTGTGGGCCAGAGTCCCCACATATGTCATAGTGTGTTATACTGTGGGTTTAAGTTCCCATGTATTTCGGTGCACGGGGCAGAAGAGCTCAGGTGTATCATGTGGTGATATATGGCTGCGGTTGTTATCCCGGTATATCGGTTCATCTGGTATGCATCGGAGTTAAAGTCTCCGGTATCCTAGTGACCTAGGTCCCAGCTGGGTATGAAAATGGATTCGAATCGCCGTTGCTTCTCGGAGAAGAAGACTCGATCGGTGTTCATCATCGTAGTAACAACTTGAACAATGACTAAGGTTTAATAATGAAGTTGGTTGGTAATTTTTGAACAAGACAGCTTTTCTTTCTTTCAAGCTTTTCTGCAAAATTTCTTATCTCCTGCAAGCCTTACCTTGTCCCTCTAGCCTGCATTTCCTAAGTCTTCACCCCTCTTTTTCGTCGGGTTAGTCTTGTTGAGTACTTTTGTACTCAGGATTTGTTGAACCCCTGTTGCAGGTGCTAATTGGTGTTTAAATCAAGTTCATGTCGGTGGGCTTGACGTGATCTGGTTGTCCCCTCCCGACTTAGGCGCTCTACCTAAGTTGACTTCTAAAGTTCTTCTCTGCTTCCGCCGCTTCCGCAATTGAAGTCAAGTTCATAAAAGTTAACTTTTTCTTATATTTTGTAAACTTAATGTTTTTACTCTTTCGCACTCTGATATATGTTTTATCATAAATGTTGTAATGTTGCAGCTACTCCTTTGTTGATCCTGGTATGAGTTGACAAATGTGGTTTAATCGGGGTCCTTTGAGGGCACCCGACAGGGCTTTCTAAGTTATCTGGAACACATGCATGGCTATCAGAAGTCTTTGAGACAATGATAGGTGCGTGTGGGCCATATAATTTAGGAGGTTCTGCCACAAGGTCCTTAACCCAGTGGTAGGACCATAACCCGGTTGACCCAATGGTATGTCCTTAACAGGATGCTTGGAGCCTTCATCCGAACATTATCTCCACCTTGAACATCTCCATCTCGTCCTCTTTGGTGCCTGTGATTACCAAGTCATCGACATAGATGCCTACCAGCAGGGCATTGCCTCCCTTGCCCCGCCAGCATACAGCAGCCTCATGAGGGCACTGCTAAAGCTCCACCGAGTGCTGACGGGATGAAGCTACTGGTGCCGATCCTAGAGGTGTTGGCATTGGTGTAGGAAAGTGGGGAGCCAATGCTCGAGGTGTAGGCGGTGGAGGACTTGCCAAAGTTGATGGTGAGCTAGATGCTGAGGAGGCGAGCTCGATGAACATGAGCTGCTAGCTCGAGGATGCGGTAGGCCTTGATGCCATCGGCACAGTAGATGAAGACCCTTGGTGTGCTCCGGTCATCGAGCTTGCCGATGTGGCGAGCTCCTTGGTGAATGCTAGACAAACGGAGGTGGGTCACCACTGGCTTGCACCCATGATAGGCCTCGTACGATATCTTGCTGTCAAGAGCCTTGGTGGGCAATTGGTTGAGGAGTAGATGACAGTCACCACTACCTTGCCATAGTACATCGCTAACATCCCCCCTCTCGGCTCAAGGAGGGCGCGAGCGGTGGGCGACGCTTGATGACATGATTCTATGGTGTGTACGACGTGGAGAAGTGGCACCCCTAGTTTGCATAGTACGCTGTGAACTTGCCAGTGCTGTTCGTGCGGAGCACCTGAAGCTTGCGGTCGCATTCCTCCGCAGCTGGATGGCTTCTACAGCTGCCCCCTCATTGCGGGCTGGCCCCACACGTTGGGGATCGATAATGTTCACTTTTGGGTCCGACATGTCAGTCAGAGAAGAACGACGGTCCCACATAGACCCCCTGAGTCGGGTCGCATGTAACTGACGCTCGAGTCCCGCACGACACAATGAAGGGTCCCCCATTGTGGGCATGGTCCCACATGTCCGAGGAGAAGGGTCATAGGTGTGGGTCCCACAGTTTGAGAACGGCGGTCCCATGTAGACACCCTAGGTTGGGTCGTACTAACTGACACTCGGGTCCCGCACGACACAGGGAATTGTCCCCTGTTGCGAGCACGGTCCCACAGGTCCGAGGAGAAGGTTCCTAGGCGTGGGTCCCACAGGTCGGTGGGAGAAGGGTTGACAGGCGGGTCCCACATGTCGGTCGGAGAAATGTGTTTCACGTGTACAGAAAATGGTGGTCCTACATGAACAAAGAAGGATCCCTAGGTCGGATCACACGTGACTGACACACGGGTCCCGCATGTTGGACGGCGAACGGTGCCCCGTTCGGCATAGATGAGTTACACAACGGGGGCTCCCAGAGGCAAATGGAGCGGCACAAAGATTTAATGATGAAGTGTGTATGGTCAAAACGCGAGGATACTCGTCACAACAATGAAATCAGCGTAATGACGATGCAATATTCGTCACAGTTGTAATGAATTCGTCACAATCCAGTGGTGAACAGTGCCAAGAATGTCTCTGTGATGATTCCGTTAGATTTTCCATGACGGATCCGGTGACCTTTTTAAATATGTCAAAGAAATGAAAATCTTCACGCAGTTTGATGACAAAAGTGATAAAAATGTCATGGAAACTACTCTTCCGTGACCATATCGGAATTATCATAAAGATTTTTTTCATGGAACGCCAAATCTCCACTAGTGGTACCTCCAATAAGTATTGCCAACCAATGGAGTCAAATGCCTTTGAGATATCTAGCTTGAGGAATAGGGCTGGCTTTTTCTTCTTCTGCAACACTTGGATCACCCTTTGGACATACAAAAAGTTGTCATGTATGCATCGACCTTTGATGAAGGCATTCTGTGCTTGGGATACCAACTCATTCACTCTCGATGCAAACCGTGTAGCCAACAATTTCATGATGATCTTGATGAGAATGTTAATTAAGCCGATCGGTCTGTAATCCTCAATTTTCAATGGTTCCTGTTTTTTGGGCAGCAATGTTATATTAGCTTCATTGAATAGTGGAAGCTTGGAAGTTTTATGATTGTAGAATTCCATCACTGCCTCATGAAGATCATGCTTGATTATCTCCCAGCGCTTTTTGTAGAATATTCCAATAAACCCATCTGGTCCCCGCGCTTTTTCATTTGGCAATGCTTTGATCACCTCTGAGAGCTCTTGGATGGTGAATGGTGCATCTTGGTCTTCTAGGTTGTGCGCTGAGTACCCTAGAGCATTCCAATTGGGTCCCACCGTCTTGTTGAAAAACTCCATTGCCACACTTTGTCTTGGTGTGTATGTGCCACCCACTCGTCAGTCTGTAGATTTGGTATATATTTATTCTAAAAAAAATTCGACTAACCTAGGAGGAGCTAGGTGGCTTTTTAATAAGAAGAAAATGGGCATCCAAATTCGCTCCCGATGGGATTCAAACTTAGATGGCTAGGTGTAGTGCCACATTTCTTCTTGCATTTGCATAGATATCGAATAGCCGGGTATTTGAATCACCCTCTCTGATCCAAGTTAGCCTTTGCTGCTTGGCCTTAGCCTTCTGGACCGGTACCATCCCTACCGATCTTGCTTTCAACAATTTTTTAAATTCCATCTCATCCATGGTCAGTTGTCTCCGTTCTTAAGCTTTTTCCAGCCCTAGTAGTACAACCTGTACAATAGCAAATTGCAGTTTGAAGTTACTGAACATCGTTCTTCTCCAAATTTTCAATGCCTTTGCAGTACACATTAGTTTGACGTGCATCCATAGTAGTGCATTTTGCGTGTTCACTGGCTGTTCCAACGCTGCTTGAACTGTTTCCATAAACCCGGGCATCTTTGTCCAGTATGTTTCAAATTTGAATCCCCAGTAAAATTCAAAGAAGGTGTCTCCTTGTAGTAGAATTGGGCAATGATTGGAACCCATCGTCGCCATGGCCTGTAGGTCTGTTCTCAGGAACATTTCCATCCAATCTGCCGTGGCAAAAAAATGATCTATCTTTGACATTGTTGGGAGCTGCTGGCCATTGCACCAAGTGAAGCGCCTACCATGAAGTTCCAGGGGCACTAATTGCATATTATCAATAGCTCCCCTAAATCTATTCAGCATCGAGATATTTATACGATCATTATTCTTGTCCTCCATTTTATAAATCAAGTTGAAATCTCCTAGAATGAGCCACTGATTTACCATATGTTGTTTGATGTTTGTAACTTCTTGTATGAAGGCAACTTTTTCCGGATCGGACTGTGGTCCATAAACCCCAGTTATGCACCATGAGGCCCCTTCTTCCAACATCCTAATTCTCGCAGATACAGTGTTGGCTGTCACTTGCATGGCTGTTAGGTCAAAATATCTCTGTGAAGCAGAAAAGAAGGATTCCTCCCGCCGTACCCAGACTTTCTAGTGCAAATCCAGGCCACCAGTTTAGTGGCCATTTTTGGTGCCACAAAGAATTGTGAAGCCACGGATACAACCTGAATTGATTTCCTTATCATTTGAGCATCGAGTCTTTATAAAACTAACTCTCTAACTCATCATTTGAAAATTGATTTCCTTATCTTTCTACTCTTCAACAGTTTTTTATGTATCTTATTTGTATTTTTTTTTTGGATAGCAAGACATTCGAAATAGAAGATGACTATATTTAGATAACCAGAATAGAAGAACTGTTGTTTCTTTTTCACAAAATCCTATTGGAGTTGACCAACTCCAATAGCTTGGCTAAAATAGTATCAAATACCATTGTTGAACTATTTTGTAAAAGAGAACTCTCGTGGTTGGCTTTCTATGGCCATTGAATATAAAGAGATCATAAGTATCGTACTCTTTGTATTGCGGCCATATGCTGGGCTATATGAAAAGCAAGAAATGTTCTTTGCTTTGAGGGCAAATGTGTTCAAAATCCTATGTCCAGTTTTTCCATGTGTACGTCCTTATGAGTATTGGGCAGGTCTATATGCTTATGTCGACAAAGAAGCAGTGGTGGCCGGCGTCAACACGATGATGCAAATTGCCCTCAAGCTGCTCAACAAGAAATCAAAGGAGGAGGAGATTCTCCTGCTGAAGGAAGACACCGATAATCACCAAGAAGATTAAAGCCGAGCAGTGGGAAGTGCAAGTTATGAGGACATTCTTCTTTCATGTTCAACCTAGACCGTCTGGAACGTTTCAGAGACTTTGTTATCACTTTCCTTCTGCTTTCTGTTAGCTTTGTATGTGTGGCTACCACTGGGTAAGGCTCATGTTGGGAGTCTTTTAAACTCTTGTTTTTATATCTTAGATATTGTTCAGCACTGCAGATTTAGAGTCACTAGTATGCTCTAAGTCTTCCTCAGCTCACTTCTGGTCAGTAATTCTTAAAAATCTAAATACTTGACGTATTTCCGTTATGAAAATAATGGAAATGGGGAATGCCCTTGGTTCGGAATATCAAGAGATAGGTAGCTTTTTTTTTTGCTATACAAATTCTAAAACAGGCGTCCACAACAAGTAACCTTGGTTGGATTTCTTGTAAACAAACCTAATACATCCTAATATTTTTAATATGGTAACAAGCTGCTACCTTGTCAAATATAAATCTGGGTCAGAAATCAAACAGTTTAACTTTGGTTTGCTATCAATATAATTTTCACATAATTTACCCTGTAATAATGATATTACTATATTTGCTCCAAAAATACTATTCATTAAAACATTGCCCTCTAAGGTATTTATTTACTACAAAATTTTCTTTTGGATCTGCATCAAAAACAGTAAACAAAATGATCGATTTTAATGAATTTCTATAATTATCCAAGCTTTATTTAATTTGTTGTTAAACAACGAAAAATGTGATTTTAATTGTGATTTTAAATTGCCCGTTCACACCTTTGTATTTAATGTTATTTTGTGAAAAATGAACCTAAAAGATTTGATTGAGCCTCAAATGGATCTTCTTCAAGGATTCACTTAGTGGTACTATCCACCAAAAAACTTCAGAAATGGCGGAGGACCCGAAGGATTGCAGGGTGATCATAGAGCAGGGTCTAGGATTTAGGCCGCCAACACCTTCCCCTCTGCTCAGGCACGCCGGCCTTCCACCAGCGGGTGCTTTGGAGATGCACCTCCAGCCATGTCTCAACACTATGGCCTTTCATGATTAAAGATGGCAACGGGTACATACCCGACGAGTAGTAGACATCTATACCCATACCTGCAAGGTGAAATTTTACCCGTCGGGTTATCCATAACTGCACGCGGGTAGAAAAATGCTCCCATACCTGTATCCGGATAATTTTTACCTGACAGGTAACCCATACCCGAACATATACCCGCTAAAAATCAAATCAACATGAATATATTATATTTTTTGAATCATATATCATCAATTCTTTCTAATAGAATTCAAGAATTATAATATAGAAATAGAACTACTCTAATTAATAATATAATCATCATAGATATATCATATATGTGTGTATTTCGTAGTAGTTAATAAATAAAATATGTGTTGCCAAGACGGGTATAAATTACCCACGGGTATACGGGTGTGGGTAGTATGTTTCCGTACCCATACCCGCATACCCGATGGGTAGAGATTTTAACTCACTAGTGTACCCACGGGTGAGAAATTGTTTCCATATCCGTCTCTTTCTCGGGTAAAACCTATCGGGTAGTCGGGTACCCATTGCCATCTTTATTCATGATATGGCTGGAAGTGGATCGTGCGATCGGGTGCACGCCACCTTGTTCAAGGGTTCAATCTGAGGCAGTGAGGCTCCATCTCGGTCATCAGATAGGTAATGAGAGTGGATTTACCCTGAAAAAAAAGGGTAATGAGAGTGGATTTCTGCACCCTGCTCAGACTACTTATATAAGCACCCGGCCAAACACACTCTCGCTTCTTGTAAGTAGAGGAAAGCCAAAGCACAATTCATGACACTCCCTCATGGTGACCATGACAACCTCATCTTGCTATCTCAAGAATGTTGTGAGAATATCACACTATAAAAACATTGTCTTTTTTTATCATGATATGACACAATTCAAATTTCCATTATCATGGTCTTTTTTTTTTGTTTCAGCTGAAACAAACAGATGTAACCCAGGACAGACAAAGGGACACCGCTGAATTGAAGGGTCGTCACACCTATTTAGTGGATAGCTGCTAGGGGCGTGTTGATGAGCAACCAAAAATATTCGGTAACTAACAATAATAAGCTGATCATCTGCATAAACTGTTTAAACTTTCTCCTTTTATGTTTTGTTTCGTTAATCTAAGGCCTTTTAGTTCAGACATTACGTGTACAAGACTACACAAGGGATTGATTGGCGAGATGACGACCTAGACTTCAACAAAATAAATTCAGGATTGATTGGTGAAATGACGACCTAGACTTCAAGGATTGATTGATTGGCGAAATGACGACCTAGACTTCAACAAAATAAATTCACCTATCGTTGTACATCATAAATTATTTCATAAAATCAATCTCCATCCAGAATCACTCCCCAGTAATTTTTTCCGTGACGGAGCAAACCGTCAGGAAAAGTACACAAAACCATCAGGGAAGACTGTCTTTCCGTGACTCCCGTCACGGATGACCCGTCAAAAGAAAAAGGTAGAGAAAGTGGACTTTCCCTAACGGAGAACCGTCACGGACTAATCCCTGACGGTAGATCCCGTCAGGAGAGACCTTCCCCGTCGTTATTTCCTTTGCCGTCAGGGAAACTGTTTGCTGCCAATTAGTCTACTGTCAGGGAAGGTCCAAACTTTCCCTGTCAGCCACTTGCCGTCAGGGAAGGTCCAAACTTTTCCTCTCAGTTACGGCACCATCAGGGAAGGTCCAAACCTCCTTTCAGTAAACCATATTTTTATAATACCAATAAGAGCTCACTGACCTAATCATAATCAAATCATAGCCGATCCATTTCAAATAAGCTCTGTGAACCATTCGACCATAATATTGTGATAAATGTTATAATTCAAATGTCTGAATACATATATCATCTCACTACTGCTACCTAAGTCGAACCTAAGTTGCTAGATAAGTCATGCAGCCCAAATGCATATTCCCATGAACAAATATGCTGGCTCCACAAATATTTACAACCACCACTAGTTAGTACCATCACTGTTGTGGTCCAGGTTTGCTGAAACATGAGGGATCCATCTCCAGTTGTGCCTCTCCATGAAAAGAAATGATCTGAATATAGTGATCCAAGGCAAGATATCAAAGGAAAAACATTTAAGTGAATATTTGCTATTAAAAATGTCTACCATTTAAGTGAGGTCTGGAAGGAGATGGCAGCAGCCCTAGGACAAATCTGAGATCGACGATTCTCATTGGCAAGTGAATATCTGCATACCACAAATTAGCAAGATTACCAAGAGTACAAGTGGCTTAAAAAATACCCAGACTAAGAACTTATCAAGACCCACGGCAGAGCATCTCTATTGTTCATTGCTCTAGCACACTGTAGAAGGGCATTTAAAAGTTTTAAGCCACATCTATGCATAACTAGTATTTATCTCAATAAGATAGTAAGGACCAACAGTACACATCTAAGTTAACAAAAAGATGAGATAGTAAGGACCAACAGTACACATCTAAGTTAACAAAAAGATAGACATGCCCAAAGTTAGAGTTGCAGACACGCACCCTTAGGTAGTTCAAATGATAGCTGCAAATCACAACTGCCTTCAAGCACTGTCAACACGACCTGGAAATGCCAAAATTCATTGTCAGCATGCCTCTGACCAAGCACTATGGTTGTCTACTGACTGAAACGTTGTCTTCCAGATCAGAATGTCACTAGGTCTGAAATATTTCCTTTTGACTATAAATTTTGCTTATATGCACAAAAGGAAATGACCCAGCTCTTAAATCAAGTGGGGAAACTTATCAGCAGCTGACATGTAGAAGAATATTTAGCTCAATCACATATGAGATTTTAGCATTGCCACATCATCCAAGCAAAATTGTCCTCCAAAACAAAAGTACACAGGCATATTTTGAGAAACGAAAGTGCTCAGATTTTTATGCAGAGTAAAATTGTTTACAAGCTTCTGAACTGCTAGTGTGGGCCAGGAAAAAAACAAGGGCAAGCCAAGTTACCATGGACATTCAATCTTTTGCCAGGAAAAAAATGGACAAGCCCAACACCGAAAGGCCATTTTATTTCAATTCATCAAATGAGACTAGAATAACAGTTACACATTAAACAGAGTACTGATTATCATGGACCAAGTTGTAGTGAACAGAAGAGTGTTCTGAGCTAATTTAATCCCAAGGAATGTAAGTTTTATTGCAACCAAAGGAAAATATGACCTTCATCAATTGGCAAGTGCAGTACTAAAAGAACACCTACCATTGTAATTCTGTAGCTCAGATAGTTTTAGGCAATGACCTATACGAACATAGATGCCGTTCAGCTATATACAAACAGTTCAGCAATAGTACCAGAGTAATCAGGCAATATTAGCATTTAGTAGTACCAGAGTAGCACGCACAGCAGCTGAGCAGGGGAGGGCAGATCCAATCATCCAAGTGCTTACCGCATGAGCAGCTGCTCGGCTGGAGGGAAGCGGCTGGTGAGAGCAAGCGTCAGGTAGGCAGCCGCACAGCGGAGAAGGGAGCGACCGGAGGCAGCAGACGCCCAGCCGCCCGCGCGCGAAGGGGAGCAGCCGGCGGGAGCAGACGAGCAGCTTGCCGTCGGGGAGGCAAGCAGCCACGGAAGGAGGAAGACTAGCGACCGACGGCGAGGAGGGAGACCGAGGACCGGCGGGGAGCGCGCTCGCACGCTCACCCACGTCCCCGTCGCCGAATCGCCGCGGAAGCACCTCCAATCTCCATGGAACTGGAAGCGCTGGTGAGGGAGAAGCCGTGACAAGAGAGGGGGGACCTCGACTCACAAGATCCCATGGATTCGTGACAGCGGCGACCTTGCCTGCGCTTACCCGTGCTCCACCGCCGCCAGCGCCGAAGAGGAAAGAGAGAGGGAAGGGGAACGGTGAGAAGAGTCTGGGAGGTGGGAAGGTGAAAGGATAAGGTTGGCCAGATTTTTTTCGCTGGGAAGAGGCACGATTGCGGCCTTCTTTTCGCATGCTCTCTCTTACGAGTGGGCCATCAAATGGGGCTGGAGCGCGCGGAGTCTTCTTTTCGGGGCCGGAGACTTGGATTGGAGCGCGGGATTCTTGCATTTTCGGGCACGCAGCGATGCTTTCGGGTCCCACATAGCGTCCCTGACGGTCCAAGCCTCTTCCGTCTCGGCTTTGCTGCACACGCGAGGGAAGGTGGAGCGCCCGTGACGGAGGATTCCAGCCTAGGGGAGTGCTCCCCACCGTCACGCAAAAACTGATCTGGGGTAGTGAATTCCATAATTAAGCAAGCATTTTGTCAACTAGGATACATGGGCTAAAGATTCCGAGACCGATCTAATTTTTCACCCTTTACATAAAATGGGCATGCCTTTTATTACAGTCTGAACAAAAATGCATACATCTGAAAACGCTAACGCTAAGAGTGAAGCAGGGCTGCCGTACAATTCCTGCACTGCATCAATCGATCGATCGATCGGAAGCTCAGCTGCAGGAGGGGCTCACGGCAAAGTTGCTGACAGGGAATGACTGGGTGAACGTCTGGAAATGGAATGTGAGCTGGTTGCTGGAGCGGACGACTTGGTTTACTCCGAGTCAAGCGAACTTGACCTGCAGATCCACACCGTACACCTCGGTGATGGACCCGGCATGGATAATTCCGCCGAAGGTACCGAACTGAAACTTGTACTTCTGGCCGCCAAGGGGGATGAAGAAGTTGCACTCTCCTGGCAGGGTCACCTCAATTTTGCCATCGGGGCCGAGGACATAGGATCGCACGCCCTTAGGGACGAGACCACGCGGTAAGTTGTTTTTCTCTAGGATGTCGTATATTGTCCCTGTCGCATCTGCCTCTGTTAAGTTCGCCGAGGTGGCAGCTGCTACATACGCAATGTGGTGGATGGAAGCCGCGATGAGGAGGAGAATTTGCTGCTTGGCCATGGCTGTTGATACAGGAGAATTTGCTGCTTATCCCCTGAGAAAGTTTCTAGCAAGTACACGTGTGTTATGAGGCTGTCTGGAGCGGAATACAGGAATCGTCCCTGGCTGCAGCATATATAGGCCATTGGCAACCATGCACGCGAGTCCAAATGAAACGGGTTTTAATTGCATTGACTTCTGCCGAATCGTATTCCATCAAAACGTTCACCAAGACGAACAAAAATTAATCAAAATACTAATTGCAGTTATTTCCTGCCTTCATGACATTCCCTCAAAACTACGGCACTACAAATAACGCTCAGATGTCAATCGCGATTGTTTCTTCCTATATTAATTACGCTCTATCAAAACCTTCATTTGCAATATAATTTTAGCTGTTTTAATATTTGTAATAAATGGGAATCGTTCGTAGGTAAACTTTCATCCCGATATTCTATTTTACTGAAATCGTTCAAGGTATTAAATATGTGGAATAGCATATAATATATCCCTCTGAAATTATAGTTCCTTTTTCTTAATGGTACATATAAAAATAAACAAATTTGTGACTTTGTTCATAAAATACAAGTTTAAATAAATTTATATGTAAATTGACCAAATACGTTGAGAAAATTATTAACACCTATCACTTTTTCTATAAGTTTTGTCAAAATTAAAGAAATTTGACTTGAGACAAATTTCAATGCCCTAAATTTCAAGACAGAGGGAGTAAGTTTCAAGACTAATCTATATCACTATTGCAGAACACACAAACCTTGTCAGCACTCACTATTGGTTGTGCTAGAGGCGATGATCCGACTGACAAACTTCACCGTGAAATTGTAATCCTAGAATTCAAACAATAATGGGGTGTCTTATTGACCTAGCAATGAAGCCTCTAACTAGATACTAGGTTGAATCATGACTCTGAGTGATATATTATTACCGTCATTGCCACAAACCAATAGTGATAACGGGGATATCATTGGTTTAGGCCACAACCCAGTAGTGATATATCAATGGCTGGTCATGGCTTGACTTGGTACAAGTAGCACCTATAATTGTCGGGTTGTTGATTGGCCCCACAGTATCCTACCCGCTATTTGATTCATATACTTGAGTATTGTTCATTTTAAGATTTAGCTACTGCCCATTGTTTCTTGTTATAAATCATGTACGTTAGATGCATGCAGAGTAGTCACATAGAGATACATTTCTTTATTATTTAGAGTTGCTCATGTAGTGTCCAGTTCTAACTTCATTCTAATTTTTTCTTTGAACATATCTAACCAAATCTTTGGGTGAAAACCCTCCAAATATATCCAAGTTCCCTTCATAGTCAAGATGGTGCACGAGAGGTACTAGAAGAAATGTTTGTGAAAACGAAGGGACACACTGAATCTAAGGTGTGCTCGAGCAATGCTTGAGTGACTTAGTTGGATCTTGGACATCTTAGAGTTTTATAGGTGGTCTTGGCCTACTTCCTTCTTCTCACAGCCCCAGTGACCCCTCCGCCAGGTTTGACACCTTTCGGGACACCACCCAAGGTATTAAAAAGAAGGTTTGTGAAGTGTCCATTCCAATACCATTTCAATCATACACAACCCATAATAAAGTATATAGGACATGTAGTGGGGTTATAACGTGTCTGTTGGCTTCAAACTAACTTGTTGTAGCAAGGAATGACTCGATTTGTTCCTAAAAAAGTTATTTGTTATGGTACATGTAATTTTCTTGGAAGAACTTTGTTGTCCTGAAATTTTCTTCACATGCAATAGACGACACATATGTTGGTATTTAGGAGTTTCTTAAATTTTGGAAATGAATACTATTTTATATAGTTTAAATGAATTTATGCTTGCCTATTGAAGGAAATGAAAAATTATATTTCAGCTCACATAAATCAATGCGGGCACTATGTCATGTAGATCAGCTTTTTGCCTCAAACCAGTCACCTTGGTCTTGGTGCTTTGTAAAGTGTTTAGGTTAGTTAGACCACCGCTAAATGCACTTGTTGTAGGTTTAGGCCTAGTTTTATTGAGGTTATGAGGTGCTTGTAGTCTTCTAAGAGCACACCAATTGTATTTATGGTGTGGCCGCCACCGTGTACCAGAGAGAACGGGCCCACGCTGATTTGGCCAAAAGCTCTGATAGCCAAGACGGCGGGAGCGATCTGGGAGAGGCCACCTCAGGGATCACTTGTGCGTGGGGGAAGGCTGGGGGCTATCCATGGAGTTACCCAACCGGAAGCTTGGCCTTTGTGAGGGCATCCTTGCAAAGTTGGGATCTTTTTGATGCCTAAACCTTATTTTGTTTCGGATAGCTGCTTGGTGGGCTACAAATTTGTTTTTTGTGGTCCACGTTGGTGAATTATGGTAAGACTTTGTAATAATTGGCCTAATTCTATCGGTTGATAGATGAAGCCGGATATTTATATCCTTTATCTAAAAAAAAGTAAAAATAAAATAATCACTGATGTGAGTTTGCTACTAATTTTTGATCCTGTTGCATTGACAATTTTTTGATATAATAGGGCCAAAATTGATGTGATAACGTGGTATCATATCAACTTCGTGTTTGATGCGAGCCGATGCAATAGCCTATCGCATCGGTTTTTTGTGACCGATGTGAGAGTTCACTATTGCATCAGCCATCGATTATGTCTTGTATCAAAACAGGGAGATGCAAAAAGGGTTACTGCATCAAAATCATGTTGTTTTAATACATCTAATAAATTTGATGCAATAAGAATTTTTATTGTGACAGCTAACGTTCGATGCAATAGACCATATTGCATCAACATTAGGTTCGGTGCAATACAATATATTGCATAAATATTTAAGTTCGATGCAATTCAAGTTATTGCATCAACATAAGGTTTGATGCAACATAATCTATGGCTCAATTCAATACAAACTATCGCATCAACATTATTACATTGGAATAGAATCTATTCACCGTACCAAAACTCACAATATTACAAAATCTAGTGGCACAAAAGGGCAATAATATAAATAACTTTGATCATCCACATTCAATAGTTTGTACATATAAGAAAGTCAAAGGGACTTCCTATTACAAAGGTAATTGCAACATTGGAACTGCATAACAGACTATTAACTCTTAGCACAAATCAGCATAGGATCTTTCTCACCGCTGAATGTTTGATTCAGTTCATCTTGCCAGGAGTACCTCAAGGTTCATCTTCCTGCTCAATGGAAAAAGTCCAGATGACATATGTATTAGTAATATATACAATGAATCAAAAGACTTGGCATCACATAAACTTCCAAAATGACTGCATGAATAGAAACATTTGCAAAATAGACATCACATGGCTGAATCTTCCAAATAACAGAAACACAGACTAGGCATCTCAGGTATGACAGTATCATCTTTGCAAACTAATGTCAAAAAGAAATAGTGCAGGATAAGCAAACATAATTTTGCATACTATATAATTTGAGTGCTAAAGGTCATATGCAAAGCAAGCTGCAATCATAGAAATCAACCAAAAAAGTTTCAGAGTGTATGTGGAGTAATCATTTCAGTTTATCGAGCAAGCTGCAGACACAGAATTCAGTTAATTGTTATCACTAGTTTTTAAACCATGCTGGAAATTTATCCAAACTACCGGTCATTGTTTGGTTTTGCACTTCTAATCACTTATACAGTTGCTAAAATATACATTGTGTATATGTTGCCAAAATCAGGTTCTAGAAAAGAACTATGCCTCATGCAGTAATGGACATGTGAAAGCGTTCCGCAAAAAAAATGGACATGTGAGATCCATAATGCTTTGTCAGGAGGGATAGTGCAAACTAAATCTCAGTTGTTTGGTTTTGCATTTCTAATCACATATACAGTTGCTAAAATATACATTGTGTATATGTTGCCAAATCAGGTTCTAGAAAAGAACTATGCATCATGCAGTAATGGACAAGCGAAAGCCATAATTCTTTATAAGGAGGGATAGTGCAAAATAAATGTGAGGTGATATTTAGCAATTCCCTTGTTGGAAATGCAGCCAACATCTCCAGCCACATGTCTTAGAAAAAATAAATAAATGTCAAGTCTTAGCACAATGTTTCATTTATGTCCAAATCAAATGAGGACTCAGATAAGTTTCTGAACTCATTTATGAAAACGTAAACAACCCTTTGAACGAACTGTTTTGTGAAACGAAGGAAGTACTAAACAGTTCCAGAAGCTACACATTTCTTGAAGTGGATGTAATAAAAATCACATTTTGCATCGGATTTTGGCACTATCCATCCAATTCAATAGTACCTCCCAATTGCATCGATATTAGAAACCGGTGCAATACCACCTACATATTGCAACAAAAATCAGTATTATTGCAAAAAAATTGTCTGATGCACACTACAACACAATAGAACTTCTGCTGCAGACGTTTTGGGTTTACCGTAGCGGGCAAATGCGTCCACTGCGGCTGCCACGCCACAGTAAATCGTGGCACAACCGCAGTGGGCGTGGTGGCTGCTGCGGTAAATCCTATTTACCACAGTGGGCAAATTAGGATGCCCGCTGCGGTAAATAATTTTGAAAAAACAAAAAAAGGGAATAAACCCTGGAAAGTTTCGCCGAGCCCATCCAGGGCAGGGTCGCCACCGCCGTTTGCACGGCTGGCCCCGCACCGCCGCCGCGGACAGGAGGCCTCATTCCGCGCGCAGGGAGTGAGGAGAGGGCTGCCACCCAGCCGTCAGAAGCTCCTCCGCACTGGATCCCGCGGCCACGAGCTCCTTCGAGCCAGATCCCGCGGCCAGGGAGCTCCTCCACTGACGCAGCACCTGGAGCCTCACCGTCGTCGTAGAAGGAGAGTGAGGAAGAGCTGCCGCCGGATCTGGGAGCCCGTCAGCCGCTGGTAAAGGTGAGGGGGAGGTAGAGCCGCCGTGGGATCTGGGAGCCACTCAGCCGCCGGTGAAGAAGAGGAGAGGTAGATCCACCGCCGAAACTAGGATCCCCTCAGCCGTCGGTGGGGGAGGGAGAGGGAACCCACTGCTACAAGGGTTGGAGGAGCCCGTCGCCGCTGCTCCGTGGTGGGTGCGTGACACCCCATGCCGGAGCCCGTCACCGCTCCTCCTTCGCCGCGCCACCTAGCGCGCTCCTCCTCCGTGCGCCGCCACCGGGAACCGGCCCACGCGCCACCGGATGGAGGGAGGGAAGCGGCGCCACCTTGGTGCTGAACAGAGAGGGTGGCCACCGCATTGACTGGTTCGGGAGTGAGGGAGGATTTAGTGGGGGAGAGAGAGAGAGCAACGTCGGAGTGAGGGAGGCGCAGCTGGCGGTGCTCGAAGATGCGCGGAGTCCGCACGCGGAGAGGGAGGCGCATCTGCGGGTGGAGAGAAGTTTGCGCATCAGGCTTGAGGAGGTAGGGAGTGGAGACTGGAAACTCTATTTACCACAGTGGACACCTTAAGATGCCCGCTGCCGTAAATCGATTTACCGTAGCGGGCTAAAGTGTCCGCTACGGTAATTAAAAGGTGCATGCTGCGGTAAATCATGGCGATTTACCGCAGCGAACTGCAAAGGCGTCCGCTGCGGAGCGCCAAAACGAAACACTGCGGTAATTCATTTTTGATGTAGTGGCAATAATATCTACCTATTGCATCTTTGGTTCAAAATCGATACAATAGGCTATACCTATTGCATCAACATGAATTAGTGTCGCATCAAAATGATACCCAATGCAATAATTCCCATGTATTGCATCAATATTCAAAATTGATGCAAAAGGAGCCACCTATTGCATCAAATTTTGCTTTTGATGCAAGGCGAAGCGATGCAATTGGGTCAAAAATCAGTAGTGTTGCATCTCTATCGCATCTTCCTTATTTACACTATGTATCTTGGTTGTTTCCTTACTTTCCTAGCTTAGTTTGATAGGGTAGTTCATAGATTTGAAATCTCGCTCTTTTGTGGTAGAGGAGTAACATGCGTGTTGAACCTAGTTGCTTCTCAGATATAGATTAATTAATGCATAGGTTTTTACTAGGTTGAAACTAGAGGTCTTTTTTACAAGTAGTTTTAAGTTGACTAATTCAGCCTCCTCTTAGGTGTCATGGTCCAATCCCTTCAATGGGTTGTATGTGACATCAGTTTTAGTTTAAATTTAGATCAAAGTGGTCCATGTGAATATTGATATGATACCGTGACATTTAGTCTCACGTTAGTTGTTGAGGGGTGGTTAAACCAACATATAGGGGCTTAAGAGACCATACCTGGGTTAAAGTTTTCATGTGAAGCAAGCGCTTCTATAGAGAAAATGAATCACTACCGATACAAAAGCCCATCACTGCTTGATTTTGAACTGTTACAACCAAACTGGTATTGATGAGGTTCCCAGAAACCCAAGGAAAAAGGTCTAAAAATAGAAAAACATTGTTAATAATAGGAGAGATCCCACTGGGTTGCCATAGAAACCCAAAAATGAGAAGAAAAAAGGTCTAAAATAGAACAAAAATATTTTTAATAATAGGAGAGATCCCATTGTTTTTTCACAAACATTTACTGCCGCTAGTCACAAGTCACTGCAATTTTGTGCACGAAACACACGTTTCACGGCCAAAAGCTAGCGCTCGAACCCATGACCTTCAACTTCTCATGTTCACTGCTAACCACTCCAGATATAAGACACTTGTGTGCATTTGAGATATTCATCCTCCTCATATGCTCATCTGGTTTCGAAATGGTTATTTGGGAATGCATGCTAATCCGACTAAAAAGTATTGAAACTTTTCAGAATCTACATATTTACTTTTGGTCATTTTTTCATTCAAAGTCGTCCAAAGAATTTGAATATCAATTGTGACAAAATCCACACATAATTTGGCTTGGATAGATGATTTTAGTCACTAGTACAAAATTTTACTATAGAAGCGTCTAAATCCTATTTTCAGGGGCGGTTAGAAAACCGACTCAGCCAGCTGCGATCTTTACAGTCGTTGGCTTAGAGTCGGTTTGTTTATGCGCCCCTGAAAATGGGATATTCAGGAGTGGTTAAATTAAGAGAGCCGCCTTTGTTATGCCTGTATTTCATGGGCGGTTGTGTTACGGGGACCGCCTCTGATAAGGATTTTAGAGACACTTTTTATTAGGTGAACGACTACTCGTAAGCATTTTGAAAGAGCTTGCGTTAGGGCAACCGCCTCTGATAAGGCTTTTCAGACATGCTTTCATTAGCAGAACCACCTCAGATGAAATCTTTTCAGAGACACTTTTATTAGGAAAGTGGTTCATAATTAATCTAGAAAGGATTTAAAATTATCTTATTTATAATATAAATTTTTTAAATTGCCACCATATTTTGAAATTATCACGGAAATGCAAATGATTAAAATTAACTTCATAAATACACACCAATAGCCATTTTTATTATTTATTAATTAATATACACACATAAGTATAGTTTGTATGAAAATTAGAACATTACAAGATATTAATTATTTGTGCTTGTCATAAAAAGTATAGAAAATGATCCACGCTTGGATTGCGAAGCCATACTTTTTGGGACTGACACCGGCAGGGGTTGCACCTTCGTACCTTCATTCTGATCATCTAACATATAGTATCTGCACAGGTTGTTTAAAGAAAATAAACGATGATGATGAGTATCCAACTTTTTATGGTACAATGATTTTTTATGAAGTGCAAACAAACAAAACATATTAAGGAGGTACTTCTTATTATTTGCAATAATAATACATGAAGGTCAGAATGTAATTAACAGTACATATCATGAACAGTAACCATACCTGTCCGGCATACACTCCTAGAGCTATCCAGTGGCGGAGAGACGTGTCCCAATGACCGAGCCTGCGCGCGACGTCGTGGGCGTGCGGTCACCACACCTGTCCACGGAGTTGATGACTCTGGCCAAGTTGAGGCGTGGCTTCCAAGTGGTGCGCGTCGTTGTGTGTCGTCACCACACCTGTCCACACATATGTTTGTAGATGTTTAATACAGAAATTAGACACTGTAGTTTAACACAACACATGACAGCAGAGTATGATAGGATCATGACGTCATCGTCGTGAAGACGATTCTTTATTCACTTAATTATTCACTTCCCAGAAATGGCTCGAATTTAATTGTACTATATACTATATTCACATACTATATTAGAGAAACTTGTACAACACACAAATCAACAAGATAAATCATGACACTAAACTAAAACAACAGCACGGCACCGACCTGCTGTGCGCGCACGGGGCGACCAAAACTCATCATCACGCCGCGCGACCGTGGCCAGAACTGTGTAGCCAGAATGACGCGGCAGCATGAAGCTAGGACGAGCAGGCAAGCAAAGGACTGGTGAAAGAAAAACAATGGTGTGGACTATCTCGGCGCGGATACGGGGGTGCGCGGTCATGGCGCGCCAGCTGGCCACGACGTCGAGGACCTTGGCGGAGTTGAGGCTGAGGCTTGGTCTCCGGCAGGTGGTGTGTGCGGTGCGCCGTCACCCCGCAGAACGCGTCATCTGTGTCGACTCACCACGACCGACGTGTGGCTCCGATGATCCGGCTGCAAGTAAGTGGGGGTATACAGAGATGGAGTGGTCACACTCTGAGGCAAAATAAATAAAAGTCAGATCTTGGATCTGTGTGAGAGGCTCACCTAGCCAGTGGTTGCAGCTAGCTAGGCGCACGGCGAACACAGAGCACGCGGAGGCGGTGAGAAAGCTCGGGCGGAGCTCCACTCCGGAGATCTTGTTGTGCAGCGCACGTGTCAGGAAGCGGGCCACGCATGCTAGCTCGAGCTCGGCGTTAACCTGTGTTGGCTTCTTGGGCGTGGAGGGGTCGAAGAGGGTTAGAGAAGAATAAGCCGGGCGGCCAAAGGTGGACAAGAAGGCGGTCAAAGGCGGCAACAAAAATTTTGGAACCAAATTCGAACAAGCGCGCCACTCTCATAGAAATTTTCACGGCACAGAACGATTTTCAAAGGCAGTTACTTTATGTCAGAAGCGATTATTAAATAAAATTTCCCTCTGCAACTTGTTGCATCCACTGCCATAGTACAGCGGCTAAGCCACATGCTTTGTATTGCACTGCCCTGGGTTCGAAACCTACACGCCGCTTTTTTTGCTTCAAGTTTTTTCTTTTTCCAAATATAATTCCGCCTCCCGAGGCCAATAGGCAGGGATGGTCCGGCGATGAAAAGTAAGCAAAGGCCGAAGAAATATTCACTTTAGTACCTTCCTGATATAAGGAAGTGACGGTCCGGCCGTAAACAAACACAAAAGGCCATGCTTAGTTTTGGTTTGGCAGAAACTGGAACCAAATTAGTAGGCCCTAATACTTTGTAAAATTATTTGTCGTGCCCTAGGAGACAATACTTTGTTGTGCTCGATGCAAAATTATAATGTTTTCAATCCATAATTCACCATATGTTGTCTCACGCAGCATAAAGAATTTTATAATAATAAAAATAATTATCCAAAAAACCTAATATCTTGTGTGGGACAATATTTTGGTGTAAAGGAATCCCTTAAAAATTCATGCCATTTTGACATAGGTGGAGTCGACATTCTTCACAAAGGTATATGGAACCTTTCAAAGAACCATGACTATACACTTAGGTTTTTAGGGATTCTATGGTCTATGTGCACCACCATGTCTTATTGGTCTTAAACTTTTTCTCAGCCTTACAAATGCCATGTGTGAAGCAACCACCAAGTTTGAGATTATTCTGAATTGGTTTGGAATAAACTATAACCAAACCAAGTAGGCCTCAATACTTCATATAGTGGTGCCAAACTTTGCCAAATTATCTGTTGTGCTCTAGGAGACAATTATTTGTGGAGGTTGATGCAAAATTTTAGGATAAATGTGGATCTCTTAGCATAGCTAACCTATGCAAGAAATTTGTTTTCACAGGACAAGAATTTTCTGCTACATTTTTTGAACTAATGCAGGGACGGTTTGACTATGTAAACTAAACAAAGGGCAGCCAATTTTTGGTGCCAAAATCAAGGGTCAAATCTGTTATTTGCATTGATAATAGGTTTCAATATGTTTTACCATAGAATACAAGATACAATATATGCTTTGATAATAGGTTTCAATATTTATTGCTAATATATAGGATAGCAAAAGCTGAGGTGAGGTAAAAAGTGACTTACATAAATTAATCCTATGTCCTAGGATGATATGTTGTTTAGGAATTACATTCTACTTTCCCTAGTAAAAAATGGTTTGGGGGAGAGTTATGACTAACTATCTATTACCATCTAATATATCTTATAATAGTAAAAATCTTATAACAAAGAATCTTATAATAATAAAATAATTATTAGAAAAACCTAATATCTTGTGTGGGACCATATTTTTGGCGTAAATGAATCCCTTAAAAAAATCATGCCATTTTGACATAGGCGGAGTCAACACTCTTCACAAAGATATATGTAACCTTTTATCGAACCATGACTACACACTTCGATTCTTAGGGATTCTATGGTCCATGTGCACCACCGTGTCCTATTGGTCTTAAACTTTTTCTCAGCCTTGCAAATGCCATGTGTGAAGCAACCACCAAGTTTGAGATTATTCTAAATTGGTTTGGAAAAAACTGGAACCAAACCAAGTAGGCCCTAATACTTCATATAGTGGTGCCAAACTTTGCCAAATTTTCTGCTACATTTTTCTAACTAATGCAGGGACGGTTGTTGACAGTGGATATATCCTAAAAATCCACACATAAAACACCATCAACATGTCTTGGTTATAAGGAAGAATATCATAACATGAGCAAACTTTATCAATAATCAGTTCCACTTGTACCCTTACCTTATGATCTCAGAAAAACAAGAAAATACAGCTTGGTGGGACCCATTGATGGGGTCGGCCGACCCCTACACTAGCTTTGAGCTGAGCTTCGAGCATGATCCATGTCAAGGTCTCTGGAGTCCAATTCAACCCTCAGATCAACCTGTGTTTGCATCCAACGGCAGAAGATCATTGCACAAGGATTCATGGGCCCACAAAGAAGAAGCAACATGACAAACATTTAGAAGAACACTGAGCCACTTCACATGATAGGTGGGGACACCTTCTAGAAGATCCAGCCATGCCCACCTGCCAGTGAGGGGGTCGACCGACCCCCACCTTGTGGGCCCTAAGGTCAGTTGGCCCCCACCGCCTTCCTGCATGCCTCCATGCAGCGTGGTTGATCCTGGACGTCGACTTGAGGTGGTATTAAAGTCAGTTCATCTAGGGGTGTAGAGAGAAGCAGCACACAGATCACTGACGTGGCACCCCCTCTCTTTCCCCTATGTAAGGAGGCTGCCACCACCCTTGGAAAGCATCACAGAACACTTGATCCTTTATCCAAGCTCCAAGGTAGAGTTGTAGTAGTTAGTCTAGAGTGGGAGTTAGAGTCGAGCCGAGTGAAGCTCGGGGTCTCCGAAGTCGTCTTCTGGAGAGTTTGGTATACCTCTTGTATCTTTCTTTTTTGTAAGACTTTCCTTTTATCAATATATTTATTCTTGCTTTACTTTACTTAGTATTTACTTAGTGCAAGTCTATATTCTTATAGTCTTGTTGTGTGCTTGTCTTAGTAGTATAGTTGCCTTAGTTGGATTGGTTTCCTGTAACCAACTCTTTGTGTGTGTATCATTGTCCTATCTTGCATAGGAGCTCTAGCTATCTGATCGTTAGCTAGAGTTGTAAGAGTAAGTGTGAGCGTGGTGCTCAGACTTAGTCTTAACTTTGATTGCCACTGGTCCGCATGGACAGTTCGTGAGCGCACTCTCAAGAGGTGACAGGTCTTGGGCGGCTTTAGGGTTTCTCACCATGTTTGGGCTAGTTCTTAAAACACAGGGCGCCCATAAGAGTATAGTTGCTTTAGTAGGGGTTCTGTCTCCTGCTTTCTCATTTATCCCTACCACGGAAGTAGTAAGGCACCAGTCTAGTTGAGTCATCTATCTGTTATAATTAGTTCATAGAAATAAAGACAGATACATAGGAGTCCTTTACTCACTCGTTGTCCTCCCACCTAGCAAACACTCTACCAGTTATCTTTAGATTAGGATCTTTGTGATCATTTACCTATCCTTCGCTTTTATTCACTTACCCCCTTCAACACTAGTGATACTAGATTATAGTAGACACAAGGATCTATTTCCCCTTTTATTAAATATTCCTAGCTACTGCTTTCGCCTGGGATAAAATAAATATTGATATCTTGGAATACTCATCCTTGGTGCAGTGCTACATCGATATATTCTGTGTGCTTACGGAATCATTCAATAGACAGTAGAGTTACCCCACAGATATTTCTGGTGTCATTGCCAATCTTTGGTAGTGACACTAAGAAATACCAACAAGCATTTCTGGTGCTGTTGCTGGGGAAAGCGTCAACCTAGAAATTTTGATAAAAGTGAATCCGGATTCTACTATCAATTTAGTTATCAATTAGTGTTATGGGCTTACCCCTCACTTGTCTTGTTTTTCGTTATCGTGAAACTAGAATGTGCATGACTGGTTTCCAATTGCCGTCAAATTTTGTTGAAGATCCTGAGCAGTAGTTGAGGACAACTAGATGCTATCAAGTTCCACCTCAAAGGTTCATCTCGGACCAAAATCCGCTCGAGGAAGGAAGCGCAGCACCAAGCGTTAAGGAAGCTATGTATAACACCCTGATTTTGAACTTTAAATAGTAAATGAATTTGATTTTATTTTCTGTATAGATGCTTTACATTCATAGGCCAAATATAAATGTTTTATGAACTACTTTAAAATGTGTAGAACGTTAGAAACCATGCATTGTTGCATTCATGCTGCTGCATATGTTTTGGTTGAATTGTTTGAGCTTGTTGTCTAATCTTTGCCTTGCTTTCTAGTCACTAACATGCTCTAACTTGTCCCCTCTAACTCCTAGACTAACTAAACCTAGTATAACTAGCCTAGGCCAGTCCTAGTGGACCCTGGCCATCCCCAGCCTCTTCTGGCCAAGTATGGCCAGCCCCAGCTGGCCATGGTCAGCACTGGCTAGCCATGGCCAAGGCAGCAGTAGCAGCCGGCCACAGTGGCCAGCACTAGCCACCAGCGGCCACAGGCTAGCCCGGCCAAGCGGAGCAGCCAGCTAGCGCAGCAGGTCACCAGCGGCAGCCCAGCTACCGCGGCCCGCGTAGCTTGCCCCCACGCGCCTTGGGCCAGCCCAGCCAGCCCAGCAAACGCCAGCGCCGCTCCCTTGCGTCAGCACTGCGTCATGCCTGCTTCATCCGCCAGCAGCGCCCTCGCCAGCGCCGCTGACAGGTGGGACCCATGAGGGTGGGGCCCATAGCTACAGTGTCATCTCCTACCCAGAGACGGACACCGAGCCGGACCCCGGTCTGCCCGCGCACCATAGCCGCTCATGAACCGAGGTTCACCGCACGATATAAAGCGCATCACGCCACCCCGAGCCGCTTTTCGCAACCCTAGCTGCCTCCCGATTTTGCTGAACCGTGAAACCCTAGCCACCATAGCCCCCGAGCTCGCGCTGCCATCGACCTCGCCTTCGCCGCCGTCTGCCGCTGAGGTGAGCCTGCGCCCAAGCTTCACATGACCTCGAGGGTCATGGTGCTACCCTCCACGGCTGCCATCTCCCTCTCTGCGCGCCGCTACGCGCCCGCCGTAGGAGCGCCGCCGCCGCCGTCGCTGTGCGGCGCCGCTCTAGCCTTGCCCCGCCGTGGTCGTGCCTCCCATCGAGTGCGCAAGCACACGCGCAATGTGTGCGTGGCCTCACCTTGGCCTCGCGTGCCCCGCAGCCCCACCATCGCAAGGTCGCCACCGGCGACCATGGCCGAGGTCGCTGGGGTCGACCCCGACCACCGCCGGTCCACCGTGGACTCGGTCCATGGGGTTGGTGCACAGCCGGTCCACAGGACCTGGCCGCTCCCGCACCGCCACGTGGCCGTCAGCGCGGTCAACGCCACCACCGTCGTCGACACTTTTGTAGAAAATTCCCTGCAATTTTACTTATTTATGATCTAGTCCTTCACAGTTCAAAAGTATTTAGATTTGAGTCCTGTTTTCTACAGATTAGACCCTAGTCTTGTTTAAGCCATAAATTTTATGTTTTAATTCCGTTTTTAGCAAACTTATACTTTTTGGAATTGTCTCAATTAGTAGAATAGTTCTATGCTATTATTTGCTTCTGTTATCATGTTTTGGTGTACTGCTCAAATTGAAGTACGTTTGCTTGCATGCTTTGCTCGTGTGCGATGATTGTGACTTATAGAGAACAAGACGTGGGTGAACGAGGATCAGCAGGACCCAGAGGACTACATGCAGCAGGACATCAACCATGGAAAGTGTAGGCACCTTTGATCATATTGCACCTATTCACTTTTAATTAATACATTGCATGTGTCTCAAATCGGCAAACCATAGGAATGACTAGCTACTCTATCCAGATATTACCTATGGGGGTTTTAGTTGATAGGTTATTAGGTTGCTAGTGCTCCACTCACCTTTCACCTGTTTAATGAAGATAAAACTTGCTTCTTAACCTGTTGGAGCCGTGGGCTCTTGGCTTTGGCCGTTAGAGAAGTTGATGCTGTTTCGCATCGTTGGTTAGCAGTGAATGACGGGGGAAACGGATGCTAGTGGGACTCGTGTTGATGAGGGCATTCGTATCTCCTCCCCCTTGTGGTCCTGTTCATGGAGCGGCAACCTAGGACTTCCGTACATCTCTAGGCTAATGGGCATTGGCTTGGTCTATTAGCAGGATTATCATAGGCAGTTGGGTGGCTTATCGACGGGTACTATAGCTATAGCGTGAAGGGTGTTACAAGTTCTATCATGGGATTTTTGGTTGATCCGTAGACCGGGGTGATGGCTACGAGTACGTCTCTCATGTGCTTGGGACATCACAGATTGAGTTACCGCTGCCTATGACCCTGTGAAGAACCTCGTTGTGACCTCTGCCAGCCTATCTCGGTAATGGGCTAAGGGGGTTGATCACCTCAGGCCTAAAGAGTAATCACAATCTGGAGTGAAAGTGTACACCTCTACGCAGAGTTAAAATGATTTATTGTCCGTGCTCATGGTCAGGAGCGGCCCAAATCCTCAGATGACTTAGCCAAATGGTTTAAGCTGTTAAATCGTGGTGATGTTGTTTGAGGTTGCTACCTCAGGTTTGATCGGGGTGGCTATCCTGTGTTCCCTTTGAGATGGCTATCTCATGTTTAATGATATATGCTTATATCTGTGATGTTAAATGACACATTAACTACTACTCAAACCTTAATAAAGGGTTGGGTGTTTCAACCAACTTGATTAGAGAGTAGGCTGTAATAAGTAAAGTCTTAATTATTACATTAAAAATGCTACCGCAGTCTACCTTTTAGTTGTACCTTGTTTTAGCCTTGCGTGTCATTACTTTCGGCCTGTACTTGCGGAGTTTCGACATGAAACTCACCCTTGCTAATTCCCAAATAAAGGATGCTCAAGTGATGACTCGAATGGTGACTTCCCTAAGAACTATCCGGGATGTTAGGCGTTGTGATGCTGCCGTCGACCTTCCTGTGGCGAGATGGAGTCGCTACGTCTATGTCGTTTAGTTGCCTTTCGCTTTGGACGATGTTTTTTATATTTTGCTTTTCTCTGATGACAGTTATGTAATAATGTTATGATGTAAATATTATATTATTGTTTTATTCAAAAACTGTGCTTATTGGACCATGTAATTTGTCATTCATGTGTGTAATTTGATCCGGGCGCACATGAGCTTTTTCCTTGGTTTTAATCCTTCGAAACCAGGGTGTGACAAAGTGGTACCAGAGCCGTGTTGACCGTAGGATCATGAAACCTTAGTTAGAAATGGCCGTCTTAGGTTGACCTTTTATAAGTTATTGCGTATCTCATCATTATTAGCATGTTTCATTTATTATTCTATTCATTACCTTGACATGCGTTTACCTCAGCTATTATTATTCTCATTTATTGATCATTTACTACCTTATCTTAGAATTATTACCAGGCTTTTGTCATTGTGATCATTATATGCATGTCTCTATGCTATTTTTGTTTCACTACAAATACCACAGAATGCATGCTATTCTTACTTCAATTTATTGCTAGCTTTTATATCATTATCTCTAGATATCTATGCATGCACTTTTCAAATAATATCCTTTGATCATAGACATGTTTATTTCTTTATCATGATCTATTAACTGTTTGCTGTATGTCTTTGATCTTTGCATATTATTAGATGGTGCACCAGCTTCTGACCTGCCGCAAGAGCTCCACTAGTTACTATCGCTCTTGGCGTCCCATAGAGTACCCGATGACTGGACGCGTGCACCACTATGAGTTTTGACCTAGCTAGTACCCTAACGACGGTGTGATCCTCGGATGTGGGGGTCAGTATGTACAGTGCCAGGCTCTAGTCTTGCAGCAGCAGGCAGAGGACTAGGATGGGCAGCAGGCGCCCAACCCTGGTGCACCAGGAGGAGGACCTGGTGTGGAAGGTCCAGGTGCAGGAGGCCCAGGAGGACCTGGAGGCCCTGGTGGCCCTGGAGGCCATGGAGTCCAGGGAGTGTACCAGGCACACAACGGTTGGATCGTCACCCTCACTGTTCATGATGGTGGTGATGACTTCTTCCATGCTCACCCTATGAGGCTTCTTCACCAGCTCTTCGGCCATAGGATGGTCAGAGTTGAGTACCACAGTGAGTTCTGGAGTCACCCTGTCTATGGAGACTTCTAGAGGGTCAGGTGCTATGTTGGGCGCCCTAACCCTACACTTCGTGCTCTTTGAGTTGCTTTAGTCCATGAGGCGCCAACAGACAGAGCCACATAGCTGGCAGGCATCACGGATGCAGCACATCAGGCCTTGTTTGCTTATAGGGAGCAGTACTTCCACCTGATCAGTGAGGACACACGTCGCTACTACCCTCGCCATACCCGTGGTCAGATTTCTGCTAGAGTTGCTTCTACTGCTGGGGAGGATCTGAGGTTGCGTACCACCGTTCAGCTCATGGCGTAGCTGAACACGGAGCTGAACTTCACTCTCTTGGAGCTATGCCAGGTGCGCTTGCAGTCAGAGGAGAACTGGAGGAGGGTTGCTCAGCTGGACATGCAGATCACTGGAGTAGCACCACCATCACCACCACCACCACCACAACCACCACAGTGGCCAGCACTGTCGCCTGCACATGACCACATCCCCTATGGAGCAGCTGGAGGTCGTACTAGGATTAACTAGGACGTCCCTTTTATATAATAAATAATGCTACGATTAGCACGTTTAAACATTTAGCTTATCGAGTCTGTGGTGAGTCTAGTGCGAGTGTGTTTAGAGTGTTCTTTGCTTTATTGGTGTGAGAACTTGTTTATCATTATGAACCATGGATGATTTGCTTCTTTGTAATGTTGGAGATAAGATGTGGGGTGATGTCCACACTTATCATATTTATATAAGTCTAAGACTATGTTTAGTTAAATCGGGGTTTGGGTCTCTATATATTGTGCTCTATCTCTCTTTTTGCTTCATCATATCAGTTTTTCTGTCATAGCTTGCTGTCACTTGTTCATATCAGCTATCAGTTTGGAGATTATATATATTTTTGGCTATCTGTCAGTGATTATGATATTTGAGGTTATGTCAGATGGTTCATTGATAAGAGAAGGCATTATGTTGTTGCAGTTATATTCATAGTTTACCTTCAGCACAGTTATATATACTGAGACTACATATCTTTATACCCTGCTATTATCTGCATCAGATGGTTAACACCAGGAGGATCCAGTCAGGCATCAGTGGTGCTAGTGGTTCTGGTGGGAACGACCAGAACCATAACCAAAATCCTCCACCACCACCTCCTCCACCTATCGTGGAGCAGATGATGGCCATGCAGACTCAATTCATGCAGGGCATGTCCACCATGATGGCCATGATGCAGCAAAACATGGTGATGATGAACCAAGTCTAGAACCAGCACCAAAATCAGAATGCTCCACCACCACCCAGGGACAGGCGTAGTGAGTTCTTGAAGGGGCGCCCACCTTTCTTCTCTCATTCCCGTTACCCTCATATTGCTATGGATTGGGTGAAGGATGTGGAGAAGCAGTTGGAGATCGCTCAGTGCAATGATAGGGAGAAAGTTCTCTGTGGATCTGGTCAGCTACAGGGAGTAGCCGCTTCGTGGTGGGATTCATACCGCTTTGCTCATGCAGCTCCAGACACCATCACTTGGGCGCAGTTCTCTGAGGTGTTCAAGGAGTTCCACATTCTAGCTAGACTGGTGAAGCTGAAGAAGGAGTTTGCTGATCTGAAGCAAGGCTCCCTGTCTATTTGTCAGTACCATGACAAGTTCATTGCTTTGTCTTGCTATTCACCTAGGGATGTTGAGCAAGACCAGGATAAGCAGGATCATTTCCTGGGAGGGCTTATTGATGGACTCGCTTACATGATGGCAAACATCAAGTATGCCAACTTCCAGGAGATGGTTGATAGGGCCATTGTGCTTGAGAGCATGCGCAACAATATGGAGGACAAGAAGAAGAAGAGGAAGGCCAACAAGTACCAAGATCAAGGAAGCAACAGCCGTCCTCGCTTCAACATTTTCTAGAACTACCAGCAGTGTTCTTCTTATCAGTATGAGAAGAACAATCAGGGACAACAAGGTGGTCAGCGCTACAACAACACCAACAATGGCAGTAATCAAGTGCAGCACCAGAACAACCAAGCCCCTCTTCAGAACAATCAGGCCCTTCGCCAGAATGCTCCTAATAATGCACCAGTGAAGACCAACAACACTCCCAACAACGCTTGCTTTAAGTGTGGGAAACTGGGACATTATGCAAATGCTTGCCCCCAAAAACAAAAGTCCTAGAGCTTTGGGAAGGTGAACCACGTCAAGGTTGAGACTACGAAAGAAGCTACAGATGTGGTGCTTGGTACGTTTCTCATTGATTCTCATCCAACATCAGTTCTATTTGATACTGTGCATCACACTCTTTCATTGGTAGTCATTTTGTTCGTAAACATAGCATTGCCACACAACTTATGCCTAGTGCTATGAGTGTTAAAACACCTGGGGGAAATATGGCTACAAATGTTTGGTGTCCTAATGTGAAGGTCAACTTAAGGGGGTAGAATTTCCTGCTAGACCCATAGTGCTTGAGTCAGAAGGTCTTGATCTTATTTTGGGAATGAGTTGTTTAAACAAGTGGAAGGCAAAATATTAAATGCTCAGAAAGGACAATGAGCTTGACTGCACCTAATGGAGATGTAGTACATGTTGTGGTTTCTCTGCCATCAAGAATCAGGGAATAGTGAATCATCTCAGTGGTGAGCCATTGGAGAACATCAGAGTTGTCAATGAGTTTCCAGACGTTTTTCCAGAGGATTTGCTAGGTATGCCACCTCAATGAGAGATTGAGTTTATCATTGATTTGTTACCTGGTACTACACCCATAGCTAAAAGACCTTATAGAATGGCTGTTAATGAACTAGAAGAACTTAAGTCACAACTTAGGGAATTACAGTCTAAGGGTTATATTCGGCCTAGTTCATCACCATGGGGAGCCCCAGTAATCTTTGTAGAAAAGAAAGATGGAACACAGAGGATGTGTGTAGATTATAGATCTTTGAATGAGGTGATTGTTAAAAATAAGTACCCCTTACCTAGAATTGAGGATCTGTTTGACCAGTTGAAGGGAGCTAGTGTCTTTTCTAAGATAGACTTGAGGTTAGGTTACCATCAGTTGAGGATTAGACCTAGTGATATTCCAAAGACTGCTTTCACCACCAGATATGGTCTTTATGAGTATACAGTGATGTCTTTTGGGTTGACCAATGCTCTAGCTTACTTTATGTACTTGATGAATAAAGTTTTTATGGAGTATCATGATAAGTTTGTGGTTGTCTTCATTGATGATATTCTAATATATTCCAAGAATGAGGAAGAACATGAAGAGCATCTCAGATTGGTGTTGTAGAAGTTGAAGGATCATCAGCTTTATGCCAAGTTCAGTAAGTGTGAATTCTGGTTGAAGGAAGTTTCTTTTCTTGGACATGTTATTTCCAAGGATGGAGTTATAGTTAGTCCTAAGAATGTTGCAGATGTGCTTAAGTGGATTCCACCTCAGAATATCAAGGATATCAGGAGTTTTCTAGGAATGGCTGGATACTACAGGAGGTTTATTGATGGGTTCTCTACCATAGCTAAACCTATGACTGCTTTGCTAGAGAAGGATAAATCATTCAAGTGGACTGAATAGTGTCAGGCCAGCTTCGTGGAATTGAAGAAGAGGTTGACAACCGCACCAGTGTTAGCTCTGCCAGATATGACAAAGGACTTCTCTATTTATTGTGATGCTTCTAGACATGGTTTGGGTTGTGTGTTGATGCAAGAGGGTAAGGTCATTGCTTATGCCTCTCGATAGTTGAAGAAACACAATTGAATTACCCCACTCATGATCTGGAATTGGCAGCTATAGTGCATTCATTAAAGATCTGGAGACATTATGTTCTTGGTCACAAGTGTAACATTTATACAGATCACAAGAGCTTGAAGTATATATTCACTCAAAAGGACTTGAACTTGAGGCAGAGAAGATGGTTAGAATTAATCAATGATTTTGATCTAGAGATTCTCTACCATCCTGGTAAAGCTAATGTAGTAGCAGATGCTTTGAGTCGGAAGAGCCAACTAAACATATTAGAGGTGATAGAGTTACCTTAAGAGTTGCTAGCTGAATTTAAGTATCTCAACTTGGGGTTTGTTGCTAACACTCAGGGAGCCTCTATGGATGTGGAACCAACACTTGGACAGGAGATCAGGAAGGGTCAGAAAACTGATGAGAAACTTCTAGAGATTGTTAAGTTGGTTAGTGAAGATAGGGCCCCGAGATTCAGTGTTGATGAAGAAGGGACACTCTGGTATAAGCACAAACTCATTGTGCCTGATATTCAGAAGATCAGAGATACTATTCTTAAGGAGTGTCATGAGTCAGCTTATTCTATTCACCCTGGAGGTACTAAAATATACCAGGATCTAAAGGAGCACTATTTGTGGAAAGGTATGAAGAGAGACATCAAGGAGTATGTTGCCTTGTGTCACTTGTCATAGAGTAAAGGCAGAACATCAAAGACCAGCAGGATTGCTGCACCCATTGAAGATACCTGAATGGAAGTGGGATGAGATCAGTATGGATTTTATTGTGGGTTTGCCTCGAACTCAGAGAGGTTTTGATTCTATTTGGGTAATAGTGGATCATTTGACCAAGGTTGCTCATTTCGTACCTATCAAGACCACTTACAGTGGAGCACAACTAGCTGAGAAGTACATGGCTCAAATTATGTGTGCTCATGGAGTTCCTAAGAGGATCATCTCAGACATAGGTACAGAGTTTACATCTAAATTCTGGGAGAAGGTACATGAAGCTTTGGGAACTGAGTTAAGGTTTAGTTTAGCTTATCATCCACAATCAGATGGTCAAACAAAAAGGGTTAATTAGATTCTAGAGGATATGTTGTGGGCCTGCGCCCTGGAATCTAGTGATAGTTGGGACAATAATTTGCCTTATGCTGAATTCTCCTACAACAATAGTTATCAGGCCAATCTTAAGATGTCTCCTTTTGAAGCATTGTATGGACGGAAGTGTAGAACACCCTTGTTCTGGAATCAAGCAAGAGAAAGACAATTTTTTGGTCCTAATGCTTTGAAGATAGCAGAAGAGCAAGTTCAAGTGCTTCGGTGTAATCTGAAAATAGCTCAATCGAGGCAGAAGAGCTATGCAGATGTCCATCGAAGAGAGTGTTGGCATTTCTTAATATTACTACTAAAGATAGACTCATAAGTCCATCCATAATAATAATACTAGAAACGTGTGTTGACATTCCTAACCACCATTACTTCAGAAAGGTAACCCTTGGCCCTTAATGGCGCCGGCCTAGGTAATGCAGTCTGGTAATAACAGTTAGAAGTGCCAGATTGGCCTTCCTAACCATCATTACTTACAATATGCAAAATTGTGGCACGGCGCCATGGGGTGCAACAAGAGTTACAATCCTTAAGTAACGGTACTTAGGTACGCCAATCGATAGCTCAGTAAGAAATTAGAATAAATCTACAAGCGCACAAAACTATCATTGTAGCATTTCAACAAGTGAGTATTCAGGGGTGTCATATTTATAATTTCCCGTAGGAGGGCAATATGCATCAAGCGTGGTGTAAACATGATTACTTATTAAGTGCAATGGTAGGCATAGAGTAAACAGGAATAAGAAATGATATTCAAGATAGTGGACACACATCGGGGTCAACCTTAAGGATAAAAGAGAAATAAAGAATAAAAGAATATAACTAAACAGAGTAGGCATTGGTCACATATAACTATGCAAAGAACTATTAGTAAAACATCTAATTAGTAAGTCTAGCATCAGGACTAAGTCTAGGATGATAGGAAAATCCCCGCAGCTGGTCTACCAGCCGATAGAGACGTTACGAACTCCTACTCAATATCTGAACGTGGGGGAATGCTAGGGATGGACAAGGCTGTCACCACCTGCCCACCTACCCCTCTGTCGGTGGGATACCGACATATTCGCCGATCTTCGCATACCCGAGCACCATGCCCGTGTAATTGGAAACAAATCCTAACCCCTGCAGATCGTACCCTTCGGATTGACAGGCTAGGTTAAGAGCAACCAAGAAGGCACGACGAACCATCACCTCATCCCTAGTTCTTCCTCTATTCATACTAATTCGATGAATGATGAAGAACAATGATGAACAAGTCAAGAACATAATACATAAACTATATACTGGATCATATATTATGCTCATAACATGATCATAACTATACTCTAGTTCATATGCATGATTATATAAGTATGATAAGAACTTGCTCATGGAGGAAAACCAAATTGTATTCATAACAAGATGATCCTTTCCCTCCAAGGAGACAAGCTCTCCTTGATAGCTCTTGCCTTGCTCCAGTAAAACATGAATACTGGATGTACAAGTGGAACTTGTTAGTAGTAAAGGCATATGTGCTAGAATATGTTTGTCTTTCTTCTTTTTAGTCTAAATTGGCGGTTTAGAAATGATCCATAAGGACCACCAACAGAGAGCTTGAGTTTGAAGTAGGTGACTATGTCTATCTTAAAGTGTCTCCAATGAGGAATCTCAAGAGGTTCAGGGTCAAGGGAAAGTTGGCTCCTAGGTACATTGGTCCTTTCAATATTTTAGAAAGGAAAGGAGAAGTAGCTTACCAACTAGAGTTGCCAGCTTACCTATCCAATATGCTGACGTGTTTCATGTCTCTCAGTTCAAGAAGTGTTTGAGAGTCACAAGGGAAGAGTTGCCTACAGAAGAAGTGGATTGCAGAAAGATTTGACTTATGATGAGAGTCCATCCAAGATTTTGGAGACAGCTGAGAGAGTCACCCGAAGTAGGGTTATCAAGTGGTGTAAAGTACAACAGAAGTATCACTCAGAGGATGAGGCTACTTGGGAGAAAGAAGAGGATCTAAGAGCAGAATATCTAGAATTATTTCCTGAATCTTCTAATCTCAAGGACGTGATTCTTTTAAGGGGGTAGGTTTATAACACCCTAGTTTTGAACTTTAAATAGTAAATGAATTTGATTTTATTTTCTATATAGATGCTTTACATTCATAGGCCAAATATAAATATTTTATGAACTACTTTAAAATGTGTAGCACGTTACAAACAATGCATTGTTGCATTCATGCTGCTGCATAAGTTTTGGTTGACTTGTTTGAGCTTGTTGTCTAATCTTTGCCTTGCTTTCTAATAACTAACATGCTCTAACTTGTCCCCTCTAATTCCAAGACTAACTAAACCTAGTCTAACTAGCCTAGGCCAGTCCCTAGTCGACCCTGGCCATCCTCAGCCTCTACTGGCCCAGTATGGCCAGCCCCAACCGGCCATGGTCAGCACTGGCCAGCCATGGCCAAGGCAGCAGCAGCAGCAGCCGGCCACAGTGGCCAGCACTGGTCACCAGCAGCCACAGGCCAGCCCGGCCAAGCGGAGCAGCCAGCCAGCGCAGCAGGCTGCCAACGGCAGCTCAGCTACCGTAGCCAGCGTAGCTTGCCCGCGCATGCCTTGGGCCGGCCCAGCCAGCCCAGCAAGCGCCGCTGACAGATGGGGCCCATGAGGGTGGGGCCCACAACTACAGTGTCATCTTCTACCCGAAGACTGATACCGAGCCAGACCCCAGTCAGCTCGCGCGTCGTAGCCGCTCACGAACCGAGGTTCGCCGCGCGCTATAAAGCGCATCCCGCTGCCACGACCCACTTTTCACAACCCTAGCCGCCTCTCGGTTTCACCGAACTGTGAAACCCTAGCTGCCATAGCTGTCGAGCTCACACAGCCATCGACCTCGCCTTCACCGTCGTCCGTCGCCAAGGTGAGCCTACGCCCGAGCTTCGCATGACCTCGAGGGTCATGGTGCTGTCCTCCGTAGGAGTGCCGCCGCCGTCGCGGTGCTACACCGCTCTGGCCTCGCCTCACCGTTGTCGTGCCTCCCATCGAGTGTGCAAGCACACTACCTTAGCCCTGCAGCCCCGCCGTCGCAAGGTCGCCGCTGGCGACAATGGCCGAGGTCGCCGGGGTCGACCCCGACCGCCGCTGGTCCACCATGGACCCGTGGACTCGGTCCACGGGGTTGGTCCACGGCCGGTCTACAGGACCCGGCCGCTCTCGCGCTGCCGCGTGGCCATCAGCGCGGTCAACGCCGTCGCTGCAGGAATTTTTGTAGAAAAGTCCTTGCAGTTTTACTTATTTATGATCTAGTCCTTCGCAGTTTAAAAGTATTTAGATTTGAGTCCTATTTTCTACAAATTAGACCCTAGTCTTGTTTTGGCCATAACTTTTATGTTTGAACTCTGTTTTTAGCAAACTTATACTTTTTGGAATCGTCTCGATGAGTAGAATAGTTCTATGCTATTGTTTTTTCTATTATCATGTTTTGATATACTGCTCTAATTGAAGTATGTTTGCTTACATGCTTTACTCGTGTGCGATGGTTGTGACGTATAGAGAACGAGACGTGGGTGAACAACGATCAGCAGGACCCAGAGGACTATGTGCAACAGGACATCAACGAAGGCAAGTGCAGGCAACTTTGATCATATTGCGCCTATTCACTTTTAATTAATACATTGCATGTGTCTCAAATCGGCAAACCATAGGAATGACTAGCTACTCTATCCAGATATTACCTATGGGGGTTTTAGTTGATAGGTTATTAGGTTGCTAGTGCTCCACTCACCTTCCACCTATTTAATGAAGATAAGACTTGCTTCTTAACTTGTTGGAGCCGTGGGCTCTTTGCTTCGGTCGTTGGAGAAGTTGATGTTGTTCTGCATCGTTGGTTGGCGGTGAATGACGGGGGAAACAGATGCTAGTGGGACTCGTGTTGACGAGGGCATTTGTATCTCCTCCCCCCTTGTGGTCCTATTCATGGAGCAGCAACCTGGGACTTTCGTACATCTCCAGGCTAATGGGCACTGGCTTGGTCTATTAGCAGGATTATCATAGGTAGTTGGGTGGCTTACCGACGGGTACTATAGCTATGGCGTGAAGGGTGTTACAAGTTCTAGCATGGGACTTCTGGTTGATCCGTAGACTGGGGCAGCGGCTACGAGTACATCTCTCATGTGCTTGGGACATCGCGGATCGAGTTACCGCTGCCTATGACCCTGTGAAGGACCTCATTGTGACCTCTGCCAGTCTATCTCGGTAATGGGCTAAGGGGGCTGATCACCTCGAGCATAAAGAGTAATCACAATTTGGAGTGAAAGTATACACCTCTGCGCAGAGTTAAAATCAATTTATCATTCATGCTCATGGTCATGAGTGGCCCAGATCCTCACATGACTTAGCCAAATGGTTTAAGCTATTAAATCGTGGTGATGTTGTTTGAGGTTGCTACCTCGGGTTTGATCGGGATGGCTATCCTGTGTTCCCTTTGAGATGGCTATCTCATGTTTAATGATATATGCTTATATCTGTGATGTTAAATGACACATTAACTGCTACTCAAACCTTAATAAAGGGTTGGGTGTTTCAACCAACTTGATTAGAGAATAGGTTGTAATAAGTAAAGTCTTAATTATTACATTAAAAATACTACCACAGTCTACCTTTCAGCTGTACCTTGTTTTAGCCTTGCATGTCATTACTTTCATCCTGTACTTGCTGAGTTTCGACATGGAACTCACCCTTGCTAATTCCCAAATAAAGGATGCTCAAGTGATAACTCGGATGGTGACTTCCCTTAGAACTATCCGAGATGTTAGGCATCGTGATGCTGCCGTTGACCTTCCTGTGGTGAGATGGAGTCGCTACGTCTACGTCGTTTAGTTGCCTTTCGCTTTGGACAATGTCCACGCCCTCAATGAGGTGGACATGCTCTCTACTAAAATGGACCTTTTGATGAAGTAGATAGAAGAAGGTTCCAAGAAGGAACAAGAGGCCGTTCAACCCTACGCTACCGCACGAGCTGTCTAAGCTGATCCATGGTGCGAGGTGTGCGGAGGAGAAAATCATTCGGGAAATAACTGTCCTGAAACAAAGGAGGAAGTGAGCTTCATCATTAACAACAACAATGGGTACCGGCCCCAACAACAGCAACAAGGATGGAACTCGCGCCCTTTCTACCAAGGAAACCAAGGTAACAGTTATAGTAATAATTTCAATAATTCTTATGGTAACCAACCTTCTTTGAGAGATCTTGTCTTGGGCCAAACTAAAATCAATGATAGCGTTAACAAGAAAATGATGGCTAATGATAAGATTCTTAAAAGTCTAAGTGAGAAAATGGATAGCTTTAAATCTACTATGAAAAATCAATTGAGCTTTAATAAAATGCTAGAAACGCAATTAGCTCAGTTAGTAGGAGCTGGCCCATCCTTCGAGCAAGGTAAGATCCTAGGGAAACCTAAGGATCTAATTAAAGGTGTTAAATTGGTAACCAAGAGGTTCGGTAAGCCTCCACTACGCTCCAACTAGCGCTATCTTCTCGATCCACCCTTCATCGCCAAAAAGGAAGATCCGAGCCTCCCAACCATCACCTGCGAGATTGGACCATAGATCTTCCATAACATCTTCTATGACCTTGGATCAGGTGTCAACATCATGGCCAAGGTAACTTATGATAATTTGTTAGGGGGCCTATGCACCCCACATTTATTCGTTTGTAGATGGCGGATCAAACAATTTGGTTCCCTAAGGGACTGGCAAGGGATATACTAGTCAAGGTTCAAGATGACTACGTCCCTACCGACTTCATCATATTGGACATGGGATCCAACAATGAAGTCCCCATCATCCTGGGAAGGACATTTCTCAACACGGCTAGTGCTATCATCTATGTGGGAACCAGCCAAATTCATTTCTAATTCCTAGGAAAGAAGGAAATTGTCCATTCAATGGTTATAAAGCTAACATGCAGGTGAAGGACGAAGAACCGAAGAACAAGCCTCGCTACTACCTGCGCCGAGGAACAACAAGAAAAGCGAGTCGGCCAAAAAGGCCGAAGTAAAGAAGAAAGAACCTGCTAAACCACAAGGCAATGGTAAGCAAGTGTGGCGGGAGAAAGAGGTGCAATCACGGTCCCCATCTCCGAGACCAACCGAAGCACCCAAAGAATGAACAAGACTGAGAGGTCCTACGCTATGGACCTAAAACATGGAGCCCTTGCTGGTAAGATAAATCAATATTTATCCCATATTTATTTTTTGCATTTTAACTTCTTGCATTTCATTTTATTAATTGCATTCTTAGTTTTTAATTCTGCATAATTTACTTTTGACAAAAATAGTTAGCAATAATAAATAAAATCTTGAGAACAATTTGCAATAAAGTTTTGAGCTGCTGGGTCACCCATGGTGGGGTCGGCCTACCCCACCATTGGGCCCACACCTGCTCTTTTCACTTTGGCTCAATGCATTGGTCCATGCTCTGCACTGGGGTGCCCCTGCGGCTCTCAAGTGGGGTCAGCTGACCCCCATCTTGACTCCTTCTGCAGTCTGTCATCTTCCATCTGCCTCACATAGGAATCCTTTGCATGCCAGTCCAGCCAAAGTTTGTAAAGAAACGGTCCCTTACTTTATCACTTTAAGTATGAGATGCCCTTTTTCATGTAGGATTCTTTTGGGACCACACCACCAGCTCATAACCAATAAAGTGGTCACCTAGACATGCTCTAGTGCTCCCATGGTCCATGGGAATCTCTTTAGACATGTCTCCACTTTAGCCTTTCACCTTTTCTCTTCCACAAAGCACTAGGCAAGGGAATCTCTGAACAGTTTATTACTTTTGGTCCACACCTAGCCTTCCCTTTACCAGACACTTGATGACATGATGTTTAAAGTTCTGGGGGCCTACGGAATGTGTCGGTCGACCCCCACTTTGGACAGACTTTGAAAAATATTTCATACTTGTTGCAAGATTCCCTGCTAGGATTGAAAATAAAGTTTTTTGTGCTTTGAGGGGGGTCGGCCGACCCCTACATTGGGTGTCCACCACTTGCCCTTCTCCCCCTATAAATACCCCTGCATTGTGAGCTCAACTCCACACCCAAAACCATCAGAATCATCTCAAGCGCACAATCTCTCTTCTTCTTTCCTTTATTGCAAGTTCTTTCTCAAGTTTAGTTAGTAGTAGCCTTCCAAAACATAAACCCAAAATTATTTTCCTTTCTCTCTTGCATAGTAGTAGTAGGAAGAGCTTGGTTGTCTCACTTGTGTAGCTAGATGAAGATAGCATTCCTCTCCTAGTTCTAGAAGTCAAAGAAGGGTGAGAGCTCTTCCCAAGGCTCTCACCACACTGATGAAGGAACCCATGGGAGAAGAAAGGAGGAAGAGAGCTACCACCCAATGGTACTCTATGAGCCTCCATCAAGAGTGATAGAGCCTGAGAGCGGTCTCATGCTTAGCTAAGAAGAGCTACAGAAGTTCAACATCCTGCAAGAAAGCAACTTCCATCATATGAGCATCATCGACCCAGTCCTTTTGGACCGCACAGGTATGAGTAAGGAATTCAATGCTATCTTTACAGGATTGGTTGGGGAGGATTTTGGCAAATGCATGAGTTTGGTATAAAAGTGCTTACCCAAGAATTTCTATGCACCTTAAAATTAACAAATGATGGAGTAGCCTTTCATTTGTGTGGGAAAGAGTTTAAAAAGAAGTGAATTAGCACCAGCAGATTTAGTAATGTGCCAGGAAAAATTGGTACAAGAAGCCATGGATACACTTCTTGATAGTGGGTCCCACAGGCAACCGATGAGGGATGGTCACAATAAAGTATACAAATCACTTTCAGATGTAATTGAGGGTAAAGAGGGGAGGTTTCGCGAGACTCTGCTTGGGAAACGGGTCGATTACTCGGGGCGTTCTGTCATTGTTGTGGGTCCTTCGCTTTCATTACATCAATGTGGATTACCTCTAGAGATAGCAATAAAGCTTTTTTAGCTATTTGTAATTCGTGATTTAATCACAAAACGTGCTACTTCTAATGTCAGGATTGCTAAAAGGAAAATTTGGGAAAAGGAACCCATTGTATGGGAAATACTTCAATTTATCTTGGAGCCTTTTAAACACCACTTTGGGATGTGATCCTGATTGTGAACTTGATTTAGACATTGCCATTGATGGGTTTAGCAAAGCTGAATTTTGGGAAGCAATTTCTGGCTCCAATGATTGCTCTTGTCTTACAGCTTCCAAAATCCATAATCCAACTCTGCGCTTTCTTCAATACTAGATGAATGTTACCCTCTTCCCTGGCACTAGCGGTTACTCCTTGAGTGATGATGAACTTAAACTTCTCTATGCCATGGTTCATAAAATTAAAGTCTCACCTATTAAACTGCTAGTGAACTTTTGGCTTGGTTACTTTGAAAATGAAAACTCCATCTACTGCACATCGTTCATTACTCGCATAGCTGATACTTGGGGTTTGATAGAATCACATAATTTTGAGTACATTTCCTTTTCTAGAGATGTTATAACTGAGAATGTTTTCATTAAGTCCAATGTGCTCAAAAGAGGACCAAGAGGTGGACTCAAAATGATTTATCTGGGCCATACAGTCGAAGTTCCTCTCCATTGTGAGAACGTCGGCTGTATGTGCTTCGTACACTAACCATCAAATTGGATCAAGAGCCACAAGGCCACAATGTTGCAGGAATAGACAGAGTGACAAGAGGCATGTCATGAGCTGCCCAAATGGAGCAAGCCGAACCATCACACCCTGCAGAAGATGAAGTTGAAGAAGGCGAGGAGGCAAGCTCCATGGACATCTTAGGGTCCATGGGGAGGCCTCCACATCCACAGGACACTCCTCGCCCACGGCGTAGGGAGAGACGCCACTAAAGGACAAATGGGGATGACCTCATCAACAACATGGGCACAATGCACATTGAACAAGAGGCAACATTGCAATTGGCGCAACAAAATGCCCAATATCTGCAAGCAATGCAAGAAGAGGAAGCACAATGTTGGGCCGGATGGTTCCAACACTATCTGCCACCATAGTGAGCAAGAGCCAAGCTTGGGGGAGATCCTCTCCCCCACTAAGGTAAGTATTCTATCTTAGCATTTGTATTTTAGTTATTTATCTTATTGCATATAAAAAATGAAAAAATGATGAAAATTTTTCAAAAATATTTATGTATTTATTTCTATTATCACCTATGCTTCATGCATGCTCATTCTCCTTATGGAACTGATGAGTAGTTGCTTTATCAATGTTTCTCTATTGCCTAGTTTACAACTTAGTGCTTCTTTAAGTATGGATTACTTAGCTCTCTTAAACCATCATGAACCTGAAAACTTTGTGGGTTGCTAGTGCTAGAACTAAGTCTAAGTTGTTGGGAGATATGAGATAGTGAGACAAGAGCTGCTATAATGTTGTTCTAGGCATGATTGATTACCAGAGAATTTATTCTTAAAATGATCAAAACCTTAATTGTTCCTCAATGGTGATGAAATTCCTACCATAGCCATATCTGTTCTACATGTTTACAAACCTTCCACATAGGCTATTTGCTTTGTGTTGAGTATTGTCAAGTCTCGTTGATCCCTGTTAAGAGACTTTTCATGCCTCTAAGATCAAGATCACACACATGCCACATATATATGCTGCTTCTACACTGGAAGTACGCAAAAACATGCATTCCATTTCCACCAAATAGGTTGCTCCATGCTCTAAATGTTAGAATATCTCTCTAATATTATTTAGAAGATGAGACAAACGAAAAAGGGCTAGGAAAAATAAATATTCATATAGATGGACACATGAAAGTCCATGAAAAAATTGCTAGCCCTGTCTCAATAGAAAAAAATAGAGAGAGAGATCTTGTCAAATAAAGGAGCAACCTAGTCCATCATATACTACACACTTGCACATCTTGATCTGAGGGCATGACACTTCTCTTCAAGGATCCGATCTTTGACTTTGCAACAAATGCAAGTAAGTATGCTATCTCCTTGTTATTCCTATCTTGAGCTCCACATAAGCCTTTTTAGAAGTAGGACGAAATAAGGAAAGGCAACTTTTACTATATGTCTTGGTGAGGAATCATACATCATTTGAGCGACATGAGAGTACCATATGAGGAACATTAAGTTTTCTTTTGAAAAAACATTGCAAAACCTTCGGTATGAAACTTGCTATGAATAAGAAAGTTAGTGCTCAAAATCAAACTGTTCTATCTTTCAACCACCCAAGACAAAGGAAAAGCCATAAGCCCCATAGAGGATTAAGGTAATATGGGTGAATTTTTATAGCTAATTTTCCCATTCAAGGAGAAGAACTTTGTTATGCACATGGTAGTCTTAAAATGTGGGCATATTAACAATACCTGATCCACCAAGGCTAAGTTTGATTATTTGCTCGGGATGAGCAAAGGTTATGCTTGGGGGATCTTGTTGACGATGGATATACCCTAAAAATCCACACTTAAAACACCATCAACATGCCTTGGTTCCAAGGAAGAATAGCATAACATGAGCATATTTTATCAATAATCGGTTCCATTTGTACTCTTAGCTTGTGATTTTAGGAAACAACAAAATATAGCTTGGTGGGACCCATTGAGGGGGTCGGCCAACCCCTACACTAGCTCACCTTGAGCTAAGCTTTGAGCATGATCCATGTCAAGGTATCTGGAGTCCAATTCAACCCTCAGATCAACCTGTGCTTGCATCCAACAACAGAAGATCATTGCACATGGATTCATGGGCCCACAAAGAAGCAAGCAATGTGACAAACATTTAGAAGAACATCGAGCCACTTCACATGGCAGGTGGGGACACCTTCTACAAGATGCAGTTAGGCCCACCTACCAGTGAGGGTGTCGGCCGACCCCCACCTTGTGGGCCCTAAGGTCAGTTGGCCCCCTACCGCCTTCCTACATGCCTCCATGCAGCGTGGTTCATCCTGGATGTCGACTTGAGGTGGTATTGAAGTCAATTCTACAAGGGTGTAGAGAGGAGGAGCACACGGATCGCTGACATGGCACCCGCTCTCCTTCCCCTATATAAGGAGGCTTCCACCACCCTTGGAAAGCATCACACAACACTTGATCCTTTATCCGAGCTCCAAAGCTCGAAGCTATAGTAGTAGTAGTTAGTCTAGAGTGAGAGTTAGAGTTGAGTCCAGCGAAGCTCGGGGGTCTCCGGAGTCATCTTCTGGAGAGTCTGGTATAGCTCTTGTATCTTTCTCTTTTTGTAAGACTTTCCTTTTATCAATATATTTATTCTTGCTTTACTTTACTTAGTATTTACTTAGTGTAAGTCTATATTCTTATAGTCTTGTTGTGTGTTTGTATTAGTAATATAGTTACCTTAGTTGGATTGGTTTTCTGTAACCAACTCCTTGTGTGTGTATCATTGTCCTATCTTGCATAGAAGCTCTAGCTATCTGATCATTAGCTAGAGTTGTAAGAGTAGGTGTGAGCATGGTGCTCAGATTTAGTCTTAACATTGATTGTTGCTGGTCCACACGGACACTTCGTGAGCGTACTCCTGAGAGGTGACAGGTCTTAGGCGGCTTTAGGGTATCTCACCATGTTTGGGCTAGTTCTTAAAACGTAGGGCGCCCATAAGAGTATAGTCGCTTTAGTAGGGGTTCTGTCTCCTACTTTCTCGTCTATCCCCACCACGCAAATAGTAAGGCACCAGTCCAATTGAGTTATCTATCTGTTAGGATTAAGTGCATAGAAGTAAAGTCAAATACATAGGAGTCCTTTACTCACTCGTTGTCCTCCCACCTAGCTAACTCTCTACCAGTTATCTTTAGATTAGGATCTTTATGATGATTTACCTATCCTTCCTTTTTATTTACTTACCCCCTTCTACACTAGTGATACTAGATTGTAGTAGACACAAGGATCTCTTTCCCCTTTTATTAAATATTCCTAGCTACTGCTTTCCCCTAGGATAAAATAAATAACGATACCTTGCAATACTCATCCTGGGTGAAGTGCTACGTCGGTATATTGTGTGCGCTTGTAGAATCATCCAATAGATATTAGAGTTACCCTACAAGCATTCTGGTGTCATTGCCAATCTTTGGTAGCGACGCTAAGAAATACCAACAATGGTCTGCCATGTAAACTAAACAAAGGGCAACCAATTTTTGGTGACAAAATCAAGGGTCAAATCTATTATTTGCTTTGATAATAGGTTTCAATATGTTTTACCACAGAATACAAGAGACAATATTTGTTATGAAATGACAAGGACAAACAAAAGACAATGATTGGAATACTTGATCAACTTTGAGATGGTGCCAAACTTCTGGGTCATCCTTCACTCGCACACTTGAGAGGAAGCAAAATACTGGTCAAATTTGATCCTCGGGTAAAATAATCCTCTAAGATCATCCTCCACTCGCACACTAGCGAGGAGGAAAAATCATCCTCCACACTCACTGCTAGCGAGGAGGCACATTCATCATCCATAAACTATTACAAACTACTAAACATGATCCTCTCACAGGGATCCTCTCACAGGGAGGATCATGATTAGCCACCCTTCGCACGCTTTTGAGGAGGCTCGTCGGCCAGGTGGTTCTCGCCGATGGATTCATCGGATCCAATGCTGTTGCCGTTGCCCTTGCCATTACCGCTGCTGCCGTTGCCGCCGTTGAGGTTGTCATTGCCGCCACCGTTGCCGTTGCCGCCGCCGCCGTTGCCGCCGCCGTTGCTGCCGTTGCCATTGCCATTTCCACCGCCACCGTTGTTGTCATTGCCGCCGCCATTGCCGCCATTGCCATTGCCATTGCCGCCGCCGCCATTGTCGTTGTTGCCACCGCCATTGCCGTGGCCGTTGCCGCCATTGCCGTTGCCATTGTTGCCGCTGCCGTTGCCATCCTCCTCGTCCTCCTCTTCCTCGGAGTTGGCGCCTTCCTCCTCCTCCAACTCCTCTAGGTCCTTGTCCTCGACATCGGACTCAGGATCGAAAGGGATGGGGAACTGTCGCTATCATAGTCTGCATCCCCATGGTCAGAAATGTCATCGTCGGAGCCCGAGGGGGTGGGGAACTTGGGCGGGTTGTTCCCCATGGTGGTGGGTTCAGAGCTGGAGGAGGGAGTGGTTGGTTTGGAGCTGGAGGAAGGAGAGATGTTGCTTTGGAGTGGGAGGAAGGAGATGGCCGGATGATGTGGTGAGTGAAGAAAGAAGAAGATCGGACGACGGGTTTATTTATAGCCAAGCTTGGGTTGCGGCGAAGGGTCAAACGAAAACCCTCGAAAATTGTTCGAGTTGACAATTTTGCCCCCAAACGGATAATTCATGGAGCTTCCTTTCGTTAGAAGGAAAGCACCGACGGTCCGGGGTGGCAAAATTTCTAAAAAAGCAATAGTCCGTCAGACGGCAGCATTAATTATGAAGTACTGCCTTGGAACTACAGCCGACTTAGAGGTACGTTACTCTCTCTATTTCAAAATAATATACGTTTTCAACTCGCCGGCTTCTTATTCCAACTTTTTGACCGTTTGTTTTGAGACGGAGGGGTAGCCTGTGATTTTTGACCGTTTCCTTGACGAATGCTCCTTTTTGCATTATTTTTTAATTCTAGGGCATATGCATGTGCATTGCGGTGCGAGTATCCTATTAAAAAGCCCGTCAAATATTTACGAATTTTTTCAATGATTTTCTAAATATTTATTTATATTTATCTCTTCTATATATAATTAAAGGCCAAAATCAAGGGTCAAGTCTATAATATTGCTATTGTTTGCATATATAGTATGCTAGTGTTTTATTAAATCAGTATCGACTAAAAACTTAATTGTGATATATATATGCACAAATTCATGTCGTTTATTTAAACTACGGTAATTACAAGAGATGGACGAAAAAATGATCGAGAATTTTACCACTTTATTAATAGGGAAGGGATATAGAGGTATAGATATACATATACATATTTCTATTATTTTTCACTCAATTTACAAGTTTGTTATTGTTTAGTATAAAACAGAAAAAAGGAAAAGAAGCTAAGCCACGACTCGGTCATATCCACTAGTGCAAAAGGCTTGTACTGAGATGCATTCCAGCCCTATAATAGGAGGCCCAACGTGGTCTGAATTTTTACATCAGGTACCCTCAAGTTTCTTGATTTAATATAGACCGTTCGGACATTCTTTCTCTGTTGGGCTGCACAACCAGCCTCATTGGGCCAAGTTGTGCTAGCCTAAAAGCCATGGATACTCTAGGGATACTGTAGCGTGAAGTTTAGTACCATACTGGAAGTTGGAGGAGAAGTCAACCAGTTTAAAAACCTAGGCGAAGTACACATGTTACCAATATGACAGCTGAGTACGAAAATAAATTGGCCAGCTATCACTGCCACACAAAGTTGATACCGATAGCAGGCTGATTGATTCTCATACTCATCTATCTTGTTTTTTAAAAATTTTAGAATATATTTTTTTAGATTTTTCAGCATGTCAGTTTGCAATATACCGTAGGACAACGCTATTCCAAAAAACAAAATGAGCCAAGTCACAAGCTGTCTTGTTTTATTTTATTTTTAGAATATGTATTTTTAAATTTCTTCATGATATCTCTTATATATGCGAGTTTATAATATACACGAATGACGACAATGCTATTCCAAAATACAAAATCATCGTCACCAAGTCAGGGCGACCAACTGAATTTGGTTGTCAAAGATGAATGGATTAAGACAACCACGTCTAGAAAATTTAATTTTTTATTTCTAAAAAAATACAATCTACTGGATCGGTTGACATAAAATCACCGTCCTTGAAACTTGATCTCCAGAGGTGGATGGATTAAGACAACGGCCTCTAGAAAATTCAATCTTCAGGATCGGTTGACTTAAAAAACCGGCCTTAAAAATCGATCTTCAGAGGCAGCCCCCATAACAGAACCGACTTTGAAATTTGCCTAATTTCAGAGGCGGGTTTCTTAATAAAACCGTTTTCAAAGATGGATAATCAGGGGCGTTGCATAGCTACAGTGCCACCTCGGATGTTAGAGGCCGTGTGCTATGTAAGCCGCCTCTGTTAGAAATTGAGGTCGTTACAGATGTTGATTTTTGTACTAGTGAGTCGAAAACATTGTTAAATACAAAGTTGCACAACTTTTTAAAATCTGCAACTTCTGCTTTATTCATTTCTCCATCTGAGTTTTAATCCCTTATCTATATTTGAATTCCTTAACTAGCACTACACACTTATGATTATAGAATATATTAACTCCTTTGATATTTATTCTAAAAATTCTTGTGATGCATATTTGGACATCAAATGATTTCAAATCACTACCACACAAATGGTTAACTATGACACCCCTCATGGACTCAAGTGGGAGACCATTTTAGCTCGCCACGGTAAATTCCATGACTTACCGAGACAAGGACTCTATTTACCCCTCATAAAATAGAAACTATTTACCAGGATAGGCATTCTATAAATAGTTAGAGAACCCACTGTAAAAAAATAGATATTTTTATAGTGAACGACTTGAGATGCCCGCCACGTTACAAAACAGTGCTTTACTCCGCTCCGTCGCCCCCGCCTGCGCAAGGCCTGGGTCGGCTTCTTCGGCGCCAGGGAGGGATCCGTCTCCCTCTGTGCTTCCCTGCTTCCTAATGGGATTGGAAGCACCGGTGTCATGGATGGGTTCGCCAGCAAGCAAGCTGATGCTGCCTTCCATGGTGATAGTCGTCAGAGGATGGAGTGCTTCAGGAGATCCTCCCGAGCGGTGGAGGGCAATAGCGGCGGCTCCTGCCGCCGTCGCGACGAAGTGCGACATCGCCGCCGCTCCCACAAGCTTCCCTTGCATCACACGGCGACGACGGCTCGACGGCATGTGCAGACTCATCAGCAAGCCGCTCGGCGTCGGCGTCTTCCCTGCGGCGGTGTGCGTCCTCAACTGGGATGGGCGGCCCAGCTACCCTCTGCGGTGGGCCCAGCCTGCAGCATCGTGGGCTCCACCTCATGAGCAGTCAACGAGGCTATTGAGAGCTAGAGGGCATGCATGCTCCCCCGTGGCCAGCGCACATGCATCCTGAGGCTGCTCATGACACGTGCCTACCCAAGGCCGCAACTTGGTCCTCATGCGAGAGGATGCGGTGTCTCCATCACGTGGACAATTGCAGGCCACGTACAATGCTCATTCCGTGGCCATGGAGACACACAAATGATGCAGCATGCTGTTTTATATTATCCAGTTTTTTTTGTTTCTTTTTTTCTTGCAGCCTCCCATTCCGTCGTCCTCTGCGCCGGTTCGACGACTGCGCCTTCATCTGGGTTTTCGGTTCAAGTTTTTTCTGCCTTCGACAATGTCATTAATGATATCCTTCGGTTGTTGACGTGTCTTTTCTTCGATAGCTTCACCGACCTAACATTCACCGACGTCATGCACGGTCAGTCTATCCGGATGCATACGTGTTTGATACCCCTGCAAATACCCCACGCCGACAGAATCATCCTTCACTGCGCCTAAGTGACGCTGCTGTCTTCTTGTCTGGTCGCAAGACCGTATGTATCTTGGTCTTCTTTTGAGGACTATCATGTACTTTGGCTGTTTAATATATAATGCATGTTGTTGTAAAAAAAAGACAGATTTCAGGCACCACTTTTAGTTTAGAAAAAATGTAATTAATATTGTATCGCTGTCTGAACGTTCGACGGTGTCAGCTCCGTCCGAATGAGTGTCCAGACGTTAGCGGGCCCGTACACGGTACACAGTATGTATATATATATACGTACAATAAAATGCTTGCATCAAAATCATCATTAATATATGGTCATTAAAATTACAGTATGCTTACTGATAAGATAATTGAAAGATGCATATAAATACAATTTCAACCAAGAAGTCATGAATGAGCTAGTATTAGCAACTCTAACGGTTTTGCAATTGGCTTTGTATTCTTATTTTTGTAAAAAAAGTCTATAAATCTCCTATTTAACGGCTTGACAAATGGGCTTTGCATTTTTGTTAACTTGTTGATAAAATCCTAAGATGGACTGGCATATATGCAAGCTCATGATCGACTTGGCATCCCGTCTCGTGCGCTACTCCTGTGCCGTCGGGTTTCTTTTTTACCATAAATTCTTTTTTGCCAAGTGAATAATTGTAAACCGTTAGAGATTGACTTTTTTTACCTTTGTTATATTTATTTGTGACTTGGCAAATTTTTAATTTTGCCAAACAAAATATGCAAAATTATTGGAGTTCTGTGCACGGTTTGGACTTCGCCAACTTTGTTCGTATAAAAGTCCAAATGGGGCTGATCTGAAGTTTATTTCAATGGCATGAACATATGCCTGCTAAAATTTGTCGCCGTAGAAAAGAGGACCCATCACGATCATATTTTCCTTCACAAAACCGGTTGCGTTGCGGCATCAATTGAATACGATCCTATGACATGTAGCAGCCTTCATACGGGCGTTCGTTCGTTGACTTCATAGCTGCTTTTTTTCCTAGTCGTCGCCATACACGTGTTTGACAACTAATCTCTCTGCTGGCTTCGGAGTACATAGCTGGTTCGCGATCGGCCCAAAAATGTGGGAAGATTTCTGGGCACAAATTAAACCAGTATACATATATGCTAAGCAGCCACAGACCACCGACAATGTTGACTTTGCACGCCTTCAGGCGTATGCTTATAAAATCCTACTCCTATATGTTTATATGATTTATGGGCTATAAGTGCCTGTCAGCTACTAGAGATGCCAGTCGATTCGTGAACAGTCAAACTTCCGTGCACATCGATCGTGGTTGATCGATATCCCTCACTACAGATCAAGAAGACAAGCAACAAGCTTCATTTTCAACGCAGAATGGAGGGATCAACAAGTTAAATTAAAGATAGGAGTAGTACACACATTCATGCATACTTTTTTTTTGAAAGAGTCGATTAATTTGGTCGTTTGCTTGGATGATCTTTCTTCTGCGTACTCATTACACATGCATCTTTGTTTGAGCTGCGGTTCTACTAAGTTAAAATGACAACAACGAGACTTTTGTTTCGAGAGCTATGTATTTGTCTGGGCTAGCTGATCAGCTCTACCTGGTAATTGAATAATGCAACCTTCTTGGACATGGTAATCAGCATGCGTTGAAGTTTTACATATCATGAATGGTAAAACATGGAGAGAATTACGCCGGCGGTCTCTGAATTATTAATGCCGTCTCATCTAGGTCCCATAATTATGAAACTGCACGTGTGACTCTCTAAACTTTTGAAGGTATCTCATCCAGGTCCCCTCTGACTATGAAAGTATACCCTTGGTTTCGTGAACTTTCAAAGTTGTCTCACCCATGTCCAAAGGCGTGCCATGGTGACAGCGGCCGCACGACCCACGCTTCGTTTCTACAAAGCAGTCCCTATGATCCTCCCAAATTCATGCAAAACTTAGGCAACTAGATGATACCTCGCGCGTTGCTACATGAATTTTATAAAAGGATCTATGGATCGTCCTTTTAGATTCATGTAGAAACATCAATAATTAATATAATATTGCTTGTGTATGGTATGGAAATAAATAGAATCCATCCAGAAAGAGATACGTTATATGCATGGAGATACATCATATAGGTCAATATATAGAATTACTCATGAAATTTCTTCTACTATATTAACAAACTATATATATTTCTAATTTTAGGTAGTACAATGTTGTGGCAATTGAGGCGGTTGCACGCATAATAATTGGAAGAAAGCAAGAGAAAACAGAAGAAACAACATGATACTTACGGGTTATCATACAATCAATACTTTCCATACTACATGGCCGGCTGGAGAAGACATGACGGCAGGAGGACTCGAACCTGAAGGAGGACTAGATATGTATGGCTTTGCCGTCGTGGTGCTGCGCAGAGAGGAGCTCCATGGTGGCGATCCAATCCTAGTGGTAGCGGCTCCACCAGCCGCCGCACTAATCATGTCACCACCGCAATATATAAACTACCATTAGAGCCATCTCCAACGACTGACCCCGAATCAGGGCCCCTACTCTTGTGGATACAAAAGCACGTAGCATATGGATTCAAATTGTTTTATACATGTATTTAAGTCTGCCTAGTGACGCCTAGCTAGCAATCTTGTTTGGATATACATAGCACTAATATGATAATACACTAGGAGTAGCCCAAAAATCAAGCTTAACTTATTGGAAGAAACAGATTGAGAGAGACAGAGAGATGTTTCTAGAATATATCAGCAAAATATCAAATTTGCGGGCTTATTTAATATAAATGATATAATGCATTGGGAATGATCTCTTATGAATGAAAGAAACACCAATATAAACTATTGAGAAAAACAGTATTTTTGGAGCATGCTCATAAGTTTGAGTGTTCATGGGAAAACTAATAAACTAAATTTATCGTGAGCTAGCCCTACCAATGCACGTTCTGGTTTGCACGGTTTTTACGGAGGAGTTGGTTTTTTATTATGTTTGCTATATATGTAATATGTGTGGAGCATCGTCCGCAAGCTCCAGTGTAATAGCATGGGCCATGAGTCTAGATCACATACGGGAAGGGAGGGGCGCGACAGCATCGTGGGAAGTAATTAAAAGGATGGAGAGAAAAATATTGTTTTCTTCAATATATTCAATATAGATATAGATATAGATATAGATATAGATATAGATATAGATATAGATATAGATATAGATATAGATATAGATATAGATATAAATATAAATATAAATATAAATATAAATATAAATATAAATATAAATATAAATACATATACATCTTATTAGCCAACTTAAACCATATTGTGTTCAAATTTAGGTGTTGCTTGCGTTATTTTAATTTGGTTTCGAATTTACATTGACAAACCAGAGATAGCCAACTACATACAAGAGACTACTGTAACACAAAAGAAGTACATACATACATACATACATACATACATACATACATACATACATACATAGGGTTGAAAATGGTTGGAAATGATTGCTAGGATGTCAAATCATTTTTAGTTTCATATTACTATTTTTCTAAAAATAAAATCAATACGATATTATCGGTAGTAAGAACGGTATCGATGTCTAGGTAAATTTGAAAATGAATTTATTCAATCGAAAGTACATCGATAACGATCGAAAGTCATGAAAGAGGTATCTAAAATACAACAAACACAGAAATCTGCACGTCGTGACATCACAGACTTAATACAATAATACTTAGGTCTCGCACACAAATAACATAAGCATAGTCACCAGCTCACAAACTCAAAAGTACGAGCATACTAGTGATTGAACTACAAAACCAAGGTCTTAGTTCGACACTTCCGATAGTTGAACTTAACAAAGCATAGGACATAGAATGGATGCTAGAAATATGATTTATGATAGACGGGTGGTAGCTCTTCACAGCAGACATATAATCACCACCCATTTCTGAGAAATTCATCCTACAATTTATAATATAAATAACACATCAGTACTAAAAATGAATTATATGCTACTGCAGGACATATAAATATCGGTACCTCGATGAGCAGACTATTCTTAATTGTTTCAAGAACCTCAAGATCACTAGGCAACAAAGAAAAAATATTCTTATTAGAACCTGAAAATTAGAAGGCGGCTACATGAGTAGAAAGAACATAACATATTGTTAATTATCGACAATAGATTACCTAATGTATATGGTATTTCTCGGAAACGATGGGAGGAGTGCTGAATTGTTTTCGTTTTCATTATCGGATCTTTTTACCATTCTCTTTTTGTGATGCGGTTACTGTCGCCGTTTCCGTTTAGAGAAAAAAGTCGGTGATTTCACAAAACCGATTTTCGATATTCAAGAATTACCGTTTTTGTTTTCAGGCCTATAATATAAACAAATGGTTCGAATTTTACCTAATTAATTAATGTGTGCCTTGTTAGAGCTAATCCTTTGAGTTGTCTGCACTACCTAATCTTAGGGCCTATTTGGTTCACCCCTTACTAAAGTCAAGTAACTAAAGTTTAGTCATTTTTAGCTACTAAAATACCAAATAACTCCCTTTAAAAGGTCCACTAAAGTTTAATGGCTTTAGTAGCTAAGAGGCTGTTAAATCCTACAAAAATATACAATTTTTACAGGGGATACTTCTTATAATTACCCGCAATCAACCGCTGCCTCTGCATTTGGCATTTAATAAAGATAAAAAAGTCTTTTTGCAACTAGTTTAATGTTGTTTAGTCACTTTTAGTTATAGGAACCAAACAAGGGTTACTAAAATTTAGTGACTAGCTTTACTGGCTAAAATTTAGAAGGTGACGTCAAACCGGTATGTAGTGCCGTCAGTGCCGGCCCTAGGAGGTGGCAAGAGGTGCAACGGCCAAGGGCCCAGGCCGCGGAGGGGCCCAAGGCTAGGTATATAAACCTCGTGTTCTATAATCCATTAAGCATTAACAAATAAATAAGAAGCGAGGTAAACGGCTTAAGAAGAAAATATCGGTCTTTCTAGCTTTTTTTCCTAGTTTGCCTTCAATTGTGACCCTCGGGTAGAGAAGAGGCGAGGAGCCTTGCTGCACACTAATCACGATTCACAAGTTTGCAAGACATGGACACACACAACCACGTCGCACTAACCAACGATCAGGCAAGGCTGCATCACGACATCTTGGTTCTTGTCTTCTAGAATTAGCGTCTACATATTATGAGAATTTATTTATATATGGTCTAGAGAGGGCCTTTGTCACAAGTTCGCCAGAGGTCCCCTCGAAATAGGGCCGGCGCTGAGTGCGGTCGCAATATTACTTTTGCAAGTTGCATTGAGGCTCATATAGCTAGGTGTAGAAGATCATTGACCAGGCTACAGTACAAATCGACCGTACGTGCGATGGCACCCATCTTTTTCCCTCAAACAGGCACCTCTCTGTCCTCAAAGACGGAGAGTTGCGTATCATATATAACTAGTTTGCATCGAAGATATATATTGGCTGGCATCGATCTCCACCAGTTAATTGTCTCTGTCGATATCCATGGAAAGTCGTCTGCCTTCACGAGCAATACTCTCACGTCCATAAATAAAAGATACATGAACTTGTGTGAACATATATATGTGTGTGTGACTATCACCAAGTGTACCCGGATGGATCAACTTGCCTTGTGTTTGACTCGATAGTACGTGCTCCGTGTGTACTGTGTAGATTGGTCCCTGACCGGCCAAAATCGATCAATCTCTCTCGCTCCTAGCTGCTGATCCGGATCAGCACAAACAGAATCGTCTACACGTCAGCTTAACGTATTAAACCCTGGCCCCAAAACGAAGCAATATACTGTTAGATCTACCAATTAAACTTTAGCTGGCTAAATCTAGTTGCTAGGGATGCAAACAGTCCCACTAAAGATCATCGCTAAAATTTAGCTAAAATTAACTACTTCAACTTAGGTAAAGTTTATCCGAGTCTATTAGAGCATCTCCAACACTACTACCTAAAACACCCTATCTAAATCTTTATTTAACTAGCTACCAATTTATACAATACCTACTTTTTGCTCCCAATTCCAACATCACTATAAAAGCTAGGCTACCCAAACTCCCAACAGTAGTGAATGACAGGAGGGTCCCACATGTCATCACCTTTTCCTTTGTACGATAGAGCAAAGCAGAAGCCGTTCGCGGGAGGATGCCGCCGGGGCGGGCATGCTGTACCTGCCTCCCGTGCTGCCGCATCGAGCCCACCAGGGAAGGGCGGCGTCGAGCCATGCCTACCGTGCCCACCAAGAAGACGCGACGAGCCATGGCCGCCGTGCCCACCCCACCACCAGCTGCGAGCTCGGGAGCGGCTGAATCCGGGCTTCCTCCGGGGGGCCGCCGCCACCTACGCCGGGGAGGGGCCGCGACCTCCTGCGCCGGGGTGGGCGACCACACCCGCGCCAGGGAGGGCCGTCACCACCTACGCCGGGGGGGTGGGTGCCGCTACCTATGACGGGGAAGGGCTGCGGCCTCCTGCGCTGGGGTGGGCCGCCACACACCAGCGCCAGGGAGGGCTGTCGCCCGCCTGCGCTGCGGAGGGCCATTGAGGGAGGTCATGGAGGTGCGCCGGTCGTCTTCCCCGGCGCCGGTAGTCAAGCACAGTGGCAGGGCCTGCTCTTGTCGGCGGTGGAGGGAAGGAGACGGGACAGACACATGGAGGTGTCGGGGACGCGCATAGAGAAAAGAATAGGAGAGAGAAGATTTAGTTAGAGCCTCTTGGGCCAAATGGAATTGGTAGAAGAGAGGAAAAAATAGAAAGGCAATAAATTTTGATAGTGTAGTAGGTAGTCGTGTTGTTTTTGACTTCCACTACTTAAAAATAAGATAGGTACTCTATTTAGGTAGTCTATTGGAGATGCTTTTAGCTGAAGGATTTAAACACCCCGTTAAAATTTAGCTGGAGTACTTTTAGCTACCTAAAATTTGTCTTTCAAAATTTAGCTAACTATAAATTTTAGTTGGGTGAATTTAAATAGCCCCTTGACTACAAGGCCGGGAGGACACGCATAGATCAGAAAAAAAGTTTACCACGAGCGCGAGAGACGTGCGAGGTTAAAAGAACAATGTATAAGCGGTCGTCACATCTCATATATGGAGAACGTGCAGGGCTGCCACCAGCTTGTCGTCGTGTGGTACCTATTGTACTGTGGTGAGCCGCTCTTGTCTGCACGGTGCACGCCGCTGCACAAGTCAAAGACGAAGCTCCAGCTAGCTAACTAGGGCATCAGCAGCAGACACAGATTAGTTTTAACCACAGCTGTGACTATACACGTGTAAATGTATGTTTTTCGTTTTTACCATATATATGCCCTATATTTTTTTTTCCTCGTAGCGGGTCGATCGATCGATAGCAACCTAGCTTCCTTTCAATTTGATAGATGGATTATCGTCCCCCCGACTTGACATTAGTGCATCATCAGGCCGATAGAATTCGTACGGCCAGCAGCAGCCGGACATATTCCAGGGTGCCCTAGCTAGCTTCTACTAGGTACCTACCCGCCTACCTACAGTATGTCTGGATCAACGATGTTTTCACCGCACGGGCAGTGACCAGTGAGCTAGTCACAGCTAGCCAGCGATAAGAAGTGATGTCAAGAAGAGGGGAAGAGAAAAGGCGTGAGTCGCTTAAAACATGGTGCAGTAATTCGTGCTTGGACTGTTCAAGTTACGTGGAGTAGATACCTTCTGCAACACTCGGGGCGATGCATGTGTTCAGTCCCGATCGAGTGTGCACACGTGTGTGTTGACCACTGACCGTGGCAGTGGCAATCTACTACGGAGTACGTACGTGTGCGGCATACACGCGTCTTCCGTGTGCTTAATTAAGCTCCCACACGTACGCATGCCATCGACCGATCGAGAGCTAGTACTTGCCGCGGCCGTGTCGACGATTTGAGTACGGAATCGCGGGATCGACGTGGTCGGCCGGTTCGTTGGCCCGCGCGCGCCTTTCGGCACAAATCACTTGTGTTGACGGGCCAGCTGGCGGCTGGTGGTTGGTAATGCGCGCTGGTCGTCGCCAGATCTTGGTCCGGTCGATCCTACCTGGGTACGCCCAGCATGCATGCAAATGCTTGACCACGGCCCTACCCAGGTGGATATGGGCATGACCGCGCCGTAGTATGATAGGAATAGGATACATAGGGGTCAGGCCGAGAGGAAAAAGGAGAGTATTATTTATTAGTACAAAATGTATACGTTTGTGAGAAGAATTACATTTTGGCACCTCCTCAGATAACAAGTTTACGATTGACGCTACGGATGTTTTTTCAAGGGCGCTACGGTTTTAGCGGTAGACTTTTGTTCGTGTGGCACGCTATAGCACCTCAATCCAGTGCGCATCGAGTCCACAACATCATGTGAAATGACCACCACCACCCTTAGCTTCTTCCCCACCCCCGGCACGGCCCACGTGATGTTGCGGACTCCATGCCGAGTGTTTTTCTTCACTGAGTGTTTTTCTTCGCTGAGAGCCTTGCACTCGGCAAATACTGTATTTGCCGAGTGCCACCGAGAGCCTGGCACTCGGCAAAGCAACCTTTGCCGAGTGCCGTTCTTCGCCGAGTACAGTACTCAGCAAAGACCTGCTTCGCCGAGTGCCCGTGTTTCGGCTCTTGGCGAAGCCTAAGGCACTTGGCGAATCGTCTATTTCCCGTAGTGACAAGTTTCTCTTGTCCCCTTTCTCTACTCCACACAACGCCCGTCCCCCGCCACCATGGCCACCGTTGTCGACCATGGGCCACCGAGCGAGATGAGCACGTGCCGCCGCTCCTCTATTTGTTGCAGCACACATCCTCTATCACTACTAGGTTCTAAAATTGCCTTGGCAGCTAAAAACTGCTTGGAAAATATAAAAATGGCCAAATAAATCATTCTTGGCATCCAACCACCAAGCAAAGTCTGTCAAAAATAGAGCCAAAGAATTTTAAGAAATACTACTCTGCGGATCATTTTTTCAGTTTCTTATATATACCAAATTATTTTAAGAGAAAAACGGTGGAGTTACTCTAAACACCTTCTATATACCAAATAGTTTTAAGAGAAAAGATATCCGATGAAGTTGCTCTAACAAACTTTATATGTACACCCGATGTGTCATCATTGGCGGATTCCCCCCACCGGTGGGCCAAAGATGCACGAACAAATCTCTTTTTGTCTATTATTAGTATATAATTAACACAATTTTTATATTATTTATCTATTATTAGTACATATTTAGTATAATTTTAATATTTTTGTATATAATTAGCACATATACTTAGTATAATTTCTAGCTTTGTACCTTGTTAAAAAAATTTCTAGCTTTGTAATATTGTTTAGCCTCCTCCTTGGTCCGTTTCTGGATCCGCCACCGTGTGTCATCTAGTCCATACACACCACACACCTGATGCATATAACTCATAGAGTTTTCTAGTAGTCTAAACACCTTGGAAGAATTTTGTTCCTATAGACATGCTTGCTGTGATATCGATCGATGGACCTTAGTCCATTTATTTCTCTCTACCGGGCGGCTGGCCGGCCAGGTATCGATTCTCCTCCGCATGCATGGACTACCACGCACGTCAATACGGTGGCGCTCAACCCAGACAACATCCGTCGCCAAAAAAAAAAAAAAAAACAGACAACATCCAACCGTAGCTAATGCGTTCGTACTGCTGGTCCAAAAAGTATAAAGTGCTTGCTCTCGGTCGTGATTCCGATACCTCCAGCATTTACTTCGTAGATATGTCCTTGACAATATATGACGGCTTCTTATATACTACACTACGGATCATTTTTTTTCAATCTCTTATATATATACACCAAGTTATTTTAAGAAAAAATGGTGGAGTTACTCTAAACACCTACTGTTGCCAAATACTCCCTCCGTTCATTTATCACCTTCGTATTAGCCTTTGACGCAATGACCAAAGAGTAATAAAACAACGCCAATTTATGAAGGCATGGTGCAGTCAAGTAGTTGTAGCCAATGGCAAGCAGATGAGGAATAAATGCAGACAAGTAGCAGCTAATAAACACCAAATGTGCAACACGTTCGAAGAGCGAAACCCGTCGTCTCAACTAATACGAAGGAGATTCTTAGAAAAAAATTTTTTTCTTAGATGGAGATAAATGGACGGAGGGAGTAGTTTTAAGAGAAAAAAGATCCGACGAAGTTTCTCTAACAAATTTTATAAAAAGCTTGGTGTGCCGCTACGTGCAGCGGAAGGTCACACCGGAGATGAGTGCCCTACTGGAGAAACCGTTCTCCGAGAGTGACGTGGAGACAGCCCTATTTGAAATGAAGCCGAACAAGTCACCAGGCGTGGATGGCTTCAATGCCGGATTTTTCCAAACCCATTGGAAATTGGTTAAATCGTTTGTGCTCCCAGCGGTGTTATCTTTCTTGAATGGGGGTGTGTTGCCGCCGGAAGTGAACCAAACCTTACTAGTCTTAATTCCGAAGGTGAGCAACCCACAAGAACTCTCACAGTATAGGCCCATCTCTTTATGCAATGTTTTATACAAGATCTGCTCAAAGACAATGGCCAGCCTGTTTCGTCTCATTTTGGATGATGTGTTTTCAGTGGAGCAAAGTGCTTTCGTGCCCGGTCGATTGATCACTGATAATGTATTGATCGTGTATGAATGCATTCACTATCTGAGGAAGAAGGGGAGGAAAGGAGATTGTGCAATAAAACTCGATATGGCTAAGGCTTATGATCGAGTTGAATGGAATTATTTGCAGGCTGTTATGAGATCATTGGGATTTCTAGATTCGTGGTGCTCGTTGGTGATGAAATGTGTCTCGACGGTGTCATTTTCTATTCGAGTCAATGGAGTCTTCACAGAGAGGTTTATGTCAACTCGTGGAATATGGCAAGGGGATCTGATATCACCATATTTGTTCTTATTGGGTGCAGAAGGATTTTCAAGCATGCTACAAAATATAACCCCCCTGTATGTTTTCAGAGGAGTGAGAGTGAGTAGGCATGTGCCTTGGATCTCTCATCTGTTATTCGCTGATGACTGCTTGATTTTTACCCAAGCGTCAAAAATAGGAGCCGACCGTGTAGCTGCAATTCTTCATGATTATAACAAGGGTTCCAGGCAGCTAGTGAACAAGAGTAAATCGGTGGTGTTCTTCAGTTTGAACTGTGATCAAGAGAGTAAGGAGGCAGTGCGCTCAAGTCTCCAAATCTCCACAGAGGCGTTGGGGGAGAGATACCTAGGGCTGCCTACTGCGGCCGAAAGGGGTGCTCCAAAAGCTTTCAACTTTGTCAATGAAAGGGTGAGGGCATGATAGGAGGTTGAGCTGAAATGGACCTCAGCTGTGGAGCCATAGAAGTTTTGATCAAGGCTAAGTTCAGTCAGTTCCGACCTATCCGATGTCATGTTTCAAACTTTCCCCAATAGTTTGTCGAAAGCTTACTTCGGCAGTTTCGAATTATTGGTGGGGGAGTTCTCTGGATAATCATAAAATGCACTGGCTCAAGTGGGAAAAAATTGACGAGGCCTAAACAAGAGGGTGGAATGGGTTTCAGAGATTTTACTCTCTTTAATAAAGCAATGCTAGGTAAGCAGGGGTGGAGGCTGTTGATGAGACCGGACTCATTGTGTGCGCGGGTGTTGAATCGAAAGTATTATCCAAGCTCTGGTTTTCTTTTGGCAACCAAGAAGAAACAGAGTTTGGCCACCTGGAAGGCACGGACGTGATGTACTGAACCAGGGGATTATCAAAAGAGTTGGTCCCAGTGACATCAAGGTATGGGAGGAGAATTGGATATCGGGGGTGGGTGCTCTTAAACCTCTCATATGCATGCCAAAGGCAACAGCGGAGTTTGTGCAAGATCTGTTCATTTTCGGTACGAGAACATGGGATGAAGCAACAGTGCGGAGATCGTTCACGGCAATAGAGGCAAATGAAGTGTTAAAGATGAAGCCAAGTATGAGGATTGAGCAAGATTTCCTAGCTTGGGCTTATGAGAAATGAACAAGCAGGTTCATCGATGGCAGCTTCCACTGAACCTGCGACATCGGGGAACAACCGAACTTGGAGTAGTCTGTGGAAACTGAATGTGCCTCTCAAGGTCCGAGTGTTTTGGTGGCGGGTGCTCCATAACTATTTGTCAACCAAGTCGAAATTGAAGAGGAGACATGTGGAGAAGGAGAGCTTTTGTGAGGTATGTGGTGACCCTGATGAAACACTTTACCACATTTTCTTCCGGTGCCCATTGGCCAGAAGGTTCTGGGACGAGGTTAAAAGATTGATGGGGGTGGAGGTGCCTAAACCACCACCATGGGCATGGGCAGCGGAAATCCTGCAGTCAGCATCTTCCTTGGTTACCACGGTGATCTCCGGCGCATGGGCTTTGTGTTCTGGAAGGAATGGACGCAGACATGGAAGAAAGGTTTGGGGAGTCGGGAGCCACAGCTTGGTTCATATATAGCAAAGCTATTGGAAGACTTAACTTCCCTTAAGCAGGTGCAACCGAAGGTGAGGGAAAAGGCTAAAGCTCGGTGGGAGATGCCGGCGAAAGGATGGTCCAAGGTGAATATTGATGCAGCTTTTGACTCGATAGACTGCTCAGGTTCATCCGGAGTAGTGATCCGGGATCACTCAGGTATGATGGCGACAACAGCTGCCCGATGGCTCGATAACGTGCATGATGCGCTCATAGCTGAAGCACTAGCGGCGAAAGGAAGGGTTAGAACTTGCTCAGGAGATCATCCTTAGCCGAATTATTTTGGAGATCGATAGTCAGGAGCTGGTGAATCTTCTGAAGAATTCGTTGTTCTCTCGTTCCTTAGTTGGAGGGTTATGTTTCGATATCTCAGAGCTTAGTAGGAGTTTTCTAGACTTTGAGGTTTGATGGGTGAGTAGAGAAGCCAATTCGATCGCACCTGTCTGTGCGTCAATGGTTTCTTCTACTGACCGTTGTTCTTTTTGGATTGATTCTATACCGGACTAGCTAATGTCACTAGCAGCCGTTGATTGTACTCGTGCTATGATTTAATACAAAGCTCCGGGATTACTAAAAAAAAGATGTGTGTACCAGCCCAAATTAAAAGAGCAAAGCATATAAGTTTGGCCTAGTCATCTAGTCCATACACATCTGATGCATAACTCTATTGAGTTTTCTAATAGTCTAAACACCTTGAAAGAATTTTGTTCCTATAGACATGCTTGCTGTGTGATATCGATCGATGGAACCGAGCATGCTTGCAGTCCGTTTCTCTCTACCGAGCGGCTGGCCGGCCGGGTATCGATTCTCCTCCGACCATGCCTGGACTAATACCACGCACGTCAATACGGTGGCGCTCAACCCCGACAACATCCCATCCGTAGCTAATGCGTTCGTACTGCTGGTCCAAAGAGTATAATGCTAGCTCTCGGTCGTGATTCCGATGCCTCCAGCATTTAGTTGGTAGATATGTCCTTGACAATATATGACTTCTTATATACTACTAGCTTGTATCGTCTAATAAAAACCAGCGGCAAAGCTTTTGCCATTACTTTCAAAAAAATTATACTACTAGCTAGCTAGGGTTGGTACCTATACTGTACTATACAGTTTGAAACAAGAGACTTCTTCGAATCTATCGATATGTTCGTGGATACTGTGTAATTTCAATTCGGTTATGGTAAAGTTTATCAATTACTCTATTCTTTTCATATATATTGATAGTTTTCCTTTCTCTCTACATGGTAATAGGAGTGTCTTCAATATGTTTATTTATTCAACACTTACATCCCATGACACAAATATTAATCTAGATTTTGTCTTACCAGTGGTTTTTTAAATTACACAATACAACACCAACATCCACAATGCAAGCACACTTATCCTTGGGCCAATCTCAATTGAGGTTTCATAGAGTTTCATGCACGTTAAATACGCTGACATGGCATTTGTATTGATGAAGAGAGAGATGATTAAAGTTTTATGGGAGTAGAGAGAGTTTCATGGAGATGAAACTCTTTTTGCACAGTTTCTAAAATATGATGTGTTAGAAACTGGGACATGAAATCTCTCATTGAGACTGGCCTTATGAACACACCTACGCAAACCTGCCCCTAAGAGCATCTCCGAAGGAATGAGCCAATAAATCTTAAAATTCATAGAGTTTTTATTATATTTTCTACAAATTTTTAAATCCTCAGGCTTATCCAAAACACCCTTTTTATTTTTTTCAATAAGGACCCCTTCTGTTTTATTATAGAAAAATATGGGTTTGATTGGGTCATAAAATGGTAAATACCAATTTTTCCTCAAAGGATATGCCAGTCAGGTGGACAATTCATTTTTTAATTTATAGACAACCTAGGCATTAGTTCCCGCAAAGAGAGTAGTTGTTCTAGACGATGTCCATCAGATTCCAAGAATTTAGATAGGAAACCTAACTAGCTATCTGATAAATTAAGCTACAACGTAACTCTGTTTACGCCACAAAATACTGCATGGTCCTCTTAGCTATTGTGGTCATGCTCTATTTTCTTTTGGACCCCATATGTTTTGCTCGATTGTGGTTCATTATATTAGAGTTAGAACAGTGGAGAAACTCTGGATCTTGTTCCCCCCTTGTCCATACTTAGGAGAATATAATCTTCTTTTGGATGAGCCTGTAAATGGAACGAATAAGTGCATACGGTTCTATTCCCACATACTTCTTTAACGATTACCATCCACATATAGTAATTGCTACTCCTGTTAGTCCTGTAATCTCTGCACGTAGACTTTTAATTTAATCCAGAATATAATGAACACTCACTCTGAAATGAGAATCTTGTAAATTTCAAATGCAACTTGCAAAGGCACTTTCCTTTAACACAATACTTCCTTTTCTTTATTTGGTCGTAAATGCTCTCTTTGAAAAACAGATACTACTGTTGTACGAAGTATGAGCTATATCACACAGTTATGTACAGATTCTTTTTTACAAAATGAATCTCCTTGTCGAAATATAAAGGTAAAGGGATCTGTTTTAGTTGCTACAGAAAAAGTTTTTTTTTTAGAGAAGCTAGGGAAGAATAGTTTGATCGTGCATGGAATCTAATCTATGTCATTGGTGAGAATCTAATCTAATTTGTGATGTTTGTCTTCGTTTAACTATGTTCAGATCACCTCCCTCTCTTCTCTGTCCACAAGTGTAACCATGTCCAAGTTTTGAGAATATATGGTGAATAATGCTTTTACGTCCGCTCATCGAGTAACTTTATATCGCATCGTTTTAGTTTTTGGGGACTGATGGCTTACAACCGGAAGCAATGGAACCAAAAAAAAGTCTGTTCTTCCTTAGACTTTTCCTGGTTAAAATGCTGACTCCGTGTTTGCATTAGGATCGGAGTATGTCTAACAAGTATCATCGTCCGTATTGCGTTATTGCTGCAAATCATTTGGATCACTACATAGTCCAAATCGTGCAGATTAGTTGACATTGCTTCCCCGGATATGGTCATTCTTAAAATAACTTAATTGCAAGTAGGCATCATAATGCTACAACAAAAATTACCGGCTGCCCCTATCATGCTACTATCTACAACTAGCTAGATCAAGTAGTGTTACTAACTTGGTAGTACTGGACAGAGTAAGGAGGAACTAGTGATAGCTTTTGCCCTACATATAAACGGCAAGTTCCCTTTGTAATAAACAAACATAAAGGCTGTTCTCGGGAGAGGCAGCTAACCAAGCTATGATTGTTAGTGGCATCCAATGCACACACACAACAAGATGATCTTCCGGAATTGCTTTCATGAGCATTAGAAGAGTGGAGAAGGCCGGAGTCTAGCTAGTTTTTTGTTGTATGGACTACAAAAGAGCTTAAGCCTTAAGTTTCAGAAGTTTTAATAGGCGTGTGCTAGCTTTTGTTTCTTTTTCTTGTGAAGGCTATGTAACACTGAGAAAATGGTCTAATTAATAAGGAAAAAAAAAGAAGCAAGTGTACAGTATGGATGTCGTTATGTCGACCTGAAGAAAGAAGTAAGCAACTAAACAGAAACCAGTTGGCATATATATGGTTATATATACAGTTCAGCAATTCCCCTTGCAGGCTCTCTTCCAAATTCACAATAAAAAAGTTTGCATTATATATGCAAAATATACACAAGTTGTTGGAGACAGGACTAACTTGGTGCGATCCTAGTTATGTGTTGATCCGATCATAACTTTTAGATCACTGCTTGTGCTGTACTTTGTTTGTAGTGATAGCCCATGTTCAAGTCGGCTGCAGATATTCAGGTTATGTGAAGTGAGAACTGATGGCTGCATCATCAAGGGAAATTGTATATATCAGATGGAGTTTAAAACGCAGTGATTCTAATGCATCTATGGACACCTCAAGTGGTTGAGTCAGGATTATGTAATGAGTTTGCATCTTTGGTTCGTGAAGTTGGTTTACAACATCAATGATAATGATAAGGTAACAATACTGCAGAATGCTCCTTGGATCATGTGAAGAAAACTTTTGTTTTGCAAAAAACTAAGCCCGTTCATTTCAGCAGCCCACTTCTGTCGTATGGATCCAATCATAGCTATTTATAATGTTTCCTCATATGTTCAGTCTTAAGTCAGACAAAGAGTTGAGAGAGCTTATATTTTACCTGTAAAATAGCTTTAGTCAGCCAAAGAGTTGGGAGAGCGACAACTCATTTGGTTACGCTTATAATAATCTAAATACTTATGATATAGGTTGTGTTTAGCTGGGCTCCCACAATTAACATTTCCTGAATTAACAGTCGTTGCCTCATGAAGGAAACTGCATGGAAATTAAAATACCGCGGTTAGAGCGCCAATGGAGTACATCTCAGCTCAGGTAGTGGTTGTGATGACTTATGATTATTGAACAATCTTACTTTGTCTCTTAATGAAGTTAGTTCTACAAGATCGATGCTACCACTACTTAAGAACTCCTAGGATAATGAGAAAAAAAAAAGAACTTCCTTCGCTTGCTGGCTCTTTCTGATTCCTCCAGCTAGTGGTTTCATCTTCAGGTGCTGTGTGGTCAGCTGAGGGGTCGAGAGCGACAACTCATCTGGTCCTAGTCAACACATATATGGATGGATCCAACGGTAACGTACTGACTAGTAATATATATATAGTACTACCTGTAAACCTTGTTTAACGCTAAGCCATGTTCAGGTCGGCTACAACAATTGAGGTTGTTGACTCAAACTAACGTTTGCATGTAGCATCATTGAGAAAATTATGTGGGGGAGAAACTGATGCTATTAGAGCATCTATTATATGGGGGAGAAACTGATGCTATTAGAGCATCTATCTTACTTTGGACAGGCCAAGCGGTTGACTTTGGACTAATCAACAGGTTTATGCGGTTGCCTAGCGTGGCTGCTATTAGTTTCACAAAATTGATGCTGACAGTAGTGCACACTACACAACACACTGAAAACCTCCCTTGAACAATACTAAGCCTTAAGAAACGTTAACGTGGATTCTCTTGCTGGCTGTTTCTGATTCCTCCAGCAGCACCTGGCATTGTGCGACGCAGCCTCTTGCTCCTATTCAACATATATATATGGATGATGGATCCAATAGTAACGGGCAGACTAATTATATATATATACAGTACTACCTTAGTACTACATGTAAACCTTGTTTAACGCTAGGCCATGTTCAGGTCGGTTGCAACAATTCAGGTCGTTGACTGAAACTAACGTTCGCAATGCAAGTAGCATCATTTAAGAAGATTATTTGGGGGGGGAGAAACAGAGGTTAGAGCATCTTTGGAGGTGCCAAGCAGTTGACTTCAGACTAATCAACAGGTTTATGATGTTGCTTAGCGTAGCTGCTATTAGTTTATCACAAGATTGATGCTGACAGTACACGACACACTGAAAACCTCCATTAGCTTGGAGTGTTCGACAATACTAAGAAATTTGTACTCTCTTGCTGGCTGATTCTGATTCCTCCAGATGGCATCCAACACCATGTTATCCTTCTTTTAATTTGTACCTGCGACGCAGCCCTGCTGCCCTCTTGAATCTTTTTCAAGGGCAAGAATATATAAGATCCTGAAGAGTGTACGTAGGTCTTGGTCAGCAGCTCAGCTTTTTGGTGGTGCCCATAACGTTTGGTGTAACAACTGTCTTCTATTCCGTAACCAAAATTTCCCGGTACAAGAAATTAAGCATTGTGTATTTCAACTCATAGGCTTTCCGAATTGCTGACTTCTCTCTAGCCCAGGGCCCAGGCCCACACCACATGATGGAATATCTGGCGGGCTTATTTTGGCACGCCTGCGCACGTCGTCATGGCTGTAGCCATTGTTGCCGCGATGTTTCGTTCTAGTTCATACATCTGACTAAGAATATCTTGCTGCATGGCTGCTCCGATGGATCCCCTGCCCGCCGCTACACGTCGATCAGCTAGCTCTCTTGTCCTACAATCCTGCTCCGTCTTCCGGAGACAGCTACTAGCTAAGCTAGCTCTGAAGACCATTGTAGTGTGTGTAATCAATGGCAGCGCATGCTGACCAGGTGCCACAGTTGCCACTCGATCCATATATATCCATCCGTAACGGAAATGGATAGCTCTTGCAACCGCTTATCCTTTTCCTGCACTGCACTGCACCACAAATTACTCCTAGCAGGTAATGTAGGATCGTAGGAGTATATCTTGGCGTTGCTGGTGCTGCTCTGTCTGGTGTAGTACTCTGGTGGCATCGCCAATATTGGGATGCTGCCGCCGGCCTGCCCTGAGTTCAGCGACGAGCAATTAAAAGGCCGAGCAGATTAAGAACGTGCGGGAAAACGTATTTGGTGCTGCAGCGACGGTCAAGATTGGGTCGGATACCGGACCGTTATCTGCTTCAGTGCAGCCAAGGTCTGAACGCGTGTAGTGGCGGTGGCGCGACGGGGCCAAACTACTCCAACAATGATAGCACCATTCAACATTGTGTCATGCCCATTGTGGTTGGTCACTTCATTGGCATTTCTTGTTGCTGCTAGAGATTGTGATTCCACTAGCAAATTTGTCGATCGCTTCGCATATCTTGTTGCCTATTGACCTTGTAGCGGTAGCCTAAAGGCATTATATCTTGATGAAAATAGGCATAAAACAATTTAGATGAACTTATTTTACAAACTAGTAGTGGTGGACAACATATCAGCTGTGCAAACAGGAGAGACCTCCGTTCTATAATCCTAGTTTGTTGAGAAATTTGAAAGGAAAAAATATGAGAGTATTCCAACGAGCAGAGTCCACAAACTTTGGGTTACTCCAGAAGATCAAGGAAGAGGGGTGAGACTATGGATCTTTGGTGGGAGCAATGCAAGGTTGTTGGGAAATTTGGAGGGAAAGAAATGTGAGAATATTCCAATGAGCAGAGTCCACAAACTTTAGGTTCCTGCACAAGAACTAGTGAGATATGGGTTATAGTCCCGCGTTGGAAACCCCCTATTGTCCCGGTTACCCAACCATATTGCCCAAGCGGGACTAAGGTCCCTCTTTAGTCCCGGTTCAAATAGGCATCCCGAGACATGCCTCGGAGCATGCCTTTTTAGCCTCCGTTTGTGATACCAACCGGGATAAATTGATTTGGCCTTTTTATATTTTGGTATATTTTTAATTATATTCATATTTATTTCAAATTAGTTATTTGTGTACGAATTCTACGTATAATATTCTAGTATTCGTTCGTTCGAGTATTTTATACACGAATAAGAAACTAATATATATATATGCACAAAAGCTTAACTAATATTTTAGTTTACATCGATCCATGAATGCATGAAATAATAATTATAAGTGTATCACATGAAACTTTGTTCTTGGGGGATTGCACACGCTCTATCGTCGTCCTACCATTGACTCGCCGTCGTGTCACTGCTACTAGCTAGGTAAGACTAGGTTATGGTCATAGTAGAACTCACCGGTGGGTGTCGTGACATGATCAACAAAAAATCCTGAAATGGCCTCTTGAACTACTTTGATCTTGTCTTCTCGCATGCACCTTGCCTTTAACCAATTTTCCTGCAATGTGAATGAAAGAAAGTAAGGTATGAATATATATACTATATATACCGACAAACGTAGTCAATTGTGTTTTGTTACATACTTTGAGTTGTTCTTCTGGAATCCTCTTTCTGAAGGCCATCAAGTACTCGCAGACGTAGTATGCGCATAAATTGTTCCCTGGTCCTTGTTGTAGACACCACTTAACGAGAAAATAAATGATTCATATCATCATGATCCGAAGAAACATGTTAGTAATTATCATTTTGAATTGATAAAGAAGCGTTGATAAGCTATTATATATACTTACATGGTATGGCCTTACAGTTAGAGGCATTGTCCAAGCACGACTTTTGTATTTACCCGTGACCCTAAGCCAAGCTCTGCATCCACAAGAAAAAATAATAATCAATCATTACCTAGTTGTCATATGTATGCAATAATATATATAGTTTATATAATATATATTAATTATTTTAGGATTAGATCTATCATATATTGGTACTCTGTTTGTGGTCCTGACTTGGGGTCCAAGATTTTTATGAAGCCCCCTTTCAAATCAATGACGATCAGTATCTAGTGAAAGTTGTAGGTAATGATCGATCATTATCTAAAGTCTATAGTAAGCCAAAAAATATGCGCAAAATGTTCGCACTAACCAAAACAAGTAAGGGAATAGGATTTGTTCCTTGTCCCTGAGGGCTTCAATGAATTTGAACAGATTCTCCTCTTTTTCATGTGTCCAATTGTCATGGTTACTGACTGGGTCCTTGAAAATAATATATGGATCGATGAAACCAAGATCATCACTCTTCTTGTTGTTCCTCATTTCTTGCATCTGGAGTCAGCATTCATATAGTACAAATTGTGTGTGTATATATAAGTACTAAATTTTAACATGCATGCAACAAATACCGATGGTTTGTCACCTACTGACAAATGTAGCTAATGAGTGATTTGTCGAGAGCTTCCCGCTAAAGCAGATGGTGCATGTCTTCAAAATAAATTGGCATTATGCCATATCCATGGAAGTACCAATGCTCTGGTTTAAATTGAAGCATCAGCAGTATTCTGGCTCGTCCACCTTCTCCTTACAAATTTTCATGTACCATTGGTTCAAGTTGTACATCTGCATGCCCAGATTGGACCACTCCTTTCTATCTACTAGACTCTTGCCCCTCTTATAGGTCTGAAATATATCATGCTTTACCTTAGCTAAAAGAAACAGGGTCTGCTCGCAGAACTGGAAAGGTGTAATGTTTGCTTCGGCTAGGAAATTTATGAGTTTTTCGGGGTCAACTTCTTCCCCATACATAGCTGCAACGACGTCATCAATATAGGAATAAGAGCCACATCCTTGTGGTGGTGGCAGATCATTATGAACAATTAATGGTGCGATAGACTATTGTTGCATACCAAGCTGTGGAACCTCTTTCCCTACTTTCTTGGTGGTTTTTCTTTGCTTACCATAGGACTTGTGTGACTTTACGAGTTGCCGTTCATAGTCCATCAATGGTGGGAACTTATTTCTTTGACGCCTTTTGAGCTCAACTTCCTGCACTTGTCTCCTTAGCGCCAATTGTTGTATGTGTAACGGCTTCGGCGGGTTCTTCAACATCTCTCACCTCCATTCTCTCTCTTCAAGAATTTGTGCCCTCCATCTATCATTGTTCTTTTTGTAGGGATGCTCTTCCTGATCATATACCTGCTCGTCCGTAGTGGCAGCCTTTTGTTTACGACCCTCTTTTGGTTTCTTTATGGGTGAGGAAGACGTCTTTGATTGGACTAAGCGCCTCTTCGGCAGCTTGTTCTTAGCCGGATGTGGCGGAGATGGAGAGCAGATGTATACTGTATTTGTAGGCTTCACAATCAAAGCACATTCCAAAATCGCATTTTTTAGAAAGAACATTGCAAGATCATGAATATAGTACGAATGGTCAAACTTAGCGTTAAAACTTCAAACGTCTTAACAGAGGCCAAATTTAGTTGCGGACATGATGCCATTCCAAGAAAGAGCAAATGTGAAATACAATGCATAGGCCATTTTATAATAAGCACTAGATCAACTTCTACAGTTTTACCTAAAAAGGGATTGGCTGCTACACTACTAAGCGACACCTACTGATCGACGCCGCCGCTGCCGCTGCCGTCGTCTTGCTCGCCACCCTCCTCATCATCCTCTGACAAGGTGGTCTCATCCTCTACTGGGGCGGCCTTGCCTCCACCAACGAGGTACAAAGCAAGAGGCATTGCTACACAATGGGGTCAAGAAGAGTAGACAGATCATGTTTGCACAGCGGGCAGATTGAACTCCGGTCAAACCACTTGGTGATGCACTCGCTGATGAAGTCATTGTGACAGCAGGGCACAGTGACACCTTGACCAGTGGCATGCCCAGATCCTTCGCCCTCCTGGCAGATAACGCAGTACCACACGCAGACCGTCAAGATGGCCGATGATGTGATGAACTTGAGTTTTTGGGCGACAGCTAGCCCAATCTTTGCGTGGCCGATGCAGCCATCCCGGCAGGCCTCGCGTGCCAGGGCAGTGAGTAGAGGCACGGCGGAGTTGGGAAGGATGTCCTCCCAGAGTCGATCGTTGAGCATGAGACACTGCAGCGGTGTGACCGTCTTCATCAAGCCAAGGAGGACATCACGGACACCTCTTTTGGTGCTGGGGATGTCTGCGCATTGCATCGTGGTGAAGGTCTTGTTGGCACCGCATTCATCCTACTGCCAGATCCGCACCTGCCAGCGACCGCTAGCTTTGAGGGTCCTAGTGACCGAGCATTTTAGGGTCACAGAGAACGCTGCTTGACTGTTGCTCCCACGAGATTGCTCCTCGGTGGTGATCTTCATCCACTTCTTTCTCGACTTGATGAGCTCTTCGAAAGTGGAATACTGGGGATCTAGATTTCCAGCGGAGCTCATGGCGGTGGCAACTCAATGGATCTAGTGGACTTGTTTGTAGCTTTGATTTGTACTAGTTTGGATCTCAAGAAACTAATGGTAGAGGACGATTGAATGGGAAGCCTGTGTTAAATGGCTGCGGGATGAACATGGGGAAGTTGCGGGATGGAATTTCAAGTGGAACCGCTTCGACTACTCATGACTCGTGACTGATTGGATTGGACCGCATAGTGAGGACAACTAAAGGTTCGACTGTAGGAAATCATCACTGCGTAGTAGAGCGACGTCTCGTAGTAGGCTTTTGGATTCCTGCCCGTGGGTGGGGCCATGAACCTACAGTGGGGACGTTGACTGGCAGCCGTCACATTCACATGATGTAGCAAAGCCACCCAATGTGCTCGTTGGTCAAGGGCAGTGGTGGTCATGGCCGGGGTGGTCCACCCTGTGAATTTTTACAGCAGGCATGAGGGGGACTTTTATAGCAGGCGTGAGGGGGAAAGGGATGGCTGAACTACTCCTTTTGTTAGAGAGAAGGTTTCCCCTACTTTATTACAAAGCAAAACATGTTTGTCCAGTTGACAGTTTTGGCGCAAAAGCATAGCAACTCGAGAAGACTAAAGCCTGGATATGGTACTCAACACATTATTACTTGGCTCAATGGCCTGGCAGTTGCCAAAGAAAGAACAGCCGATGGATCCCACTGTGATGACAATGCCATTGATGTCCATCCTATCTGCATCAGGGCCCCTAGCTACACCCCAGCTTCCTCCTTTTACAGCACCCCAGATTCCTCCTTGTACATGGGTAACCATCCTCTCAGCATCCATGTTATTCTTGTCAACACCATCTGCAAGCCACAGCCTCTAGCTTCGCCACCCAGCCAGCACAAGTTCAATGGGCAGATAGTTTCCCATTTTCAGGGGACATATATATATATCCAATAATAGGTCAACATGTTCCACATGAGGAGAATGACTTGTCCCTTGAGACGGCCCAATTATCACATGACCCATATAAGGACTGTCTGGTGGTACACAAAAGAGATATGGCTAGACTTTCCCCTGATACACAAAAATGAAATGGACGGACTGTCCCGTCTGTTGACCGTGCAAGTCCCACCAAGTCTTGGCTACTGGCAGTTCATGTATGCGAACACCAAATAGTCCGACTGCTATGTAACTGAACACATAGGACAAACAATAAAGGGTATGTCAGCTTTGATTGTAGTATTATTATGGTCATATAAAAAGTTCTAAATTGTTTTGGGAAGAAAGAAGAGGAGTAACATCTGTCCTCCATGTCTCCCCCCATATCGACATCTACTATGTTATTGGCCAAGGCACCCATGCCGATCGAGTGCATCAAGGATGCGACATAGCTGTTGAGTTTTACTGTGAAAGCTAGAAAGTTCAACTGTCACATATTTCATATCGTAGGGAGGTCCGGCCGCTGAACATTTGAACACGTCTGACAATACTATTCCTATCTATCATTCTCGCGCAAGCTTAAAACATTAATTTTGAGGGAGTTGGGCAACTTTAATGTATAGCACTTCTGGTGGTGCTTAGCTCTACAACGTCAAATGGCTTGGTTGTTCTATTTTGCTCGAGTGTATAAACTCTACTAGCACCAGTTAAATGGGACTCATTGAGAATAAACAATTGTCCTTTCCCACCCTCCACATCTCTTCCCGGTCACTTCTCTCACTCCTCTCTCTACTCAGCAACAGGTGCTTGAATAGACAACAAGTGCCAAGAGTTGCTAAGCTAGCACCACCCCTCCAATATAAAAAGTTCTAAACTTTTTGGTTTGTTCCAGGTCTAGAAATACTTAGGACCGGCGCTGTTAGCATCAGTAGTAACAAATGCCACCATGGTGGCCAAAGTTGACCATCCTAATCCTGTTAAAGGTAATTCATGGGTGCGGGTTGGCGACCGTGTCCATCTTGAATGCCATCTACCACCACCCCAAGCCATCTACCATCTCCTCATCGACCATCATCAATGCACCTATTTAGGGGCGGGTCCCTTAACAAGTATTTTGTGGAAGAAGCGGAAGGAACAATGGACGACAATAGACTGGGGAGGAAAGAAGAGGAGTAAACATCTGTCCTCCATGTCTTCCTCCCCCCATATAGACGGGTACTATGTTGTTGGCCAAGGCACCCATGTCGATCCAGTGCATCAAGGATGGGAGTAAGCTGTTAAGTTTTAGTGCGAACGATAGAAAGTCCGACTGCCGCATATTTGATCTCGTAAGGATGACCGGCCACTGCACATTTGAACACATCTGACAATACCGTCCCTCTCTGTAAGTCTCGCACAAGCTTATTGCGGCACTAATTTTGCGGGAGTTGCCTTAAAAGACCACTACCTACTAAACAATACTCAGCAACCCTCAAACACAATATCGGTGGTTTCCGCACTGGAGAACCAACCATCTGTGCTCTTGGCTTAAATGACCGCTACCCACCATCCCAGTCCCAACCTATCAGTATCCACCCTAGTGCTGCTATCAATTCCTTATTGCCGCTCCATCTCTCCATCGCACTTACACATCGGCGTGTAAGCCGCCACTCACCGCCGACTGCACGGATCCACCGGTGGAGCAGCTTGGTACTCATGCTCAGCATGACCGATCGAGGTCGCCGCCGCAAGATCCGCCCTGTAGGGTAACGCGCACTTTCCCTCATCCTTATTTCTTGGATTTTTATTCACTTCTTCAACCATCCCAGTACGAACAAAGCTTGCATATGATTATTAACAATATCCTTGAAACATCCGACAGGCACTCCTTCTCTAATTCAGGCAACAAAGGCGTAGCTTCCATCGTCGTTGCAGCTCCACCAGATGCAATGATCATGAAGGAGGAGGCCACCAATAAGAGAAACGAATTGGGCATCCCCACAGATGTCTTAGTTCTCATTCTCAACGTCTCAGCGCCTACACCTTGTGCAGCTGCAGGTATGTCTGTAGCTCCTGGAACAGCCTCATCTTCAAGGAATACTAGTACTGTAAGGATCTTCCCTAGTTTGTCAGTGGATTCTTCATGCGTGACGCAAGAGGCAGACCCGATTCGCCAACATCTTCGGTGAATCCACCAGGTTTTCCTTCTTGCCATGGCACATGGACCTAATCCTTGCAGATTCCTGCAATGGCCTCATCCTCTTCTTCTGGGAGAGTGACCATCGTCATGTTGTCTGCAATCCGATGATAGGGAAATACATGGTACTGCCGCCTAAAATCCGTTGTGATAGTTCAACTTGCTTGGCGTTCGATCTGACAATCTCCTCGTAGTTCCATGCAGTACAACTTTATGATCGTACTATTTGCATCTACTCAACTGAAGCTAGAGAATGTATGTGTAAAGAACATGAACTCATATCTATTTTTATATTAAATCTTCACCGAGGTGTGTTTGTTAATGGTTTTATGCACATGCCTGGGTTGCCCTACTTCATAGTTGTTGTTGATATGGAGAGAAAGACATGGAAGGTAGTTTTTTATCCAAAATTGGTTATCCATTATCCATGACCGGAGATCAAGGTCATCTTTGTTTATGTGTCATTGATAAGATTTACAGGGCTGACCTTACAATCTGGATCCTTGAAGACTATGATACTCATAGGTGGACACTAAAGCATAGGATCAACACGCAGCAGGTATTTGGAATGGCTCTATCATCGGTGATTATCGGGTTTGGTGATGTCAGTGAGGAGTATAGAGTAATTACAGTATACCCAGAGTGGAATTTGATTTTCCTTGTTAACGAGCAGAGTAGACTGATGGCATATGACATGATTCATGGAAAAGTGCACGACCTTCATGCCCGGCTCACAGAATGTTGTAGAAAAAGTGGAATTTAATCGTACCTCAGATTATAATGCCTTATGTTCGCTTCCTCAAGGTAGGTCCTTTCGAGTGAGCAGTATCAACATGGTCAGATGATGTCAATGTTTAGTGTCTATGTAATTCGATATATGTCATTATTCTTTGTGTTTTGTATTTGGTGTGATGCTCAAGTACCTGATAAACCAATGTTCTGATTTGTGTTTTTAATGTTCATTGGTGAAAATAGCGATCGAGTACAGTTTTATCTTACTTTCATAATACCCATGCTTGTGTTGTTATGTTGACCTTCGTATTTGGTGGGTTAAACACTGTTGTGCGTGGTGTGGTACCGGTTGCTTTGTCAATTTCGTAGCTGACATCATGTTTAAACATTGTCAACAAATACGTTCTAATGAGTAATTGATGTTGTTGGCCAAGGCACCCATTTCAATTGAGTGCATCAAGGATGGGACGTTGCTGTTGAGTTTTACTGCGAGCGCTAAAAATTCTGACTGCCGCATATTTGATCTCGATGACGAAGTGTGTTGTTTAATTGAATGTCATAGCAATTAGTCTACTGGCAAATCAATAGCATTGCATCAATTGCCTACCTGCTGAGTATGTTACAGGGAGTAGCCAGACTCGCCACATCGTAATGTAGAACTGAGGAGCCATTGATACTAGAATGCTATTGCGCACGTAAGAAAGTCCGACCGTTGAGCATTTGAATGTGTCTGACAATAACTTTCCCGTCAATCAGGTCAAAGTTTTACACATGGCTTGGCATATGTGTAGTGAACACGGCAGCAAAGCAGGGCAGAAGAAATAGAATCTAGATAATGTTGTTTTTTGTTCTTATTTCAGAGAGCAAGTTCATTAAATTAAATCTTCTTGAAGGCATGAATTGGTAAAGACTGCTATCGACTGCTGCATACTTGATCTTGTAGGATGACGTGTGATGTATTATCTATTTTAAATCTCTTAGCAATCACTCTGCTTGCAAGCCGATAGCATTGCATCATTTGTCTACCTTCTACCTCCATCCTTGTAGCGAGGATCTAGTCTTGCCACATCATAATGAGATAGTCCTGTTGTTGGGGGCCACCTCCATTTCTTCAGTGTGCAATAGCCCTGTGCTTCCTAAGTAATGAGATCAATTAAATAGAAAATAATTGTTGGCACTGGTTGAGTGAAAATCGTTATCATCAGCAGAATCGAGTGCAGCTTAAAGATTAGTGGCAATGATTTGCTGTCTCCTAACAAATCCAACAGCCAGAGCTACAGGGACTACCAGAACCATTCCCCGTCCCGCATCTATCTAAGATTTCTTTCCACTTGCAGGGAATATATCCAATATATAGGTCAACATGTTCCACACGACGAGGATGACTGTCCTTAGGAGCAGGAATGGCCGAATTATGACACGACCTATATTAGGACTATCCCGTGGTACACAAAAGAGATATGGCCGAACTTTCCCATGGTACACGAAAGAGAAATGGACAGACTATCCCGTCTCTTGATCTTGCAAGTTGTCTTGGCTCCTGGTAACTCATGTCTGCGAACGCCAAAAGTCTGACCGCTACATAATTGAACTCGAAGGGCAAAGCGTAATGGGTTTGTCAGTTTTGATTGTAGTATTATTATTTTCATATAAATAGTTCTAAAATTTTTGGATCATTCCAGCAGCCTACAGGTATAAAAATACTTTGGACTAGAGCTATTGGCATCAACAGCAGCAAGTGCTGCCATAGTGGCCAAGGTTGGCCACCCTAATCCTATTGAAGGCAATTCACGGGTGCGGGTTGGTAGCCAGGAGTTTATCTAAATAAGTATTGCCTCGATCTAGTGCATTTTTTGTTTCTTAAACCAAGGCACCCATGTTGATCTAGTGCATTAAGGATGCGACATAGCTGTTGAGTTTTACTGTGAACGCTAGAAAGTTTGACTGCCGCATATTTTATCCTGTAGGGAAGTCTGGCAGCTGAACATTTGAACACGATAATACTGTTTCACTCTGTCAGTCTCGCATGAGCTTACAACATTAGTTTTGCGGGAGTTGCCTTAAAAGACCACTACCTATCATCCCAGTCCAACCCAGTGAGTCTCCTCCTTAGTGCTTATCAATTCCTCATCGCCGTCCCTTCTCTCCATGGCACCTACACATCGGTGTGTAAGCCACCACTCACCACCGACAAGCTACAGGTCCACACCAGTACGCCTCAACGGTACGCTCACACGGATCCACCGGTGGACCAGGTTTGTACTAATGCTCAGCAGGACCGCTTGAGGTCACCGCTGCAAGATCCGCAGTCATGGGTAACCCGCACTTCTCTCATCCTTCTTTCTTTGTTTTGTATTCACTTATTCACTCATCTCAGTACGAACCAAGCTTGCATCTGATTATTAATGATATCCTTGAAACATCCCCACAGGCGCTCCTTCTTTGATTCAGGCAACAGTGGCACCGCTTCCATCGTCGGCGTAGCTCCACCAGATGCAGCCAGCATGAAGGAGGAGGCCACCAACAATAGAAATGAATTTGGCATCCTCACAGATGTCTTGGTCCTCATTCTCACCGTCTCAGCGCCCACACCATGTGCAGCTGCAGGTGTGTCTGTAGCTCTTGGAACAACATCATCTTCAAGGAATTCAAGTACCATAAGGTTCTGCCCCAGTTTGTCAGCGGATTCTTCATGCGTGACGCAATAGGCGGGCCTCGATTTGCCACCATCACTGGTGACTACCCTAGCTTTTCCTACTTCCCAGGGCACATGGATCTAATCCTCGTAGATTGCTACAATGGCCTCGTCCTCTTCATCTGGACCAGTGAGCATCGTCATGTTTTAGTAGACCCGGTGTTAGGGACGTACAAGGTACTGCTGCGTACAACCATTGTGATAGTTTAGCTCGCTTAGCGTTCGATCTGACAGTCTCCTCGTAGTTCCATGTGGTACAAGTGTTTTATTTTATTGTCTTCATCTTCTCAAGTGCAACTGGTGAATGGATTTGTAAAAAATCTGAATAGGCACCGGGTACCGTAGTACTAAATCTTCCCGGACGTGTGTTTGTTAAAGGTTTTATGCACATGCGTGCGTTGCCCTACCAAATTGTTGCTTTTGATATGGATGGAAAGACATGGAGGACAATTCCATTGCCTACAAGAGGTTATCCATTATCCATGACCAGAGATCAGGGTCGGCTTTGTGTATGTGTTGTTGATATTGTCAACCTGGCTGAGCTTTCAATCTGGATCCTTGAAGACTATGGTACTAATATATGGACATGGAAGCATAGGGTGAACATGCTGCAGGTATTTGGAACAACTGTTTCATGGTCGGGTATCATTGTTTCCAATGAGGAGTATAGTGTGATTGTAGTTTACCCAGAGTGGAATTTGGTTTTCCTTTCTGAGCAGAATAGAGGACTAATGGCATATGACATGCACTGTGGAAACATCCAAGTCTTCTGTGCCCGGCTCACAAGATGTGATAACAATAAGTGGGATTTTAATGGACTTCGCTGTATGCCTTATGTTCCCATGTTGAAGGCAAAGCAAGAAGAGTAGTAAAGGTGCATACGCGTATTTTGTTCTCTGTTTTTGAAGATGGTGTGATGTGTTCAAGTACCTGATAACCGATGATCTGATTTGTGTTCTCAATGTTAACTAGGGACAACTGAGATATTGTACAATTTAATATTTGGTTGTGTCTGCTTTGTAGTCCCCGTTGGTTCTTATTGCATGTTTGTTGTAAACCGTATGGAGCGAGGAGTCCATCTCAACAAGTCTCGCCTCGATCTAGTGGGAAAGTCTGACCACTGCATACTTGATCTCATAGGACGACGTGTGTAAGATTGTCTGCTTTGAATCTTTTAGCAATCACTCTGCTTGAAAGCCAATAGCATTGCATCAATCATCTACCTTCTGCCTCCATCCTCGTAGCAAGGATCTAGTCTCGCCGCATCATAATGAGATAGTCCTGTTGTTGGGGGCCGCCTCCATTTCGTAATGAGGTGCTATACAGTTTCATCTTGTTGTAATAATACTCACGCACATGATCTTTTGTTGAACTATATATTAGGTGGGTTAAAATTTATTGAGCGTGGTGTAAGCACGTGTCACTTGGTCATTTTATAGCAGGCAAGAAAGTTCGACTGTTGCATATTTGATCTCGTAGGACGAATTGTGCAATAGGACTCGATGTCCTAAGCAATGAGACCAATTGCATATTTGATCACATGGAAGTGCGAGGAGACTGTCGAATCGAAACACAAGTGAGCCTCACCAACTACTAGAAAAAACCCTCCAAAGATAGGCCATGAGCATGAGCGCTAGACGGCAGTACCTTATAATTCTGGGTCACTAGATTACAGACGACCCAACAACAGGATTCTAGGGTAAAACTGCACCAGCATAGGCCATTGCAGCAATCTGAGACAACTACTTGACATGTTTACAAGGGAAAAAAGTTGAAGCAGGGGTGTACACCATTCAAGCTGATGAAGTGTAGCTTATTTTCGTCAACCCTACCGAAGAAGAAACCGATCACATTGTGGTGGGCCAGCTTATCATGGATGCCCGACATTTGGACGAGGCCTTCCCAGTGTTGATAGACCATTTTGCAGCGAAAAAAGGATAGGGCAAGGAGCGCTGGAGGTTGTCGGGAATGAGATCATCTGGGAGGCAGGCAAATGAGTCTGTTCTCTTATTTTTTTGAGAGACCATTTTGTCCTCTTTTGTTAACAACTGAGTCGGTCCTCTTGTTTTTTTTGACAGACCATTTTTTCCTCTTTTTTTTGACAATTGAGTCCATCCTCGTGTTGGGGGCCTGCTCCATTTCATCAGTGTGCAATAGGCCTTGGCTTCCTATGCAATGAGATCACTGATGTAGAAAAAAATCCAAAAAGATCCCTTAGTGTAGTAGTCCACAACTTATACCAAAATACAACTTTAACATGCATTAACAATTTCCATGTTATGAGGTCATCCAAATTTAGAGTAGCAGCCCATAGACAAAGACAACTCTAACCAGAATAGCAGTTAAATCAAGTCTAACTATCACACTAACAATTAGTAGCTCAGCTATTGCCATTTGTTGTCTCCTAACAAATCTGTCCCGCATCTATCTAAAATTAAGGGATATGGTGGTATGCATCAAAGGTGTACGCAATCCCCAAATTACTAAATGAACAGTAAAAGGGAAGAAAGGAGACCTGTGAATCGGATCTAACGCCTCTATCACGGCTCAAAACCGAAGCGGACGCCAAGGTCATCGCGCCTCACCTGTGAAAGCCCCGCCGCCTGACTCCAAATGGACGCCTGATCCACCATAGCACACCGGGGACCACCCGCTGCCGCCTCCGCCTCTGCCTCTGCCGTCGAGAGTCCAATGGACAGATATTTTTCCTCTTTTATGGGATCCAATCCAATTATATTATTATTAAATACTCCCCCCGTTAGAAATAGTAGCTCATTTGACATTTTTGACCTCAAGTTTGGCCGTCGTGTGCGCGACGGCGGTGTACGACCAACTGTGAAGGGTAAGACGTGGCTATTAAATTTTACTGTGGTCACAATAAAGTCTGCTGGTTGCATCTTTGATCTCACCAGACCAACTATTTAGGTTGTCTGTTATGAATATTGTAGCAAATTAGTCTACTGAAAAACCGACAGCATTGCATCAATTGAATATCTTCATGCTCTCATCTAGCAACGAGGAGCCAGTCACGTTGTATCCTAATGTGGAACAGAGCAGTCATTTTGTGTTGAAATTCTATTGGGCATGTAAGAAAGTCTGACCACTGTATATTTGAACTTGTCTCACTATACCCTCCATAGTGACATGCCTGTTGCTATTGTGATAGGTATCTTCGGTACTTATTTCAAAGAGCAAGTTCAACAATTCTTATAAAAGTCACTAGCTCCTTATTACATGTTTGTTGCCTCGATCTAGTGCATCACGGATGAGTGTTAGTTGTTGAATTTTACTGCTAATGCAAGAGTTTAACCCACCTAATATAAAGTTGAACAACAGATCACGTGAATCGGTATTATAACAGAATGTTTTATTGATGGAAAAGACAGCAAGATAAAATTGTACAACATAACAATTGTCTTTACTGAACATTGAAAACATCATATGACCATTTGTTGGGAGAACTGCATGAACATGGATTCCAAGGGAAATTGTTCACAAGCATTGAGAAAACATGAAACCACAAATGTTCACTCAGCCAAGCCCCCAGGAATTGAAGAGTGAGAGTTACGCATGATACGCATGGCATACTCACGTAACTCATTGAGCTGCTCCTGGTTCTTTCTGTCAGCACGCATGACATTCTCACAGAGCTCACTGAACTCCTCCAGTAGCTTTCTCTTGAGATCCTCAAACTCTCGTTGTACTAGTAATGTCTACCTTTTCATGCAGCTCAGTTGTTCGGGGAGTGTAGTACAATATTGGTGTTCAGCCACAAGATGTCCGCGAAGCACCTCCTGTGAAATCCAAGTAGGCAACATCAACTTTTAGGTAGTGGAAGAGGACTTCAATTGAAAATCCAACAGGTTATGGAGAGGACCCTTGAAACAAGGAGGAAGATGGCTTTGTGAATGAGTTCTAGTTTTAGGGTGCTGGCCGCTGGATCCGTCATGTTGTTTAGTTGATTGCCGAGCGTGATAGAATATCCTATTTTAGCTTTAAGCTGTCCATGAAGCATTGCCTCCTGTGAAATCCAAGCAGTAAACATTAGCTTATAGATAGTGGAAAAGGATTTCAATTGAAAATACAAGAGATTATGCAGAGGACCCTGTGAACAAGGAAGCAGTAGGCGTCAGCAGTGACTTCTGCAACTCGTACTTGGGCGCTGGGCAATGTGTCCATCCTGTTGTTGGGGGCTTCTTCAATTTTCTCAGTGTGCAATAGCCCCGTGGTTCCTAAGTCATGACATCACTGAAGTCAAAAATAATGCAACAAATATCCATCAGTTTAGTCTAACCATCACACTTACAATACCAAAATGCAACTTTAACAGCATATAACAATTTCCATGTTACAAGATCATCCAAATTTAGAGTAGCAGCACATAGACATAGATAACTCAAACTAGAATAGTAGTTACTATGGCTGCAACCATTTGTCTAATACAATTTCGACCAAATCAAGTCTAACCATCACACTTAAAAAACCATTACAAATTCAGTCCAACAGCAATGAGCTACAGGGACTACCAGAACCATTACCATCCCACATCTATCTAAAATTAAGGGATATGGTGATATGCATCAAAGGTGTTCATTCTAAGCTAAATCTCCAAGTCCTGTAGTAGATCCATGATAGAGCAAAACCCAAATGAAGACACAAACAGTAAAAAGGGGAGAAATAAGACCTGCGGATCGGATCTGACACCTCTGCCACTATCGCGGCACACAAGCGATGCGAACGCTAATGCCACCACGCCCCACCAGGAAAGCCTCGCCGCCTATCACCAAATGGACATCGGAGCCAACACGGCACACTGGGGATCCACCGTCACCGCCTCTAGCTCTGCGCCCAGCCAGCGCAAGTCCAATGGGCAGATATTTTCCCATTTTCAGGGGATATATATCCAATATATTGGTCAACACGTTCCACACGACTTGTCCCTTAGGAGTGGGGATGGCCCAATTATCACAAGTCCCATATAAGGACTATCCCGTGGTACACAAAAGAGGTATGGCTGGACTTCCCCATGATACATAAAAGAGAAAGGGTCGGACTGTCCCACCTCTTGATCTTGCTAATCCGAAGTCTTGGCTCCTGGCAGTTCATGTCTGCAAATGCCAGAACATTCGACCACAACATAACTGATCACGTAGGACAAAGCATAATGGGCATGTCAGTTTTGATTGTATTATTATTATGGTCATATAATAAGTTCTAAAATTTTTGGTTTGTTCCAGGTCACAAGGCCTCATTGGCATGTCAGACGGATCCACCGATGGACCAGACTGATATCATCTTCACTATGACCACTCAAGTTCACCGCAACAAGATCCACTGTATTTTGTTGTCAGGACATGCTCACTGGAGACAATCATTTTGTTTAATAGTTTAACTTGCTGTTATAATACCTATGCATGTGATCTTCTATTGACCTTTATAGTACTCTGTAGGTTCTTATTATTAGTTTGTTGTAAATCGTATGCTACTAGGAGTCCATCTCAACAAGTCTCGCCTTGCTCTATAGCTTTATGGGTGATACGTAGCTCTTCAATTTTTCTACGAACGCAAGAAAGTCTGACCGCTCCATATTTGATCTCGTAGGACAAAGTTTGAATGCTTCTATTTTCAAAGCCCTAGCAATCAGTCTGCTGAGTGTTGCATCAACCACCTACCTTCACGATCCCAGCTTGCAGCCAAGAACAAGTTTTACAGCACACCCTGACCATTGTATATCTGACCCAGCCGGACACCCCTCACAAAGAAATTCCGACCGTTGCATATTTGATCTCGTAGGACAAATTGTGCAATAGGCCTCGGCGTCCTAAGCAATGAGACCAATGAAGTAGAAAATAATCCAATAAAGATCCATCACTAAAGTCAACAACTTGTACTAATATGCAACTTTAACAACAATTAACAATTTCCATGTTAGTAATAGGTCATCCAAATTAAGAGTAGAGGCATATAGATATATACAAGTCAGCTAAATCAAGTCTAACCATCCTGGGTACATGAGGGCATTACAAAATAGACCAAAAGTACACATCATAATTGCTCCTGTCATTGCACTTCTACTGCTAAAGCCCCAACTGCACCTTTCAATCGACGCCACTGCTCCAGCCGTCCTATGTCTCGCCACTCTTCTCCTAGTCCGAGTCTGACGAGGTGGCGTCTTCTGTCAAGTAACCCAGATCGTCATTGTACCGATTGGTTGGATGATTCCATTTCCACAAGCATGGAGGGTAGCATGCCAATGGCACCAAATCCTCCTCTTCTAGTGAATCCGAGAACAGAGGAACATATGGAATATATTATGCTCTATTAAGGATACCACCATCATTAACTAGACATGGACTGTACCGAAAGAGGTTGGAAGGGATTACATATATTATTATGTTGTCCATGTCATATGCGATGATTGTGTTTCTTTCATGCCCAGCTAAGAAAGCCAAATTGCATTCTAGGTGAACCGCAATCACCTTGGGGGTCAAATTCACTTGAACATTGATACTTCAAAAAACCTCGTTAAGGATGACAGTATGTTGTAATGTCCAATTATCCTTACCATAGTCTTTAAGTATCCACACTGAAAACTTTATTTCACTGGGAGGACCATCAACAAGACATACACACAAGTGACTCTGAGTTTGATGCAGGATGTGATCTTCACTACCAGTAGGCGTTGTAATTTCCCTCGATAAGTCCCCCTTCATATTAAATGTGACTGTTAAATCAGCCTCTAGTTGCGACCCCATAATGTGTAGAATAACTGTTAAGAAACACATTTCGCATTTGACTAGGTTCCAGGTCAATATCCTCATCCCATTCACATTCCTTACTGATCCATGTATTAGTTTTAGACGAGTAGATCTGCACACTTCCGCACGTGTGGTCTTCATTTTCCACAAAATCAATCACATGGAAGTGCAAGGAGACTATCGGATCGAAACACAATTGAGCCTCACCAGCTATAGGGATATACAGCAGTATGGCCTGAGCTCGATGACTAGATGGCAGTACCTTATAATTTTGGGTCACTAGATTGCAGATGACCCAGTAGCAGGATTTTAGGGTAAAATTGTGTAACAACGTCCTGCCTCCTCGAGGCCGGGCCCGCTTACATCTGGCCCCTTATCTAGGATGTAAACTGCCCTCACAGACCAACACTAGTCTTTTCTACGCACTATGTCCTCACTCATGCGCACCCGGGAACACTTTTCGGTCAGTCACCTATCCCTAAATTGCTCCAGGCCAAGCACGCTTAACCTCAAAGTTATTTAGTGATGAGCTTCCAGAAAAGAAGTTGTAACTTATTGGTATGAGTATCCTATTAATCCTATTAAGCCCTGGGCCAGGTGTTACATACTCACCCCCTTAGGAGACTGATGTCCTTGTCGGTAAACGCCAGGCTAGGAACGTCCCCTCTTGGCCACGTCCGTATGTCCAATGCCAGCGCATGTGTCATGCGGTGCGACCACTTCGAATCCACACCAGCCATGCACACCATGCTTGTGCAACTGACACACGCGCCTGTGAAACCAGAAGGGTCGGCTCCGATACCATTTGTAATGTCCCGCCTCCTCGAGCCCGGGCCTTCTTACATCCGGCCACTTATCTAGAACATAGACTTTCCTCATAGACCAACACTAGTCTTTTCTGCTCACTTTGTCCTCACTCGTGCGTACCCAGGAACACTTCCCGGTCGGTCACCCATCCCTAAATTTCTCCAGGCCAAGCATGCTTAACCTCAGAGTTCTTTATTGATGAGCTTCTGGAAAAGAAGTTGCAAGTTGTTGGTACAAGTATCCTATTAATCCTATTAAGCCCTGTGCCGGGTGTTACAAATTGCACCAGCATAGGATGAGGCCGTTGCAGCAATCTGAGACAGCTACTTGAGATGTGTACAAGGGCAAGAAGGTGAAGTGAGGGTGCACATCGTTGAAGCTAATGAAGTGTCGCTTACTTTTGTTGACCCTATCGAAAAAGAAACCGATCACATTGTGGCGGGCCAGCCTCCGAATGGACACCGGAGCCAGCACAGCGCACCGGGGATCCGCCGCCACCGCCCAACTAGCGCAAGTCCAATGGGAAGATATTTTCCCATTTTTAGGGGAAATATATCCAACATATAGGTCAACACGTTCCACACGACTTGTCCCTTAGGAGTGGGGACAGCCCAACTATCACAAGGCCCATACAAGGACTGTCCCATGGTACACAAAAGAGGCATGGCCGGACTTCCCTATGATACATGAAAGAGAAAGGGTCGGACTGTCCAGTCTCTTTATCTTGCAAGTCCCAAGTCTTAGCCCCTGGCAATTCATGTCTGCAAACGCCAGAATGTCCGACCGCTATATAATTGATCATGTAGGACAAAGCGTAATGGGTCTGTCAGTTTTTGTTGTATTATTATTATGGTCATATAATAAGTTCTAAAATTTTTGGTTTGTTCTAGGTCACAAGGCCACATTGGCACGTCGGCACGGATCCACCGGAGCACCAGACTAATACTCATCCTTACCGTGATAACTCATGGTCACCGTAAGATCTGCTGTATTTTGTTGTCAGTCCATGCTCAACTGGAGATAATCATGATGTTCAATAGTTTAACTTGTTGTTAGAATACCTATGCATGTGATCTTCTGTTGACCTTTATAGTACCCTGTTGGTTCTTATTTTCAGTTTGTTGTAAATCGTATGCTGCTAGGAGTCCATCTCAACAAGTCTCACATGCTCTATAACTTCGCGGGTGATACCAAGCTCTTGAGTTCTACTACGAATGCAAGAAAGTCCGACTGCTCCATATTTGATCTCGTAGGACAAAGTGCGAATGATTCTGTTTTGAAAGCCCTAGCAATCAGTCTGCCAAGTGCTTGCTGACGGTTACGATTTTGGTTAGTTTGTAGTAGTGGAATAGCAGAGTTTAATTTAATATAAACTTCAACCACACATCACGTGCAAGGGTATTATTATAGCAAGTTTTATTAATGGAAATGCTGTTGGACACAAGAAAGTCTGACCCCTTTATGTTTGAGTGCGTATGACAAAGTATGATAGAGTATCGACAACTACGACATAAAACGCAAGGGAACACACGATTATCGATACATCAAGTTCATACAAATGAAACTAATAATTACAAAAGTCATTACAATAAACAAGCATGGCCCCATCTTTCTTACAAGCGACTTTCCTCATATGATGGCATGTAGGTTTAAAGTGATCGACTCCTCTGCCAGATGTGCAACTTATGGCTGTAGTGAATCGAATAACAAGGGAACATATGAAAGATAGGCTGGTTAGAGGCATTCTTCTTCCTGTGTAATCCAACATCTATGACACAGAAAGAGTCTTATAGGGATGACATGAACTTTTCTACAGTCCATGTCATATGCGATGATTTGTTTTCCTTTATACCAGCTAAGAAAACCAAATTCCATTCGGGGTGAACTGCAATCAATTTGTCGGTCATAACCCATCGGATATTAATGTTTCTAAAAATGTTGTTACGGACAACTGTATGCTGCAATGTCCAATTATTAGTACCATAGTCTTCAAGGATCCACATTGAAAACTTGCATTGATTGGGAGGATCATCAACGAGACATACACACACAAGTGACCCTGATATTGATGCAGGGTATCGTCTTTATTAGCAGTAGGTGCAGCAATTTCCTTCCATGTGTTTCCCTCCATATCCACAACAATTATCACTTTTGTTCGCTCATCTCATGCCTCATCCCAAACGTGCGCCATATTGTGTAGAAAACCGTTAATAAATACACTTTGCGTTTCAATAAGATGTATATCAGTACCCTCCCGCTATCTGCAATATTCCATACTGAGCCATGTATTAGTTTCAGAAGATTAGATCTACGAAGCTTCAATTTTACCGTCTTCACCTTCCACAAAATCAACGACATGGAAGTGCGAGGAGACTGTCTGATCGAAACACAAATGAGCCACCCCAGCTACTCCAAAGATAGGGCATGATAATGAGGGCTATCTGGTAGTTCCTTATAATTTTGTGTGATTGGATTGTAGACGACCCAGCGATATCCCATAGCAAAAGACCATAGGCGTAGGACAAGGCCGTTGTAGCAATTTGAGACATCTACACAATCTATGTGCAAGAAGTTGAAGCAGGGAAATTCATCGGTGAAGCTGGTGAAGTGCTGGGTGTTCTTCTTCCTATCGAAGAAGAAACCGAACACAGTCTAGCGGGCCAGCTTGTCATTGATATCAAACTTGTTGATAAGGTGTTTCCAGTCTCAACAGACCAATTTGCAGTGGAACAAGGAGGGGCAGGGATACAGTGGAGGATGTCGAGAACGAGATCATCTGGGAGGCTGGCAAATGAGTCCGCCCTCTTGTTGGGGGCCTGCTCCATTTCATCAGTGTGCAATAGGCCTTAGCTATCTAAGTAATGATATCACTGAATGAAGAAGAAAATAATCCAACAAAGATCCATCAGTAAAGGGCACAACTTATACCAAATTGCATGTTTAACAACCATTAACAATTTCCATGTTACGAGGTCCTCCAAATTTAGAGTAGCAGCACAAAGACATACAACTCAGACTAGAATAGTGGCTAAATCAAGTCTAACCATCACACATGCAGCTTAAAGATTAGTGGCATTGATTTGCTGCCTCCTAACAAATTCAATAGCCATGTGCTACAGGGACTACCAGAACCATTCCCCATCTCGCATCTATCTAAAATTAAGGGATATGGCGGTATGCATCAAAGATGATATATATAAGCAAAATCCCCAAGTCCCGTAGTAGATCCATCTTGAGGCAAAACACAAATGAAGAAACAAATAGTAAAAAGGGGAGAAAGGGGACCTGTGGATTGGATATGACGCCTCTACGTCTGCCGCGGCACACAAGCAACGCTGACGCCTATGCCACCGTGCTCCACCGGGAAGCCCTACCGCCTGCCTCCAAATGGACATCGGAGCCACCATAGCACAATGGGGATCCTCCACTGCCACCTCCGATGGGCAGATACTTATCCACTTTCAAGGGATATATCCCATAAATCCCATACATATATAGAAATAAGATATCAGAGAACAAAAAATGCATATATATAAAGGCTCCAAGAAGACTGGAACACATAGAACCGCTTAGTGTGGTGGCAAAGACCTTCATGTCTTGATGCCAGGTCTTGGGTTTGAATCCCCAAGAACCCCAATCTTTTTGGGGAATCCAACTTCGGTCAGAGAAGGGTAATGAACGCTGGTCTCACATGTCAGTTAGAGAATGGTGGTCCCATGTGAATAGAGAAGGGTCCCTAGTTGTGGGTCCCAATTACTGACACTCTGGTCCCACGCGTCGGGTGCTGAAGTCGGCCACACAGGTCCCATAGGTCGGTCAAAGAAGGGTGGCCCCATGTGAACAGAAATGGTTCCCATGGCGGGTCCCATCTAACTAACATGCAGATCCCACACGCCGATGGAGAACGGCCCTAGACGGGTCCCACTTGTCAGTCTACGAAGGGTGGTCCCATGTGAATAGAGATGAGTCCCCTTGTGCGGGTCCCCATCTAACTGACGCTCTAGCCCCACACGGCGAGTGGAGAAGGGTGCCAGGCGGGTCCCATAGGTCCATCGAGGATGGGCAGCACCACATGAACAGAGATGGGTCCCCAGTGGCTGGTCCCATCTAACTGACACATTGAACCCACACGTCAAGTGGAGAACGGTCCCAGACGGGACCCATATGTCAGTCGACGAAGGGAAACAGAAGTGGGTCCCTAGTGGCGGGTCCCATCTAACTGACACACTGATCCCACACGTCGGATGTTGAATGGTCCTAGACTGGTCTCACATGTCAGTCGATGAAGGTTACCCTAGTAGGTAGGTCCCACAGGTCGATCGGTGAAGTGTGGTCTAACTGACACGCTGGTCCCGCACACCGGATGGAGAACGACGCCCATTCGAAACGGATGAGTGATGGCGGGTCCCATAACGTCAGATGGAGAAGTGTCTGGCTGAGTGATGGGCAGGTCCCACGACTAACGCTGGATGGAGGGTACTAGTGATGCGTGCTAACGGCGAATGGAAGTACGAGTGAAGGCGGCTCTCTCGTAGGCAAACGATGCCAGCTCCCGTAGCCAAATGGAGCGGCGCGGGTTTTAGTGACGAAGTGTGTTGTTCACAACTCGAGGATATCCATGAAATCATCACAATCCAGTGATGAACTATGCCACGAACGCCTCTGTGATGATTTTGGCAGTTTTCTGTGATGATTCCCGTGACCTTTTTAAAATACGTCATGAAAAACAAAATCATCATGTAGTCCAATGACCAAAGTGACCAAAATGTCATGGAAACCACTCTTCGGTGACCATAACAAAATCATCATAAGAATTTTTGTCATGGTAGGTCATATCTCTACTAGTGATGAGGCCAAAGGAAGCCTAGTAGCCCTCTCGATCCATGTATAAATAGAAGGACTTTAGGGTTTCACCCCCACCAAAGTTACATGACGCACCTTCTGCCTCCACCTTCCAACAGAAGTTATGTGACGCTCCTCTCCACTCCGAGCGAAGTCATGCATGCTCCTCTCCCGCTCATCCCCACTCATCTTCTCTCTCTTACTATGGCATGTTGGCGCCCTATCACGGCACTCACGTGCCTAGCCATGTTGTGCCAGTGACCACGCTCATGGCAGAGGCCAGCTGCGCCCCCAGGGTAGGTCTCTCTTCCCCATCTCCTTCTCTCTTTCTCTCTACACCTGCTCCACTCATCTCTATCCTCTTTGTAGATCATGCAGCCGGCGGGCAGATCCAGGTCGAGCTTGGTGGATAAGGTGCTCAATCCGGTCGGCAAATGCCTCGATCCTGTGGAGCTGCACAATGACAGGCTCCATCCGGTGGAGGGCATGCTAGCACGCTCAATCTGGTGGAGGACCATGTTGGCGAGCTCGATCCGGTTGGAGACAACCTCCCCATCCCTTCCTGCCAACGATGGCGGCGTGCGGGACTCGGGGAAAGCGTCGATGGCGCACCTCTCCCTCTCCTTCACTAGTGGCAGTGAGGCTACTAGGTGCTGTAGTGGCTCGGAGGAGATTTCGGCAGAAGATCTAGTAGGCCACCGATGGTGGCAGCCCTAGATGGGCTCGGAGGGCTTGTCTAGGGTTTTTTCTTTTCTTTTGTTTTTTCTTTGAAAATATTAACTGCAGCGGGTCCATAGATGGGCTCGGCGTGTGCCTTAGATTTGCCCACAGTAAATCTATTGACCGTGGTGGGCCACGTGCCCACCATGATGACGCCTCGAATTACCGTGACGTTGCGTCCGTGTCGGTCAGACGCCATTTCCCGCCGCGAAAAACCTAAAGTGGCCGCCACAGAAAAGATTTTTGTAGTAGAGAATTTTACAAGTTTGTATTGAAAAGTTATAGACTTTGAGTACTACCAATTTAATATGACATTCATCTTCAGTAGACATCGTATGAGACGATTCTGGTACATAGCTAAACCGGCAGTGATGATCATAATACTATGCAGATTTAAGCCATAAACCGACAGTGAAGGTCAATTTTGTAGTAGCGAAGGGTGAATGCATGCATATTAGCACTGCTTTTCTCCTTTCTAGATACGTACGCTATTCATTTAAAAGGAAATCGAGTACAATTTATGGATATCAACTAGAAAATATTTTGTGCTCAATTGCTACAAAGGATGTCGTCCCCTATGATCATGTGGTGTTGTACATGTTGTGTGTGCCAGGATTTGTAGGCTCCAAGCACCAATGTGCTATACGCCACCATCGTTGAGCTGATGCCCACTTGCTCAGGCATCAACCATCAGATCAGTCCATCGCCTCTTCTGCCAAGGTGAACCGGCCAGGTAGTATTGTCCATCTCCACTGTTTCTATAGCTGACCCAAAGGAAACTCTGGAAAGCAAATCCTAGCCTATAATATCTTGATTAGGCATTTCAATTGTTGGCGTCTTATGGAAGACTCAAAGCGCACAATATACGGGCCGCAGCAACGTCACATACCCCCGCACTACCAAATCCAATGGGATGCGCTGACTAAAAATAACAGAGAAATTTGCTCAACTTCTTAATTTCTTAAATTTATTTTTAGATTTAGTGATGTTGTTTTTCAAAGATAGTCGACATTGCCCATTGACAACAAGACATCTATGGATCAACCTTGGAATCTGGCGGTCCAGTCTTTTTGAATTTAGTGCAATAGAACTATGTAGCATCATTCTGGCCTAATTGTGTGTTAACTTAGGTGATCCATCTAAGGTCTTCATCATGGAAGTAGGAGTCCTATTCCTTCTGTTAGGTGATGAAATCACATGAACATACTTGAGAGGAATAAATTGCTAAATCGCAATCAAATTATCTTCTTTTCAAAAACTTTGGAAGATAAAGAGAAAAATTTCACTATTTGTGAACGGAATTATCAGGTTGAGATTGAGAGCTTGAAGAAACAACTTGCTGAAAAAGAGAAAGAGAGAGAGCTAAAGCAGTGGATGCTCATAATATTTTGGAAGGTAAGTTGATTAGTGCTCTTGCCCGTGTTGAAGAGAAAGAAGAGGATTGTAATAAACTTTTGAAGGATAATGGAAATGTGAAAGAGAGTATGAGGCGTATGGAAAGAATGATCAAGGAGCAGGACAAATCTTTCTTTGATAATTGTAATCGCAATGGGAGCTTTGTTTTTAATGCTATGATAAGTTTGGAGCAAACCCTGGGGAGAAATGCTGGGAGCTTGGTGATCATGATAGTTTTTTCAGTTGGCTTTGCCGCCAGTATGAAGATTTATCTCAGGTCATGGAGACTACAGTTGACATTGGTGTTTTTATTCTACGCGTGCCTTGTTTCATTTGATGAGGCGGGGTCAAGACCCTTTGTTTACCCAGTTGTGTGATGACAAATATAAATTTCCTAATGTGGATAGTTTGGTTATGTTAACAAAGCTACCCAAGTAATATGCAACAAGTTTCTTGAGCAATACTGGAGGTCTAGTGGTCGAACTCATTATTTTGATAAGGAGAGGGAAAAGTTGCAGAAGGTATGTTTTCTGCTATCTATTTTATGATGGTACTATTTTACTATTCTTTATGTCTTTATTTAGATCTAACTTATTTTTGTTATAGCAAATTGCGAAGGAAACAGAGGCTGCTCAGAAGGAAGCTGAAGAGAAGGCGAAGAGGGAAGCAAGGGCTAAGAGTCAGAGTGATGCCAGGTCGATCAATGTTAGTGGTGGCCATGCTTAGACTTTTAATTTATACTTTTTGTGAGGCTAAGGGTTGAAACATGTGACTTTAAGCTATCATTTTTGTAAGATAAATATTTCAAAGTTGTTTAACTATTGTCCATCCTGCATAGGTTCCTCGCGCAGAGCCAGTGCAGGATGTTGAAGATGTTACTCCACTGATGATGTGTAAAAATGATTTCATTTTTAAGCCGTCCGAGTTTTATGATTTTCGCACGAAGAATGATGCTTGTGGCGTCGATGATTTTCTTGCCCGTAAGTCCTTTCCTGGATTTTCTTTTATTTTGAGTTTTGGGAACTCCATCTTACAGGATTTTTGTAGATGTGAATAAACGATATTGTAGCATCAAGCCTCCTAATCGTCGAGTGTTTGATTTTACAGACTTTGCACAGGTAAATAAATTTTTCGCCTTCCACTTGTTTTGTTTTTGGTATTTGTGGTAATATTCCTTTTTGTCTCTAGTCGTCAGGATCAAGTACTTCTCCTACGTGTGTTGGTGAAGATTTTTTGCGTCGTGAAGTTGAAGAAATTATTAACGAAGTCGTTAGTGATATACTTGGTGGTGTTGCAGAAGTAGTTAGCTCTCAAGATCATTGATTTTTGTGAATTCAGGTTTGTTATGATGTAAATACTTTGTTTGTTCTACGAAGTGTATGTCATTGACTTGACTTTTATTGATAAACAAGTGGATCTGTAATTGAATAAGTATTCGTGAATGTTTTAGTTATCTCTATTTTTGTTCGGAGTTATTGCATCGACTTTGCTTGGAAGATTTGGAGGATTTTTGTTGTATTAAGATTTATTTGATAAATTTGGTGACTTTGAAATGCCATACCTTCTTTTTCGTTTAGGGTGAATACGTGCGCTTTGCTTAGGATCTTGAAAGATTTTCACCTTAGTGAAACTTAGCTGAAAAATTTGTCTTAGCAAATTTGAAATGTCGTCCCTTCTTTTTCATTCGAAGTTGACGTGTAAACTTTGCTTAGAAGCTCAAAAAGTTTTCACCTTAGTGAAACTTAGTTGAAAAATTTTCCTTAGTTAATTTGAAATGCCGTCCCTTCTTTTTCGTTCGAAGTAGACGTGTTCACTTCGCTTAGAAGTTTGAAAAGTTTTCACCCTAGTGAAACTTAGTTGAAAATTTTGCCTTAGTAAATTTGAAACGCCGTCCCTTCTTTTTCGATCGAAGTAGACGTGTTCACTTCGCTTAGAAGTTTGATAAGTTTTCACGTTAGCGAAACTTAGTTCAAAAATTTGTCTTAGCAAATTTGAAATACCGTCCTTTCTTTTTCGTTCGAAGTAGACGCGTTCACTTCTCTTAGAAGCTTGATAAGTTTTCACCTTAGTGAAACTTAGTTGAAAAATTTGCCTTAGCAAAATTGAAATGCCATCCCTTCTTTTTCCTTCGAAGTAGACGCATTCACTTCTCTTAGAAGCTCGAAAAGTTTTCACCTTAGTGAAACTTAGTTGAAAAGTTTGCCTTAGCAAATTTGAAACGTTGTCCCTTCTTTTTGTTCGAACTAGACATGTTCACTTCACTTAGAAGTTTAAAAAGTTTTCACCTTAGTGAAACTTAGTTGAAAATTTTTCCTTAGCAAATTTAAAACAACGTCCCTTCTTTTTCATTCAAAGTAGACACGTTCACTTCGCTTAGAAGTTTGAAAAGTTTTCACCTTAGTGAAACTTAGTTGAAAAATTTGAGCAGGACTTGGTTTGGTAGGATAAGTTAGCATTTTTTAGATGTACTAAAATGTTAATACTAACTTACATTCTATAATGTTGGTGCCGATGTGAGAGTATATTTTGGATATACTCTTCAGTGCTTTGGGTTTTTGATTAGGAGAATGCAAAGAAATTTTCTTTAGGGAAACTACTTTCTTATTTATACTTTCATGATATTTACAAAGAGACTACCTCATTAAAAAACCACGCACGCTGCGAAGGGTCTCCCCTGAGTGGAAAAAGAGTGCAACTCGTTTACAGTTTTGGAAAATGAAAACTTCTACTTCTACTTTGCAGAAAAGTAAACTATTCTTCTAATGTTGTTTTTGGCTAAAGGTAATATTTGCGGAGTGCTTCTATGTTCCAGTTGTGATTGAGTTCTTCACCTTTTAGATTTGCTAAGTGGTACGCTCCATCCTTGTTTGTTCTTGTGATGATGAAGGGTCCTTCCCATTTTTGCTAAAATTTCCTGACTGTGTCTTCGTTTCTCTTTCTTTTTAGGATGAAATCTCCTGGTGCCAATTCCCTTCGCTTGACTTTCTTGTTGTACCACCTTTTTGTCTCAAGTTGATATTTCTTGATGTTCTCGAGCGCTTCATTTCTTTCTTCTTCAAGTAAATCTTTGCTTGTTTCTTGGTCCTCTTTTGTGATTATTTGAACATTTATCCTTGGTCCTTCAAACTTTATTTCTTCGGGCATCACGGCTTCATCTCCGTATAAAAGCTTGAATGGAGAGAAGTCTATTGGTCTTGGTTTTGAAGTGTTATGAGACCAGATTACTCTTGATAAATCATCAACCCATTTGCCGTTCTTTAGATTTATTAAGCACTTTGATATTGTTGTGCAAATTATGCCATTTGCCTTTTCTACTGCTCCATTTGACTGTGGGTGCCCGACTGATGCAAAGCAAAGTTTGATTCCTATTGAGTGGCAATATTATTTGAAGTCTTCATTGTCAAATTGGGTTCCATTGTCTACTATGATATGTCTTGGGACTCCAAATCTGCATATGATTTTTTGCCATAGAAACTTTTTCATTGTGTGGGATGATATGTTTGTGATTGGCTTTGCTTCGATCCATTTTGTGAAACATTCAACTGCTACTATTGCATATTGGTAATTGCCTTGAGCTGGAGTAACTTTTCGATGATGTCGATGCCCCATCTTGCAAGTGGCCAAGTTGGTTCGATAGGTTGTAAAGTTGTTCCCGGTGCATTGACTTTGCTTCCTGCCATTTGGCAATTGTGGCAAGTTCTGATAATTTCTTTGCTATCACTTTGGGCTATTGGCCAGTAGAATCCTTATCTGAAAGCTTTCTCGACTATTGATCTAGCCCCGACGTGGCTTCCACAGGTTCCCTCATGTATTTCTTTCAATAAATTTTTTCCATCTTCTCTTGAGATGCATTTTAGTAATGGTTGACAAATTCCCTCCTTGTATAATTCTTCGTTGATGATTTTGTAACTTCTTGTCTTTTGCTTCATCCTTATTTCATCAACTTTGCTTTCTGGTTCATAGAATCCTTTGAGAAATTCCATGATGGGTGCTCTTCAATCTTCGCTTTTGATGATGTGTATTTCTTTTGGTTGCTCCATCTTTGTCTTTGTTGAGGCTTCGGTGATGGTTTAAAAGAATACCTCTAGAGGTAACTCTATTTTCTGTGCTACAGCTTTTGCAATTTCGTCTGCATCCATGTTGTCGTTCCTTGAAATATTTTTCACTGTGAATCCAGCGAGGTGTTTTCTTGGTCCCTTAGCAACTGGACGTATTTTGCTAACTCTGGATCTCCTGCTTTGTAGTTTTTCTCAATGTGTCCTACTATGACTTGAGAATCTATCTTGACTATCAGGTTTTGAATTCCCATTGCTTTTGCTTTGCGGAGCCCCAGTAAGACTGCTTCATATTCTGCGATCTTGTTTGTGCATTGGAATTCCAGTCTTGCTGCATATTTCAATTTGACTCCAGATGGTGAAGTTATAATAGCTGCTGCACCTGCTCCAGCGAAGCCCCAAGCACCATCACAATAGATTGTCCATTTTGGTTGTTCCATTCTTCTTGATTGAATTTTGGTGGGTCCAATCTGCTACGAAGTCGGCTAACACTTAAAATTTTACTGTTGTTCTTTTTTCAAATTGGATGACGTATTGTGATAGTTCAGCTACCCATTTTCTCAATCTTCCCGAGGACTTGAAGCCTTGTAATATTTCTTTAAGCGGTTGATTTGTTGGTACTCTAATTTTGTGAGCCTGAAAGTAATGCTTCAATTTTCTTGATGCCATGAGTACTACGTATGCAATTTTCTCAATTTCTGAGTATAAGATTTTTGACACTGACAAAGCTTCGGATGTGAAATATACTGGAACTTGTCTTTTTGAGTGCTCATTCTCTTCTTATTGTATTAAAACTGCACTGACTGTGCTTTCATTTGCTGATATGTATAGTAGCAAGTCTGCTTTTGGGTCAGGTGTTGCTAGAGTTGCAGGGTTTGATAGATGCTTCTTTATTTCTTCAAAAGCTTCTTATTGTGCTTGACCCCATTCAAAATTTTCTTTTTTTCCCTTTTAGAGCTTGAAATATTGGGAGACTGCCCTCTGCAAATTTTGATATGAATCTATTAGCGAAGCCAATCTTCCTGTCAAGTTTTAGATATCTTTGATATTTCTTGGAACTTTCATATTCAATATTGCCTTCACCTTCCCTGGGTTCGGGTCGATGCCTTTTGCAGAAACAATGCAGCCTAGAATTTTTCCTGTCTGAACTCCAAATGTATATTTTTCTGGGTTCAACTTTAGATTTGCTTTTCTGAGATTTAAAAAAGTTTCTTGTAGGTCTTCGATGTGGTCTTCTCTTTTCTTGCTTTTTACTACCAAGTCAATGACATATGCGAGTAAGTTTCTTGGTATTTGGTCTTTGAGGACAATGGATGTCATTTTGATGAAAGTTGTGCCCGCATTGCGGAGACCTTCAGCCATTCTTTGGAAGCAATAAGTTCTAAATGGGGTTATAAAACTTATGAATTCTTCATCTTCTTTTTTCATCCAAATTAGATGATAGCCTTAATAGCAATCTAGGAAACTGAGCATTTCACTTCCTGCTGCTTGGTCTACCAAAGTGTCTATTCTTGGCAGTGGGAAGTTGTCTTTTGGACATGCCTTATTGAGATCTGTGAAATCTAGACACATTCTCTATTTCTTATTCTTTTTCTGCACCATGACTATATTTGCTAGCCAAGTTGTAAATTTTACTTCTCTTATGACTTTTACATCTAGAAGTCTTTGCACTTTGGCTTTTGCGGCTTGGGTTCTGTCTTTAGACAACTTTCTAAGCTTTTGCTTTTTTGGCCTAAAGTTTGGGTCAATGTTTAACTTGTGTTCTATGACATCTCTGCTTAGTTTTTTGAGGTCTTGTGCGGACCAGGCGAAGATGCCTTTGTTGCTTCGTAGTGTTTGTCTTCTTCATCTTTTGATAAGTTTGTGCCAATTATCACTTGTCTTTCTAGCACCATTGGGTCAAGTGGTACCCTTTTTGTGTCTTCGCATGGTTGTGTCTTTTCTTGTGACTTGGAATTCTTAGTTTTGAGCTCATCTTCGTCTTCTTCTTCATTGATATGAATATTCTTCAATGCTGGGCTTGAGTCTCTTTCTATGTTTCTTGCTTTAGTTTGATCACTGAAGATATTTATGATGCCATTGATTGCTGGCATTTTCATGCATAAGTATGAGTAGCTGATTATTGCCTCGAAAGCATTTAGGCTTCCTCTTCCAAAGATTGCATTGCATTGGTTGTGCATTTCAACTACGTCAAATGCAATTTGCTCTGTTCTTGCATTGTTTACCGCCCCAAAAGATACTGGTAGTATTATTCTACCAACTAAACTTATTCTTTTCCGCCAAAGTCGGCCAGTGGATGTTCTGCCCGTCCCAAATTTTTTCTGTCAATTTTCATTGCATCTAGAGTTGATGTAAATATGATGTCAGCAGAGCTACCACTGTCTACTAGAATTTTTGAGACTGCCCATCCTTCAATGTTTGCTTCTATTATCATTGCATCCATGTGGGGGCAATCTTTCAATTTGAGGTCTTGTTCTGAAAATGTGATGGGTAGATGAGACCATCTTGTTTTCTTGAATGGTCTTTGAGTTGCAATTGAATTTACTCTCCTACAATAATTTCTTCTTTCGTTCCTTGTGTCGAGTTCCTTTATTGGAAGTTATCTTTATAATTCCTGTTGCCTTGAGAATTTCTTTGATTGTTTGAGTACTGGCCTGAATTGTTGACTTCGCCTGTATTGTTGATATGATTCACCCTCTGGAATGGTCTTCGCTCGGTATTTGTCATTCTTGCATGTTGGTAGTTGTTGTTTGTCCTTGACATGTTTCTTTCTCTATTTTCTTCTTCTATTCTTTTCCTATAGTCTTCATCAGATTCATAATACTTTCTCATTTCTTTGTATAGTTTTTCCACTGTGGTTGGTCTTTCTCTTTTGAAATGTGATAAAAGTTGGCCTGCTCGCAGCCCTTTGATTGCTGCAATGATGGCGACTTTGTCTGGGATGTTTGGTATTTGTGCTTTTGCTTGCACAAATCTCTTGTATTATTGACTTAGTGGCTCTTTTGGTTGTTGCTTGATATTAAATAGGCCATCACTTGTGAGTTCAATTCTTTATAGGCCTTGAAAGTCTAGGAGCAAAGTTGTGCAAAGTTGGTCCTAGGATTTGATTGATCTTGGCTTTAGCGAAAAGTACCAATGTTGTACTGGTCCTCTTACAGCGATGATGAGCGACTTTGCTAGCGTGTTTGTGTCTCCTCCGCTTGATGCAACTGCTGCTTCGAAGCTCATCAGGAATTGCTGTAGATCCGACATACCATTGTAGGTTGGGATGATATTGAATTTGAAGCCTGCCGGCCACTTCACTAGCTGAATGTCAATTGATAAGGGTGACTCTGTGTCAATTGTTGCGATTTGATTCTGATTTTCCTTGCTTTGGGAGTTTTTGCTTACTGAGTTTGGATCTTGAATCATGACTTCGCTTTCATTCTCGATTTCTTCATTGAGCTTTCTTATTTCAGCTTCTGCTTCTGGGATTCTTTGTTTTAGGGACTTTTCTCTTGTTTTTGCTCTTGCTCTTCTAGCTGCTTCTTTTTGATGATGAGTTGGTCTTTGAGTTCCTTGAGTCTTCTTTCTTCGTTCTGAGTCTCCTCATCTTCTTATCTGTGTTTGTTTTTAGTTTCTGTTTCATCTTCTAAGACTGGGTCTTTGTCATGAATTGTATTATCACCAGTCGGAGCTGTCTTTCTACTGGGTCTTCCCATTTTGTGTCCAAGTGGTGGTCGTGGGTGTCTTCGATCACACAAACGGACGGTGCCAGATGTTGGGTGATGAAATCACATGAATATACTTGAGAGGAATAAATTCCTAAATCACAATCAAATTATCTTCTTTTTAAAAACTTACACCCCAAGGGGTATTGATAGAGACCCCTGGCTTCGCCGTGACAGCAAACTTTTACAATCACAACACAATTTCCCTTACACATTTGGTTACAAAGTCAATGAGCGAAGTAGTGAAACACACTTCGCTCTCACCCTACTTTCTTTCTAGGTAATCTTGACCTTGATCTTCAACTTCATGATTTGATGAGCACTACGACCAACTTATGAGCGAAGCTGCCACGTTAGCTCCGCTGGACTTTGAGCACCAAGTGAAGTCATCTTCGCTCATCATCCTGAAATGGGCAAAGATATCTAGGCAAAGTCTAAAAATAGCTAAGAAAAGTTTCCACATTATCTTCGCTGAATCCTACGCTTCTTTGTGTACTTTCTGTTGAGAACTTGTTCTCTACTCCAAAGTTTGGATGGGAAGTTTTCCTGGAAAAGTTGTTCCCCAACACCTTCACTACAAGGAGTGCAAGAATGGCCGATAGTTACTGAACCATCGGACATTAGCTTGTGCCGTCGGAAAGTGCAATTGCTGAGTGCATACCGTCGGGAACCCCCCATCGGGCACATTCCCACTTTTACCGAACGGTAGTTGGTCATTGTGTTACCGACCGTATGTTTCCGACGGTTAATGCTTGGCAATTCATTTGTAAACACGCCGGAAGGACTTTGGCTGGACATGAATTGTCGAGGGTACCCCGGTCGGGGGCTTGTTGCTTGATAGTTTTTTAAAACCCATCAGGAAACATATCCGGTCGGGGATTTGCTGCATGATGGTTTTTTAAAACCCATCGGGAAATATATTCAGTCGGGGATTTGCTACATGATGGTTTTTTATAACCCATCGAGAAATATATACGGTCGGGGATTTGTTGCTTGACGGTTTTTTAACCGTCAAGAAACATATTAGCAACGGTGTTTATTAACTGTCAAGAATTAAATACTCTTGTAGAATATATATGTGAAGGTTTTGGTTTCCCATCAGCTAAACTATTAAACCATCGGCAATAAAGAGACGCTTCATCCGATATTGGGATTTTTTATAGCCAGAAATAATTAATATGTTACCGGGAAGATCAATCACAAATGTTAAACATTCACATTTCATGGCATTTCATAACCAATCATCAATATTGCATAGTACATTCAAAGTTTGAAGCCCAATGATCACCAAATAAAGGTATCGCCTAGAGATTCTGAAAGTTTCTAAGAACATTCTTCAACATAGCATAAAAGCATAAGAGAAGTTGCAATATCATACAAATAAATTTTTTGCAAACATATCTAATCTATCTTGTTCACTCTAAAACTTGTATCTTGTCTTTGCATCCACATCAACTTACATGTTTCCACCAGCATGCTGCAAAATAAGAGAAGATTGATTCAGTCTACAGACGTGAATTCTAATCAAACAAATATAGCAAGAATGAAACAAAGGTTGTACCAATTTTGATTGATTATGAGCCAGCGCTTTAACTCATTGAGATCTCTTTGGTAGACACAATCAGAAAATGTCACCGATCTAGAAAGTTTGACCATGCTTTCTATATAATGTGTCACTACAATAAGTTTATCGACATACCAAGTTCGGCCATGAGATCAAGTAGGGCCTTCTCTACTCTTACCAGCAATGACCGTTATTCTCAATTTGTGCCACCTCCAAAAATAGTTTAACTCAATTATGTGGCATTTAACATTTTCCCCTACTTTCTAGAAGCAAGTGGGTTCTATAGTAAGCATATACAAATGGATTAGCATTAGTTTTGAACATAAGCATGAATCAAATAGTAAGTTTTATAATTTCTTAGCTTGGTTGTCCCTATGAATTTTTAGTTATGTCCTTTAATCAAGCTTTAATTTTTAGTTGGCAATTAATTTGCCCTCTCGGCCTTCTAGTGTAGTGCCCGACAGGTCGGCATCAAACGGTCGGGAATAGGGTGTATCATCGGCTATTCAATGCAAAGACCGTCGGTGTCACTAAGACCGTTGGCAATTAATTTGCCCTCTTGGCCTTCTAGTGTAGTGCCTGACAGGTCGACATCTAACACTCAGGAATAGTTTGTACCATCGGCTATTTGATATAATGACCAACGGTGTCACTAAAACCGTTGGCAATTAATTTCCTTGTCAGCCTTCTAGTGTAGTGCCCGACGGGTCGACATCTAACGCTCAGGAATAGTGTGTACCCTCGGCTATTTAATATAAAGACTGACGGTGTCACTAAGATCATCATCTATTATACTTCCCACTCGGCCTTCTAGTGTAGTTCCCGACGGGTCGATATATCTAACGCTTCGGAATAGGTTGTACCTTCGGCTATTCAATACATGAGCGACGGGGGAGCTTATAACCATCAATAACATGTTAACTAGTGACCATTCATGGTTTCCCCAACTACCCATTGGCTATTATACAACCCTGTCTACCTAGGTTGCGTTTCTAGTAGTTGTAGGTTTATATACTCAAGTTCTTATAGAAATAGGGAAGTCCTAATAGTACACATCTAGTGAGTCCTAGTCCAACTAGAATTTGAGCTACCATACAGCATATTGAAATAATCAGACACCTATTTTTGATTCTCTTGTCCCATAGTTCATTTGGGACTCCATTTTCATTAACTTGATCATTCAAACTCCACTTTTAATATATCTAATTTGTTTGGTACTTCACTCAATGGTTTTCCTCGAGCTAGCATATAATTCATATTCTACTAGTAGGTGCAACTGCCCTATGTTGGGCTATTTGGTTGCATGGAAATAAGGCAAATTTGGCTGTAGGACACTGCCAAAACTCGTATTTTGCTGGAACACACCGCAACGATGCTTGTTTGCTGAGTACCATTACAAATTCATGGTCATTTGCCAAAACACATCATGTCCATTAAAATAATGATTTGTAGCATCTGGGAGAGAGAAACTTCCTAAAATGACAGTTGATGCCCCTGTGGACCGGACTCGCGCTCGAGCCATTCCAATTTGGTTGAACCGGGCCATGTTCCGCCTGGCTCAGTCTCATTTGGACCCTGCAGTGGCCAGGAGGAACCCTAGACCCATCTTTTCCCCACTTCCCGCATTACCAGCAGCCCATGCCGCCACCACAGCCATCACCGCTTCCACAGTCGCCGCTGGTGATAGTCTCCGCTACCATAGCCGCCCGCTCAGGTGATGGATGCGTGAAGATGGTTGTGTTCCCAAAAGTGAAGCGTCTCTGCCTGAGTATTGATTCTCCATCGAAGGGCCTGAATCTGTCAAGGGTGCCTAAAGGGTATGCATTCGTAACCTCGTTGCGATTAGAGGTAGATATTTGGCCAGAAATAGGGATTTCATGTGTTGTTGTTGTCCATTTTTTAGGATGGACAGTAGTACTACATTACGAATATTAGTTCGTTTGCGAGCTTATGTCGAGGCATGTGATGATGGTAGGAATGTGTCACACAATGCATCAGATTTTTAGTTAGTACTGGATAGGGACACTATGAATTTGATGGATCTGACAAATGAGGTAGCAGTGAACTTGTCATATGGGAAAAATTAGGGTTTTAATCTATCATTCTTCGACAAGGACTCGAGATGCTATACAATTCTAAATACTGATGCAGCCCTGATGAATGTCATTGCCATTTATTGGGACTTAAGAAGGCTGCCTCTGTTTGTTCAATTCTATGATATCGTTGTAGTGGCCTATAGTCAGAGCATGTCTGTTGATAATGAGGCTGGTGCATCTTCCAATCCACCTCTGCTTGCTATTAGTGATGGCCATGCTGATGTCGATGATGGCCAGGATGTGAAGTCACATAGTTTGGGAGATAGTGACTCTCATTCTGCTGACTCTGATGCCTTTGATGGGTCTTCTAACTCTGCTCAAGCAAAGAAGGGGGAAGTCACTAGAAGGGTTGTTTTTTATACTGGAACATGGGATGATGATGATGAAGAATATGTGGGTATCAATGATGAGGCCCAGTACATGGATGACCAACAGCAAGCCCAAGTTGAAGAGCATGCTGCCTCTGACTTTAATGAACATGATGATTTGCTAGTAGATGATGAAGCTGGGTGTGAGGTTGCTCAGCATGTAAGTAACTTAGAGAACCCCACTATAGCCCTTTGTCCTATTTGAGGATGGGGATACCTTTAAAGGGGCTATAAGGTGTTGACGGTAAACAAGTGCTCTTTTTAACCATCAACTTAGCACGAGAAAGGCCTAAATATAAATATCATCTAGCTATAGGGGTTATACAGACAGAATTAAATGAGTTTTGGTGAATATCTATTTCTGCAGGGGGTATCGAAAAACAACCAAAGAAGGCCCACATGTAAGATTTACATAGAGAGAATCAACCCACGCACAAGAATACTCTAGAAGACACCAGAAGACACCAGACCAGACCAGAGGCCGCCGGGCCATGTGGGCAGGGCACCCACCCTATGAGGTGGACCAATCAGGTCCAACCTCACGGATCTTGCCCCAACCGCCTTTGAGGATCAATCTCCACCATGCATGAAGGTCGGTTTGATCCAAGGGCTGCGGTGCATTCAAGGAGGCTATATAAACAAGGCCCCTGGCCCTGGAAAAAACCCTAACTCATATTGATTCATTCCCAACTTCATTCATCAAGGGAGAATCCCTGATCAAGCCCTAGAGCCACCATCTCAATTAGAGCTCCATAGTCATAGCATAGCTATATAGGATTAGAACTAGAAGGAGTCAAGCTTCGCTTGGTTTCCGGATCTATCAAGAGAGTTCTTGGTAATTCTCTCCTACTTTTATATTCATTCTTGCTTTATTCATATTGTTCATCATTCTATGAATATGACTTTGCTCTATTCTATTATATTGGATATGACTTTACTCTATTTGCTTATATTTTCAATTATGATGTTCTTAGTTTACTTTGATTATATGCTTGGCATAGTTGGATTAGAATTACATTCAAGTATAGGATCGTATAGCACTTGCTCATTGATATCATGGGTGAGTGGTAAATATTGTGTAGGCATGGTGCCTATATCATATTTTCCTGCGATTACACCCTCTATTTCGGACAGTGAGGTAGATCACAGGAGTGACAGTCCTGTTGAGTCCTTTTTAGTCCTTTCGAGTATAGGACAGGTAGAACGCAACTATTACAGGGAAGTGATTGCTATGTTCTTCATCTTCCTTCATAATATTCACTATGGCTGGGTATAACCTTTTCTTGCCATGATTGCCAAGTGTAATTGCACTAATCATCGTATGCTTTGACTTTATAGTTAGAATAACTTAGAATTTATTCTTGTAGTTCATCCTAATTCCATGCTAGTATTATAGACTTAGAGTATTCTATTGAGATGTGTTATTATTTCATGTGGCTATGTGCTGATCATTCATTAATCATTTATCATTTACCATTCATTCATTATATATATTATTTTATGTGACACTTACCTTGTATGAGAGATAGACAAAGACATGGTTATACTCTAATTACCACATGCAGTGATGCTTATTGCTCATTTTATCTTTAGTTGTTCCTTCCCATGGGTAAAAATATAAATAATGATACCTGGTTTACTCCTATTAAAATGCTACATCAGTATTATCTGTGCACTTGCGGATTTCATATTTATTTCTAGAGGAGCATTTGCATTTATTAATACCACACCTCTGTCGTCATGCTGGGGATGACAACTTAGCTTAAGTGGTGTTAGAGGTGTCAACATTAGGCAATATGCACTGTGTAATGAGTTTGAAATTGCACCTCCTTACAGTGAGAAAACGAGGTACAGAGGCTACTGCAAGGGAAAGAACCAGCAAACAGAAGAAGTGCAAGTGGAAGATCCATGCTTCGTAATTATCGGATGGAAGGACATGGCAGGTCTGCAACATACAGTGCTTAACTTATGTATGTTGTTGTCTTTTTTTGTTAAGATAGTCCTTGACTCATGCCTTTTTTATTCCTTTTTGATGGCTTTTATGCAGATAAAGAAGTTGTATGCAAAGTATGGTTGTGCCACCACATCTCAACTAACCAAGAACTGCATGGCTACCAATTCATGGGTGAAGGACAGGGTAATTGACATCTTGAGGGATGATCCAACAACAAGGGCAAAAACACATAGGAAAGATTTGCAAAAGAAATACAACGTCCAGTTATCCTACTATGTTGTGTGGGATGGTAGACAGATGGCTCTAGATGACATACTGGCAAATGGGAGGACAATTTTGAAGATGCTTTCAGCTTCAAGGTAGAGGTTGAGAGAACAAATCCAGGCAGCATTGTGCAAATTGATTGGGCACAAGAGGGTCCCAAGAGGAGGTTCACTAGGATGTTTGTGGCTTTCAAGAGTTGTATTGATGGTTCTTGAATGGGTGCAGACCTTTCCTTGGTGTGGACTCTACACATTTAACTGGGAAGTGAAGAGGACAGTTAGCTTCAACATCAGCTGTAGATGGACACAATTGGCTTTTTCTAGTTGCTTTTGGGGTCTCTGAGTCCGAATCTACTGTGAATTGGAAATGGTTTTTTCAACAGCTACAAGTTGCCATTAGGTCTCCTCCTAGACTTGTAATCAGTACAGATGCTAACAAGGGTATTGACAAGGGAGTGACCTCTGTATTCCACAATGGGGTTGAGCATCAAGAGTGCATGAGACATCTTGTGAAGAATTTTAATAAGAGGTACAGAGGGGCAGTCTTCAAGAAACACCTATGGCCAGCTTGTAGGGCTTACAACCAAAAGCACTATGAACATCATTTCAACATTATGAACAAGGCTTCACCTAGGGCTATGAAGTGGATAGAGTACAACCATAAGCACTTATGGACCAGATGGAAGTTCTCTCATATATCCAAGTGTGACTATGTTACTAACAACATAGCAGAGACATTCAACAGCTAGATTAGGAATGAGAAGTCACTCCCTGTAATCCCACTAATGGATAGAATAAGGCAAATGATAATGGAGAAACAATAGATAAGGAGCACTGTATCAAGTAGGATGATAGACAAGATCTTGCCTCACATCACAAGAGAGCTTCATGTATGAGTAGAAATTTACACTATGTCATACACAGGGGTCCTAATAACAATGTTGAGATCCAAGGCACTACAAAGGAACTAAAAACCTGGAGGCACATTGTTGATCTTGAGGCAAGGACATGCAGTTGTCAGAAATGGCAGATCAGTGGACTGCCTTGTACTCATGCTCTTTGTCTTATCACTTCTATGCGCAATAGGAGCATGGAAGACTGTGTAGATAACTACTACTCTGTTATGATGTCTAACAAAACATATGAGAATGCTATACACCCAATGACAGATAGAACTCAGTGGCCTAAAGTTGACATGGGTTTCAAATTGTGGCCTTCTCGGTTCAAGAGAGCTGCAGGGCGTCCAAGAAATATAAGGATCAAAAGTGCAGAAGAAGGTGGCAAGACAGATACTCAGAGGCGATGCAAGAGGTGTGGTCAATTCGGCCATATCATGAAGACCTGTAATGAAACAGTCTATGACTCTGATGCACCCCCACCAGCACTCCTAAAGCCAAAGAGAAATAGGGCAAAGAAATCTAGTCGTACAACCACTATGTCGACACAACAATCACAAATTGGACAAACTCACAGCCCACCTGCACTTACCAACAACCTACCTACAGCACCTAACAATAGCCCACCTACAGCACTTACCAATAGCCCAGAAGCAAACACTAGAAGGTATGTGAAAATAAACTACATTTTTTCTCTTTATTAAGACTTAATAATCATGTCTAACTTTTAGTACTTCATAATAGCCGAAAAAGGGCATCGTTGGAGGCACCTGAAGGCTTGGCATAGAGGAAGAAGACTAAGAAGATAGAGAAGGTGACCACCACCAAGATGACTATGATAAACAAGACGACCATGGACATTGAGAGGGAGGAAGCAAGAGGATCAGCAAGAAGAAGCTGATAATGGACCTGTGATGTCGGTTATGATTTTTGTTGTGTTGTAATGAACTCAGTAATGGACCTATGGACCTTTGTTATGTTGAACCGGTTATGTTCAACTCAGACCTATGAAATGTATGGCACTTTGTTATGGCAAGTTATGCCAAGTTATGGCAAGTTATTGACAATAGTTGTGGCAAGTTGTACACACTAGTTGTGGCAAGTTATGGTCAATAGTTGTGGCAAGTTGTTCATAATAGTTGTGGCAAGTTATGGTCAATAGTTGTGGCAAGTTATGGTCAATAGTTATGCAACATCTATACATTTCAGGCTCATGCATGTCAACACATTTTGCCACTGGTTATTTAACTAGGTTCACAATTTAAGTCTTACAATTACATAAATGCAGTGGGGGCAAAGGACAGCAGGTAGGGAGAGAGAACGAGGCCAGTAAGAATGGGAAGAAGACGTAGCGATGAACACAGGTCCGGTTCGATCGGGTCTATATGGTCCAACCAGACCACGAACACAAGACGGCAGGCAGGGGTAAAATCATCAACTCCATCATGTCTCTCTCCCGGATGCTGCAAATCATTATTTTAATGGACACGGTGTGTTTTGGCAAATGGCCATGAATTTGTAATGGTACTCGGCAAACTAGCGTCGTTGCGGTGTGTTCCGGCAAAATACGAGTTTTCGCAGTGTCCTACAGCCAAATTTGCCTAGAAATAATGTAGTTTTCAGTGTAGTACTATTAACTTTTACATAGTGGTAACTTTTAGTGGGACATATTGTATAAGAAGTTGGTTGTTGTTCTTCAAAGAGGAGTTATTCTTCAAAGAGGAGCAGAGAACTGTTTTTAGGATGGGCTGTAGAAAACTACACACTACCTTCATGAAAGTTTTCAATACGTTTGGGAATAGGTTGACCAATCAAATTGAAACTTAACGTAGCTTAGGATTTATTATCTCCTCTTTTGTTTGAAGAATCATCTTGTGTTGTAGCTTAAATGTCTTGTGTCGTAACTTTAATGCTACTTGTCGGTGTTTTTACCAACAGATACTCGGTCCTTGGTAGGATTCGATGATGTGAAACGCAACATGGTAGGGAGACGCAAATTTATCCTGGTTTCGGGCCCTCGGGAAGCGAGTAATAGCACCCTACCTCCAGCAGTTCTACTTGTTTGTATTATAATCTCGGCTGGATGCGAGATGACAAATTATAATAGGTCTATGCCTATGAGTGTTTCGATCCTTCCAACAGGCGATTATGCTAGTTATTATATCTGAGACCTACTTGTCCCCTAAGGTACATGTCGTACCCTAGTGGGACTCTTGGTCACGATCGCCAGATATCCTTCCGAGAATGAGGTGAGCCGTAACCTCCTGGGGGTACGGTTTGGTAACTAGCATATCTGGTAGTCGGGATATCGTGGATGTATGGAGCCAACACTACTTGAATCAATATTGACTGGTGGTATGTATGCAAGTAAGAAGAGGCCAGGCGGTCATTTCCTATATTAAAAAAATAGGGCTCATTATGGAATTACTCCCTCTATTCAAATTTATAAGTCGTTTTGACATTTCTACATACACAACTTTTATAATATATATCCAAACATATTATATATCTAAATATACAGCAAAAGCTATATATCTCTAGAAAAGCCGAAACGATCTATAATTCAGGACAAAGGGTGTATTTGATATATGATTTGATCATACTAACAATTAAATGAATAACTTGTCTCTGCGACATCTACATATCATCAACGGTCATGGATCGTTGATGTGGTATATTGAATTCATTTGTTTTAGTAACTAACTACACCATACATCTGTTTACCATGTATTACCCCAGCTTCTATTTGAAGCAAGGTGCCTTTGATAGTTTTCCATGGCACTCAAGATTGCTTAGGAGTAGCATCTCACCTCAGGAGAAAGTTAAAGAATGTCTAGCAACTAGTAGCATGTAGACACAGTGGGTTATCTCTTGTTCCGACAGGACAATATATGCTACTTGGAAGGCCAAAAAGATGACAGAGACTGAGTCAGACAAAAGAAAAAGGAAAAAGTTTAGACAAGAAATTTCAGTACGCGCCGTGAATATGAGCAAGCCGCGGGGGCATTTCCGTCAGAGGGCGCCTATAAGAACGGGTTCGCTATATGCCCCAGCAGCATACACGTCCCTCAGCCTTGCTCGTGAGCACGCTCGCTCCATCAAAGGCAGGAAGCACGCCGCTCCACTACTGGCTGTGGGTGCTCTAGTCCTTGCAACATACCCTTCCGCAGCTACTGCTCCATTGGTGAGTGCACAGCTACCTTCACATGCTTGTTTCTGTTTCAGTGTTGTGTGTGTGTGTGTGTGTGTGTGTGAGAGAGAGAGAGAGAGAGAGAGAGAGAGGGTTCTGTGGAACTTGTCAGTCCGTGGTGCGTTCTTGGCCCAAATTTGCGCCTGGGAGATATTATAGTTAGATCCTTTTTCTGATATATAGATCTAGGCGTGGATATGTTGTTGCTGGACTAGCGTAAGCTCAGATATATAGATCAGGCCACAATTCTAGCTGGAGCTTCCAAGGAAACTAGGCTATTAGCATGTTAATATACCAGTCCTAATCATTAGCACGCATAACCTTGCTCTGATCAGAAGTCTTTCATGAAGGCTTGAGACTCAATGGTTAGGTTACGAGGAATGAGTATGCCGAATATGTACCCATGGTTTGGGTTCTCCTTAGTAACTAGATCAAAAGTCAAAAACTATTGCTTATGAATTCATGCCTACATCGCTAATAAATAGACAGAACTGAACACTGATAGTGCTTCGTAATTGCTAGTACAGTAGTATTGGAGTACAATGGTATGTACGGTAATGCCCTTCTTGGGTGTTTGAGGTGCCTCTTCACACTCGATTTTATCCTCCACTTCTGTTTTTGCTTCCTTCGTTATCTTTTCTTCCTCTTTATGTCTTGCATGAAAATAATTGTGATGCAAACAAAATTCATCTCTATAGTACAAGAGAGCCGTTGAGGAGGAGAAAGTATGCACTGATAGATGATGAGGCATGTGTGTTGTGCTCAACAAATTTAGGAGAAACTGTGGATCACCTTTTTCTTTGATCTGCTGCCCCTTTGCTAGAAATTGTTGGGCCATGCTTGGGCTGGAGCTACTAATGTTCTTAAAGTATGTATTCCATAAGATTGAAGCTTCTTTCTGACAAATTAAAGCCTCAGAGTGCCCTTTTTCATGGAGATTGTATGTAATTCTGCTTTCCTAGAGTATCTGGCTAGCGCTGGTCCAAAACTCCAAATAACTCCATTTGAACCAAATGGGGACTTGTCACCAGACCAGAGTCTGGACGCCCGTAAAAGAACCTTCCCTCATGAATTTGCGCCACTTATGCATATCATGCAAAGACGTCTTCCCTAGCATTAAGTCACTGTTAGAAGATTTTGTGTAATCTTTTTTATCTTTGTTATTGTCTCCTTTTTTGTTTCTTGATATCTGAACTCTTGTTAGCCCTTTTCACACACACACGCACACTCACTCACTCAGAGAGAGTTAAGGGTTTATCACCTCCTGTTTCTGTAAAGAAAAAAATTGAACAGGCCAAGGCCGCCTATATGTAGAAACAGAAAACATTGCTCAGCAGAGCACATGGTGCGTGGACAACTGGACACCAGCTAGAAAAGTGGAGAACAACTATACTTGTTCAATCGATCGGGAACTGCTGCTGGTAGCCGAAAAAGTTTGGTTTGTGGTAAACGGAAATAAAGGCACATATGAGGCATCTTGTAGGCTTTTTATCCTACTCATGAAATGTAGTTTCGTTTGTATGTATGAGGTTAAAAGTGTTGGCAAAATAAAGCTGATGCGTCGTTCCGTATATATGATTGATTGCTGTTCTGTGCATATCTATCACGCATGCAAAGCGTGCTTCACACTACAAGTTCCTTTATATTCTGTAGGCTTTGATTGTACTACTTTACTATTCATCTGATTTCGCTGTGGCGGATTGTGCAAACAAATCTAGCTAGTTAGTTCACTACTGATATTTAACTAATTACGACCAAATTTCCCTTTTTTGATACAGCCCGATTTCTCTGCGAGATGGAGTCTAGCTGAAACATTCTCAATTTTTCATAAAGGAAAAATGCACAGAATGGCAGATAATATAATAGTTTGAAGCCTCAAACCATCTCATTATCTCGCAGCAGTCGATACAGGATCCATACATCGAATAAAGAGTACAATTAGGGAAATTACATAAATAGTTTGCCGCCACACTGGCGGAATCATCAGAGTAGCAGCAGCCTCTGGAACGGCTGCGGAAGGCGGAAGTACAAAACATCTCCAAAAGAAGCCTGAGCATAGGAACGAGACATCTACTCCTCATCGTCATAGTCGTAGTCGGGCTCACCTGCCAAATAATTTTCAGTACAGTTTGTACTGGCCACATCTCCCACCCTATGTTTTGCTTTTGCAATGTAGTATTTGGTGGGATGCAAAGGATGTATCAATTCGACCTAATATGTGGCTGTAGTTTCCTATGCAAACAGTGACCAATTTCATATAATATAATTCATCAAGTTTTAACCCATCTCATCCACATATCCACCCCATTCATCACCATCACACACATTTCACCCTTTCGCACTCAGTCGACAGGTCCAACTCCCTCTCGGAGCCTGTCTCAGCGGCTCACAGCCGGAAGGGTAACACCAGGGGGAGAAATAGAAGGACTCCTCTCACTACTCCGGAGAAGCGTGGGTCTTAGGAAAAAGCCATACCAGTGGCTCGCTGACTATATATATAGATTCATAAACTCTGCAGAGCGTGTACTCCTGTAACCACAAGATCACTATCATCGGCGGTGCCCCACCTAAGCTGATTTTGGCTGCTTTCTAACCGGTGCGATGTCACCCTACCACTCAGTACTGGGACATCCCGAATAGGTACCACCGGCACACTGAGACTGTGAGACATAGTACCGGGCCCCCGTGGTCACTATGCTGTCTAAGGAGGGTGTGGGTCTCCACGCCCGTACCTCCCGACACTATCTGCTAACAACCTAGTAGTAGTGGCACCATCCTAGCTAGTCAGACATCCGTCTTCCGCCCATACAAGAGCGAGTGGTGAGCACGTAAGTCCCAAGGTTCCGGTCCTCAAGAGATATTAGGTCCTAGGGGGATCAGACAGGATTATCTTCCCTTAGGGACTACAACAGTCCACGCTACAACAGCACCTCCTACCCGGAGCTTCGCTCCACAAAGGTTCTCACCCCCGGGATCTCCTTATACCTCACAATGTTCCCGCCACAAGCACCTCACACGGGAATGCCCAGAACACATTCCCTGGCAAGACTCGCCCACATGGCTCGTCGTAGAATCCTGTCCAATCGACTCAACCCTCACCACACACCCAAGACACACGCAGCACACTCCCCGAGTAAAAGTGGCACCACGTGCCTTAACCTTATAACCATACTCTCCACCACGCATCAGCATCACACAGATATAAGCGTAATAGAAGTAAAGCATCATAAGTAAATAAGCAAGCGTCTAGCCTATCAGTAGGTGTGCAGGAGTAAGGTTGCGATAAGGTAAAGGCTCATCAAGCAGTTCTACCATGCAACCTATCATCAGGTGATATTCATAATTAAAGCACTAGCAAGCTGGATATTTTGCCATGCGTAATAGGATCTACGAGGTTGGGTGGGGTGTGGCACCTGCGAAGTCGTCACCGAGCTCCTCCTCGTACTCGTAGTCGTCCTCCTCAAGCTGATCCTCCTCTGGAACGAGACATAATAGCCGCGTCAGCGGCTCCTATAGAGTCAACACAAAGAAGCAATAAAATTCAATAACTCCAAATGCACTCATACATAAGCCTATCACGTAGAGCTCATTTTTATAAAAATTTGGAGATCGTATGAAGAAGTTATGAATTTCTGAAGTTTATTCTATTTTCTGAAAAAGAAAAAGGGCGGATTAACCAGAGGCTGACACGTGGCGGCTTCTGATTGGGCCACGTGGCGTGCGGGCACAATGCAGCTGAGGCTGTGCTGACATCATGCTGACGTCAGCACTGACGCGGGGTCTGGTGTCTGGATGACGTCATGCTCACGTCCCCCGGTCAGTGGCTGACAGGTGGGGCCCACGGATCTGGTCTCTGACAGGTGGGGCCAGGTCAACGGTCAACGCCGACCGGGCCTCGACCGGGCCTCGGCGAGCCTGGGCAGGGCTAGATCTGGGCTGGGTTAGGCCGGCCCAGCCCGGACACGTGTCGAGCGGGAAGGTTGGCCGCGTGGCGGGTTGGATCTCCATCGGGCCGAGTCCACGGTGCTATCTGGCTGGGCTTGGTCCACGGTGCACCGCAGACTGGTGGTCTGCGTGGCAGTCCACGGTTGGTCCAGCGTGGCCCCACATGGAGGCGCGGTGCACCAGGGGAGATTTCCCCTTCTGCCTTGCACGCGCGGCGGCCGGCGCGGCACATCGCCGGCGGCGTGCAGGCGAGCAGCGGCTGCGAGCAGTGTGGGCCAGGCAGGGCTGCGGCTAGGGTTGCGCAGAGGCTTGGCGGAGGCGGCTGCAGGGCTCAAGCTGGCATGCGGGCCCGTGGCATGTCGGCGCGCGCGCGTCGGCGGCGGCCGGCGGTGAGGTCACGGCGGCAGGGTGCAGCGGTGACTGAGGGGCTGCTTCGACTCGTGCAAGGAATTTGCGAGGTCAAGGCAAGGACGACAGGCTAAGCTAATTTGGCCGTAGGGCTCCGGGCACGGCGAACGACGATGGCGACCCAGCGGCGGCAATGGCGGCTCACCGATCGAATTCGCCGGCGTCGCTGGACATGGGCCTCCACCTTCACCTCCATTCCTCGATTGGAGCAGCTAGGAGCTCCTGGACCTGCCTACCGTGGTGAGTGGAGGCTCGGCGGATTTCGGTGGTCATCTTTAGAAAAATTTTTGAAAGACCATATTTTCGGTGTACGCTCGTGGTCATCTTTAGAAAAATTTTTAAAAGACCATATTTTCGATGACCGGATTTCTAAGGTTGTTACACTAGCACTCTAGCAGTGTCATAATAGTTGCTCTACTTGGCCTCCTTTGCCTGACCACGCTTCACGGGGACAACGACACTGCCACCATCACCACTGGGACCGCCGATGGCATGGAACTCTGGGGTCCGGCCAAGTAATAACCTCTTGCTGTTAGAACGTGCATCATGCTATATATATATATATATATATATATATATATATCTTCGTCGATCATCCTCTCCTGGCAAGGAGTGGCATAGCAATTTGTTGATTATTAATTACTTCTCTTTTTGTACGTACGTACATTTCATCCATGTATTGCTAACTCCCAATTAATTTCCATCCGTGTGCTTTTTCTGAAGAGGCAAACCTATTTTGGTGGTACTATAAAAGCCCGCAGCGTGTCATTCGCGGGAGAAGCCATGGCCGACCATCCTTTGGCTTCAGGGTGGCCCGGTACATATATATACACTCTCTTCCATCTCTTTGCTAGCTCACTATACGTTTCATCAGGTCGTCATTTTCTCTTCCTCGTTAGTTGTTGAGGTTAAATCTAATACAAATGTGTCCTGCTGTTTTGTTTTTGGATTAGGGAGGATCAGGAGTTGGCCGCGGCAACTTCTTAGAGATAGGGCCTCTTGACGTCGACCTGAACCAGCGCAACTCAACTTGGCTGCAGAAGGCCGACCTTATTTTCGTGGTCTGTGTGCGCCATCAGTGTAACGACCCTAAAAATTCAAACACCAAAAATCACAACCAACAAAAATCTATTTAAAAATAACCAATGGTTGGTGAGTATCATGTAATAAGACATCCAGTAGATGCATAAGTAGCACCTAATGTTAGTTGGAACATTTGCATTTTAACCACAAGAGTTTGAGTTGCATCTTATTTGATTCTATGTGATGACTAATAAAATCAAATAACTTATTATCACATGTATGTATGTATGTATGTATGTATGTATGTATGCATGCATGCATGCATGCATGCATGCTAACCTTGGCATGGCTACCAACTTGACCATGAGACTCTAGTGGACTAAGTATGATGTTGGTGCTATAGTCAATAACATGCATACACTAACTTAATCATGGCATGGTTTGCAAGCTTAGAAAAGAAATAGAAAAGGAAAAGGAAAAGGAAAAGAGAAAGAAAGGAGAAAACGGAAGTAGCCCAGCCAGCAGCCGCGGCCCAGCTCGGCCTGCCAGGCCTCGCCCGCACGCGCTGCTTCCCCGCAGCCCAGCAACGGCCCAAGCAGCATGCTGCCTCCCACGCCCGCCTCGGCCTACCGGCCTGCTACCGCAGCGGCCACACCCGCTCTCCCCGCAGCCCCGTGGCCTGCCTCGCCCCGCGCCCTGCGGCCCAGCTGGCCGAGCGGCCCAACAAGCGGCCTGGCCGTGTGCCGCGTGCCGCTCGTCCGCTCCGTCTCGCTGACAAGTGGGACCGCCTTGTCAGCTCCTTCCTCTTCCCATTTCTGTCTTCTCCCTAGTCCCATCCGATTGCCGGAAAAGGCCATGGCCGCGCCTCGCTGTTCGTCCGTCGCCCGAGCCAGAGCCGCATCATCCTGGCCGCCCATCCACCGCGCCATACCTGGTTACCCTAACCCTAACTTGCGGACGTGCACAGCCGCCCGAGGGGCATCATGCATCGCCGCCGTCCATGGCTGGCACCATGGCTATATAAGCCGTGCACCCAGCCGCTTAGGGTTTCTCGGTGCTGCGCAGCTTTCCTGGCTCACCCGCACCACCTTGCACTGCTTAAGGAGGAGTTGAGGAACTGAGGAGAAGAGGAGGTGAAGAGGAGCAGGAGCCGTCCGTTGTCGGAGCCAGAGCTGGAGCCACCGTCAACGTTCGAGCGCCAGAGGAGGAGGACCCGCGACCATTCTGGTTACCCTGCACCGCACCGCCGTCCTTCTTCCTCTCCCCCGAGCCGTACCGCGAGCCTGCCAACACTGGAGCACAACCGCGCAAGTGAGCTCACCTATGCCCGCACCATGGCCGCCGTTCCCGCTCTCCTCGGCACCTTTTTCTCCTTTAACTCCACCGAAGCGCTCACCTAGACCTAGAACGTGTTCATGGCAACTCCTCGGAGCCCGGCAATGGCCACTGTGGGGCCATGCAACTTTGCAGCCCTGACCGCCGCGAGCTCATGGCCGCCGGAGCACCGCCATGGCGATTCTTCGTCGCACGCGCCCGCCGTGCCTCCGTTAGGTGTGCCTTAGATTCTTTGAGCTCTGAGCTGCTCAAAATGATAGGAGATGGAGAAGATGGAGCTTCACAGCGCGCCAATTTGGAGCTCCACCGCTCGCCGTCGACTGCCGCCGTCGCCGCCACAGTCGGTCGCTTGAGTAGCCTCGGTTCTATTAGGCACCACGTCGCGCTCGCCTCGAACTCGTGTATCCCTTGCGTGAGCTAACAACGTGTCTCACATGCCGTAGCGCCCTGCTGCCACGGCCTCATCGCCGGCCGCCGCCAGAGCACGTGTGCCGGCACGCTAAAGGCCGCGAGCCAGCTTGAACCTCGCGACTACGTTCGCCTCTGTCCTATGAGTCCGTAGCGCACGCCGCAACCGCAGTCGAGCCGTTGTCTGTCGCCGCAGACACGTCCGCCGCCGCCGCCGCCAATGACCACTGGGCTGGGGGCCTTCTTTTCTCAAAATTGGAGCTCATGCCTCACCCGGCTCAACCTCGTGGTGCTCTTACGCGCGCTAGAGCCACCCCGACACACTGCAGCCACCTACCGTCGCAGCTCCACCGTCCGCTGCCGCTGTGACGCGCGCGCCGGCGAGCTCGTGAGCCGCAAGCCTGTCGTGACCCTGTAGCCGCTCTAGCCACGCCCTAGCGCCACCTTGGCCGCTGCTTCGCCTAGCCCCGGCCATCCGTGGCCGCAGCGCCGCCCGCCGCCGGCAAGCGCCGCCGTGCACGGCCACTGGCGCGGTGAAAAAGATGGGGAAAATCCCTTGCCCGTGTGGATCGAGTCCACCAGGCCCACATGGCCACCGTGGACCAACCGTGGCATGCCATGTGAGCCCTTTGCCTTTGGTGCACCATGGACCAAGTCCATGAAGTCAAAGACGTAGACCAGCCCTTTAGGAGCCCAGATCCGCCATGTGGACGCCTAGTTGACTGCCACGTGTCCGGGCCGGGCCGGCCCAACCCGGTCTAGATCCGGCCCTACCCAAGCCCGCTTAGGCCCAGTCTAGGCCCGTCAATGTTGACCGATCAATGGTCAACCCGTTGACCCGGTCCCACCTGTCATTGACCGTTGACCCAGGACCCACCTGTAAGCCACCGGTTGACCTGGCCCCACACGTTAGTGCTGATGTCAGCATGACATCAGCGTGACGTCAGCCCTGCGCCCTTGCTGCTGATCCCATAGTGCCACATGGACCAATCAGAAGCGGCCACGTATCACGTTCTGGTTTTATCCAGTCCTTTTTGTTTTTCAGAATATGATATAATCTTGTAAAATTCATAGCATCTTCATGCGAACTCCGAAAATTATGAACCAAGTGTTCAAATTTTCATAAAAATGAGCTTTACATCATAGGCTTATGTATGATTGCATTTGAAGTCATTGGATTTCATTTGGTTCTATGTGATTGATCTATAGGGGTCGCTCCTGCGACCATTATGTCTCGATTTTAGATCCTGCAAAGGAGTTGTCCGAGGAGGAGGACTAAGGAGCATGCCAAGGACTTGAGTGACAGCTGTTCAAGTGCCACACCCCACCCAACCTCGTAGAATCCTATTACACATGTCATAATATCTAGTTTGCTAGTGCTTATTTATGAATATCACCTTGTCCCAACCTTACCCCTGCACACCCACTGATAGACTAGACGCATGCTTATTTACTTATGATGCTTTACTTCTACTGCGCTTATATCTGTGATGTGATGCGTGGTGGAGAGTATGGTATGGTATATGGTTAAAGCACGTGGTGCCACTTTACTCGCGGAGAGTGTTACGTGTGTCTTGGGTGTGTGGTGAGGGTTTGAGTCGATCGGACAGGATTCTACGACGAGCCTTGAGGGTGAGTCTTGCCGAGGGTGCGTTCTAGGCATCCCTATGTGAGGTATCTATGGCAGATACATTATGAGGAATATGGTGATCCCGGAGGTGAGAGCCTTCGTGGAGCGAGGCCCCAGATAGGAGGTGCTGTTGTAGCACGGACTGTTGTAGTCCCTATGAGAAGATAATCATGTCTGATCCCCTTAGGACCTGATATCTCTTGAGAACTGAAACCTTGGGACCTACGTGCTCACCGCTCACCCCTGAATGGACGGGGGACGGATGTCTGACTAGCTAGGACGGTGCTATTACTATTATGTTGTTAGCAGATAGTGTCGGGAGGTACGGGCGTTTGGGACCCACACCCTCCTTAAAGCCGCATAGTTACCTTGGTGGCCTGGGTAACCACGCCTCATAGTCTCAGTGTGCCGGTGGTATTTATCCGGGATGTTCCAGTACTAAGCAGTAGGGTGGCATCGCACCGGTTAGAAATCAGCCGGAATCAGCCTAGGCGGAGCGCACCGCTGATGATGGTGATCTTGTGGTTACGGGAGTACACGCTCTGCAGAGTTTTGAATCTATATATAGTCTGCGGCCTCGGCATGGCCTTTCCCTCGACCTACGCTTCTCGGGAGTAATGAGATGAGTCCTTCTATTCTCCCCCTGGTGTTACCCTTCCGGCTGTGAGCCGCTGAGACAGGCTCCGAGAGGGAGTTAGACCTGTCGACTGAGTGTGAGAGTGTGAGATATGTGTGATGGTGATGGGATGGGATGGATATGTGGATGAGATGGGTTAAAACTTGATTAACTATATTTATAATACTGGTCACTACTTGCATAGGAAACCACAGCCATATATTAGGCCTCTTTGATTATATCCTTTGCATCCATCAAATACTACATAGCAAAAGCAAATCATAGGGTAGGAGATGTGGCCAGTACAAAACGTACTGAAAATTTAGATTTAGGTTTGGATGATGTCTTGTTGATGCCCCTAAAGGACGAAAGGATTAGATGGTCTCGTGTCTACGCTCAAGATGGTGCAAGATGACGCTTTCGCAATATCGCTTCTACTTCCGTAGCTGTTCTGGATATTAGACACTCTAATAATTCCGCCATGTGACGATGTAATAATTTAAGTAAACTCCTCTATTGTACTCTTTTATTCGATGTATGATTTTGTAATCAACTGTTATCGGATAATTGATTATTTGACCTCCTGGGCTATCATTATATCCTTTATTTTGTATGTTTTTCCTTCGTAGAAAACTGAGGATGTTTCAGTCAGCTTCGAGGCTTCTCCATTCCATTTGTATTTATTTCCCAGATATAAATCTTGTTAATTATATTTCTTCCTTTTAGGTAGGACTACTATATATATAGCGTATATGATCACGTTCATGAGCTCAGCACTCAGCTGATGCACTGCACTCAGCTGATGCACCCTGATGACAATTTGCAGGATAGCCCAGTCGGCGTCGGGTACAGCTATGCTGAGCACCCAAGCGCGCTGGCCAAGACGGACTCGCAGGCGGCCACAGACGTGACCGAGCTTCTCAAGTCACTGGTGGAGCAGATACCGACCCTGCAGGGCAGCCCATTGTTCCTCGTCGGAGAGTCGTATGGAGGCAAGCTCGCAGCTCTCATTGGTGTCTCTGTGGCACGGGCCATTCGCGCCGGTACCCTAAACCTCGAGGTCGGAGGTAAAGTCGTCGAGTACACTTATATCTACTTATTACAAATCCAGTACTGTGATAGTCATCATCAAGCAGACACCGATATAATGAAAGTTTTTGGCCGAATCGATATAATGAAAATTAGTCAACTCTGTCTTTGTGTTACATAATTTATTTTGTTCCTCTGACGACGGGGTCAGGTGTTGTGCTCGGTAATAGCTGGATTTCACCCGATGATTTTGCGGTAAGCAAATAATTTCTTGAGGTACATCCTAAGAATCGATGCAGTTTGATCGTTTTTTCCCTTTACAACGGGTCATTCGGTCTTTGCAGCTGTCTTACCCAAGGCTGCTTCAGGCCATGTCGAGGCTGGATGATAATGCGATCGGCAAGGCTAACATGTAAGCTAGCGCTAGCAGAATAATATAATCCATTTGCATGTGGTGTTGCCTGTTATATATGCTATATCAATTACCAACCCTCTCGTCGCTAAATCAAGTTTGGTACGCGTCCTTATCTCAGGATGGCAGCGACAGTGAAGCTGCAAATGGAGACAAGACACTACGCAGCCGCACTAAAGACGTGGACTGACCTGCTTGATTTCATCAACTCCAATAGTGGTAGAGTTGTAAGTATTGACGATGCATTCTCTCTAATTCTAATAGTCAGGCACGCATTGCAGTAGCACGAGTCGATAACTTGGTATATGCATGTATGTATTAATTAAGTAGTGAGAACTATTTTTTTCTTCCATCTTACCCTTTCGGTTTTGGGCAAGCTAGTTGTAGCCTATCGGTGCCAATATAATCAGCGCCAGAATATATTTTGTTGCACTGTCTATGCTGCACTTTGGAACTTTATGTAGAACGTTCAGATAGTGACTTGTTGCACTGTTTATGGTGCACTTGCATTGAGAACCTTATGCAGAAGGTTCAGATAATGCATAGCATTTCGCTCAGTAGTATAAGTTTGTATGAAGTATTTGGTATCCTTTCAGCTTGTTACCTGTCATATTATTTCTTCTTCTGCACATTTAATTCCCCAAGTAATTTTCCCCTATATCTAAATATTAATCAGACTAGTATTAACATTTCCTGGGTGAAGGACACTAGGACAATAATTTTGCTTGTATGTTACATGGTGTGAGTGAATTTTGTTTTCATGACATAGTTGCGGATAATTCCAGGCTGCCATGTTATTTGATGAATTAACTTTTTTATAAATATTGTACCTGTCACCTACAACATCCTGTAGTAGTGTTGCACTGCACTTAATTAAAGCTGTAATCAAGTTAGCTAGCGCAATTTTTTATATTTCCCTACTTATTGATTCAATTTTTTTGTTGGGATTATATATACAAACTTTCCAATGCATGTTATACTGGTAAGCTACATAAAATTCATATTACTCATGTTATAATTGCATTTTATGGTGATGAATATGTACTTGTACTATACAAATAAGCAATTTCAATAGTGGATAGTATTGTTAGTTTTTTACTCCCTACTTGGATTATTCAGTATCTTTTTAAATTGTTCCTATTATATCTTCTTCCTATTGCCATCTCATTTCCTTTTTTAGTTTTCCTCCTGGTGAACTACGGCCGGTGGCGGTTCCATCACTTAATTATATTAAGTGGTTTGCCTTCTTATAAGTTATTTTCTTGGTTTATAATGATAGCATATAATGCTCAGCCAGTTTAACATATTCCCATGTTTCGATTTAGCTTCATATACATTTAGCTGGAGTGCTCTTAGTCCGTGGGGTTCACCTAGTTCCAAAATATATTTAATTCATTGCCTGTGGGTTTGTTTAATGTACTCCTTTTTTCAGGTTCATGTTAAAGCTTTGTGCTTAGTGCTTTGAGTATTTTGAACATTGCTATCACTTTCTCCAAACAATTAGCTGATAGGCCACACGCTGCATCAGCATGCAGGATGTACACTGCAGATGCTTACACCTGCATATAAGATTTTTCCAGATAGCACGCTCAATTCATTCACAATAATGAAAACAAGACCAATTACTAGAAAGAATGTAGAAACACAGTGATGAGCTTTAATTACTGGCTTGTGTTTGTTCATGCAGAATATTGAAAACATCTTGATTGATAACACCATGAGCACCGTGCTATCAAATTTAGCAGAGAGACAGGCTGCAACCAGCAGCCAGGCAAATAGCACCAACACAATCAGTAGCATTATGAATGGTGTCATCAAGCGAAAGCTGAAGATCATCCCAAAGGACCTCATGTGAGTGTCACTACTTTAACATGCCACAATCACAAAATCTGTCAAAAACATCTGAATGATATTTTATACTCCGGGCATGCAGCTGGCAAGATGCGTCTGTGCAGGTCTTCGATGCCCTGTCCAATGAATTTATGAAGCCAGCAATCAACGAGGCAAGTGAAAACATATGTGTCTACTTTGTCTAGATGAATCTTTAATTTCTTGAACTGGGATGGGATCTTATGGTTGTTAATTGAATTAATGCAATCCTTCTGTAGGTTGACGAGCTACTGTCATATGGTGTGAATGTGACTGTATACAACGGACAGGTAAGTGGCGAATGCTACTTTTAACACAAATATATCACCAATAGATTTGGTATGTTAGAAAATGTTAAGGTTATAACAGATCACGACAGATCCATATAAGAAAGAGCATATATATTGCACAGCTGATTGCTTGTATTTTCTCTTCTGAAGCTCGATGTCATCTGCTCAACACTTGGAGCAGAAGCATGGGTGAAGAGGCTCGAGTGAGATTTCTTCACCAGCTTATTTTTGCTACATCTAGTGTTATTCTGGATTGTTTTTTACCTTTTTCCCAACATTCTTTCATTGCAGATGGGATGGGCTGCACAAATACCTGAGCCTGCCGAGGAAGACCTTGCATTACTGCCATCCTTACTATCTCACCAATGCCTTCGTCAGGTCATACAAGAATCTGAACTTCTATTGGATCCTCGGCGCAGGACACATGGTAAATGCCCCTATGCACCTACTGATGGTATATTTGGTTCAAATTCTGAAGCGTTTGCTTCTGCCTGTTCTTTGCAGGTCCCCGTGGATCAGCCTTGCACTGCAGTTCACATGATCAGTAGCGTGGTGAATTCTCCAGCTAACTAAATAATCCATTAGTATTCCTATGGTATGTATGTAAAGCCTTCGAACTTTCTAGCCACGAAGCTGGGTGTGGGTTGAATTTCTGTCTGACGACTATTTGTTGAAAACCAGCATCCCGGTCTGTGTAAACATTATGCTAGACTTTGTAAGCTTTCCACGTGGTTATTATTGGAATTTGTAAAATTCCAATAAAAATAAATATAGGTTTGTATGAGACCAGTGATCTATGCACTGGTCATGTACTAGCAATGTTTAGTGGTTAATAGTGAAGTATAAAGCTCTACGACTATGCAACTTTGCTCATTTTTTGTAGCCCTCGAGACTCTAGTTGGGTAACTGGTGACTGAGTAGAGGGTAAATTATAATATTGGTAGGAAATAAGAATTGAAATCAGAATCAACTTATATATAATAGAGTCTCCCTGACATTGTTGCTGAATTGAAAAAAACATACTCAAACAGAAACCAGATACAGATTGGTCCCGGTAATGGTAGGATGATATCTGCCTGATCTAGCCACAAACCTGTACTGTTAAAAAGAAAAGAAAATATGTGTTTCTAGGATTTGAATTCAAGACATCAACATTCTCTCCAATACATGTATCATCTCAGCTATGTGATATTATAACTATATAGCTGATGCTATTCTTTTAGCTACACTACATTTACACTATTCTAGTTGCAAAAAAGAGAGAGAAGACTTTTTTTGAAAAATGAAGAGACAGAAAAACTAGCAAACTCATCTAGAACTGCAAACTAAAGCTAAGCACAAGCAACTCCTATGCAAAGCTAGATTGATCAAATTACTAAGACGACTACTTTACACAAGGGCAAAACAACTACTCATGAGAGGAACGCTGGCTACTCGACACTCTAGCACAAGATCAACAGTGCGAGCAAGTTAGAGCTATAAGGCTACACAAGCACAATAGATTATCCATGAGTTGAATGTTTGTAAGTAAGGCATAAACCACACAGGAGACAAGGTGACACGATGTTCTCCTACGGTTAGATTGTTTGCTGGCAACCTATGTTGAATTGAATTAGATCTTAGCATTGCAGGATCTTAAACTTATCATAAACATGATCACCAACTCAATGCGGTGCAAAAAATATATCTTAGGTACTGAACAAAGCTTGTAGATGTCTTCTGATTGCCTTTGTTGACATAGTGGGGTTGTTGTAGATGAAGTAGACGTAGTGATCTTCATGAATTGAGAGTTGGGGCTCTCTCTTGACGAAGAACTTGACGTAGACTTCGATCTGCAGCCTCCTTGACTCCTAGAATAGGGAGTCATGCTTCCAAATACCTTGCATCTTCTAATATATTTGTTTGATAGCTTTAGGTATTGAATGAATTAACCTAATCCAGACATCACTTTTGGGGCCGGGGTCGACTCCAGATAATAACCCTTATTATTGCTGCCAGCACTACCGGAATTAGCCACTTTGTCTAATGCATTTGTACTCGGCAAAGCCCCGATTCCACTTAGCAAAGGCTTTGCCGAGTGCGACATTCGATAAAGACTTTGCCCAGTGCTGCACTCGGTAAAGATTTTGCCTAGTGCTTTGTCGAGTATTTTTTATCGGGCACTCGGCAAAGCCTTTGTTGAGTGTTGCGGCACTCGGCAAACATTGACACTCGGCAAGAAGAAAAATTGAAAAAAAACCCAAAAATAATAGTGAAAAAGTATTTTTGTTTTAATTAGGGGAGGGACCCAATGGCAAATCGTGGTATTTTTCGCGCGAAAATCTTGTGCTTCGCGGCTGGTGGGGTTCGAATCCGTGACTTTATTTTAGGTGTTTTTTCATATGTGGTCATTTAAAAATTCGTATTTTGAATTTTTAAAATTCAAACATAGTTTAGCATGACAAGATGAACTCAAATGAAAAATTTTAAACTACAACATTTCATAACTTCTCAAAATCTACAAACTTAATTTTAGATGTTTGATTATTTATTCATCCGACGTGGTGGTTCTAATATAATTCAGAATTATTATATATCCTCTCTAATAGTTTTATGAAACTATTAGAGAGAGATGTATATTTTATAAACAACATTACTATCAAGTTGTCAAATGAAAAAATAATCAGTATAAACTTTGTAAATTTTAAAAAGTTATATAACTTTGTAGAAGAAAACTTTTTTATTTGAGTAAATTTAGTGTCTTAAAATATATTTTGAAAAATCTCTTTGCCAAGTACCAAAGGACGGCACTCGGCAAAGAGGTCTTTGTCGAGTGCCGAAGGGTGCCAATTCTGGCACTAGGCAAAAAAAAATACTTTTTTTTCTAAGTGCCCGAGATTTGGCACTCGACAAAGTCATGATTGTAAGGTCCTAGCTGGCTAGATGGGGTGAATAGCTTATTAAAAAATTTATAAAACACTAGAGCAAATTATTAGTAACACAAATGGCTACAAATGCAGTTTGCCCTAACTCTAATTGTTAGGCAAGCCACCTATTGCAATTCTAGTAATTATAGTCTCTATGATACTCAAATTGCTATGTCTCTACTTTAACTAATTAGAGAGCTAACAAGAGAGATAAATTACTCTATGTTACTCTACTTGCTACACTACCACAAAATATATTGCAAGTATGAAAGAGAGGGAAATTTGACTTTTATACAAATGTTGAAAAGTAGAGGATGTTACAACAATATATATATCAATCAATCCAATTCACTGAGAGACAAAAGATGACATAATTATTTTTCTCCCGAGGTTCACTTGCTTGCCGGCAAGCTACGTCCCCGTTGTGTCGACCAACACCTTGGTGGTTCCTCGGTTGTAGGCCCTTAAGCCGACGCCCCGCAAGGTACCGCAAGAACCCACACATAAGTGCGGTAACTCAATGACACGAGCAATCACTAGAGTTAAAATTTGGCACTCAACCGGGGAACCACAACAACCCCTCACAAATATCATCTTGATTGGGAGCAGACACAATCACCAAATCCCCTCACCAATCAATCCAACACCAACCGTTTAGGTGACGACAATCACCAAGAGTAACAAGAATATCACAATTACAATCACCACCTAGTACCACAAAGATTGAATCATAAATGCAATGCACTAGGTTTTCCGCCTCCTCTCACGAACAAGCACCAACCATGAAGAGGGAGAGAAGAGGGATGGGATCCTCTTGGAGCTCTCAAATCAATCTCTAAAGCTTGCTCTCTTAATTGATTGAAGCACGAATCAAAAGATTGAGAGAGGGAGAATGAGAGCTTTTACTTAGGGTTTGCAAGAGAAAGCACAGGAGAGGGAGCTCTGTTTGTTTCAACTAACGGAGAGAGGGAGAGCAGGGTGCCGCTCGGCCCCTATCAGCTCGCTGGTCCTGGCCGAGCCGGCCGCCCTCCAACGAACGGGCAACGTTCGGAAGGGCAGCTCCCCCACGCGCTCGCTCTGTTCCCCAACGGGAAGAAAAACAGGCGCCGCACTTATGTCTGCCAGTGAATAAGCGAAGCAAGCCAAGCAGCGGTGCGTTCTGTGTCTGATTGCGAAGCAGCAGCAGCAGCAAGCAGTATCGAACGGCAGCGGCAGAGCAAGTATCGAACGCCAGCAGACCATCAGCTGCTGCTCCTCCATCCGGCCCAGCACGCAGGCAGAGACGACGGGCCGGCCAGGAGCTCTCCACCTCAATCCAAGAAGACGGGCCGGCCCAGCTGCCACTCATGCAAGGCCAGCAGGCCTGCCGCACCCTTCGCTGATTCCGTCGATCAACAGGCATGGCCGGCCACATGCACAAAAACAAATTTCCAAATTCCAGGCGCCGGTCAAATGGAGCAACAGAGCTCGTGTTTTCTCAATCACGAAGCTTCCTTCTCACCTACAGAAACAACACGAGCTGCACACTTTGCCTTTCACGGAATCAACAGGAGCTGCATGCTTGTTCGGCTAAAAATAGCAGAGAACAAGAATGGACCGCAGCAACACCAGTATACGACATTTTCCAACCATAGGCAAGGCATGCAAGCAGTTGCGCAACCTCTTCTCCTTATTGCTCTAGACAACATGCAACCGATCAAAAATAGCACCACCAGCAGCACCTCCTTTATATTTTCCAGAAACTCAACAATTCACTCCAAAAGCAGGTGCTATCTCATCCAAAACAACTACTATCTCATCTCAAAGGTGCCAAAACATAATAGCACAAGAGGTAGCATTTCTTCAAGCTTTTTAGGGATATTCTCATCCATCTCATCAAGTCACTAAACCCCGTGCATATGCAAAAGAAATTTAATTTAGTAGCACTAGATGAGTAAGACAATTATAGTATTCTCCTCTTAATAGTACGGTTATCAAACCTAAATCACTCACATCCTCTATGGTGTCTTGAGTGTAAACCAAAAATGACCCTATGGTTTTATACCTTTGCTTTGAGCCCATTTTCACTCTTCTCAATTTCCATTCCAAGCATGAACACTTGATCAATCTTTTGAATCATCTCCATCCATCATGATGCATCAACTAGCTTCATCACTTGGATAGAACCACCCTGTCTAATTCAACCACTTAGTTTGTTAGTCCTAAGTTGTCATTAATTATCCAAAACCAAACATGGAGCTTTCAACGATTTCTAGTAGTGCGGCGATCACGACAAATAGTTTAATAGGTTTGGCACGTTAGGTGGACCTATATAAATATTGACATAGTAATATGTTAGCAAGAGGTCACATTCAAACGTTCTCCCCTCTTGATCGAATAACTAACAATACTAATGTTCGGTTTAAACTTATGTTCATACTAAGTACAACAGTTAAATCGAACCAATGTGTCGTCAGCTGCATTAATTATCACTGTTGGGAACCCACTACCAATAGTTTACTGCAATAACTTGTTAGACCGCTTGCTTACTTAGGAAATTTATAAAAAGTTACGCTCCAATTTGATTCCAAAAGCACCAATCATACATTGCAAAAATCACCATCATCATCGCCTCCAGATCTCTAGAACGACACTTGAGCTGTGGACCCACCGGCCTCCTTCTCATGTTGCTGCTACGTATGAACTGAATATCCCTGCTAATACAATCTAGTTCTCACTTTGCCTCTTGTTGTCGCCTGTGGCTTCTTCCTCCTCCTCCTCCCCCGGTTTCTCCTTTGTTCTTGACCACAATCTATTGCCTCTCAAAAAGATCAATTGGGATTTGTGGCCTTGTTTGTCTTGCATTAGTCATCCAGCTAGGTCCAGCTATAGTTTTGAATGGAACCACGGATGGCACGGAGTGCTTGGAATACGTCAAAATTCATCTCGGGTAACCTTTCTGTGTTCTACATACCAACTTTTGATTTGTTTTCGCTCATTTATTCGTATGTACTAATGACCCTCCCTCTTGTAAAAACTTTTTGTTTCGTTGTTTTTCATAGGCAAACCTCTCCTGGTGGTACTACCAGAGCTCACAGCAGGTGTCGACGCAAGAACAACCATGGCCAGTCATCCTATGGCTGCAAGTTGGCTCGATACGTACAATCTTCCTTTTCCACGGTTAAACCACACAGATATGTAATAGTTTCTTGAGTTGAATGAACATTTCCATTCATTGATGTTGTCCCGTGGCAGGAACCTCGGGAGCCTCGCCCGAGTCAAAGAAACAGAAGAGAAGCGAGAACTCTTCTGACGATGAAGATTCTGATTCGGGGGTATTGGGAACGACGACTTCTTAGAGATTGGTCCTCTTGATGTCAACCTCAAGCCACGTAACTTGACATGGCTAGAGAAAGCTGGTCTCATATTTAAAGTCCGTGTCCGACTACGAGGAAATCATCTCTCTGTTTTCACGATTCTGTCCTACTCTAGGATGTCGATGCTAATCTACTCTATGGAAATAAATATGTATTATTTCTATTATTTTTTATTAATGACGTCTCTCGTTACAACACACAGGAAAATTTACTAGTCTATTAATCCAACCTTTTCTCAAAAAAGACTGTCATTGTTGGCTTCTTCAAAAAAAGTTGTCACTGCTAGGCTGCTAGTTATGCGTTATATATAGCAAATAGACAAAGTTATGTCTGCTATGTATGAAATAATGCAATCATGTTCTTCCCTCTTCTTGTTGCCTACATCTTCTTCTTCCTCCCCCGGTTTGTCGTCTGTTCGGTAGCCTCACAAAGATCGATGTGGATCCATGGCCTTGTCTGTCTTGCCCAATTTGGTCTTGATGAGGCAACAATAGTTTCGTATAGAACAACTGTCGGCAAGGAGCGTTGGGGTGTGTCTAAAGTCATTTCAGTAACCTTTCTGTGATCTATACCACCTTTTTATTTACTTCCGTTTATTTATCCGTCTGTGCTATTGACTCTCTCTTTTGTAAATAATTTTTTTTCACTACTTCTTAGAGGAGAACCTCTTCAACTATCCCGTGGCTGCAAGGTGGCTCGGTAAGTATGGTCTTCCTCTTACGTATGAACAAAGCCATTTCCTTCATAGTCACCGTCTTGTGGATCTGCAAGGTAGCTCGGTAAGTATGGTCTTCCTCTTACGCATGAACAAAGCCTTTCCCTTCATAGTCGTCGTCTTGTGGATCTAGAACAATCAGGCATGAGGAACAACTTCCTTGAGATCGGACCTCTTGACGTCGATCTCAAGCCACACAACTCGACGTGGCTGCAGAAAGCTGACCTCATATTTGTGGTCCGTGTCCGACTAGGAGGAGATCCTCTCTCTGTTTTCATGATTTTTTTCCTACTCCATGATGCTCATGCTGATCTATTATTTGATAAAAATAAATATCACTGCTAATACAATCCGAAATTGGTTGTAATAAGACTCCCTAAGGTTTGCTTGTCTAAAATAAGACCCTAAATGTTGACACTAAGCTATAATAACATTTTATGTCTTTTTAATCTCTTTTCTTTATCTAAATACATATATTTGTTTTCAAAGTAACCCTTTTGCCCTTCATCCTTCTCACCGTGAGGTTGCCGATTTAGAAAAAAACGTCGTTGCATGGACGTGGCCTGGCGCCAAGAGCGCGGCTGGCACAAACAACATTGGCGGCACCGGTGCCCGTGCCAGGCTGCCACCGCGAGGCAGCTGTCGTGGGCGCAGGTGGAGGCACGACACAGGCGGCTTCACATCGGCCGTCATCGGCGAGGGCAACTTCAGCACCGTCTACCTTGCCCGCCTCGCTGGGTCCCTCGCCGCCGTCAAATTCCACCGCAGCAGAAAGCACCTCCATCGCACATTCCGCCAGGAGCTTGACGTGCTCCCCCGCGTGCGCCACTCACACATAGTCCGCCTCCTCGCCCTCTGCAACCTGCGAGACAAAGGCGTGCTGGTGCTGGAGTTCGCGTGACGGCGTGCTCCTGCTGAAGCTGCTCACGGGCAGGACAGTCGGGCATTGGGAACCGCAACTTGTTAGAATCTAACCTCGTGATAGCCGATCTCAAGCCACGAAGGCTCCAGAAAGCTGGCATTATATTTATGGTCCGTGTTCAACTAGGAAGATATCCTCTCTTTGTTTTCATGATTTTGTCCTTCTCTCTGATTCTAATACTAATCTACTCTTTGATAAAAATAAATATGTATTACTTCTATCATTGTTTTAATTTATTGATATCTAGTACTTTCTTTTCTCCTTCTTATGGTAATGCATGAGAAAATTTACCAGTATATTAATAAAATCCAACCTTTTCTTAGAAAAACTATCATTGTTGGCTTCTTAAAAAAAAGAAGTTGTCATAGTTGGCCTGCGAGGTGTGTGTTATATATAGCAAATAGTTGCATCTGCTATGTATGAACTGAATATTTTCTCCTCTATTCTCCTCTTTGGTGCCACTCATAAGGATCTATGGGAATCATTGGCCTTGTCTGTCTTGTGTTACTCGTCTAGCCTGATCTTGGTGAGGCAGATACAGTTTCGAGTGGAACCACTGATGACAAGGAGCGCTATGTCCAAATTTGTCTGTGTGACCTTTCTATGATATACATACCAAATTTGTCTAGACTAGTGACTCCTACTTTTGTAAACATTTTTTGTTCTGTGGTTTCTTAGGGTGAACCTCTTATGGCAGTACTATAGGTGTAGACGCTAGAACAACCATGGCCAACCATCATGTGGCGGCAAGGTGGCCCAGTATGTACAATTTTCTTCTTCCATGGTAACATCAATGAACCTTTCCTTTCATTGTCGTCGTCACATGAATCAGGGACGATCGGGCGTCGGGAACGGCAACTTTCTAGATATCAGACCTCTTGACGTAGAACTCAAGCCACACAACTTGACGTGCTTGCAGAAAGTTGACCTCATATTAGTTTGTCCAGGGCGTATCTGGCAGGGAGCTAGGGGGCTCATGCCCCCTCTTGACGCTGATCTCAAGCCACACAACTCGATGTGGCTGCAAAAACCTGGCATTATATTTATGGTCCGTGTCCGACTAGGAGGAGATCCTCTCTTTGTTTTTACGATTTTGTCCGTCTCTGTGATGCTAATGCTAATCTATTCTTCAATGAAAATAAATATATACTATTTCTGTCATTGTTTTAACTTATTAACATGTGATACTTTCTTTTCTCCTTTTACAATGTATGAGAAAACTTACCAGTATATTAAAAAATCCAACCTTTTCTCAAATAAAAACTATCATTGTTGGATTCTTCTTAAAAAGAAGTTGTCATTGTTGCTTACGAGGTTTGTGCTAAATATAGAAAATAGTTGTCTGCTAATAGTTGTGTCTGCTATATATGAACTAAATATCACTGCTAATACAATCCTATCACCGGCTCTTCTTGTCGCCTAAGGCTTCTTCCCCCCCAGTTTCTCCTCTGTTTTCCTCTCAGCTGCCTCTCACAAAGAGCAATGGGGATCCTTGGCCTTGTTTGTCTTGCGTTACTCATCCAGCTTGGTCTTGGTGAGGCATCTAAAGTTTCAAGTGGAACCACTTATGACAAAGGAGCGCTAGGAATATGTCCAAATCTTACGTGTCTGCAAAAATTTGACCTCATATTTGTGTGTCAAGGGCGGATCTGACAGGAGCTGGGGGGCATGAGCCCCCCTCCTACCGTGTCCGAGCCATAGGAGCCCTCTAAAAAATTCAGCCATGGGAGGAAGAGAAGGGAGCCGCCAGAGACGAAACTGAAACATAAGCCTTAAGGTCGAAAAGGAACGTCCTCCATTCGTCCCTTCCTGGCGGCCTAGGGCAACTATTTGGGTATTGGGCCACATTTGATTGGAGGACCAAGTAACCGGCCTTTTGTTCACTTCTCTGCTTTGCTCCTTCCCGTTTTCTGAATGGCGAGCCAGCAAACCAATAAACAAAGTGTCATTTAAGATTGTGATTTTTAGAGTTATTCTTCTGCATCGCAGAAGGTACCATATAACAATATTTTGTATAAAACAAATTTAGTTTTAAGAAAATTTTGTAGCAACACATAAGATATCTATAACTCCTATAAAGATAAACTCCAATAGATGAATTTTCTCTTCATACAAGGTGCCCACATCATTCTCAACTAATTAAGTGATCTAAATGTTCTATCATTCATACAAGATATGGAAAAAGTCTACATAACCCTCTCAACTATTGCTACTAGAGTACTTCACCCCCTACCCTATAAAACCCGGTATTTAACCCCCTCAACTATACAAAACCTTTCAAATGACACCCCAGGGTGGTTTTCATAGTGGTTTTGCCACCCTGGTATGCTAAGGTGGAATTTGATGCTGATGTGTACGACTGACAAGTGGGTCCCGCGGTCAGGTTCTCATCCTCGTCGTCATCCTGCACCGCATCATCCTGCACCGCTGCCGCTCCTCCGACGCACGGCACTGCCGCCCTCGTCCCGCACGACACCTCGCGGCTGAGGATAGCCTGCGTCAAGCTGCAGCTCGCCAAACTTTGACCCTGACGACGTCAGGCTTGTACGACTCCGATGGAGACTCCACAGACCCGCCGTGCGCGCAGAGTCGCATCCTCGGTGTCGTCATGCTCGACGCCGCCCACAGATGCGCCGAATTGAAGATGAAGGCAAAAGCGGGCCATCGGACGCGTGAGGACGGTCGTCGGGCGGATCGGGCCCTGGGCTGGAGTGACTGACGTCGAGCTGAAGGTAGGGATTGACGCGTGCGCCGCTGCTGCCTTGCTTCCTGCGGACACGGTCAGCCTAACGCCCGGTAATCAACTTGATTTGGAAGCTGGAAGTCAAGTTCGCAAGCCACACACAGATTCGAATGTCACTTGATTTTGGGTATCATGTTGTAGCAAGCAATCGTAGGGAGGTTGTGGAAAACATGCTCGATTTGGACTTGCCATGGCCCATGGCCGCAGGCCTCCAGCTGGTTGATCTGGACCGGCGGCAGGAGACATCGGTGGCAGTAGATCTGGACGGCGACAAGAGGTGCGCATAGTTGGTGGCGGTACTGTGCGAGCTGAGCGCGCGGGTGGCGGACCGGCGTGAGTACGAGCATACAGCGTGGGCATGCCTGCTCGCCAACATAAGCTCACATGCACAGCAGCCCGCATCGCGCCGCCCGCCACCGGCCGTCGCGCCGTACCCCACACAGCCCGCATCGCGCCGCCCGCCAGCCGGCCGCTGCGCCGTACCCCACACGTCGCGCCTCCCACGCAGCGCGTCAAAGACCTCCAGGACGGCGTAGTGTTGCCGCGTTGCCGGGAGCCTTGCGAGCTCCATCTTCATCTGGTCGGCGCGACTTCTGGAGGCTCCTGTGAGGTGCGGGAGGGCTGCGGCGTGCAGGTTAGGATAGCTGCGGCGGCGTGAGGCACTGCGTGCGGCGTGGTGGTGGTGGGAGGGCAGCAGCGCTACGCGTAGGAGGAGCAGCGGCGCGGCGCAGGGAGCTATTGCCGTGCACACCGTGAGGCTCAGCATGAGGATAATAAGAGAAGATCTGACCACGGGACCCACTTGTCAATGGTACACTTCAGCATCAAATTCCATCTCAGCTTGCCTGCGTGGCAAAACCACTATAAAAACCACACAACCACACGGGGTGTTATTTGAACGTTTTGCATAGTTGAGGGGTTTAAATACCCGGTTTTATAGTTTAGGGGGTGAAACAGTCCAACAGCGATAGTTAAGGGGATTGTGTAAACTTTTTCCTATAAGATATCCACATCATTTCCTACTTAGTCAATATAAATGTCTGCATCATCCTCCACTAAATCCACGTCATCCATTATTAATTATAAAAAATGCTCATGTCATCTGTGAAATACTAAAAATCTTTAATCTATTAACACAAAAGTCATTTGCATAAGTTATTTGTTTTATCACGCACTCCTCTATAATGTACTCCCTTCGTCCACAAATATAAGATGCACACATATTTCAAGATTCAAATTTTGTTATCTTTGACTAACAATTAGCCTAATTATATTAAAAATTTGTGTAACAAAAGTAGGTACATTAGATTTGTATTTAGAAATTCTATTAATCTTTCTTCTATTAGCTTATCGATTTTTTACCAGATTTAATATAATAGATTCAAATATATGTGTACGCTGTGCAAAATATCAATAGTAATACTATGTATTATAAAAGATTTAGTTTTAAGAAAAATCTTGAAGTAACATACTCCTACCCTTATAGTGCCTTATATGAGCACAAACTCCAGCAAAAATTCTATCTTGACATGCAAACCGTTTTACAGTCCACTGGTAACCAATGAGACACATCATCCACTAATATGTTTAGTTGTCTATATTAGCATGCCACATCATCCGCTAAAATTATTTTCTGATAGTGTTTTTTTTAACTTTAGATTTTCTGATAGTTTTTCTTAATATAAGTAATGATATGCAACCTTATTTTATCCTAAATCATCTGTAATGCAGTAATAACACGCTTTTATGCTTCTAGTTTTGCAGGGCAAACACATTTTTCAGGACAAACAAATTCGCTTAAAATTAGGGGTGAAAACATATATATTTAGGAAAAGCTGGCGCTCGGACGTCCTAACCATCGGACGCCCGGCCCGGCCCGCACTGTACGCTGGCACCCCCTGCTGCGCGTCCCCGGGACCTCCCACCGCAATCCGCTCCCGTCCGCGCCACCCGCGCCGTCTGCATAGGGTCTGAAACTAAGGCCGGCCCTGATTCCGCATAGCGTCGTGCCTCCCAATGACAGATTTGTTCCCCGACCGCACATTCAAACGACAGGTCCTAAAACATCAGGAAAAAACCTACCGCAAAACTTACCACAACATCGGAAGAAAAACTATTGCAACATCAAACCTACTGGAACATGCTTGCTGCAACATCAAACCAGGGCTGGGTTGGCTGCTGATGGCAAGAGCCAAGCCATGGCTGGCCAGGGGATTGTAGAGGCTGCAACATTAAGAAAAATTTCCAGCAATAACAACAAAAAAAACTGCTGCAACATCAAAAGAATATATAATGCAACATCTCAAAAATTGTAAGTTGAAACAACTAAAAAACGTTAGTTGAAACAACTCAAAAATCGTCAGTTGAAACAACTCAAAATCGCCATTAAAACAACTTAAAATTGACTATGGCAACATCCCAAAAAATCGACAGTTACAACATTGAATGAAACATGTTCAAAACATCTTATAATTCATTGTTGCAACACTCAAAAATCCATTGTTGCAATATCTCAAAATACACTGCAGGACACGGAGGGGAGGGGAAATAGGGCAGAAATCCACTGCGGACGTGGGGGGAAGGGGAAATGGAGGAGGCACAAGGGTGGGAGCACCGCTGGGGCGTGCAGATCGAGCCTCCTCCATGGCCGCCGTCGCCAGCTGGATGGAAGAGATCACCACGCCGCTGGATTTGCGTGGTCCTCCATGGATCCACCGCGGGGAAGCCGTCGACAGCTGCAGTAGGGCGACTACAACTCTAGGAAAAAGAGGGGAAGGGAAGCATATGCCCAACCGGTGCTAGGAGGAGGAGGAAAAACACAGAGGCAAAGGTGAAATCCCCGATCTACATTTGAAACACTTGAACAAACACCTGTAAAACAACAAAAAAAATATTTACTACAACATCAAGAAATGTGTAGTGCAACAAATGAAAAAAAGCTATAGCAAAAACATTGAAAAAAAATCTAACGCAACAAAATCAAGATATAAACTGCAACAAAAAATGTATGTTGTAACATTCACGAACATCCACTGTAAAAATTGGGCAAAACTGCTGCAACAAACGAGAGATCGGTATTGCGACACCTCAAGCGCTATTGCGGCAAACATCAGAAAATGTCTGCAAAACCTAATGAAATAAAAGACGTATGCTTGTTGAAGCATCACACAAAAGCCTACTACAACATAGAAGCTCGTCCAAGCAACATCAGGAGAAACCCTAATGAACCAAAAGAAATATGCTAGTTGAAATATCAACCTACTGCAACAGCATCACACAAAAGCCTACTGTAACACAGAAGCTCGTCGAAGCAACATCAGGAGGAATCCTAATGAACCAAAAGAAATATGCTTGTTGAAATATCAAACAAAGTCTACTGCAAAAGAACTTCGTCAAAACCTATCTGTGTTTTTCAGATCCAGATCCAGAAGAGAGAAGGTGGTGGAGCAAGAGGATTGCTCTGTCAAGAAGAGGAGGAGCAGCAACAGGAGGCTCAAAAAAATCCATAAAAGGGACCACCTACGTCGTCGGGTCGTCGTCGGGGAGTGGCCCCTGCCATGGCTGCCGTGGCCACCCAGCTCGTCGAGCTGTTCCGGCCACCCAGGCGTAGTCCTCGCGTCGCGGTGCCCCATCCCCCAGCCACGTGGGCAACGGCGACCGGAGGGAGCAGACGGCGCCCTTGACGAGCACCGCTGCCACCATCGCCGATGCGTGCCGGGGGAGAGCAGGCAGCTCGCGCGGCCGTGGCGAGCTAGCGGCGCGCGCCGGGACAAGCCAGCAGCGCGCGGGTCCTCCTCGGCGGCCTCGGCGATGGAGCGTGGACCTCGATGATGGCCACGACGAGCAGATGGGGTGGAGCCATGATGGGCGGCGCGAGTATGGGCGGCATCGAGAGCGGGCTGGGCGAGGGCGACGCCGACGAGCAGCTCGGGTTGCGGGGGGTGGTGCGGGCGTCGGCGAGCAGGCTGGGTGTAACAACCTAGAAATCCGGTCACCGAAAATACGGGCTTTCAAAAATTTTTCTAAAGTTTACCAGTGTGTGGTGGATGTCATGTAGGAAACCCACCGATAGATGCACAAATAGCACCCGACGTTAGCCGGAGCATTGCATTTAATTACCAGAGAATGTTTTGCCTCTTATTCGATTTTATGTGATGACTAATAAAATCGAATAACCTTTTACCACATGTATATATATGCCTGCTAACTCCGGAAATAGAGCCATCATGACCTAGAGACCCTAGTGGACCCACCATGGTGTATACATCATGGTCACTGACCTCACTAACCTAGGGTTGTGGCTAAATTAGTTGCTTTGCAAGAAATAGAAATGAAAAAGAAATTAGGAAATAGAAAGGAAAAAGGAAAAAGGAAACCAGCCCGGAGCAGCCTGCAGCCCAACCCAGGCCGGCCTGTTGTGCTGCCGCCAGCCCGCTCGCGGCCCGTTCAGCCTGCCTCTCGCGTCGGCCCAGTCGCGCTCGGGCATCGCGCCACGCGCTGCAGCGCCTCGTCGCTCGCTTGTGCGCGCTCGCCCGCCCGCCGATCGCCGGCCCAACAAGGCGGCCCACCAAGGGCCTGCCGCCGATTGCGCCCGCGCCTCTCCCCTTTCTCTCGCTGACACACGAGCCCCACCTGTCAGCTCCTTCCTTTTTCCACTTCTGGTCGACCGCGCGTCGCGTCCGCCGCACCATTTTTGTGCGCCGCGCGCCTCCGCCGTCCGCTCGAGTACGGCCGCGTTCTGCGCCGTCCGTCTAACCGCCTGCTTGCACCGCGCCTCACCCTAACCCTAACCCTAGTCGAGGCCACGCACAGCCGCCCGATGGGCATCTTCTGCCTCCGCCGTCCATGGCCGGCCGCCGTGCCTATTTAAGGAGAAGCATGGCACGCTAGGGTTTCCACTGTGCCCAGCCGCCTTGCTGACCATCCTGCACCCACCCGTCGGCGTCGAAGGAGTCGGAGAGGGAGGGGTGAAGAAGGCGGGGAGGAGCCGGACCAGAGCAGAGCTCCCCTCCGCCGTCCGCGTCCACGCGCCGAAGAAGCCCGACGGACCCGCTCGGCCCCGACTTACCCCTCCGACGCTGCGGCACTGCTACTCCCCCACCAGGCCGTCGCTTCGACCTCAGCCGCGAACCGCCTCGACACCCCGGCTTCGCCTCCCCTGCACCGAGCCGCCACCAAGCCCTCGTCACCTGTCTCGACCGTCGCTGCGCGGGTAAGCATCACCGCCCTCGCCCTGCTCGGCCATGGCCGCCACCAGTACATCGTCGACGTTCTCGCTCCCCTTACCCCTGTTTCTTTCCTTACCGCGGCCAATAGCTTCGCCGTAGTCTAGAGCGTGTTCTAGGCAACCTCTTGGAGCCGGCACGGGCCACAGTTGGAGCCACGCACTTTTGCAGCTCCGGCCTCCTCGGACTCTAGCCGTCTGAGCGTCCGCCGTGGCCGCCGAGCCGCGCACACCCCGCCGTGCCTCGACTAGCCCTGGTAGCTAGCTCATGGAGATCCCAGCTTCTCCAATCGAAAGGCAAGAAGGAAGATGGAGACCAACGCCCGGCTTCGCCGGCAAATTTGGCCTCGCCGTCGCCAGACGCCGTTGCCGTGCCTCGCTGACCGCCACCGGCTTGAGGGTCGATTTCCCCAAGTTGGAGCACCTAGCCGGCCAGCCACGTAGCTCAGCTAATGAGCCGACATTCGTCGAGGGTCCACCCGACGAGTCGAGGATTCACCCGACGAGTTGAGAGTCCGACCGACGAAGTCGAGGGTCCGTCCGACATTCGTCGAGGGTCCACCCGACAAGTCGAGGGTCCGTCCGACATTCGTCAAGGGTCTACCCGACAAGTCGAGGGTCCGCCCGACGAAGTCGAGGGTCCGCCCGACGGAGTCGAGGACCTGGCTCTAATCGAGGGCCTGCTCGAGTCGAGGATCCGGCTCGAGGCCAGAGGGTCGAGTCTCACCGGATAAGGTCGAATCCCAGAAAATGCGGGAAACGTGCTGTTTTACGAGTCTCGAGGGGTGCACTGTTCTCGAGGGCTGCCCCTTCGTGCGAACAAAGTTCCGTCTTCGAGGGCCAGTCCGTTCGACGGACGAAGTTTCGTCCTCGAGGCCAGTCTGTTCGCCCGAGCGAAGCTCCGTCCTCGAGGGGTCGCCGAATCGTACCCTCGAGTGTACAGTGGCTGACCCAACCTGACCCAGATCCAGCATTGTCCAGACCCTCCGAGGCCCGGTCGAGACCCGTCAACGTTGACCGTTGACCTGGCCCCACCTGTCAGTGACCAGATCCGTGGTCCCCACCTGTCAGCCACTAACTGGGACCCGTCGATACTGACGTCAGCATAACGTCAGCATGACGTCATCTAGCCCCAGACCCGCGTCAGTGCTGACGTCAGCTCAGCCCCAACTGCACTGTGCCTGCACGCCACGTAGCCCAATCAGGAGCCGCCACGTGTCAGCACCAGGTTGATCCGCCCTTTTTCTTTTTTCGAAAATAGAATAAACTTCGGAAATCCATAACTTCTGCATACGAACTCCGAAAAATATGAACCAAGTGCCTAAATTTTCATAAAAATAAGCTCTACGTCATAGGCTTGTGTATGAGTGCATTTGGAGTTATTGAATTTTATTGCTTCTTTGTGTTGACTCTATAGGAGCCGCTAACGAGGCTATTATGTCTCGTTTCAGAGGAGGATCAGCTTGAGGAGGACGACTACGAGTACGAGGAGGAGCTCGGTGACGACTTCACAGGTGCCACACCCCACCCAACCTCGTAGATCCTATTACGCATGACATAATATCTAGTTACTAGTGCTTTAATTATGAATATCACCAGATGATAGGTTGCATGATAGCACTGCCTGATGAGCCTTTACCTTGTCGCAACCATACTCCTACACACCCGCTGATAGGCTAGACGCTTGTTTATTTACTTATGATGCCTTACTTCTACTACGCTTATATCTGTGTGATGGTGATGCGTGGTGGAGAGTATGGTTATATGGTTAAGGCACGTGATGCCACTTTACTCGGGGAGAGTGCTGCGTGCGTCTTGGGTGTGTGGTGAGGGTTGAGTCGATCGGACAGGATTCTACGACGAGCCATGTGGGCGAGTCTTGCCGGGGAATGTGTTCTGGGCATTCCCGTGTGAGGTGCTTGTGGCGGGCACATTGTGAGGCATAAGGAGATCCCGGGGGTGAGAACCTTCGTGGAGCGAAGCCCCGGGTAGGAGGTGCTGTTGTAGCACAGACTGTTGTAGTCCCAAAAGAGAAGATAATCCTGTCTGATCCCCCCTAGGACCTGATATCTCTTGAGGACCGAAACCTTGGGACTTACGTGCTCACCACTCGCTCTTGTATGGGTGGGAGACGGATGTCTGACTAGTTAGGACGATGCCACTACTACTAGGTGGTTAGCAGAAGTGTCGGGAGGTACGGGCGTGGAGACCCACACCCTCCTTAGACAACATAGTGACCTCGGAGGCCCGGTACTATGTCTCACAGTCTCAGTGTGCCGGTGGTACCTATCCGGGATGTCTCAGTACTGAGTGGTAGGGTGGCATCGCACCGGTTAGGAAGCAGCCGGAATCAGCTTAGGCGGGGCACCGCCGATGATAGTGATCTTGTGGTTACGGGAGTACACGCTCTGCAGAGTTTATGAATCTATATATAGTCCGTGAGCCACTGGTATGGCTTTTTCCTAAGACCCACGCTTCTCGGGAGTAGTGAGAGGAGTCCTTCTATTTCTCCCCCTGGTGTTACCCTTCCGGCTGTGAGCCGCTGAGACAGGCTCCGAGAGGGAGTTGGACCTGTCGACTGAGTGCGAGAGGGTGAGATGTGTGTGATGGTGATGGAATGGGTTTGGATGTGTGGATGAGATGGATTAAAATTTAATGAACTATATTATATAATATTGGTCACTGTTTGCATAGAAAACTACAGCCACATATTAGGTCGATTTGATTATATCCTTGCATCCCACCAAATACTATATAGCAAAAGCAAAGCATAGGGTGGGAGATGTGGCCAGTACAAACTGTACTGAAAATTATTTGGCAGGTGAGCCCGACTACGACTATGACGATGAGGAGGAGTTGACGTCTCGTTCCTACGCTTAGGCTTCTTTTTGGAGATTTTATTTACTTCCGTCTTCTGCAGCCGTTCCAGAGGCTACTGCTACTCTGATGATTCCGCCAGTGTGGCGATGAATTATTTATATAATTCCTCCTAATTGTAATTTTTTGTACGATGTATGGATCCTGTATCGATTGCTGCGAGATAATGAGATGGTTTGATGCTTCAAACTATTATATTATCCATCATTCTGTGTATTTTTCTTTCGTGGAAAATTGAGGATGTTTCACTAGGCGAGGGCGACGCTGGTGAGCAGCTCGAGCGGTGGGGGCGGTGCGGGCGCCGGCGAGCAGCTCGGGCGCAGCAGCGCGAGCAGATGGATAAGGTTCGCGTGTGGATAAAGCACCGGCGCCTCGCTCACGGTATTATTCGTAGCTGGGCCGTTCAGGCGGGCGAGGCCCAGGAACGTGAGCGTCCGATCCTTCAGACGTTTTACGCACAGCATTTCCGTATATATTTCCATATTTCTATCAGCCTTCCGAACTGCGTAAACGGCTTTTTGTCCAAGAAAACAATCCAAATCGCCGGCCCAGCGTCGGGCGAGCCTGAGGTTTCGTCTCTTCTCGTCCCGTCTCGTCTCCTCAACCAGACGCGGCGCCTGAGGTCCCCTGTTGTTTTACCCTTTCCTCTCCGTCGGCGACGCATACATCCGGCGAGGGAGCGGAAGAAACCCTGTCGCTCCAATCCGGACGAGGAGATGCCGCGGATCCCTATGATCAAGTTCCCCAAGCGGAATCTGAAAGCCCCATCCGCGCCAGGTGCTTTCTCCCTTTTGATTACCCCAACAATATTCTCCTCTTCTATACAGGTTGCTAGTCCAGTTTGTCAGAGGATTTGATTTCTCTCGGCGTTTCTACCTTTTTCTCGATTTCTTACTCATTCCTCCGTTGTTACAGCGCCGTCGCAACCCGCAGATCAGCACGCGACCCTCATGTCCCGGTTGGGTAAGCACCAGATCCCTATGAATTTCCTCGGCGGAGCAGTGTTTGGATGAATTCGGCTCGCCTTTTTAATTTGATTTGAGTAGTGATTTGAGTACATCTTTCATTCTGCATGAATTCGTTAATCGCTACATTGAATTGCATTAATTTTGTGGCATACATATGTATGTGGGAAGGAACGTTGAGATGTGGCCTAGGGTGATAGTTTTCTTAATGGTACTTACGTTTATGTGTTCACTATTGGTAATAGGAACTGTGCGTAGATAAGGAATTCAGATGCCGAGATGGGAGGGTTGGACAAGAGATCAATAAGGGCCTTAACTTAGCATAGATGGAAGATCGAACCCGGAGTTGCTTGTGGTGATTTGTGTCAGATTCATTCAACTGCATTGTGTCACTGCTGGTTAAAACAAGCTCCTACACTCTTTATTTTTTTTTGTTTATTGATCCCTACTAAAATTTTGGGTATAGTTGGGATAAGAGCGGTGGTATCGAGACAAATTCTTAATGCCCTTGACAAATAATAGGCGGTTCTGTATGCCAGATTGTAGATGTATGTTGTGTTTAGAGCAAGTTCTTAGTTGTGTTGGGTGGTTGTTCACTTGTTTGTCATAAAAATTGTGCTGCGTTCAGATGTCAGGCTGGTGGTGGTTAGTTGATCTTTTTAAATATTTGGTTTATAGAGAACATCCTGTCTCAGAATGCTCTTAGTCTCTTACTACTGTTCACTTCTCAGTTACCAACCTTTTGCTCTTGAAATTTCAAATTCTTAAAACCAATTTCAAACTACATCTGAAAAAAAAAACGCTATCTTCCTCATCTAGCATCCAGCCACATTTGTTTCCACTTGGTGTTTGAGTATTAGGATTTGGACATTTGGTTTGCTTAAGATCTCTTGCATAGCAGCTTTTTGGCTACTTACCCATGTTTGCTTACTGTGTACACTTTCATCTGATCTCAACCTAGCACCTTAGGTCCTGTTTGGTTTTGCACCCAAGGTTGCCACCTAGTAACCAGGCCAAAGTTTAGTTTGCCAGCCAAAATTATGGTCACCAAGTTTGTGGCCCTGATTTTGGTGACCTTGGCCATCAAAATGAACTAAAAGCCAGCCAAAATTTCTCACCAAACCAAACTGTGCCCAAATTTGATCAAAGTATCCAAATGTTGGCTTGTCAAATCTTTTGGCGCACTTGTAACATATACTGAATGTCGCATGATGCCTTTATGCCTCCCCACCCCTGTTTCCCCTTGCACAAATAGCCCTTCAATAATTTCTTACTATAAATTTATAGAGTGCTATATTTGGATGTTTTGCAAATTTGAATAACATTCACAGATACATTTGTCCTTTTGAGATATATGACTGTTACCATGAATGACCTTCTGTTCACATTTGGAATTGTTGGGTTGTGTTTGTTTTTTAGGGGCTAAAGCAGAGGCACCATCTTCTGGAGGGATTAAAAATTACCGCTTTAGATCAGATGTGCCTTCCCCACCTTCTCATACTGCCATAGGAGGTCCAGCTTCACTCCTTCCTAAGCGTAAACCCCTGACTGAAGAAGAGATTGAAGCTATTATGGTATGCCTTTTGTTCCCAGAAGCTGAATTTAAATGCAAATGCTATATTTGTTCTTAGCATTTGGTTTATTGAATTAATTCATGATTTCATTGCATATAAGTTATACATCAAATTTGCATATTGTTTATAATGTTGTCATTGCATGCATGAAACTTAAAGGCAAAAGTACAATCTTAATGCTAATAGCAAAATGCATCCTTAATCCAGATGGAAAAACTTAGTTTGTTGCTTAAAATCTTTGCATTTGTCTAGAGTTGCAGTTCACTGAATTTCTGTATAAGCCCTAAAAAAATTCTGTGCATATAGAGCCCAATCATTATGACATCTAACCTGTCATGAAACCTTTATCTCCAATTGCCAAGGCTGTTTGTGTTTTGTGATTCTGGCAATGTAGTCTTTGGTGTTTATTTGCAACTGTTAGGCAGTGGTCACTAGGCCAATTGTTCGCAGATACTGGATTTGGCTGTGGAATTATCACGCTATTGTTTTCAACTTCATTCCTTTTGACATGTGTATGTTGGTTACCACTATGCATATAAAATATAAGAATACTGACCAGAGAAGTTAATTACATTTGTCCCCAGACCATGGAAATTTGACATTTTCTCAGTGTCCACAAAACTATTGATATTGATATGAGCTTAATTAGCATTGCATGCACAGGATCATTGCTGCTTTAAGGCTTATCTGCTAAGGAACATGTAATCCACCAGATATAATTGCGTAAATATTAAATCATGCTTTTACTTCGACTTCCCCTTAAATCAATCTTTATATTTCTTTTCAATAGTGGACATGTTTATTTTTTTACCTTGATAGGCTCCCACGTTTACTACTATTGATTTTACTTTGAGATCTGTGCATATAGAAATGGGACAAATTTCTCATCTGCTATTGCAATTTTGTCCAGCAATTAAGTGTAGCGGAGATGCGTGTGTTGCGTTTGGTTTGTGGGTAGGAACGACGATATTCGGGATAGGGTTGAGGTAGCACCAATTGAGGAGAAATTGATTCAACATCGGTTGAGATGGTTTGGACATGTTCAACGAAGGCCTCCAGAGACGCCGGTGCGTAGTGGGGTTCTAAAGCGGGTCGATAGTGTAAAGAGCGGCAGAGGTCGACCTAAACTGACTTAGGACGAGTCGGTTAAGAGCGGCCTTAAGGAGTGGAATATCTCCAAGGATTTAGCTATGGATAGGAACGCTTGGAGACTAGTCCTCAACGTGCCTGAACCATGACCTTTATGTGTTGCTCTGTGATTTGTCTCTTGTGGGTTTCATCTCTAGTGTCTCCCAACTTGCTTACCAAGTTTCGCTAGGAGTTTCTAGGCGGCCGACTAGGCGGGAGTAGTCGTTAGGCGAAGCCCGTCGCCGCGACTATGGGGGTAGGCGGACCCTAGGCGGCGGCGGCTCATCGCAGCACCGGTGCGGGTGGAAGAGCTTCGGACGGACGCGACATCAGGCGGCGGCGGCGGAGCAGGAGGCGATGGAGGTGGTAGGTGCCGCTGGGAAGAGACGGGCAGTGGTGCAGGCGGCAGGGAGGAGGCCGGCGCTGGTCGATTTGGCTGCGGACGGCGTGCGGCTCGCGGCTGGGAGTGCGGCGGGCGCATCTGCGAGGAGAACGAGAAGCAGGGGAGGGAGGAATCAGGTGGGTGGAGGAGGATGGCTGGATGGATAAGGTGGGAGGGTGGATAAGATGGGCTGTTGGGCTTTTCTGATGGGCCTTTCTTTAACTTTAGGTCCATAGATCTCTTACTTTTTTCTTTTATTTAAGGTAATTTAGATTAATACATATATATATGTATAAAAATAAAACGCCCAGCAAAACGCCTAGGAACGCCCGGGCACGATTAATCCCGCCTAGGCGCTAGGCTGAGGGTCAGCGCCTAGAATCCGCCTAGCACCTAGCGAAACTTGGCTTGCTTAGTACAAAAAGGCTATGTTGTTGTTGTTGTATTGCAATTTTGTAAAATCCTGTGGCCAGCTTGACAGAGTGGGGGTGTGTTTTCTGGGCTTCTCAATGCAAATATCACCAGTTTTGGCTAGTAACTGTTTTGACCTTGAGACTTTCCACATATCTCCTTTGTATTGCATAACACTCTATTAGCATGATTTTAGGGTTTTAACAGATCCGATCTGTATTGATAAGTGGTCAGACTAAATTAATATATTTGAAGTACACATTTTTCTTTTTGTTTGGCGGATTCAGATATAGTCCACCATGAATCCATGATTGCATATTGAATGTTAATAGTTATACTGCATACATAATAACATTTATATATTTTATACATGGTGGCACATAATCACTCTAATTTATTTATTTCACCTCGGGGAACATGATTGTGTGTCAATTATAAAACTTGTCTGACTGGTTGTTTAACTTTATGGAATCTTTTATGCTCTTTAACATTGAATATGTTCATTGCCTTGCAGCTGGGAGGCTCCATCTGATATCACCTCATATGGGTTGGAAATTCTAGGAACATCAATAAGATCGTATAGCAACTTATTTTCTTTGAACTAAGAAAGAGTGTTATTGAAGCCATGTTGATATGGAATCTTTTTTTTTTAATTCTGTCTGGAAGTCAGCTGTTTAGACATTCATTTCCAGTATTCTGCACATGTGACTGACCAAATCGTGAACACATTCAGTTCCTTGCAGAAGAAGTGTTGACCATGGAATGGTTTTTGCATATCTGATTATTTTGTCGTGGTTGTTTCGAATTCTTGCCCCATCATAAGATCCGATGATCATGCTTTTCGAAGCACGCCTTTCTTGTGCATGTTGGTGACCCCGTGCTGCAGCTTCCGATTCCCGGGTCCGTACTGTCGTCAGTAGTTCGGATACCCCGTGGTGCTTGATTCCCTAGTGCCCTGCAACCGCAAGCAACAAGTGACGTCCAGTGCCTAGAAAATGATCGTTGAGAATTCGGAAACCATTTCCTTCGCACTTTCTCTCTTTTTCATTGACCAGATGATTTAAATCTTTGATGTCCTCATTGTAAGGGTTTGTTTAGAACATAGAAATTTCACAGGAATTATGTAGGAATTTTATAGAAATCAGTTCATTTTCGTAGAATTGTGCAGGAACAGGAAAAATTACCGTATTACAAACAAACCTTAAATGACTCGAAGACTAGCGTGTATGGGAATACTTTTTTTTTTCGTAGAACAAGTCCTGCCCAACCTGTTTGTTTGCCTCGTCCTACAGCATGTCTGGCTGGCTTGGCTCACCTCTGGTCAACTCGAGTGCGACTCCCACAGTACAACCTTATGTGTTTTGTTTGACTGGTACAGAGCAAGTCTGGCTAAGCAGGCATTGTGTTTGTTTTCCCTGTACAAGTGAGTATAGCCTTTTGAGTCACTCGTCAGGAAGGCTTTCTTGCACACAAATCGAGAGCGCGAGCAAGAACGTGTTAAAACGCGATCTAAAATTGTAAGTAAATATAAAGCTCATAAATCTGATAAGGAGTGCAGCAAGAGATCTTGGCGATACAAGTGCAGCAAATAATGTCTATTTTATGAGAAAAATAAGAACGCAACAAAATCCATACCCTAACGACAGTGATTGTTATTTGCAAAAAAAAGAGAGAGTGACTCTAGCTAATTATAAAGATACAGTCTTCACCCATCTGGACGTGCCCCCTAATGCACTCTAACACGATATACGATCTAATGGATCAAAAGACATTGTCATAGCACCTTTGGCCAATTTTGGACGTTGATTTGTTTCCACAATTCCCTTTTGATCTGGGTTGACGTGAAATCGAAGTTATTGGTTAGCTTATCAAACTATCTTTCCATGTATACGTAGATCGTCAAAAATAGAGTCAGTATAAGCCATGTGCGTTGATTTTATCCGAGATAAGCCCTGTGCGTTGATTTTATCCGAGATTTACTTTTGGAATCTCCGCCGTATGCTGTAGATGAGTTTGACGCTCACACAGGTTCTCCTCCTCCCCTTGGCATGTACTTGATGACGTGATGTCCTCATCAAAATGCTATCTTATATGTACTATAATTTTGCTAAGTGTTTGCTATATTTACCTAAAGAGTTTTGCACTTTCAATCTTATCAACTAACCTAGCATGCTAGATTAGGAAGGCAAAGCTTGCAACCAAGGTGGAAGTAATATGAAAGGTTATGTGAGATAGAGAATGCTAACTTCCAATGACAAACGATTATTCTTTGAGGTATCATAAAAACTCGTCATTTCCGACTAGTCCTCGTTAGAGCCCCTTGCAGAGGGGTAACTTTTGGACATCTCTTCCCGCTGTCCTCATTATGGAGTTTTAAATTAAAATGTGGACTTTGTTCAGTTCATTAAAGTTACTACAAAAGCAATTGGTGTGATCTCAGAAGCTTTGGTATAAAATAATAGTTGTCTTGTTCGCTTAAATTTATCAGCCTAGCTTATGAGACATGGGATAATTTTTTTTTTCAAACAACAAATCAGTGAATAGTACATTTCAGCCTGATTTTTTAGCGAAACGAATCGGACGAGTACGTAAGGCCCATATTTTCTAAACTTAATTAGAGTTAAAAGAATAAAATTATGGGCGTTCATAGAACGCAGGGATCTCACAATGATCATACTTGAATTTTATTTTATAGGGACCATCATCATGTTCATCAGTTTAATAGTTTACCGGTATGCACGTGCAGTCTGTAGAACGTGACAAACAGCAGGAGGAAACGGGACAAGAAAATGGAGGGCCATTTCCGGAGAGCAGAGCAGGCAGGCAACTGGGTCAGACAGGCCAGCACGCCTCGCCGTCCCGACGGCCATGGCCCAACCCTTCTCTTCCCCTCACATCCCGTCCTCATCCTGGGTGACTCGCCGCCCTCCTCCCTCGACGTCCGCCTCCACCGCGAGAACGGGCGCCTATCCTGTTACGGTGTGCAGACCGCGCCGCGGGGCCGTCGCGCTGGCGGCCTCCCTCCACCTCGGTCCCGGGGAGATCGCCGAGGTCGCGCGCAATAAGGTTAGCTGTTCTCTTGCTGGTTGGTACCCGGCCAGTTGGATACTTCTTTTCCTTTTCTTGTTCTTTCTGTTCCTTTTCTTTTCTGAATGTTGGTCTGGTTTCTCTGAAGGTTTTGATTGCGGCGACGGTGGCGAGCGCGATCGGGCAGCTGTCCAAGCCATTCACCTCGGGGAAGAATGGGGGCGCCGGCGCCGGCCTTGACCTCAGGACCGTCTTCCGCTCCGGAGGGATGCCCTCTACGCACTCCGCGGTGAAAACATCGGATTACCCACCCCACTCCCTTCTCAAAACCTTCTCGTTTTCAGTTTCTGCGTTACTCGCCTACTTTGGGGATACCTCTTCCACATGTTTGGGCCGTTGAAGTTATGATGTGGAAAATGTTTGCCTTGTACGGTAAACTGTTATCATTAGTTTGCACAATGAATGATTGAGGATGGCTATGTATCTAGAATGAATTTGGCCATCGAGGAGTTCTGAAATATAGCATACCCCAAATGACTATAAAATTGAACTGAAACAAATGTGGTGGTTTGTCAAGCAGCTGCAAGGTCCTAACTGCTGTTTTTTTATTGTAGTGTAAAGTAATTCTGTTTTATAAAGCTTTCAACTCCCTTTGGCAGTTTGGCATTGACCCTTCTAATAGTTCCGAGTTCTAACAAAACTTTCCTATCTTGTAGAGTGTTGTTGCAGTTGCTACTTCGCTTGGGCTAGAAAGGTTAGTTCTTGAACATTTGTGTTGCAGAACTTAGTTGTGTCTGCTTGTTTTCTCCCTAAGCTCCATGCTTCTCTTTTTCGTGACTATTGGTTTAGTGTGCAGGGGGTTTGCAGACTCCATATTTGGAATGTCAGTGGTGTTTGCAGCCATTGTAATGTATGATGCTCAGGTACACTGTTTATTTATTTGTCCAGATCCCAGTCCAATACAATACTCCAATCTTTTCAATCCACTAGATTAGACTAGTTAGAATTACTGTGCGAGAAACAAATATTTGATTGCAAGTTAGTTTCTGCTCTCCTTAGTTGCCATATTTGCTCATCTCTTTGGCCTTCTTTGCTGCCACCACTTATGCTTGTTTCTTTACTCAATCTTGGTCGCATTTAGGCCTTTTGTAATTAATGTAGTTTTCTTCCCATTTGGATTGATATATAGATTTGGTTGATACTCCTACTTATGCAAGGCAGAAAATAATGTTGTAGCTTTGATGGTCTAGGTACAAAGTTTCTTATGTCATAAAAGAACTACGTTATGTAATAAATCTGCAAATGATCTGTCTTTCCTTAGTACCCCCTCCGTCTCAAATTGTAGTTCACTTTGACTTTTTTGGTGCATGCATTTTGCTATGTACCTAGATAAATAATATGTCTAGATACATAGCAAAATGCATGCACCAGAAAAGTCAAAGTGAACTACAATTTGAGACGGGGGGAGTAGAAGCCAGGGGAATGTGTTATATGTCTTGACTCTTGAGCTTTGAGTAAGGGGTTGGTGATCCATACCTTATAAATTAATGTCTTGACGGACTAAGCTTGACTACACACTCTACTAACTAGTTTCATATCAAATTTCATTATATTGTTAATGTAAATATATGATTTTACATGGTTGTCCATGTAACTTGCAAAATAGAATGATGTAGCAAAAATACAAAACTGTGGTGAAAATGGTAATAAAAACTAATATGACCATCAGATTATCTTGTGTTCACAACTTTCTTGTGTGTTTGAGAAAAAAGTTTATCTAGCAGATGCATAGCTACTATCCTAATGCTCCATTGTCCATCTATTTTTTGTGTTTGCGTTTCTATTAGATTTATTAGTGTGTATTCTGTAGTCTAATAATTTCCAAAAAGGAACCTAATCCTAGACTATTCAAGACTGATATAGTGATATAACTAATATGGCAAAGTAACACCAGAAGCTCCTATGTTATTGTATCTCATTTTTTAAGATAATTCTAAGCCTTTTAATCCAAATGATGGAGGCTATACCGCTACACAGATATCAAATCACACATGAGAAAATAAGAAAAAATGGCATGTGTGTTTTAATTGCTGACCATGAACAGATATATATGCTTGCTCTGATCCTATTATTAGTCAACAACCAAAAGACCAATTAGTTGGGAAGCTTGAAACAGAAGTAATATATTCAAAAAAGAAAATAAGGTTCTTGATCCACTGGGCCATCCCTTCACATTTTATCTCCAAAAGCACCTAATGAGCAACCCCAAGCCAAAATGGAAACATCAAAAAGATCCTCTTGACCAACCAACCACTGTTTAGATTGCATTCCATGCCTGCATGGCCCAAACAGTTGCACATATGTACATTTAGAGGCAATAAACTCCATATGAAGAAGACCGGATTAAGCAGTCTAGTTAACCAAAAACCTGATTTGATTGTTGCCCAACATGATAGCTAATACTTGGGGAACCTGAGAAAATCGGCCGCTTCGCTACCAAGGTGCTGCAGTGGAAGCCTGTGCAAGGACGACGAGCCACCAAGTTCCATGAGCAGTTGATAGTATGCTATCATTGGTGACAAAGATGCCATGGTGACCTTGTTGTGAAACAGCTGGTCGAGGTTCTGGTGCGAGATAAGGAGCTTGTCTAGGATCAACCAATCTGTCATGCCAGCACAGCGGTTGGCACCATCTCCAGCACATCCCGTCACTGCTGTTGGATGTCAGCTTTGTCACGTTCTGCGAGCACACAATGTCGAGTGAGCTCATGGGCATGGCAATGCCAGGATGGCTGCTGAGGAGGGTTGGCATGGGCTGGTCGGCGCTCATTAGCTGGGCATGGCAAGAGATGAGGGTTGGTTCCTATGCTCTGTTGGCAGGGAGCCAGGGACTGGAACTGGGAAATGCTGGATCTCACCGTCATCCACCACCCATCCATCTTCCTGCAGATCATATCAGCATTTGAATCACTTCAGAACTCGCTAGCTGCAAACAAAGAACAGTACAACACACAGATATATATTTACATGATTTGAGTGATATTATTCCACTGGTTGAACTTGGATGTGAATGAAAGCAAGATAGTGAAGGTAAGAACTTTTTTCTTCATTGAAAAAAAAATTGACATGTAAGAAGGTCTCTCATCAATGTTTTTGGTTCTCATCTAACATGACAGAAGTACATCAATCGGGAGCAAATAAACCAAATAGATGCTAGATCAGCACATATAACACAAGGACTGAAGACTCCTTACATGAATCTCAGTGTTACTATTCATCAACCGATACTCGTGCATGATCCAGTCAGTCTTCTTGCCATGTGGCGCTCTGCCAATGTGGAACACCAGGGTCTTCCTCAAGCCGTTCCTCCTGGAGTTGCCAAAGAATATGCCCTTGTCCCTCCCAGTTGCCTTCCAGAACCCCACTGTTGTGGCGCGGTTCATCCTTGTCCCTGTTGGGTACTTCTTGTCCTGTCCTTGTGGCTGAAGAAGTACCACTCGTTTTGAGGCCTGGTGCCTATTATGCATCTTTCTGCCATGCTCTGTGTAATATTTGTGTGAGTTAGCTATATATTTCTTTGAATCAAATCTAGCTTGCTTTGCTGTTTGCACCCAAAATGACATCTATACATGTATTTACCTTTGAGATCCCAGGGTTCAAAATTATTATTGAGACCAATCTCCCTTATGACATCAAGATCTAAGATGCACCCCATGCATGCTGCAAATGGAATCAAAATTAAGTTGCTTCAAATTGCGGCATTCTTATATACTTTCCTGCTTCCATAAAGCTAACAGAGCAAAGGGAAGAGACCAAACTTTGGAAATATCCTTTGCCTGATTGTAGCTCAGCTCCTCAAAAACAACTGATGAGTATGGAGACAGGCAAGAAAAATAAGAGGAAGGTGATGGTACCAGGAATAAGGATGTATGGCTGCCATATATGGAGTGGGGTGTGAGGTAGGGATATCAAGTCCAAGATGCTAACCAAAGACAAACTCTGTATATCCTGTGGCAGATGGTTTGAGCTGTATAGTAGTTTTGGATTGATTGATGGGAGCATTGACTATATACTGATAGGCTCAGTCTCTAACAGTAAGGTGTGTCCATGCGATTATTATATGCACGTATGTGTCTTGGCTGATTCTGGAAGGACAAAATGAAAAAAAGGGTGTGCTGTCCTTGAACAGGGGACCTGCCCCAAAACTGGCCCCAGAACAAGCAATCAGGTGTCTCTATCTACAAGACTGTCATTATTGTGTGATTTTGCAAATTTGCTCTTGCAAAACATGGTCAGTTTATCATTTCATCTGCATGGTGCTGGTATTGTTCAGCCTTTGTCCCTTAAGCGTAGTTCCTTGGTAATATGTAATAGAGGATATAGCAAGGGTGCACTTGAAAATTTTTACTGACTTAGTTAACCTGTAATATAGGCTTTGCACGAGGGAGTCAAGGCGAACATGGGAATTAAACCTCCTGCTCCATCTTTCCAAATCCCAACGTCTCTATTCCTCTTCTATTCCCTTCAGATCTATACAATATTTCATGATCCTTCAGATTAAACAATCTTTTACTCTTTGTCATATAGTAACAGGCACTGCAGATACATTTCTTTACTAGTCCCAATTAGGGAACTAAGGCTCCAATGACCTAGCAAAGGTAAATCTGAAATTACTGACTTTGTATGGCATCTGATCTTGAAACTTAACTATAGGAGTAGATACCTGCAGAGATTCAAAAGAACATCAGCACGGAACCCATCGTTTGAACCAATGGCAGTAAATAATAAACAAATATATGTGACAGTTAAAATAAAAAACAAAGAATGCATTACTAGCCTTATGATTATTTGGTAACAGAAGATGCCTTTTGAATTTACTAGCAATTTGTACACAGATATATATAACAATCAGGAACATTATACAGTAAATATGCAACCAAAAAAACTTAATGCGCATGTCATATATAAAGGACTAAAAACATCTTGAATAAGAAAATTCAAGAAATCTTTAAAAGAGATTGATTTCAGTGCAGGATTTTTGCTTAGCCTCTGCCCCTTGGTACATGCTCTGTTTTCTTTCTCAATTTCTTGTAGGATCTGTGCAATCCCAATACTTAGAAAGGGCTAGCTAGTTTTTACACCCTCAGTTCACCGATAACTCTCAATTTTGACACTTACTATTCTGGCAGAAAATCTTAAATTATTTAGATAAATAAGATAAGAAAATGGAAAAATGGGTTTACCATCATAATATAATAGAAACATAGCTTGTAGTATTTGTACATACACTTGCGGAAAAAATATCCAATGTTTGAATAGTCAAAGTTGATTCTTATTTGTGAGTGGGAGTATAAGGGCTGGCAGGCAGATTCCTCGCCAGGCAACGATTGTGACCCCGGGCGGACGAAATCCAATGCCTGGCGTTGCTTGCCTGTGCCAGGCAGATCTCCAGTAGAGCATCCAAACAAGCCCAACTCTGTTGGAGTGGGATAGAGAACATGTGCAGCAAGCAGCATAATGACCTGAGCATTTAGTGAATATATTAATGCCCTGAGCATTAGCAAATAATGCAATGTTACCAAAAAGTTTGTCAGTCTGCGCTGTGGAGCACAATGTCTGCCTTTACCTGAAGTATGAATTTCAGGGATACATGTCGGGCTTTGGCCTCTTCCCTGTTCACCCGTTGCATTATTTGTCTGTATGCTGACTTCTAACATCTGTGCTTCTTAGTACCTTGCCTTATACTTGGTAAATAGATTTTGATTAATCTGGTGTGAGCCTTGGATACATTAGTTTTAGGAGATCACTATGTGGGTACTAGAGTATTGTTTGTATCCTGATCAGTGATTTCATCTCTTTCTTGATGAGGGGCAAACCAAATATTTGTGTGTGGAAAGAAATAGCCAAATATTGCTAGTAGCTGTTCAGTTGTGTATTATGAAAACAAGATAAATCAGCATATGTGATACTGTATTTTGGGTTATAAACTTGGCATGTCTTTCTTCAAGGGTCAATGCTCATAATATTCATTTGTTTTTCCAATAGGGAGTTAGAAGAGAAGTGGGCAACCACGCAAAGGTTTTGAACAAGTTTTGGATCCTCAAAGAGAAGGTACCTCTTGAGTATTCTGAAGTGGACATGGTTTCCGAGTTTGCTTCCGTTACTGAGGAGGCGATTTCAAATGTGAGCCCCTCGAATCGCAGTTCTAGTACCGAATCACCAAGGGTGAATGGGCTCCATAGTTCAGAACCTGAGGTAACTAAGATGACAGAGCTGAAGCAGGCTTACATAGAGGAGAATTACCGGTTGAGTGAAAATGTTGGCCACACGGAGCTTCAGGTCACAGTCGGCGCCTTGTTAGGTTTTGCTGTAAGCTTAGCAGTATACGCGACATTGTAGCACAGACATTTTTACGTCATTAATTATTTACTACACTTTTACACTCGTACAAAAATAGCACAAGCGATTGATTGTAACAAGCATTCAATCAGAGATGCCTATGCTCATTTCACATTTAGTTTCTGTAACCGAATACTCCATCTCCCTAAGGAATGTCAGTTTTGTACATCGACATGGTCTCTAAAAACAACTTTGACTACTTATTTTTGTTATAAAATGTTTGTGAAATATAGTCCATGTACACTTTCTATAAAACTACATTTCAAAATGAATATACTTACATCACTTTCATATTTTCAAACTCAATTTAAAAGAATTTATGTATAGTCAAGTTTAAAATGTTTGACTTAAGACAAACCCAAAACGACGTTATTTAGGAACATGGAGGTAGTATGTGAGTTCCTTCTGCCATTTCAATAGGAGTGAATGATCTGTCATGAGATGATGACCTTTGTGCCCCTTCTTTTGTGAGTTGTGACACTGACGCTTACATCGAACATTGCAGCAAGGAACAGCTAGTCGCCTAGTCCTGCTTATTTCACGCAATTCCTGTCCAAGAAACTGTAAACAAAAATCTGGCTGCAGGTGGCTGGTGGTACACACAGGTTGGCATATAGTAGTAGTTTTATCTTCTCCGTGCACGCACGAACTTTGATGCACGTGCCTGAAGCAATTAACTAGCCATGGCTTTGCACTGCTGCTGCAAGCTCGGGATTGCGATGTGATATGGCATGCAGGAAGAACCGTAACGCTTCCGGCGTTGCCTTGTTTCAGTGGAATAAATAGTTCATTGGTCCCAGTAAACAAAGGATCTGGATGAAAGCCTCCCAAGGAGGAAGATGGAACTGTTTACTTCAGACGTATAAAGGAAATTTCAAGTGCTTGAATAAAACTCAAGGGGAAACCTTCTGTTGTGTTCTCCCATATACAGGTGGAGTGGTTGATCGCTAATTCGTTACATGTGTAGTCTTCTATACTCCCCACTTATGAAATGCCTCCTCCATTCGAAACTATAAGATGTTTTGGTTTATATCCAAATAAGCAGCTTTTGCTAAGCATTTAGATATATATCGTCTACATACATAATAAAAGTAATATACCTAAAAAAGCAAAAAAAAATGATGTCATATTATAAATTAAAACAAGGGATTATATAAGATGTTTCCGCTGTCGCCGGTTATCCTAAGCTTTACCAAATTTAGAGAAAAGAGGAATAATTTTGACAATATTAAATGAGCTTCATATTAGATACACATTCTGAAACTATTTAATTAATTACCTTTTTGATAGGTAAATGTTAATACTCTTGTTTCTATAAACTTAGTCAAAATATAGTACCAGTTCCCTTAGGACAACTGAAAATCCCATATACTTCAGAATGGAAGAATATATACCAAAGCGTTGAATTTGGGTTTCTAGAATGTTTAACAATATAAATTAAATTTGAGTGTTCTTGTCACACTAAATTTAGTGGAAACTATTGTGCATTTAACAAATGTGAGCAACCTATAGACGCCGGTTTGCTGGTCTTGGTTTCTTGTTGCTCAGTAGCTCATCCTATACTTTTCAAGACCGACATAAGGCAGAAATGTAGCAAAATAAGCACTAGAAGCTCCTATGTTATTGTTTCTCGATTTGTAACGCAATTCTAATTATACTGTTTGATGATAGACCCAAATGAATGATGGAGGACACAGAGACATCAAATCGATCACATACACTACACCAGCCAACTTTTTTTTCTGACAGCCAAGACCGTCAGGGAAAATGTCCAAAACCGTCAGGAAAGACTTTCCCTGACGACAACCGTCAGGGATAAGCCGTCACAAGAAAAACATCAGGGAAAGTCTATTTAGAAAAAAAATAAATGAGAATGTGTAGTGCTTTAATTGGTGACCATGAAGGCATGAACAGATATATATGCTCCTATCCTATATTATTAGTTCAACAACCAAAATAGCAATCAGTAGTGGGGATTAGAGTTGGAAACAGATGCAATATGTTCGAGAAAACAAATAGAAGTTCTTGATTGACCGGGCCATCTTTTCACTTTTTTTCTCCAAAATCACCTAACAAGCAACCCTAAGCCAAAATGGAAACATCAAAAAGATCCTCTTGACCAACCAAGCAACCACAGTATATGGCATTCCATGCCTGCATGTCCCAAACAGTTGCAGCATATATATACATTTAGAAGCACCAAATTAAACTTCATACGAAGTAGACCGAATTAAGCAGTCTAGTAGTCAACCAAAAACCTAGCTGATCTGGTCGCTGCTCAACAAGGTAGCTAAACTTGAGGTCGATCAAACTACTTGGGGAACCTGAGGAGGTCGGCCGTCTCGCCACCGAGGTACTGCAGTGGAAGCCTCTGCAAGGACGAGGACGACGACGAGCCTCCGAGTTCCATGAGCTGCTGATGGTATGCCGGCATTGGGGAGGCAGATGCCGCGGTGACCTTGCCGTGGAAGAGCTGGTCGAGGTTCTGGTGCGAGGCAAGGAGCTTGTCTAGGATCGACCAATCTGTCGTGCCAGCGAAGCGGTCGACACCACCTCCAGCGCCACCACCGTGGACGTGGTGGAGCATCCCGTCACTGCCGTTGGATGTGAGCTTCGTCAGGTTCTGCGAGCACTCAACGTCGAGTGAGTTCATGGCCATGGCGATGCCGGGATGGCTGGGGAGGAGGGTTGGCACGGGTTGGTCGGCGCTCATCAGCTGTGGGAGCTGCATGGAAGGGTCGAAGGATGGGAAGTCATATTGCATGAGGTGAGGGTTGTTCTTGTGCTCTGTTGGCAGGGAGCTGCCGGAGATAGGAACAGGAAAAGGCTGGAGCTCATCGTCGTCCAGTGCGGCCATTTCAGCCGGATTGAGGCCTCTCTGGTGATAGCTCTTCTTCTTGAAAACCCTACACACCACCCATCCATCTTCCTGCAGATCATATCAGTGTGTTTGAGTCACTTTGCAACTCTCTAGCAAGAAACAAATCAAAGAACAGTACAATACGGTCACACAGAGAGGTATATTTACAGGATTTGAGTGACATTATTCCATTATTAGTTGAACTTGGAACCGAATGAAAGCCAGGTAGAAATTTTTTTTTGGTTTAAATAAGAAAAAAATGACATGTGAGAAGATGGTGTCTCTCGTCAATATTTTTAGTTCTCATCAGCACAAATAACACAAGGATAAAGGCCCCTAGCATATTACCGGAATCTCAACGTTCTCTTCATCAAGGCGGTACTCGTGCATGATCCAGTCAGTCTTCTTGCCGTGTGGTGCCCTGCCGATGTAGAACACCAGGGTCTTCCTCAAGCCGATCCTCCTGGCGTTGCAAAGGAAGATGGCCTTGTCTCGCCCAGTCGCCTTCCAGAACCCTGCCGTTGTGGCGCGGTTCGTCCTCGTCCCCGTTGGGTACTTCTTGTCCTTGTGGCTGAAGAAGTACCACTCGTTCTGAGGCCCGGTGCCTATTCTGCACCTTTCTGCCATGTTCCGAATATAGGAAAGATTTGTGTGAGTTATCTCGTTAATTTGAAAAATTTAGGTCTAGCAACATCAGATCTAGCTTGCTGCAGGTAAGTATATATGTTTGCAGCTTGCACCAACAAATGACATCTATATATACATGTATTTGTTTACCTTTGAGATCCCAGGGTTCAAGCTTATTGATATCAATCTCCCTTATGACATCAATATCTATGGGCTCATAAGCAACCTTCTTCCTCAGGTAGTAGTAGAGGAGCTCCTCATCGGTCGGATGGAAGCGAAAGCCTGGTGGCACTGACAGTGGTCCACCGCCCGGATGCATTCTTCCTTGCTGCGAAACCTAGCTAAGATCTAAGAAGCACGCCATGAATGGAGCAAATGAGAAACAAATTAGATGCTTCAAATTGCAACATCCTTATATACTTTATTACTCCTGCATAAGGCTAATAGAACAAAAGGAAGAGACCAAACCTCGGAAATATCCTTTTGCCTGATTGTAGCTCAGCTCGTCAAAAGTAACTGATGAGATGTGTATGGAGACAGGCAAGAAAAACAAGAGGAAGGTGATGGTACAAGGGAAAGGGATGTATGGCTGCCTTATATGGAGTTGGGGTGTGAGGTAGGGATATCAAGTAGTCCAAGATGCTCACCAAAGACAAACCCTAGGTTTATAAAATATATTTAGCCTGTGCATGGCAGACGGGTTTGAGCTGTATACTCTAGTTTTGGATTGATTGATGGGAGAATTGACTATATACTGATAGGCTCACTCACAGCAAGGGTTAAGGGGGTGTCCATGCGTGTACATGGCTATTTGCACGTACGTGTGGCTTGTTTAGTTTTCTAAATTGGGGTCAAAATTTTTGTAGCAAAACTTCTGTAGCATTTTTTTTGTATTTAATAAAAATTATCTAAACTTTGACTAATTAGGCTTAAAATATTTATCTCATAAAATACAACCAAATTATGCAATTAGATTTTGATTTCATCTATATTTAGTACTCTATGCATGTACCGGTATTTTAATGTGATGAAGAATCTTATTTTTTATAATGCCAAATGCTAAAATTAGGAGTCTAATTCGAAAAACTAAACAAGGCCTGTGTCTTGGCTGGTTCTGGAAGGACCGAACGAAAAAAAGGGTGTGCTGTCCTTGAACAGGGGACCTGCCCCAAAACTGGCCACAGAACAAGCAACCAGGCGTCTCTTTAAACAACACTGTCATTATTGTGTTATCCTGCAAATTTGTTCATGTGAAACATGGCGAGTTTATCATTTCATCTGCATGGAGTTTCTGTTGCCTATCCCTTTTTGGCCTAGCTATTGGTTCCTAGCTAGGTACTGTGTATGGGTAAATTTGTTGTAGGCGCGCATGCCATCTAATTTGCTCAACATGAACACATATCCACATTATCTTTGCTAGTGGTTTATACAGATTTACCCAATGAGTAATACAGGATATAGCAATGGTACGGTGCATCTGAAAATGTTCACTAAGCCCACAACAAATTTACACAATGTGTAATATAGGATATAGCAGTGGTGCATATGAAAATTTGCAGCGACTTAATTATTTTTAACCTTGGAATATAGTGTTGCACTAGGGAGTCAAGGGGAACATGAGAATTAAACCTCCTGTTCCTTCTTTCCAGATCCCAATGTCTCTATTCTTCTTCTATTCTCTGTAATCTAGCTATAAATTATTCCATGATACTCCAGACTAAACAATCTTTTGTTTACTGTTTCACACATATGTATATATTAGTACTGCCGATATATTACTTTACTAGTCCTAATTAGGGATCTAAGGCTCCAATAACCTAGCTATAGGTAAATTTGAAATTACTGACTTTGCGTACTTGAAACTTAACTAGGAAGGAGTAGATATATACCTACCAGAGATTCAATATATAGATAAATTAGACGCGTGCACGCGAGAGAGAGTAAATAAGAATTATATGTGTTATGCTTAAAGCCAAAACAAAAGAAACACATTATTGCCAGTCATATTTGCTACACAAAATTATAAACAAAAATGCCTTTTGAAATTTAGTAGCTAGCAATATGCATACAGATATACAGTATATATAACAATCATGGAAAATATATATAAACAACTACTCCTTGATTCTGTTCCATATTTTAAGTCGTCATTCTTTGTTTTTCTTCTTGTGCCTAAATATATATTATGTCTATATATATCATAAAAGTTGTTATATCTAAAAAATCAGAATGGCTTAGAGTTTGGAACGGAGGGAATAGTCATTTTAAACAGCAATGAATTTGTATATATTTACCACGTTAGGGGGCTAGGAAATGGACTGAAAAGCACAATGGTTTATTATTGGAAATGCTGCACTGTGCTCAAGGTCGTGCATCGGGAAGCAAGCAACGTAAAGACACGGTTATAGAAAGCCAGGGATCGATCGAAGACATGAAAATTTCCACGCACGCATGCATATACACGAAAATCGAGATCCACCTTGTTGTGTTCACGCACCAAATTGCTGCCGCGTCGTTTGCTGATCCAAATCGCAACGACTTGCTCTATTAAATCAAGCGAGCATCATAATTCATAAACCGTGAAATTTGACTTGCCCGTAGAATGGGTTTATAGTATATTACATTAAAATTTCCGTATATACGGTAAATCTGCTTTCAATCAGAGAACCATTAGCTAGGAACCGAATGGCATTTCCATCCTGCTTCTAACCAGATGGGGGGAGTTCGATGTATGATTTCGTATGCGGGCCAACGTCGAAGTTTGACCAAACATGGTTACGTACCTGGTAATGTTCAATAAATTAATTGGGTCTCTTATTGCAGGCTGAAGGGATCCTTACGCAATCTAGTGAGCTCGCCCCGATGCACCAAATGGCCGTAGCTACATGAACCTAGTCAACCAAGAACGTCGGCTGCTACCTAGCTGCATGGCTCGCACGGGGAATGAATTAAAACAAAAATCATAAACGATGTTCTTCTTATGTGGCCAGAGTGCAGAACATAGCGATGCAATCTTTTTTTTTTAAAAAAAGAATGTTTGGACGAGGATTTACCGATCGCTGCCGTGCCAAACTATCAGGTATTGTGAAGCAGATTATGCTGCCAGGTCATAAGCCGGATGCGGGCAACAATTGGAAAATCCTATTCATCCGGCAGTGAAGACTCGTCTCACTGCTGGTTCAACTCACAAACCAGCAGTGGAACAACACTATGGGTTCAAGACAAGAACTGATAGTGCCAATAGGATTATCATTTCTGGTTAATAACACTGCCAGATCGATAGTGATATATGAATATCTCAGCATCCTTCTCAGTACATCACTGCCTTTTTGTTGTTTAACCTGGCAGTATAGTGGCCTAGCTCAGTACAAAACCTCTGCATCCTTCTCCTTACTTCTGTCCGGCCGAGCACACCCATCCAAGGAGGCATCTTTCTCCACCTCCAAATTGTTGTGTCCATTCTTCACAAATTGCTTTGTGGCTTGGGTTTTATAGAATGGACACGATCTCCTTGCTTTAACGTGGGTAACTAGCAATCCTTTGAATTTATAGCTTGCTTTGTTTCTTATATTGTCTTTGATTCGCTTCTATACCCCCCGTCATCATAGGTTTTGACCCTCAGCAGTAAACTGTCGACAGTGATGGTAACAGTTATCACTGCCAGCTGTGAACGTCATGGTGCAATTTGATCCGGCGTTGATGATCCTATAATCATTATCTGTTTATAAAATAAATGAGAGGTGATGAGCTTTTGGTCACTGCCACCTAGCTTTATGCACTGCGGGTGTTGACGGTTACTTCACCACCGGTCAGTGGTGTGTAGTTCGGTGGTGATGGACGTTTTATCACCACAGATCATTGGTCCAATCAGGCGTTGTTATATTAAACAGTTGGTGATCTCTACTAGATCACTTCAATAGGTTGAGCTAGCAGTAATTATGTACATGCAATTATGCTGATCCTCAATTATCCAAATGTGGCAATAACACAATGGCCATTCAAAATAATTTAAATAGAGCAGATCACTGCAATTCACATTGAAGTTCACTTTTACTTGGCTAATGGCTAGAAATAGAGATGCAACCAGAAGGGAAACAAGTTCTCCAATGTGGTGGCCATAATAGAACAGAAGTAGCAGACAACCACACATGGAACAGACGAACAACCGATGTCAATGGTGCCGAAAGGGGCAACATGTAGAAGAGAACAAACTTGCAGGAGGTGGCAACGGATGGGAGGAAATCGTGACTTGGTCCTTTTTTCTATTTACCATGGAAACCTTTAGTTATTCAAATTAATGGTCCAAAACAAATCGGTTTTTGATAGAAATTCATTTGTTATCTGAACATGGCCTATTAGTAGTCAAATGTATTTGTTTCAGCAAGCTCTGTGTTGATCGAGTGGAGCAAAGAGGAGAAAATTCTATCTTTTTCGTAAGTGAAATGGACGATCGATGACCGTAGTTGTGTCACTTACGCAAAAGATAGAATTTTCTCCTCTTTACTCCACTCGATCAACACATTGATTTTATAAAATTCTGGGTGTCACACTCATAGTGCGAAGCTCCATGATACAACCGTGCCACGATGGACGCCGGTAGTAATACCAAAGAAGGCCTCATAAATATCGCGCATGGTAATTTTCTATATTTCCTCATGTGTCGAGGTTATTTGGAAAAGCAAAGTTAGCCAAGTTAATGTAGTGGCATACCAAAGGACATATAAATGATAAAAAGTTTAGGAACTGCGTGATGGATTAGATCGGAGGACCATCAATACTATGTGAAGGACCGAAAAGGCGACCAGAGGGGGGTGAATGGGAGCTTGAAAAATTTTCCTGCAAAAACTCTCGAGCCCCCCTCGAATAAATGCGAGACCCTCGAACGGAGAAGAGAGACCCTCAAACGGAGAAGAGAGACCCTCGAGTAGAGAAGAGATTCTCAAACAGAAGAGAGGCCCTTGAGCGTCGACAAGTAAGGAGGGACCCTCGAACGAAAAGAGAATGACCCTCGAACGGAAGAGAGACCTCGAACGAAAAATAAAGACCCTCGAACCAGTACCCTCGAGAGAAACGAAAATCAGAAACTAGACATCGGGTAGAAGCATCTGGTAGGAAACGAGACAGAGATAAAGACAGAGAGAAAAGCTAGTCGAAAATAGGTCAAGCCCTGGTAGGAGCAGAAAGCTGATCGAGAAACCTATCGGGGGACCCTCGACAAAAGTGACGGAAAAGTTCCGATTCGAACGACCCCTGCCTCGAAGAGATGGTATAGAAGAAATTCTTTCGACGTGGGCCTCGACAGAGGAGACAGAGAAAAATCCGAATCGAATGACCCCTCGCTTGGGCCTCGATCTCAACCTTTAGACCCTCGACTGGATCTACTCGAACCCTCGACAAAGCTACTCGAGTCACAGCCTCGAACTCTTGACCTCCAAAACACTCGACCCCTCTATCCTTGAACCCTGAACAACTGACCTCAGGAACTCAGCAAACGAAACAACCCGCTCGACTGTTAGACCCTCGAGAAAACCTACGAAGGCTCTACTGGAAAGACACCTCCGTCGACTGTAAACTCTAGACCCTCGATCCCTGCCTGGAAAACCCCAAAAGATGAACTGCTCTGTTAAAGACGGTGAAGAAAACCAGGAGGACCTCGAGTCAAGCAAAACTGATCGACTTAGGGCTTCGCCCTGAGAGATCGAAACCTAATTTGTACTCCATCGAAGAACTATCAGACTGAAGGAAAAACACGCAGTTTTACCCAAAACAATTAACTTCCTCCAACTTCCCAAAATTGCGATGCTCGAGTGGAATTGATCCAATCCTTCAGCGGATCTAGTTCGTCACTCGACAAAGCATCGATCAATGCAAAAATATCGAGCCAAAACACATCAAAAGCTACGAATCGAAGTTCGTTCACAGAAGGTCTACGGGGCACAAAAATAGGACAACTTCACAGATCGAACGTAAAAAGGCCAGAGGGCACGAGGAGGATTCGGGCCTCCATTCCCACAAAATATCTCACAGATACATAGGAAAGATTCTTGTTCTTGGACCTCTACAAGAACAGAAACACACGCACACACAGCTGCAGCGGCGGCGGCGGCGTAGGTGGGAAAAATAAGGGTAACAGAAGAAAGTGAAAGAGGTACATACTCCAGGTGCTGCCCACCTATATTTATAGACCCTATGCTATACCACTACTACCCCTAGGTTTTTATTGGAGAGAACCACCTAGCCATGGGCACTGTGGTCCAACTCAGAATTTCCTGATCCGATGGCCACCGCGCCTTCTCACCGGTAGTCTTGCCTCGACGCAATCTCTTCGATGCCGCCACGTGCCATCCGTCCACACTAGGACCACCCGGGTTTTGAGGCCTAAACCCGCGAAACCCGCCACCGATGGTTTTAGGCTAAACCACCAAACCGTCCGCGAGTAGCGTAGCCATACGCATCCCCCGCCGATGGTTTTGAGGATAAACCACCAAACCTCCTCGCGAGTAGCGTAGCCCGTACGCGTCCCCCGCCATGTACACTTGCACTGGTCGATGTCCCAAGTGCCAGTCACCGCGACCGACCACCTGGTCGTCTGGTCCCTCGGTCCAAGCCTCGAGTCCGCCCTTCACCACACCTGGTCCGTCAGCACGGGACACCTCTACTTGACCTTCACCCGACCACTGTCGTCGCCTCCGGACTCCACACCTGCACATCACCAGCCAAGAGACACATTTCGGCACGTAACCTTGTGCCAGGGGATCAGTGAACCACCAAGACGAACCACCAACCAAAGTGTTGGACATGTTGACAATCACTCATCACGCACCAAAAGATGCTACACTATAATATGGAAAATCATGTGTCCGCACTATTTGTGGAATGTCTCAAACTGTTTGTGGAAAGTTTATAAAGTTTTTCTAGGAACAACTAGACTTCTATACCTTTCATATGCCGCTGGAATAACCTTTTTATTAGTTCTGAACTGGGAGATATAACTGTTGTAAGTTGAAGTTTCGGCGCTATCTAGAATTGTAAGCAGTCTCTGTTCTCCTCGTTTTTGACTAATTCAGAATCTGGAAATTGTACAATATAAAACTTGTAGACAATTTCATAAGATTTTCAACCATGTTCAAGAATAAATTCTAGATATGACTGTTTTACCAAAACTAATATATGTCAAGATATGACGGTCTCCAGAGGATGACTTTGACTTTATATTTTTATAAAAAATATTTATTAAAAAGTGATATATGTATAGTTTTACAAAAGTATATTTCTGTAACATGCTTTATTTGTGATTTATATTCTCAATCAATGCTGTTCAAGATGACTTTGTTTTACCTAACTAAAGGGATTATAAAATTGCTTTCATCTAACTTCAAGTCATCATATGAAAAGTTATGATTTTTTTTAGGTCCTCTACTTGTAGAGGCTGTATCTTCTGATGACCGTCTTTACAAAGGGTGTTTTTTTGAAACCATTGTAGTAGTGTTAGCGGATGACACATGTGATCAGGCGTAAAGAGACAAACATGACTCTTCTTTGGATCATGCCAACAATTCCTTTTCCCTAATTCTCTCCAACTACTCCACTCGTGTGATCAGTCTGCATCGATATTATTTTTTCCATAGTTGTTCAGTCTCACACGCGTGCATGCACACATATAATTTTTTTATATGAGTGTATATGACCGCGATATAATCGATGATTGTTTTGCTTATTGGCAGCTAGCTCTTAGTTTGACCGTAAAGTTTCAGTAACCTGGAAATGGATAGACAAATAAACTATTGTGGTCAAGAGCCAAGGATCGCAAGTCAGGGTTTTGTGGAGTATCCTTGATTCTTGAATCATTTTGACTTTGTCCTTTTTCTGAAAGGAACGAAATCGCAATGCCTTTTTTTTGAAACCTCAATCATTTTTTTTCAAAACATGCCTGAGCATGCATTTGTATTTCGTTAAGGGACAAGAGTACAAAGCAAGAACCTACAAAGAGTTGGCCAAACGATCCATAAGAAATACACGACGACCATGAGCTTAAAACGAACTCTCATCAGCTCTGAAATGGAACACTCTCAGCTTTGGAAAACTGAACAAAGAGCGACAGTTTTCACTGAACCCAGTATTCGGTTCTACACTGTATGCATGCCGTGCCGGCCCTCAACAAAAAACATTAGCGTCAAATCAGTGCGCCTGTTGATGTATAGTCGTAGCTCTCATAAGATCATCCACATTCCACAAGGTGATGAGCACGCAGCAATCAAACGGCTCCTTGACGAAATCCACCATCGCTGAAAGATTGATCATCGTGAGAAGTTAAAGCCTGAAGCCCTACTACCACACGCCACGGCTAAAATGGCTCCTCGACGAAATCCACCATCACTGAAAGATCCAAAGCTGATGTTACCATTGCTTGTACCACCGTCATGAAGACCCATTCTTACCCAACAATACTAATCCCCAGCAGCTTTCAGGGCTTTGCTGTCATGCCAATATAATTCTGAAGGGAAGACCTCTAACACCTTGCCTAGGTGACCATAGCCTGCTTTCAACACATCACTTGAACTATCCCATATGACAAAGGCCCAATGCAACCTCCCAATCTTAAAGCAACCTGAGAGGCTCCATCACAGTTGATTTTGAGCACTCCAGCTGACGTTCTCCATGTTCGTTTTAGGGTACGCTTGACAGGCCTCTGTCTCTCCTGTCTCAACTAGCTCCTCTATGTTTCTGTGCCATGGGTTGCATTGGCCGTCGTGGTACCCGTACCATACCGCATGGTCAGAGGGATCGCCGTCCCAAACACACACCCTTAATCTTTCTGAGAGACCAACATCTCAATGAAACGACTTTCATTACTAATTGCGGTATGAAATCAGCCATTAATTCTCTTTTGATTGATAACATAAGCAGCCAATTTTTGTGACATGATTATTAGACATGTAAGAAAGTAGAAATGGAAATCAACCACAGAACTCTAATTTACAGATTCATGACATGGAAATACACGATTGAATATACTATGGTTGAATTTAGCACTATATATATTGATTTAATAAATTTATTTTCATACAACATGCAAATAGGTCGAGATGATCAAAGCTCACAATATTGCTTCTTTCCAGTTCGTGTATAAATATCCATGCACATTAAACAAAAGGGGCAGCTAAGCAGCCATACGTTAGACCCTAGTATTGTCGCACTACTGGACTATACGTCCTGCATGCATCTGCAGGCTCTTTCAGCACCAACTCTCCCGCTTCATGACGACAACCTGCATGATTCCTTCCCTGTCAACAAACCAGCAGGAGGGAGCCTCTATGACACACATCCACGGCTCAGATCAATCTCTACAGCTAGGAAACAGGGCAACTAGAACCATGCTTGTTGCAGAAGCATCATTATATTGTCGTGTGCCTTGGTAGATTCGTTCTTGCTCCTAGGCATCTGAGCTGCCAACAATGGATTATACACCTGCCCATGCACCTCGTAGTCAGGCAGCTAGGGTTTTACTATAGAGCCATGTCATGGATGCTATCTTGAGAACAAAGCTACGTACCATACTCTTGATTGTTTGTTTGGTAGATGTAGCTAATATAATTTGTTGGTACGATCGATGCGCATAAGTCTGTCCATTCTGTTTCTACATAAGCAAGGGGTGGTAATTATATTGAGTACACAGTAAGTTTTGAGTATTGTTCACTCCAGCTTAATTAATTTATCAATTTGATGATGTTGTGCAAAGTATTGTAGCTAGTCTACGTTTGAATTGTAGCTGAGTTTCACTTAGGGAAGACAATTATAGATAAATGTTTCTTCGTTTTCTGCTTGTTTAATTATGAGTGTACTTTTTATCACATAAGTACTATACTAGCATGCCGTCATATATTACTCAATGGTTCAATTCTCCATATTATTATTACATGATTATTACTTAAATGATCACATATACATATAATCCTCTTAATGAAATACAGGCATATAAGCCTGCTCTCGAAAAAAATTTGCATATACATATGTAGTCATCAGGTATCAGGTGTGTCAGGTTTGAAAGCAAAGCTTAAGAAGAGAACAACGCAAGCGGTACACTAAAGAATTCCATTAAAGATGCATGGTGTATATAGATGTGGTTCCTTTGAGATTCCATTATTTTCCAAGATTAAGTAGGTCCTATCTAGAAAATTTTCGTCCATCTAATCATGTATACGTATAAAGTAGTTTCTGTATCATAACTTGGCTGATCAAGCTAGGAATATACTGACAGCAGTTTTCCTTTCTAGATCATGTCATGTCTGTTGTCACTCGTTTTTTTTTTAAAAAAAATGAGCTTTATAACTCGGCTTTAAGAAAGCCGTGACTGAAACATCTTGCTGGGGTTACCAGCTACAAGAAACGCATACAAGATGCATCAGCTCCCCTCGAGCTCCTATCCAGAGAACCGACTAACAAAAAGGGTTACAGTTCCAGGTTCCAGACTAAAACTCTATTACATCTGAAGAAATAAGAACGCTTGGCTTGAAGTGCTTGAGCCACTCCGTAATTGTTTCTTTCGCCTGCTCCACCTTCAGCCTGTCCTTCTCCTTAAGCAACATCGACCACTTCTGCATAAAAGAGATTGCCAAATAGATAACATCAAGCGGTGATCTTGGAAAAATTTTCTCAATAGCCATCTTATTCCGAGTATTCCATAATGCCCAAGCAAAGCAAGCAAATAAAAACATCACCACCCGCGAAGACATGGGCCCCTTGCCCTGTAACCACATGCTTGATAGCTCATCCAGTGATCTGGGAACATTTTCCAAGTTCTAGATCTCTCTACACATACACCACATAAAAGAAGCTAGATGGCATTTGAAAAAAATATGATCAACAAATTCCAACCCATCATTTAAGCAACACTTCCCAGAACCCTTCCACCCTCTCACAATTAAGGACTGGGCAACTGGTAATTTATTATTGAAAACCTGCCACAGAAAAAAATTATTTTCATAGGAATTTTGCATCTCCAATATGTCAGTTGTCGCTCGTAAGCCCGCAAAGACAGGGAAAGTGAACTCCCCTTTTGTTCGCAAGTTGAAAACTGCATGTAGTCACGAATTGTGTGTGTACTAAGAATGAAGACTGAAATAGTTATTGTGCTTATGCTTGCAGCGAAGCGGTCAGCCCATGGGCCTCAATCATGTGTCACATCTTCACCGATCACAGGTCAGCCCAAATAAAATTAAGCATTAGTTTTAATTTCCTCTGTTAACAAGTCCATTTGTGGATGTCGCTGCCAAGAGTGACGTGCAAGACCAATACAATTAATTAATGTAAATGGCGCTCCTTTAATTTAATTTACTAATGTTTCCTTTTGCATTCAGGTTGTGGCCATCAAATTGGTCCACAAGCTCAAGTCAATTCAAAGTAGCCGCAGACAAATTAACAATCATATCCAAACGATGGCGCACAGCTCACATATTGTATATTACATCATCAACCAGTTAAGTATTCAAGGGCCACGTATCTGTCCGTTTTCTAGAAGCTAAGGGCAGCCAGAGCGAGCCATTTGGTCACAGGAATCTCGATCTCATGGAGTCATGGTCTGATTGGTCTCACACTCTCTCTAACGGCATGTATGATTGATCACGACATGGTGTAGTATTATATATAACAACTCCCTGCCTGACAGTCCCAGTCGATTGATCAGTCAACCGATCACATGATATGCAGGCATATCTTGAAGCTCTGGATCCACTGACCACCACAGAATGAATGCAGGCTAGCAGGCAAGTTTGACTGACCTCACTGATGTGATGTAGGCCATTTTGTATACTTACCGGCCGGTGATGTTTAATTCTGTCGATCGTGCGCCGCCTCAACCGCCGCTGAACACAACTGCTTCAGTTCTCCAGTGACCTCTAGCGCGTGCACCCATTCTGGGTAGGTGTCCTTCAATCCAAAGATGCCTCCACGGAAGAGACGACGTCGTCCTCAGATACCCGTATACTACCAATGCACAACGCAGCAAAAACTATGCTGGCCCAAAGATGCCCGGAACTAAATTTATTGTAATAAACTATAGATGTGAAAGAAGAAAACCATAGAAGTTGTTAAATAACGTCTACAGCTTTACTTGAATTGAGAAGAAACTTTGTGTAATTTTGGCTATTTTCTTTCTTACTTTTTTTCAACATTTGTTCCATAAAACATCTCCATACAATTCATTTCCCATCTCCCATCTATGAATTTAAGATATACATATACTTATATGAACTTTAGAAAGTTGTGAAATCTCAAATTCTAAACCAAATAACATAATTTCTTAAGTAGAATCCAATTCCTCTAAAATAAAGGGATTCAAATATGGTTTTTTTTCAAACATCTCAAGTGAATGAGACACATACTTCAAAACAAACCTTGCTCCAACAAGAAAAGTAGCATCAAAGACTTCATCAATTCTCCATGAAGTCGGGCCCCGAGCCCACCTTACTACCCCACGACTAATGGGCCACCACAGTCGCACCAACGAGGCTATCGCTAAGTTAGACCTATCGCTGAGATAACGTTTGCAATGTGTAGCTATTGCGGGCTATTGCAGAGGCAATGATTGCAAACCACTAGTGAGCATGGCTTGTCACCGCAGTGCTAGTCAAAAGTGTTATGCAACTAAGTTGGGTACCAGGAGCACTCCCAATGCTAGAAACCCTTGATAGTTTCTACGCCTATAATAAATTATATAGACACTACATATAGAAAACTATATTTTCAAGTGATAGTTTCTATGAAATATTTTTTATTCAATCATATGTCTTATCTCTCCATTATCTACCTATCACATTTGTTTATGTCTTGGTTCTCGTGCAGACATTATTTTTGATCTAAGAAAACCATAGGTGACATCCCCATTGACAGCGAGATGCCTATGATGACTTTGTGAGCTTTAAGATCTGCCGGCTCAGTCCTTCGAAGATGCTCATAGGGGTAGGGTTTATGTACGTGTGTTCATAGGGGTGAGTATGCGCTCGTGTTGTGGGCATCTAAGTTATACTGTGTAATCTCAAAAAAATAAAGAAACCATCTTATTTTCTCTTCTTTAATTGGAATGTCATATCATCTCTTTGCTTAGTTGGCACCCTAATTAATGAACATAGAAACCATATATAGTTGCATGGTTGGGAGTGCTCTAAAAGTGCTCAAATGGTTACTGATAGATTCAAAAGCGCCACAAATGTGTATAATCGTGTACATGTATACATAACAACAAACCTTGGGAAGTCATGTCATTGGTGATTGATCCACGTGTGTATCTGAAGTCAATTGATTCTTGCCCAAGGTGACATAAAGTTCACAAAACAAAAAGGTGAAAGAATTGAAAAAAGGTTTTTCTGAGGTGACCAAAGTCATTATTATTAGATGTTATATTAGTAGGGGTGGATGCAAATTGAGGAAAAGAGGTGCTAAGTACGCTGTGAAGCTCGGTATGATTGAATACATGTCTAATTCCTAGTATAAATGGAGTTATGTTAAGCAAGGGAAACACTATATTATACATATATATTTGCTGGAATTCACATTATAAATAGTTTTTCCAGGGGTATCTCTTGCTCGTGTTGGTTTCTAGGTTTGATTGATGAATTGAAATTAGATTATTAAATTTTCAAGTTGTAGCTATAGCCTTTAGTTGCTTTGCTAATATGTAGTATCTAGAAACTTGCTTATAATATTGATCTCACGGGCTACTAGTGTTTCTTATGTCTTAAGGATGAAGTTCAAAGATGATCTACGAGTAACCACATCAAGGTGAAATTTCGAAATGTGGTACCTTCTAATGGTAATCATATACACCTAGCATCATTATATGTAGTGTTAATTCACCCACAATTCCAATCTAACATATGTTCAAGCTTGAAACTAAACCTTTCAAGAACATATGCAGAGGGAGCTAACACCACCTTGTAAAACCTGTCCAATCTTTCCCAAGTAGTATTCATAATGGATAAGCAACAAAAGGTCCACCAAGTTAGCAATTTACACTTTGTTAGAATTTTTATCATTTGCGCCAGGATAGGTTAGGCCAACTAAGATAAAAAGTTGTAAACTAAGCTAAATTTTGTTTATAAGCTCAACATGCAAAGTGGAGGATTATTGTGAATTGAATGAGTCGATGGCTTAGTGATCGGAGTTGCTCAATCGAGCCCCCACGACCTGGGTTCGAGCCCAACTTGATGTAGGTTTCGTTCGCACCTGTGTTTTCCCCCATTTTCTTTGCAGCCTAAGCGTGCATATCCACAATGATCAAGGTGTCGTGCCCGTCTTGTTTGGAGTTTGATGCAAGTATCTCTTAGTCGCGTGTGTGTTTTTAGGTATAGGTGTAGTAGGCTTTGCTTATGTGTTAGTGTGCGTGTGTTCATGAGTGTGGTGTGAGTTAGTACACAAGCTCAGATACACACTACAACTTTCTTGAAGCGCTGGGGCATCAAAAAATTTACAAAGTGGATTCTCTGGATTGTACAATAATGGAGTTTTCTTTTACCACCACCTTCCACTAAAATTATTAGCCCAAAGACGCTGGCGGCGTTACAATAAACACCTACCCACTAGCCATCTCACCAATAAGCCTAGCCATTTGTCATTTTGCTATACTACCCTTCTCTCTCTAATCTGGCCTGTCCTAGCACCTCCATAAAGATACTCCAATTTTTCAAGGACAACTATGGACAAAAGCCTAATCCCAAGTTCATAGGTTAACTCATATAAGGTGAAGACTTTCGTGTGAATTGGCTTGTAGTCTAATGTTAGGATGGTCCAGTGGGACGCTACCCATCAGAGTTCAAATACTGGTGCTTGCACCTTTTTTTGGGATTTTCTCAGGATTTACCGGCGTTATGTATGAGCGTCTACGTTGTACTGTGTAATTTTAAAAAAAAGACAAGACTTTCCTAATATAGAGATGCAAGTGCAAAGAAGACCTGAGTTTACTACTCCCACAGCTTACACAAAAGAAAATTACGTAAAGTGCCCAGTTGTATTAGTTGTTACACTTGCTTCCCTGGTCTATTCAATGTTGGCAGGTACCAATCTACGCTACTTAATGATCATACATACTAGTAATAAAAACTAATAAATCCATCAGTAATTTTTGCGTCACCGTCACCACGCAAATGCAAAGTAGCGAAATGACGACAGGGCCGGGGGTAGGTTTAATTTCCACGGTCAATTCAACAGAACGACGTGCACCACTCACGCCCTGCAAGTACGTTGGATTCTGGTAAATCTTCCGGCATCGACCACTTGCGTGCTGCCGTCGGAAAAGTGATGGCGTTCGGCCTTCAGCGATGCTGCTGCAGCAGGAAACGAACGAGCTGCCCCGATGTGACACTAGTATTAGTAGACTGCTTGTAGAAGATAGAAGCTGCTATTCCGCACGAGCACTTGACTGACTCAGACTGGCCGGTCCGCCCCGTCCGGCTGACCGCCCGGTGTTCCGTGACGACCCGCACGGCCGCAACTTTGACCAGCCTCCTCCCAACTCCCCCGCAATGATGTGGCTTCACCAATCGCCTCGCACACTGACCGTCGGGGCCCAAGCGTGCCGGGTCCCGCCAATCAGTGGGCAGTGGGCAGTGGGCAGTGGGCGTACATGCCTGCTTCCTCCCGGTGGCTAGCTCGGCGTCGATGGCGGCTGAACTTATAAAAGCCGAGCAGCTTCCGCAGCCAGTTCAACACCAAATCACACAAATCACACAACACAAGTACACAACGCGAGAAAAGTGGATCGGTTTTGCACACGTCGACACCGTCTGGTCTCCGAGTCCACGAGCAGAGGCGGCGGCGGCTGCTCTCTGGACTTCACCTCTGGTCAACCTAGCTTCGCTTCGAGGTCTCGGCGCATGGCCATGGAGGTTCAGGGCACCAGGCGGCCACAGGACGCCGGCGTGAAGGTCAAGTTCATCGAGACGCAGTTCATCAGTTCCGACGCCGCCAGCTTCAAGGCCGTCGTGCAGCGCCTCACCGGCAAGTCCCCCACCGCCGCCTCATCGTCGCAGACGGCCCAAGCGCCGGCGCTGGCGCACCCGCAAAGGCCGCGCCGGTGCCGGCCGGCCTTCGTCGGCGCCGGGCAGCAGCAGCAGGCCGCCGGGTGGACGATAGATCAACAGGCTGCCGGCTACATGGCGATGGTGATGCCGGCGCCGAAGCAAGAGCCGCGTGGACTGGAGGACATGAACGAGCTCTGCGACTTCTCGGACCTGTTCTACACCACCACCACTGCGAGCGCGCGGCGCGACGGCAGCGGCAGCGCCTTCCCTTACTGAAATGGCAGAGGTGTCGTGTGTCGTGGGATGCTTGCAGTTTGCCATTGCCAATTTGCCCATGTCGCAATCGCAGTGAGTTGGGCACATTAATGATCCAGGAGCAAGTTGTGCAAGTAGAGTGTTTGAGAGTATGTACTTATTTTTTGGCTAGACAACCGCTGGTCAATGGGTGCGGTCACCACGCGCACACGCGCACGCCGTGTGCTCCTAGCCTAGGATCGGTTGCCCTGGAGAGCAACCTCCCTGTTGTGTACTATATGTACTCAAGATATCAATATACAGTGGTTTATAGGCTCTATTCTCTTTCTCTACATTGTATCAGAGAGTTGCAATCCTGCTCCGCCGCTCACCACCGCTGTTGCTCTTCTCTGACGAGCCCTCCCGTCCGCTGCCATGCCCACCATGGACGACACCGCTTCTTTGGCCTCAGCATTTCTAATGCCATCAAGTCATCTGTCAACAACTCTCCTCCGCCTTCTCTTCCTCCTCCTCCGTCAACGGTGATGCCCTTCCTCCTCCTCCTGTCGCTTTGCTTCTTTGATGCCTTCATCGGCAAGTTCTCTCGCAGCGACAACCTCTCCTCCCACCCGATGGCCGCCCAGCGCTGTAACAGTGGTGGACCCAGGAATTTAAAGCAGGGTATGCCCATGTCAAGAAAGTATTGGATGACTAACACAAAACATTCAAATGAACAACACAAAACCTACAAAGAACCAAATGTACTGCACATCTATAAATTTTCATTTGCAATTGAAAATGTCATTTAACAGAACATAGCAAAGGATAAGGGGATTTCATTTTTTATTACCTCAAAGTGGAAGCAAAGAACTCCAATCAGGTGGGGTGAGGCGGCGGGGCCGCACGGGAGCCGGGGAGCAGGCGGCGTGGCCACGCAGTGGGGCGCGTCGGCGACGCTAGCTTCCGCGCGGCTGCGCGGGCCGTAGGGGAGGCGTGGGCGGGCGGAGTGGCAGCAAGCGCTGTGGCGAGCGGTGCCAGCGGCACAAAATCTGTTGAAGTTGGAAGGCTCGAAGCTGCTGCCTGTTGTGGAACCCCTACGGTGGCCTGATGGATTTGGGGGACGGGGGAGTGGAATTGCCGGCCATGAGCCGACCAGATAGGCGTGGTTTTGGGCTGCTTTGAAGTTGGACGTGAATTACAGCCATAAAATGACAAAGGAAGGAAAAGAAACACAATTTTAACACCCTAACTATATTATACATGTATATACCTCAAATGCCTATTAAAATTTTTCACAAAAATGCAGGGTATGTCCGGGAATATCCGGGCACAACGGAGGTCCGCCCATGCGCTGTAACCCAGAGTGGCGCATCCATGACCAGTAAATCATCAGCTAGCTGTACAACTCCATCTGTAAGGGCCTCCTCGCCATCGTTCACACGACATACCTCACTTGGAACAAGATCCGTGACCGGTCTGTGACAACGAGTTGCGCCGTGCCATCTACTTAGAGGCCAAGTACTGCAACCTTGTCCAAGGTGACATGGACATCACGCAGTACACGGCCACCTCAAGAAGCTCGTCGATGCACTGCGCGACGTCAGGTAGCCCGTTCGAGAAATGAGCTAGGTTGTCAATCTCGTCCATGGCCTCAGCTCCAAGTACCGCCATGCGCTCTCGGTGATTACATCAAAGCAACCACCACACCACACACCTTCATCTTAGCGTGGTCCTACCTTCTTCTGGAAGAATAGTACGATAGGGAGCATGCCAAGATGGCAACATAGTATGACATGCTCATCATCAACGGTGCATGCCTGTTCACACCTGCTCCAGCCGATGGGGGCTAGCTCCAGCTTGGGATCCACCAACGCCGCCTCCAAGCCCATGGTGGTTCCTCAGAGTGCGCCCCCACGTTTTGACAACCATTGGAGTCATGGGTGCGGGCGTGGTCGTGCTAGTCACTTCCAACTCCACCCGCGCCCTGTAGGATGGACACCAGGGATTAACCCCTAGACTGGCATGGTGCAGGCATGGCCCGTGTCGTTGCCCGACCCTGGTGCCTGTGTGCTTGGCCCTCGCCTTGGCACCTCTCCACATCGAGCCTACTTCACTGGGCTAGGATCCTCTGTTCATGTTGGCTACCCTCCACCGCCTCCCTTGGATCCCTGGAACCAGCCGACACTGGTTGCCGCACTAAACACGAGCACCGTGACGTCGAGCAGCCGTCTGAGTGGTTTCTCGAAACGAGTGCATTGTCCCACATGGCCTCAAATGCTGATAAATTCTCAACTGCTCAACCCCTCATTTATTCCCCTCTGATCATTACTGTTGGAATGACGCCGTCATGTCGGTCACCCATCGGGCATCCACCTCCATCCCTACCACAAAATCCCTCACTTTTACTCAGCAATGTTCTTGTTTCTCCTTGCTAGTCAAATCTGATTTCTATTCGCTCTTGATGAGGACATCAACACTAATCATACATCCAAGTCAACCATGCCAATACTTGCTGGTCCTATTACTCGTGCGCGTGCTCGCAAA
>CM041644.1:23688049-23803544 GCA_023333625.1 Bothriochloa decipiens
GCAGGCCGGCGGTCGAGCGCGCGGACGAGCTGGCCAGCGCGGGGGGGTTCGGTAGCAGGCATATATGTATACATACATATAAAAGGTTATTCGATTTTTATTAACATCACATAAAATCGAATAAGAGGCGAATCAAACTCTGGTTATTTAAATGCAATGCTCGGGCTATCGTCAGGTGCTATTTGTGCAACTAGGTTTCCTACATGACATCCACCATACACTGGTAAACTTTAGAAAAATTTTTGAAAACCCGTATTTTTAGAGACCGGATTTCTAGGGTTGTTACAACCGTAGTCACGTCAGTAGAGGTATCTTTTATGGTACTCTCTCCTGTCTAGTGGCGTCCTGAAGTGCACAAGAGTACGATAAGTCTTGATATAGTTGGATATACCTTTACCATGTGATAAGAATATCATAGGAATCTACCTCCCTGTTGAACTCTCAAGTATACTAGTTGCATATCTTAAGTGACCTGTCCCTAGGTGTTATATTGCATAAATCCTATCAATTCAAATATATTATTTATCCCTACTATAGTCTAGTTGGTTTACTAAGTTAGTAGATACATGATGGTGAATTATCAGATTCTTTAACCGATGCTTCCATGTGGTAAAATATAGATAACGATACCTGGATACAACCGATAAAATGCTACAATGGTATTTTCTGTGTGCTTGCGAAATCCTTCATTTTTTAGTTGCATTTAATTTATACCAACACCCGCATTATACATTATGGCCGAATATACATTGCACAACATCCTGTGGATAATGGTAGTTCAACTAACATCTTATTCACCAAGGCATTTGATGAAATGAAGCAGGACAGAAAAACACTTGACCCACCAGGCAACACTTTATTCGGCTTTGGGGCCAAGCGCATTGATCCAGTCGGTAAGAAGACAATGACCATCACGTTTAATGAAGGAGAGAAGGTAAGAGCGGAGGAAATCCCTTTTGACATCATGGACATGCCATACCCGTATACGGTGATATTCCGCAAAGGTATCATCAACAAGTTCAACATGATCATTAAGCAGAGCTACCAATGCATAAAGATGCCCTCCCTATTCGACGTTTCATGATTCACGATGATCAGGTCATAGCCACAAAGATTGATGGCAAACCAATACCTGGATACAGCATGGTTCACGAAGTAAAGAAGAACAAAGAAACTAAGGAAAATGACTCAGGTTCGGAGAAGAAAAAAGAGCAGAAGGCGGAACCAAGTGAAGATACGAAGAGAGTGCCATTGAGCCCCAATAGGCCAGATAAGTGCATCCAGATCGGCAATGCTTTGAGTGCAGAAGAAGCGGCTGAGTTGCTAAAATTTCTAGAAGAAAATAGTGATGTTTTTGCTTGGTCCACCAGGGACGTCCACGGTGTCGACTGAAAACTTGCCCAACATAGCCTGAATGTAAACAAGTAGCAAGGCCCAAGAAGCAAAAACTCAAAAAATGTCAGCTAAGAGAGCCGAAGCAGCAAACACCGAAGTTCAAAGGTTAGTTGATGCTGGAGTCATCCATAAGGTCCAATATCCTGAATGGTTAGCCAATGTTGGCGGTCCTTATGGATCAATTCTAACCGCCAACTTAGGCCTAAAAAGAAAGAAGCAACCATACTTTAACACATATGCTTATGCTATTAATAGAATTCCACTTGTACCCCTAGTGTTCTTGTTTTTATAGCTTTTATGGTGAAACAAGTGGAAATGCACAACACCATTTGGAAAGCACAAAAGCAAAAGATGAATTCAAAAAATACACAAACAAGATTTACAAAGGAGCCCACCTTCGGTGCATACCTGGGCCTGATCGTAACTGCAGGAGAGGTCCAGGCCCAGGAAGGAACCGACCACGCGAAGGTAGTGGTCAGATGGCCCCACCAGGGGACCGGCTGCCCCCTGGTGGCCCCTCCCAGGCCCAGTCTTCTCAGGCGGTTTGTAGGGCGGTTCCCTTAAGGCGGTTTCACCTCCTTCCATACCTGTAGATGCCCGAACCATCCTACTTGAGCTCTAAGTAGAGGGAGCTCCTTCATTCACAATACACACATTCATTTGGAGTCACTCACCTCACACCTCTCACTTGTATTCCTTAGAGTAGTTTTAGTAGTTTGTGAGCAAGGCAAAAGCTATCAAGGAGAGCTTGTCTCCTTGGAAAAGAAGAACATCTTGGTATGAATACAATTCAGTTTTCCTCCCTGAGCAAGTTGTTATCTTATTTATATAATCATGCATATGAACTAGAGTATAGTTAGGATCATGTTAGAGCATAATATATGAGCTAGTACCTAGTTTATGTATTATGTTCTTGACTTGTTCATCATCATTCTTCATTATTCATCGAATTAGTATGAATAGAGGAAGAACTAGGAATGAGGTGATGGTTCATCATGCCTTTATGGTTTCTCTTAACCTAGCTTGTCAATCCGAAGGGTTGGGGTCCGTGGGTGTTAGGAGTTGTTTCCAATTACACGGGCATGGTGCTCGGGTATGCGGAGATCGGCGGATATGTCGGTATCCCACGGGTAGAGGGGTAGGTGGGCAGGTGGTGACAGCCCTGTCCATCCCAAGCACTTCCCCACTTTTGGATATTGAGTAGGAGTTTGTAAAGTCTCTATCGGCTAGCAGACCAGCTGCGGGGATCTCCCTATCATCCCAGACTTAGTCCTGATGCTAGACATACTCGTTAGATGCTTTACTAACAGTTCTTTGCATAGTTATATATGACCAATGCCTGCTCTGCTTAGTTATATTCTTTTATTCTTTATTTCTCTTTTATCATTGAGGTTGACTCAAATGTGTGTCCACTATCTTCAAACCATGATTTACCCCTGTTTACTCTATGTCTACCATTGCACTCAATAAGTGATCATGTTTATACCACGCTTGATGCATATTGCCCTCCTGCGGGAAATTATAAATACGACACCCCTGAATACTCACGGGTTGAAATGCTACAACTATAGTTCTATGTGCTTGCAAATTTATTCTTATTTCTTACTGAGCTATCACAATTGGCATACCTAAGTACCATTACTTAAGGACTGTAATTCTTGTGCACCCCATGGCGCCATGCTACAGGATTGCATCCTCGTAAGTAATGACGGTTAGGAAGGCCCATCCGGCACTTCTAACTATTATTACCAGAATTGCAATACCTTGGCCAGCGCCGTTAAGGGACGAGAGTTACTCTTCTGACATAATGGTGGTTAGGGATGTCAACACACAATCTAGTGTTGTTACTAGGGATGGGATTTTAGTCTATCTTTAGTAGTGACGCTAAGAAATGCCAACAGCCAACGTAATGATGGTAAAGAAAAGAGCAAAAAATAGCGGATGTGCCTTGATTTCCCTGACCTCAACAAACATTGCCCGAAGGATCCGTATCCATTACCCCAAATTGATAAACTGGTCTATATCACAGCTAGCTATGAATGAATAAGCTTGTTAGATTGCTTTTCCAGGTATCATCAGATCTAGCTAAACCGAGAAGATGAGGAGAAGACAAGCTTCATCATGCCAGGAGGAACTTACTGCTATAGGCGAATGCCAGAGGGGCTAAGAAACGCCAGACCTACGTTCTCGCAAATGTCCGATGAAGTGTTCCATGAGCAAAAGAAGAAACACAATTTAGTAGCATATGTCAACGATCTGAAAGAAACATTTACCAACCTACGATCCAGTGGGCTGAAGCTGAACCCAGAGAAATGCATATTCGGGATAAGCAAGGGAAAATTGCTAGGGTTCTTGGTCTCGGCCAGAGGTAAAGAGGCCAATCCTGACAAAATAGGAGCTATATTCAATATGAAGGCACCCGAAACAAAGAAACAGGTGCAGAAATTAACTGGCCGAATTGCAGCATTGGGCAGATTCGTATCTAGGCCAGCCGAAAGAGGCCTACCATTTTTCAGGACTCTAAGGGAAGCCAAACGATTCGAGTGGGGGTTGGAATAACAACAAGCTTTTGATGACCTGAAGGCTTATTTGATGAACCGCACCACATTATGCAAACCCACGCCGAATGCGGTACTATTGTTGTATCAAGCAGCATCGCCGGTAGTCGTGAGCGCAGTGCTGGTAGAGGAAAAAAAGCATGAGGAAAAAATGAAGCAGTTCCAATTTATTTCGTGTCAGAAGCGCTTTCAGGCGCGAAGCTAAATTATTCGGAGCTGGAAAAGATTGCTTACATGGCGATCATGGCATCTCAAAAATGAAGCATTACTTTCAAGCACACCGCATCTGGGTGCTGTAGGCTCAACCACTGGATTCCTTGTTTTGCAACACCGAAGCTATAGGCAGAATCGAAAAATGGGCAAACGAGTTGAATGAGTTCACGGTAGATTTTGAACACAGGTCTGCAATCAAGTCTCAGGTGATCGCTGATTTCATACCCGATTAGACACCCGGAGCAGATGATACAACCTTATAGTTTGAAGAGCCAGTAAGGACCATGCACTGCGATGGAGCGTGGTGCTCGGCTGGTGCCAGCATTGCGGCAATATTGACACCGCCGTAGGGACCAAAGCTTCGGTACACCGCGAGGCTACATTTCCTGACAACCAACAACACAGTATGAAGCAGTATTACTGGGCCTAAGGAAGCTGAGGGCGCTAGGCATATGGAGGTTCATTATAAACCTAGATTAGCAGGTAGTTGTTGGACATATTCTGAAAGACTATACCACAAGAGACATTGACCTGATAAAGTATCTCGCAGTAGTCAGGCGGATGGAGAAGCATTTTCTCGGCTTCAGTTTAAAATACATACCCAGGGCTAAAAACACCGAAGTCGATGAGCTCGCAAAAGCAGCTGCCCAAAATACTCCGTAGTCACCAGATATCTTTTCCCAGACTCTAACAATCAAGGCCATCAAAGAAGAAGAAGATCAGCCAGCAACAGTACACGCAATAGCAAGCGATGACTAGAGGGCACCTATATGGGCATTTTTTATCGGCGCTTACGAACCATCGTCAAAGAAGGAAGAACACCGAATGCGGTCCTGCACAAAACAATACTCAATTATAGGTGAGACTTTGTACAAAGAAGGGGTGCTGGCACCCAATCTAAAATGTATCAGCAGGGACGAAGGTGTTCAGCTGCTAACAAAAATACATTCGGGTACGTGTGGCGTTCATAGAGGACCACATGAAATAGCACACAGAGCAATGAGGCAGGGGTTCTACTAGCCAATAGCAGCTAAAGATGCCAAGCAAATAGTCAAACCAAGCCAAGCCTGTCAAATGTTTGCAAAAAAGTAGAGAGCACCGACAAGTCCAACTTTGCCCATACACCCAACCTAGCCATTGCAAAGGTGGGTGTTGACATCGTAGGTGCAATGCCTCCGGCACCGGGAAATCTAAAATATGCAGCCATTGCACTAGAATACTTCACCAAGTGGATTGAAGCAAAAGCGCTAGCAAAAATAACCTCCGGTACCCTAATCAGCTTCGTATGGCAAAGAATAGTCTACAGATTCGGCGTCCCGGCCTATATCACCGTTGACAACGGAACTCAATTCGATTCATCTCAATTTTGAACCTTCTACCAGGAGCTAGGCATCAAACTATCCTTTGCTTCGGTCAACCATCCCGAATCAAACGGTGCAGTTGAAAGGGCTAACAGCGAGATCTTTGGAACTGTATCCAAGATACTCGAAGACAATGACGCGAAGGGCAAATAGGCTTAGGTCTTGGTCTCCGCGGTATGGGCTCACAATGTTTCAAAGTCAAGAGCAACTGACTTTACTCCTTTCAGGTTGTTATTTGGTGAAGAAGCTGTTACTCCAGATGAGATGAAGCTGGGCTCATTCAGAACTGAGATCACAGCGACAACACCAATCTAGAAGTATGTGGAACTCAAAACATCTGAGCTTCGCAAGCTCAAAGCGGTGGAGAACCTTGACAAGTACCATCAGGAAACAAAGAGCTAGAGAGACAAGAAGATCCTCAGAAAAAATATAAACCCCGGCGACATGGTGCTCATTTGGCACCCGGACAAGCAAGGGAAGCTACAATCGCAATGGTACGGCCCTTTCATCGTGGCCAAAATGATCAAGCCAGGCGTATAGAGACTAATGAATGAAGAAGGAGTCGAATACGCGCATACCTGGAACGCGGACAACCTCCAGCGTTTTTACGCATAAGCTAGCATCTGCCTAAAACGGGTTGTAATTTTCTTTTTCTTTTGTATTCGGCAAAACATTTAATGCATATGGGGGTCTATGCTCTTTTTGTATTTGGCAAAACATTTAAGGAGGCAGCCCTTTGTACTCCTGTTTTAAGCTATATTCGGTTCCCTAATGAATTTTGTACCACAGGCATTAGCACTGAAAAGGAGCACGATACAAGTTGTCCGCCCTAATATTCGGTAGCACAAACTCAAATTGCAAGCAACCGAAAGCAGACATCGAAAATGGTCGACAAAAGACGCCAGCCGAAAATGGCCAGCGAAAAGACTTCAGTCAAAAAGCTGAAGTATGATGCAAAACACATGAAAATAGGCATCGAAAATGGTCGCCACAAAATGCCAGCCGAATATGGCCAGCGAATGAACTCAGCAAAAAAGATGATTAACTACGCACAAACGCGTAGAGGGGGATACAGAAAATGGATCCTAAGGACGTCGAAAATGGTGCCCATCACACTGCAATTGGGTCAATATACATGTCGAGCGAATCATTTCATTCCTCAACGCACGTGGCAATTGCCAAACAACACTCACCACAATAACGTCGCCTGGCGCAAAAGATATTGCAGCATCTACTAATCAAATTGCGGCTACAAGGCAATCAAGCTTGTGACCTACTACCCGTACACGAAGGTACGTAATAATTAAAGCGTAGCCATTAATTCTGGATCAATGTCCCTCAACCCATACCCAAACCACATTATAAAAGGAGGCGGGCTATGCCCAAAAGTAAGGCAGATAGGCAACAACATGTTAGTTCTGGTTTCACTAGGATGTCTCAGCATAATACAAAAGATATTCGGTTAAAAATCTGTAGGGATGAGAGGCTTCGGGATTAGCTAGCTTAGGGAGGCAGTATAGAGAGCCACCTTTGTACCATCATCCGGAGCCTTGTGCTTCGGGGATGTGGTAAAAGGTTTGACAGCTGCGGCATTGAATTTAGGTGCACTAGCAAGATACCTCTCAAGATCGGCAATAGCCGAAAAAAACCCTAGCATCCTAGGATTGGCCTGCGAAGTAACAAGGTCAATTTTGACTACCACTGTACCATGTTCATGTTGAAGCGAACCAAGTCGATAGGCTCAATGAGGTCCTCACGAGTCACCGAAGGAGCCTACAAAGAAATCGGCCACTGAACCCTAGCACCGAGAGGTTCGTCGTGCAAAATGAGCGTGCAGCTTCAGAAGTACTAGGCTACCATGTGGAAGCCCTTAGCCATTGCGATGTTCCAGCCAGCAACATCATGGCAAAATTTGTAAATAGCACGGTTAAAAGGAAAATATGTATCATGGGAAACATATGAATGGTGCACAATTAATAAAAACACGCATCAGCTCCCGTGTCGAAGGGCACATAACTCGTAGCCGACCCGTTGAGCTAAAAAAGTTGGGGGGACAGTGTTTTAAATATTGCCTATTCGGTAAGAACAAGATAGTCGAAGGGCTCGGAGCTCGCAATTAACCCCGTCAACAAAAAAGTTGAGGGAACGGCATTTTATCCACTTTCGGTTCTCCAGACATCTAGCTGAAGGACTTAAAATTCTCAACTGAAGTCCAACTAAAAAGTCGAGGGACGGCGTTTTTGGATTCATTATCTAGCAGCTGGTATTCTACAAAAAGCTGAAGGGCTAAAACGTATAACCAAACCCCTTCGACTAAAAAAGTTGGGGGGACAGCGTTTACAAGATCCTCACATGCATGTTTGAATCGCCAAGATAGCTGAATGGCTTCACGCTCGTAACCAAACCCCAACAGCCAAAACGTAGGGAGATCTTTGTTTGTCAAATTTTCACATACATGTAAAAAAAGGGAGGCAAAAATAAGCACAACGAATCCACAGATAAACCATAAGGGTCAAAAGGCCCGAAGTTCAAACATCTCAGTTACAGGACAAACACTGTTTTAAACTCCCACAGGCGGGTGGTACGGCGAGTTTCACACATAAGACAAGTTTGAAATAAATCAAACCACCGGATCAACCAAGGTATCTTTTTCACGACCAGAGTTGGAGGCAGAGGGGTCTTGAGCGGCAGTAGTGGCAGCAGTGATAACTTCGGCGCTTGTAGGGGCTTCAGCAGATCCGGGCTACGGTGACGAGCTTCGGTGTCTTCCCGAGAGGGAGTGCCGCCATCTGAGCCACCTTCGCGATTGTCGCAGTCATTCATATAAGCCATCACCTTCCTCTTGATGGTAGCCTGCTCGTGGGGATCCTAGACAAAAATAATATATACGTATATAGAAATTAACATTCATCCTAAATCCCATATGCTGAAGCATCAATTTCTCAAACAAGTTAACTCATGCTGGAGCGGTTGAGGGCCGCGCGAATGTTGACGGTCCTTATTGCATACTTTTTACCAGCAGCTTGATATGAAAACAATCACCAAAACTTAGTTATAGGGTTTTTCACTAATCATTTCCATTAGTTTTGGTGTTTTACTTGTTTTGCATGGCATTATATTAAAATACATATAAAATGGTTCAAAAGAAAAGAAAAGAATAAAGAAATAATTTTGGGCCCATGACAAAACAAAGAAGAAAATAGAAGAAGCCCACTTTGATACCAAACTGGGCCGAGTGCACCACATGGGCCAACTCAGGACGCCGAGAGGAGCACGTCCACCAAATTTGGGGCGATTTGGTTTCGGACCTCGGTCGCGCGCCCGAGTTGGGTCGCGCGCCAGAGTTGGGTCGCACGCCCGACTTCTGAGCCCGATCAGGCCTAGCTTTGGTCAGTCGGTTCACGATGACGCATGGAGGTCAACCATTGGCTGCACTCATACAAGGAAGGTGTGAAACCGACGTAGTGAGGTCGGTTTGGTACCTTCCAAGTGGGGATGAGCATTTTCCAAAGAGCCCCCCCACTCCATCTATAAAAGGAGGCTCTCTCCCCTCATTTGACACACCACCAAAGAACAACACTCATACCATTCTTCAAGATGTAGTAGTGGTACTAGTTATAGTTGGGAGTTAGGGAGAGAGTGCAAATTCTAAAAGAGCCCTTAGAGGTCCGGCAAAGCTTGTCTCGGTCCTTTATAAGACTCAAGTATTTCAATATATTTATCTTCTCTTAATTACTGAATTGTCCTTATGGTTATCTATTCATGTCTTAGTTCTTTAGCTGAGTTTAGTTGATGTTTAGGTTTTACACTTTGGTGTTGGTTCTCCGTTCGAACGAATGCTCTAGTTATAAATTGTGACTAGAGTAGTAACCGCTAGCATAGGCGTGATGTCTAGGCTAGCGTGTTACCTGAGTTTACGCCTAGCCCAACAGATAGCTGTGGTAGCCCCGGAGGTGACAGACCCGACTAGGCCTTTGTATTCCACCATGTTTGGGCTGGTGTTTTCGTAAGCTTTTGGCTGCCTTCTCTCGGTTACCCCTTCCCAATCTTTTCGAGAACCGAAAAGGAACAGCTGCCCCGAAATGCCTTGGTGTAACCTTTATATCTGTTCTTTGCTTAGTTATCCCTTTGGTGTGACATAAATAGAACCACAGTAATGGAGAAGAAAATAGGAATCTTGACCTCTCCCGATGACCTCCTAGCTTAGCTAGTCTTACTCTGCTATCTTTTTTATGAAGTTCTCCTGTGTGTCTTTTATCAAATCTCAGATCATATCTTTTACCCCTACATTATTGTAGTCGGTATGCTAGCTAACAGATGCGTGACAGATACTTATTATCTTTACACAATGCTTTTCTGTGGATAAATACAATACCCCGGAATACTCCTGGACGAAAATTACAACGGTATCCGTTCGCTTATGAATTTTTCTGTGTGCGTTAACCTATACTAATTAGCTTTCTGGTGAAGTCGCTAGGGATGAACTTAAAACCTCCATACATAACGATTACGCTAAGAAACGCCAACAGTGAAGCAGTCTTAGGTTTCGGCCACCTGATTCCCAGTAACTGGTGAAAAAGAAGCCAGTAGCTGAGCATTTACATCAGCACCGGGCAGCCAGTAAGAGTTAATATCTTCGGACGCCCATATCCCATCAATATGAGAGCACCCCAGATTCCTTCAATGACTTGCAAAGCGCACGACATGCCTCGAAGGCAGCATACTTGCGGCCAACATCCATCGAACCCTCGAGTTGGCTTAGCCCGCCACTTAGGAAGGGGAGATAATCGAAGACCGAATCTTCCTCGCCCGCTTCGAAGCTCAGGACCTCGGCGTCATCCCCGACACTGGCTAGCAGGCAAAGATATTTCTCAGAAATCTCCCGCAATCCACTGCAAATTTGGCGGTATCGTGACTTCACAACCATCTCGCGGGTGCTCATATTTCTCTTCAGCTGGCTTAACTCCTCTTCCGCACGACGTCGAGCATCGGTCTCCTCCATTATCTTGTGGCGTGTTTCAGCCAGACCAGTTTCTAGGGATTTTACCCAAGCCTCCGATTTTTCAATATTTGATTCGGCTAGAGTTAGTGCAGCATGATCTTGCTTTCGTAAGGTGGCGTTTATCAACGAAGCATGTAAACCATTAAACAAATCAGCGCATCCGTGAACAGTAAGAAGACTCAAATCAAAAAGAAAATCAGATCGAGGAAGATCCGGGGGCACGATACCAACCGAGACAGCATGAAATTCTAGCGCCGAATGCACCTCCCAGCGATCCACCAATGTCAAGTCCCTTTCTATGTAAGGGGCTAAAAACGACGAGCAGCATTCCTGTGCGAATGCTGCCCCAGCCACCGGCAGTAAAATCCCAGAAGTGTGGCAGTCCACTCTGGCCACCAAACGGTCTTTAGAGGCAGCCCTTAAAGCACGAGCAATTTGATAAGTTTCCTCGTGGCACGGACTCATCTCTTCTAGAGAAGACAGACCTGAATATACGTGCATCCCACCATATTCGGCCAGAGTGCTATTAAGAGGAAGTACACCGTGCCCGAATGCTTATGGAAAAAGCGAGACTTACCAACCAAATGGGCCAGATGAGAAACGGCCACCCTTTCATGGCCTGAAGATGAAATGGCTCGAAGAGGGGGAGCGGCAAGAGCTTTGGCAGAAAGCCGGCTGCGGCGGGACAGAGGCGTGCTTCAACGTCTTTCCACTAACACCGTCTGACGATGGCTTGCTTTGTTTTCTCCTGTTCAACTGAAGCCCCGCACCGCTGAGGGCTTGCTGGTTGTCCAGCGCAACAGCGCAAGGGTTCACCAGCCGGCCAGTGTGCTTCGCCGCCATTGACGATGAACCTTCGGGGTCATCCGGGAAAAACTCCTGTACATTCATTAAACGATATATCAAAGCCGAAGTACAGGAACGCAAATGATGGGGTACTGAAACGTAATCGAAGCAAGCAAGGCTATTAGCGCAAATCTCTAACCGTCTCAGTCGCTAAGTCACCATAAGACGGGTTATCTATAACAACTTTCTGGCTCCGCTTTATCAGCTTCGGCCAGAGCCTTCTGCCCATCTCTCGACCAATTTCAACATCACGAGATTTGGCAGGTCAACGAACCTAAAGTTGTTCTCATTTCCGTCTTTCGACCAGAATGGTGTTTTGGGCTATTGGTGCAGCGTCGCCACGATCCCGCCCTTGTTCCCGCCCTTTGCGAGAACGTCCTCCGTGCCGGCCTTGACCCAGGAGAGGACTTGGCACGGCAGAACTGCCTTCACCTTGGCCACCCGGTGCATCTGACACAACAAATTGAGAACCAGGTGGGGGTCGATCATGATACACGGTCCCCATTGAATCAAAAATCCGATTAACACGTTTTGAATGCCCCATCTTGGCAAGTCGCGTGTTATGTTCGGCCAGGTCATAGGGGTTGCAGAGCCAGTTCACATGCCTCTCGACCTCCGAAACAATCTCTTCATCAGTCAAAATACCATCAGGGAGGCCGAGTGTCAGAACAGGACCCTTGTAGCCTTCACGTTACACAAATGTGTCAAAGTTAACTTCGCTGCTCAGGGCCCATTCACTCAAAGCAACCAGCTCTTCAACTAGGTCTCGACTGGTTTGTCGGCTCGCTGTGAGCAAGTAAGCTTCAGCAGTTGCCTGGTCAGATGGACTCAGAATATGAGAAGCAGCTCGACTTTGCCCCGACATAGGTATCATCACCGAGACCAGGGGATGTGCCTTAGGCAAACCTTCGCGAACTGCATGTTCCACTCTTCATCGCCACATACACGAATGTAGAACCAATATCGCTTCCAATCATCCCACTTGTTCTTGAAAGCTGGAATGATGCAAGAAGACCTTTCACGGCGTGAGGGGATAAAATCATACGAGCCATATTCGGCACGAACATCATCTATATTCCCAAGTTTCCCGATCTTCGAATGGTGATGCGTGTCGTGAAAACGAGTAAAAGTGTTGACGCTTATGTCACATCCCATCATTTTCATCGCCATCGCGAAGATGCTGAGGCAGGTAATAGCATTCGGTGTCAGATGATGAATTTGCAAATTATATCTATCTAGGACCGAAGCAAGAAAGGGCTCGCGAGGAAACCAAAGCCCAGCTTTGAAAAAATCCTGAAATATGAGACCTTCATAGGGCCGCGGGTTCGGGATCATTTCTTCTCTGGGTGCCCGATACAGGGATCTCTCAAAGGAGCTAAGCAGTCTAGTTTTCACAAACTTGTCAAGCATGTCCTCATTAACTTTGGAACAATCGAGGTGGCAAGTCCAGGCTTTGTGTTTCTGCTTCTTTTTTTGAGGTCCAGACTCTGCATCTTCGGTTAGATCTTGTCCCACGGCGGCTTGGCTGTCATCACCTTCGGTAAAGCCTTCCACATCAACATTAGCTTCGGTATCATCCCCTACCAAACCTTGTACGCTCAGAGCACCGGGGTTAGCTTCAGCGTCTCCCACGACCGAGTCAACAGATAAAGCCAAACTTTCTTCCACCAACTTCGATCGAAGGGGATCAGCTCCTGGGTTAGCAGATGCGCTCAAACTATAGTTAGAACTCGAATCTATCCCCAAATGTGAGCTTGAGTGGTCGTCTGAACTGGACCCGCTGCTTGTCGCGTCATCACCGAATTTAGATTCGGCCATTATAACCGAAGCAAAAATCTATAGATCGAAAACTCGCAAAACTAAAGAGGAAAAATAAAAAAAGAAATAAGAAACCAAAGCAAACAACACAAACACTATACTAGACAAGAAAACAAGTTTTGGTCAGCAGGCTCACCGAAGCAGCCACAATGCAGGAACCGAAGTCGCGACACCGAAGACGTGTAGTAGAGCAGAATGTCATCTAGGGTTTGAGACGCGGCGAAATGGGAATTGGTCCCCGCCGTGGCATCCGTTGGAAGTCGAACGGTCGCGATGGCACGCGAATTGATGCAAATCCAGCCGCCCATCCGTTGCGACAAAAAAAATTCGGCGACCCGACTTGGGACGGCGTTGGAACGGTGTTTGCCTTCTTGGGTTTCGGATCCAAAGCGCTGTCTCCCGAATCACGGTTCGAGGCAACACGGCCTGACGCAGTTCGGTGACTTCGAATCACTGAGGCGCGCCCCGAATCAAAGTTTCGAGGTGCACCAAAGGGCTACTGTTGGGGGCGGAGGAGAGTGTGGCCACCCCGTCCCCTAACAAGTCACCGGAACGCTGGGCAGATGAAGTCGTAGAAGGCCACATTCGGGTTTCTGGGCTCAGCTTTGGTGTTAGGAGGAATGGCCGAAGATGAGCCGACCGCCGGCCAAGCGCGGATTCGGCGGGTGTCATGGAGTTTGGCTGGTTTGATAAGCAGCTTCGATATGAAAGGCATGGTCGCCGAAGCTGCTAGGCTGAGCTGATTAAACAGGCGCGGCCCGTGTACGTCCATTCTGCTTTGCGGGGTTCTGGTCGTTCTGAAAAGGGGCCGCGCCTCCCGAAGCTAACTCTTTTTAAGCTACGGATGGGCTTTTTCTTATACTGTATGCATATGCAGGGATGCCAAGGGTACAGGACGATACTTTTTTGTGTCAAAAAAAAGGTACAGGACGACGAGGTCCGTTTGATCGCCACGTGTCCGACGACGCGGGGGCCAGCTGAGCTAGGGGACAGCACCGATTGGACGTGTCTGCCCCCGGTCGGAGTAAAGCAAGCGGCGAGAGGCCACTTCGCAGAGGTAGAATGGTCATGTAAATGCCTGCGGGCAACTATAAATAACGCTCCTGGGGGAGCTTGTAAGCGGACGGTCCCGTGCGCTTTAGCTAGGACCTGATTAATAAAAGAGTACACAACACTTCGCATTTGCCTTTACATTTCTATTACTTTGTTTGTCATATTTGAGGCCTGAGGGTGCGCCCTTTGGGGGCCGAATCAACAGCCAACTCAGCAAACATGTCCATATTGCCATTTTCTTCATCTGTTTTAGTGTCTTACTTTCATTGCCAGCTTGTACACGCATATGTATTTTAGGATTCAAATACTACCTTGTTCTTATTGACATTTTTACTCATTATGTATGGACTGTTCCCCTGAATGTCAAATCCGATGTTGTTCGGTGGATTCTACATTTTCATGCATATGTCACCACTCTATTTCAGTTTCCTCTCATCACTTACAACCTAACAGTGGCAAGGAATTCGACAACCTTGCCCTTCGTCTTCGTCGTCAATCGTCATCTCGCCTATAGTGGTATAGCCCTGCATATCTCTTGTCCATAAACCTCTCCCCAAAATTGGAAGGCTAAATGCATCCTGCGGATGCTGAACGAATGTGTCCGCAGCCTCCTCCTCCTACATGTCGGCTTGCCTGGATCCTTTTGGGTCGAAGCATTGGCTACGATCGCACATCTTCTCAACCAGCGTCCTTTCCAGGCCAGTGACATTGGCACCCCATTCAAGCTCTAGCTCAGCTCGGCTCGTCACCATCTCATGATCTAAGGTTTTTTGGGTGTGCTTTCCCGATTAGGTGCCCCACGATGCCTCACTAACTCAGCGCTCGCTCCACGCCATGCGCCCTTCTTCGTTATCCGGCGGATCATCGACGATACCGATGCCTCAACATCTAAACTTGCTGAGTGATCACTTCCCGTCATGTTGTTTTCAACGAAACCCAATTCCCCTTTCTCTCCCAACAATACCATAGTGCTTTAGCCAAACACCAGTCCGCAAACTCGTGTTTTCGCTCCCATCAATCCATATGGATGCATCCTATCCTACTGCCGCTACCGGTTCCCGACCCAGTGCTAGCGGCTCGGCTGTTGCAGGTTCGTCACCGATCGTCACCATGGCTCCCGTCACCATGGCTGCACCGCCGCAGCAACACCACATGATCACGTGCGCGTGGGCATACATAAACCCAACCCCAAATAGGCACTCGCCACTTCCACCACCGAGACTTCCCCAATTCCTTCCACTGCTTGTGCCACGCTCAATGATCCAAATTGGTGTGCCGCCATGTCTGTTGAGTTCGAAACACTCTAAGGGAAATGCACATGGCACTCTAGAGCGGTACAAGGCTTGTTGGGTGGTTCGGGGATTCACTCAACGCGCCGGTGTTGACTTTGATGAAACCTTCACTCGTGCTGTGAAACCGGCAACGATCCAAACTGTTCTTACCGTTGCTTCATCCCGCCGCTGATCTACAAAGTAACTCGATGTCTCCAACACCTTCTTGCATGGCCACCTCAAGGAGCACATTCTGTGTTAGCAGGTCATGGGCTTTGTTGACGCCGACCATCTTACTGCGATCTGCCTCCTCGACAAATCGTTGTATGACCTGCGTCAAGCTCCACACATGTGGTTCACCCGCTTCACCAACTTTGTCATCAAGCTTGGTTTCCAGGAGACACAGTCTGACTCATCATTGTTTGTTCTATGACGAGGGGCAGACATCATCTACCTTCTTTCGTATGTCGATGATAGTCCTCACCAGCTCTAGCAAGGCCCTCCAACAGGTTGTTGAACACCTCGGCGCCGAGTTCACTGTCAAGGACATGGGTGAGCTCCGGTTCGTACGTCTTGGGCATCGACGTGGAGCGCAATGCCAACGACTTCTACCTCTCTCAAGAACGCTATACTGAAGACATTGCGTGCCACCATGACGAATTCCAAACTCGTGCCTACTCCAATTGATAGCAAGCTCAGCAATGACGGCGATGACCCTTCTTCCTAAAGAAGCTCGGCGGGCGCGCTCATGTACCTGACGGTGAGATGCCCGAATCTCGCCTTTGCGTGCAACGAGCCTACATGCTTATGCATGATCCACGAGCGCCACACCTCAGCATGCTAAAGCGGATTCTACTGTACCTCCACGGGATAACGTCGCTCGGCTTACACCTCCCGGCCACACAAGCCTCGATGTCATGGCATATTCCGACGCCGACTGGGCTGGCTGCCACGAGGCATTCAACCTCCGGCTTGTGCATGTTCCTTGGCGACACACTCGTCTCGTAGCCCTCCAAGCACCAAAGCGCCGATTCCGAGTACCGCGCCGTGACGGACGCTGCCACCCAATGCATCTAGTTGCTACACCTCCTCGGCGAACTACACTGTAGCATCAACAAAGTGACAACTGTCTACTATATGTCCTCCAACCCCGTCCACCACAATGTATCACTGTTTACAGATTATTTGTTCACAAGGTGAAGGTTTGCTGATATTTTCTAACACCATAATGCAGTCAAGAAAAAGCAATGCATTTTGACTGTTGGATTATATATTATTAACATTGCAACTCACGGACACTTACTTAGTCTATAACATATTGTCAAAGTTATTGGATTTTAATTTTTGACAGTAGTTGTGAATGTAGTTAGTCCAACTGTTTAGCAAACAATTCATTTAAAAGTAGAGTTTTGTTGGTTTATGAAGCTCCCGAGCAGAGGCGGCGGCACACCGACTCCGAGAGCGTCGTGTGACGTTGCGAGTGGAGGCGTCAATGTGTCTCAGCGACGCGAGAAGGACGAGGGGCAATGAGCGAAGGCCCATTAGCACATCAGCCCAAATCTCCAACCTCCTCAATTGGCCGGCCCTGCTCACCAATTCACCATGGCCGTGACTCCGTCGCTGGCTCTCCAAATTCCGTCTCTCGAATTGCAACAGGGCGCTGCCGCCGCGCCTCCTCTAGCGCGCCGTAGGCCGTAGCTGCAGCCCCTCGCCGCCTCTGGCGCGTCACCGCCGCGCCGTCTCTGCGCAGCTGCGGTGATGTAGCAGTGCCACTGCGACACTGCCCACTGCGGCCGGTTATGGAGGAGGTGGCGGAGGCTGTTGGTGGGCTGGTGGCGATTGGTGAGCAGGTGAGCTGCGCTGGTGCTAGGCGCGGGCGTGGCCGTGGGCGAGAGCGAGCTTCAGCTTGAAGCTGAGGGAGTCGGCGTTGGCCGGGGCTAAGGCGGCGGCGGCGGTGCCCGAACAGTTGTTCTGCATTGGCAAGAAAAAAACTGGTAACAAGAGGTACATGTGTTTTGAAATTGGCAAGAATAAATTTAACAATTTATGAGATATGTGAGATTGTGAGAATTGAGATCTTGCTTTTTTGTGTATCTGTGTTGATTTGAAATGCTTTTTAATTTTTCAAGTATGGGTGTTAGTTCAATTTGGCGTGGCTGTAGAATATGAAGAAATAGAAGTCTAGTGGTATGTCTTATCATAGTTGTGAATTGTTTTTTGATGTGTTATCACATATAATCATATATTATATATTAACTGATCTGTTCTTCAAATTTACAGGTCTAAGCTCTTGAATAGTTGCATCTTGGACTCTGATCGGTTGGTATATGCTGAATTTATAAATTGTATTAAGGTGCCATGGACTGCTATGCTACCTTCTAATGGGAGGTACCATCTTCTATCAATCTTTAAATTTGCCACATACCTATTTATGTATTTCTATGTTACTGCTAAAAATATGCTGTGCGTACCATAGTCGGCCCCACCTAACATTCTGGTCGAGTTCTACCACTAGACACTATAGTGGGTTGCCAGCTTGCTTTGTCTAGGCAATGGATTTTTGTGTGGGAAAATTATCTATGTTTGCCTCTAAAGACTAAGATTATTCTGAAACAACATTTTTTTATCTTTAACCTTGTTAAAAGGAAAGATAATTCATGGTTTCCCTTGTCACTCGATGAAGTTTACTATTACCCTTGTTCTTAATAAATGGTGTGTACATCTTACTGTCACTCTCCCTATTTTCATGTATAAGTGCAATTGAAATGTGTGTTTTCGAATTTTGGTAAGACACTGATTTTTGTAATAATTGATAGTATATTGTAAATACACCAAAAGACTCCATTCTCACACCTCTTATAAAAGGAAATTATTGACACCGTTTTTCGGCACGTGTCAGTAAGAATCAGAAATTGAGCTAATCGGCAAAGAATTGGTTATTATTTTGTCTTCGGCATTGCTTTGGATGTTGCCGATGAATGGTTGTCGATAAAGGGTGGATTAGGTCTGAGTTATTACCAATAAGGCTGAAGAGCTGTTACCGATGAGATTGGCAGGAAGCTAGAGGATTGCTGCCAATGAAGCTGAAGGGTTGTTGCCGATGAGATAGGCCGGAGATTAGAAGATTGTTGCCGATGCCAGAGAGTATGCCGATGGAAAGATAGCTTCATCATGACGAAAACGGACAGAGGATCGGCATCATGTGAGCTTCAAGTTTTCGTAGTGTAGTCTGAGTCCAGTACTTATACGAGTTTTATTTCTTTCCTTTAGAGATAAAGTTCGTATAAGGAGTAAGTTTATTTTTCTATATTTAAGCTTTTCGTATTCGGTTAGGATTCTTCGAATAGTAGAGTATAAATATGTGTCGAAGGGCATTGTAATGGAGATCCAAGCATCAATAAACAAATCTACTTTTTATCGCAATTTACTTCTACCAGCACTTTACTTTTCGACGGCTTTGTCAAGTATTTTCTCTTTTTCAACGAGTTCTTTCAAGAATCGACGGGCTGCATCAACTTGATCTCCGGCGACCTTGCAAGTTCCGCGTCTACCGAGCATGATTCAGGCTTTGACTTCCGGGCGTATCGCTGTCGTCTCGTCTGATCTGTTCATCAGTTACCGAATACATTCTAAGCTTTGACGTCCGGGCATATCGCTGTCGTCTTGTTCGGTTTTTATTCCAATTTTCATCCTTGTCGATTAACAGGTCAAATCGACTGGCACGCTTCGGATATCGAATTGGGGTATTAGCCCGGTGTGTTTGCGGATAGAATTTTTGCATCAACACATCTTTTGGTACTCCCGGTGGGACAAAGTCAACATATTTATCATGAAGAACCCTGCCGATATCAATCCAGAGAACATCATCGAGATATCAGAGTCAGATCTCAAGGAAGATCAGAAGCTAGCCATGGAAAAAGCTATGGAGGTTTACAGGCAGCTCTGCTTGAAGTCTTTCAGCAAGAATAGGGGCGGAGAAGTAATCCAGAAGCAAGATCTGCCGTTGCCTCGGCAGGTAACTTTTGACTCCAATCCTGCTAAATTACAGGAGATGGTTAATTCCGCATTGAATCGTGCTTTGATCAACCACTCCACCGTGCTGTCCAATACTGTTTACAATGCTGTTGTGCAAATATTAAGAGAAGGACAAGCACCAGGTTATATCGGGCCGGCATATCATCAGCCGGGATCAGCATCTGTCAGTACTCCATCGGTAATTCCAGCAGTTGAGAGTATGGAAGCTCCTGCTCCTCCAGCTTTATCAGGATCACCTAACATTGAAGCCACGCCGATAAGATCAGATCTAACATCCCAGGAAAGGAAAATCACTCAATTGGGTACAGATCTATCGGCATCAGCAATGTCAGGTCCTTCAAGTCAACACAGCCAGGTTGCTGCTAATTGGTGGGGATATGGGATGCCTCCAGGACCATCTACCGCCAATTCTAGATTGCCTCAGGTGCATGATATAGCAGGAGAGTCCTATGGTATCGGCAACTTTGGTCCGACCGATGACCCAGGTATCATATTATTCTACTACGCCTCCTACTATACAGCCATTGTCAATGGGATTCCACGCGCCTCCGCAGCAGACATCTTATGCGAATCCATTGGCAAGTTCCCCGCCATTGCAACAGAAGGTTTTTACTGCAGAACAACCCATAGTGCCGTTTGTATCTCAATCTGGGTTACCTGCAAATCAAGGCAATTATGCTGGTTATCATCCAATCATACAAGAGCATCAATTGTCAGCAAGCTATCAACCATCGGCAAGTCAGGTGCTGATGAGTTATAATCACAATTGGTCAGGGCAAGCGCCAGCTCAGCAACATGCTATTCAGCCAAGCTACCAGGTGATGGAAACTCAGTAATATAGTCCACAGGCAGCTTTCCAGGATCAAACATCGGCAAAACAGCCGATGAGCTTTGCTCCGCAGACTGGTGCTGTGAATATGCCGATTCCTCTAAGCCAAGTACCACAAGGATACATAGAAGCATATCAGCCAGCACCTCTAGCAGAAATTCAGCTAGTGCATCGGCAAGATCAATATGCGTTTTGGACCGATAAGATTGCGGAAGTGATGAAAGAGCAATTTGGGATTCAGCCCAAGATTAATACTTACTCTTATCGGACTCCGTACCCTCCAGCATATGACTCAGTTCCTTTTCTAAATCGGTACAAGGTACCAGATTTTACTAAGTTCTCTCGGCAGGATGATACATCGACAATGGAGCACATCAACCGATTCATCATCCAGTGCGGGGAAGCAGCGAATAGGGATGAGCTGAGGGTCTGATTATTCTCGTCCTCTTTGTCTGGATCGACATTCACGTGGTTTATCTCGTTGCCACCAAACTCCATTCTTACTTGGGCTAATCTGGAGAGACAATTTCACAAGTACTTTTTTGCTGGTGTCCATGAAAAGAAGCTTACCGATTTAATGAAGTTGAGACAGCGAAGCGACGAATCGGTAGAGAGCTTTGTGCAAAGAGTTCGAGATATGAAGAACAGGTGCTACAGCTTAGTGCTTGATGATTGCTAGTTAGCTGGTTTGGCTTTCCAGGGTCTGTTGTCGCATCCCAAGGACAAGTACGATTCACAGGAGTTTGAAAGTATTAGCCATATTGTGCAGAGGATCTCTGATCAAAGCGCTCAAACTTCAGAACCCAGGAAGAGCTGGAACAAAAAGGTGTCCTTCGTAGAAGAGGCAGAGGAGTCAGACGAAGAACCAACTATCGGCCTAGCTGAATGGGTGAAGGGGAAGAAGCCGATTTCTTGTCCTTTTGGTCAGAAAGAACCAGAGAAGTTCACGTTTGACATCACAAAGGCCGATAAGATATTCGATCTGTTGCTTCAAGAGGGCCAAATTAAGCTATCGCCCAATCATGTAATTCCATCGGCAGAAGAGCTGAAGAAGATGAGGTACTGTAAATTCCATAATGCAACTTCGCATAGTACCAATGACTGCAAGGTTTTCAGACAGCAATTGCAATCGGCAATTGAATTTGGGAGAATCAAATTCGATAACTCTAAAGCTTAGAGGCCGATGAAGATTGATCAGCATCCTTTCCCTACAAACATGGTGGATGCCGTAAGCAAAACCAAAGTGTTGACATCGGCAAGCGCTAAGAGGAGAGCATCGGTAGATCCTAGACATCAAGTAATTACCGATGACTTGAAGGGGAAGGAAATAGTTGAAGAAAGCAGCAATTTCAGAAAACCTCCTAGACTCGCTCCATACAGAGTGTCAGGTGATCGATATCGGCATCGGCAAAAGGAGTTGCGTTGGGAAGAATGGCGTCGGCATGAAGAACATTGGAGATGCCCCTTCTTCATCTACTGCTGGGAAGAAGGCATTAAATTGCCTACTGTTGATAACTTCCCCGAGTGCAATGGTTATGATCGAGCCGATCGGGCGAAGAGAAGATCGCGCTATGGTAATCAGGGCAAATACATCAATGAGCCGATCAGGGGAAGAGCATCGGTACATGATCGGCTAGGGGGCAGAACTAGTGTACGTGAAAGACTGGGCAGGCATGAAGATTGTTTTCCGATGAACCAGAAGGAGCACGAAGAGATGGCCAATGCAAGAGTCCCTGATGAGGCAATACTCTGTAGAGATCCCAATATAAACTGCCCAGATTCAAGTGCGAAACTTTATTAGCCCGTCTGGAAAACGAAGCTTCCTCAGTGGTGCCCTGAAGGTTTGATAAAGACTCAGAAGAGGAAGTTGCAACGTGAGCGCAGAGAGGAAAACTCCCGTGGGGCAAAAACTCAAGTATGGCAGCCGAAGCGCAAAAATGAAGGCCCATCGGCAGACATCAACATGGTGTTCATGTTGCCAATGGAATTTCGAGCACTTGCCGATGAAGAAGAAGAAACAGTTCTTTCAGAACAAGTGGCTTAGCTGACCTTGGATCTGATGATGGCCGTCTTTGAGAAGCCTACTGATGATGAGAGACAGCATCTCAAAGCCTTATTTGTCAAGGGTAGAGTTGATGGGTAGCCGATGTCAAAGATGCTCATAGATGGAGGGGCTGCGATTAACATCATGCCATATGCCATGTTTCGGAGGCTCGGAAAAGGAGATCAAGATCTAGCCAAGACTGACATGAAGCTCAAGGACTATGAAGGGAACATATCACCAGTCAAAGGAGCGCTGTGCACTGAGCTAACCATCAGCAGTAAAACATTGCCAACCACGTTCTTTGTCATCGGTGGTAAAGGTGCTTATAATCTGCTATTAGGAAGGGATTGGATTCATGCCAATTGTTGTGTTCCTTCTACAATGCACCAGTGCCTCGTACAGTGGGTGGAGGATGAGATTGAAGTAGTCCCTGGTGATTCATCTTATATAATTGCATCGGCAGAGTCAGAAACTTACGAGCGGTCCAAGTGTATATCGGGGGAAGCATGGGTTTCAGAGTTTCTCAGAATTGCCAATTATGAGCTGCCACCGATCCAAGCAATCGGCTCTGAAGATGAGTTATAAATGGATAGGTTTGCCGATGATGGAAAACTGGGCCATGGATTTACATCGGCAGATGACTTAGTTGAAGTAGATATCAGTAATGGCGATAGACCAAGGCTGACTTTTGTTAGTGCTAAGTTAGATTCCCAAAGTAGAGAACAATTGAGAAGAACAGCAGTTGGCTTTAGAAGAAATTAAGAAGTATTTGGTGAATCCTCCAGTGCTGGTTCCACCTCAACACGGAAAACCCTTCAGATTGTATCTGTCGGGTGTTGATGAAGTCATTGGGTCAGCTCTAATCCAAGAGTTTGAAGGGAAAGAACGTGTAATATTACCTGAGTAGAAGGTTGGTAGATGCTGAGACCAGGTATTCGGCCATTGAAAAGTTATGCTTATGCTTATATTTCTCCTGTGTTAAATTAAGGCATTATCTGTTAACGGGCGAATGCACTGTTATATGCAAAGATGATGTGGTAAAATATATGCTGTCAATGCCAATTCTAAATGGAAGAATCGGCAAATGGATGTTAGCGTTATCAGATTTTGATCTGCGTTATGAATCGGCTAAAGCAGTCAAGGGGCAAGTGATGGCCGATTTTATTACTCAGCATTGCAGCATGGTAAATTCATTAGAGATTGCTCCATGGACACTTTTCTTTGATGGTTCTACATGTGGAGAAGGAGCAGGCATCAGCATTGTGTTGATATCACCTCAAGGGAAGAAATAAGAATTCTCATTGCCGATTGCTACCACATCGACAAATAATCAGGCTGAATATCAGGCTGTGTTGAAATAATTAGAGTTACTCAGGGAAGTCCGTGCCGATGCTGTTGAAATTTTTGGTGATTCAATGCTGGTTATTAATCAGCTAGCTGGGATGTATGAGTGTCGAAGTGAAGTTTTAATCTCGTATTACGAAAGATGTCAACAATTACTGAAGGAGTTTAAATATTTTCGCCTTGGACATATATCCAGATTGCATAATGAAGAGGCTAATCGGCTAGCACAGCATGCTTCGGGGCATCAACAGATCCAGGAAGTGCTGACATCGGCAATCGATGCTGATGATTGGAGGAAGGAGATTGCCGATTACTTGAAGGATCCATCTAAGAAGGTCGAAAGGCGTATAAGGTTTTAGGCTACTAAGTACGTGCTCCTAGATAATGAATTATATTATCGAACAATGGAGGGGATTTTGCTCAAGTGTCTTGGTGAAGAAGAATCAAAAAGTTTAATGGGTGAAATTCATAAAGGAGTATGCGGGGCACATCAGTCGGCTTTCAAAATGAAGTGGATGATCAGGCGAAACGGATTTTATTAGCCAACAATACTTGAAGATTGTTTCAAGTATTTTAAAGGGTGTCAGGAGTGTCAGAAGTTCGGCAACGTCCAAAGGGCACCGCATCGGCAATGAATCCCATAATTAAGCCGTGGCCGTTTTGAGGATGGGCTATTGATATCATCGGTCAAGTTTATCCACCATCAAGCAAAGGGCATAAATTCATCCTCGTTGCCACCGATTACTTTACAAAATGGGTTGAGGCAGTTCTTTTGAAAAATGTGACATCAGCCAACATGATTGATTTTGTGAAGGAGCATATTGTGTATCGGTTCGGTATTCCTCAGACCATTACGACCGATCAAGGAACCATGTTCACTTCAGGAGAGTTTAATGGATTTGCCGATGAGATGGGAATGAAGGTTTTAAACTCTTCTCCTTATTATGCTCAAGCTAATGGTCAGATCGAAGCATCTAATAAAGGGATTATTAAACTCATTAAGCGCATGATTAAGGAAAATCCCAGGAGGTGGCACACGGTTTTGAACGAAGCCTTATGGTCATATCAAATGGCCTGTCATGGTGCTACTAAGGTGTTGCCTTATCAGTTGGTATATGGACATGATGCAGTTTTGCCTTGGGAGATCAAGACTGGTTCGAGGCGGATATTTCATCAAGATCAGCTGTTGGCCGATGATTACAGTACACTCATGAAAGATGAGTTAGAAGATCTGGCGAGTCATCGGCTGAAGGCTTTAATTAGCATTGAAAAGAACAAGAAGAGAGTTGCTAGGTGGTACGACAAGAAAGTGAAGACGAAGGAATTTGCCGATGGTGATCTAGTCTGGAAATTGATCTTACCGATGGGGACTAAGAGTACAAAGTTCGGTAAATGGTCTCCTAATTGGGAGGGTCCTTATCGCGTCAATCGGTCTGTTCTTGGTAATACCTATATCTTAGAAACTCTCGAAGGAGAAGTATTTCCAAGAGCGTTGAATGGTAAATATCTGAAGAAATATTATCCTAGTATTTGGATAGACGCTTGAAGGAACAGGTGCATTTACTTATTCAATGAGAACGTATCGGCATTACATGAATATGAAGTTCTACAATTACCGATGCATTGTGTTGCCAATGGAAAGAAGTTTTACAAGTTCAACAATGAACGGATGGTTGATTTCGCACGCAGGCGAATTTGGTCGGCTTCCTCCAGTGTCTTTGCGTCTTCATCGGCATTGCCTTCAACTGACTTGATTTTCTTCTTAAGCGCCAGTGTCTTGAGGTCTTGATTGTCCCTTTCTTGCTGGAGAGTTTTGATAGCTTCAGGCATTTGAGCTTTCTCCTGATTTGCTGCATCAAGAGCTTCTTCGACTTTCCTCAGTTCCGTTAGCAAGGCTTCTCTCTTTGCCGACAGTTGAGCGATCGACTCTTCCAGATCTGCACGAGAGGCTTCTAGTTTACCGATGTCCTTGTGTTTCTCATCGGCAGATTGCTTATGTTTCATCATATCCTCCTGGAGCTGTGCCTGCATGGATCTATCAGCAATTCGCTGGGCCGCCTTCTGGTATTGCAGCTGCCGGCTCTCTAGATGTGCAGCTTGGAAGAGTACTTCCTCGACATCGGCAGGAATCTGGCCTCGAATTGCTTTGAAGGCTGCTCTTGTAGAATCAGAGTCCTGGATCAGTGAGAAGGTTTCTTGTTGCAGCAGAGATAGTAGCGTCTCCAGCCTTGACTTAGTTTTAGATGATAGAGCTTCAAGGGCTGGAGTGGAACTTTGTTCAGGCTCTTCATCGTCAGGAATGTCCCCAATAATAGAGAAAGAGAATAGGCTATCGGGGGAATCTTGCTCCTGAAAGGAAAGAGTTGTTAGCCAAAGGATATGAATGTCAAAAATTAACTAAGAAAGTTAACTTACTTGCTTCAAGGCAATTTCTCGCCTTTGGCTGGAGGAAGCAACCTGAGATGTGGTTGCCGATGGCGTTTTCTGTGTTGGTGCCTCGGTTGGTTGCTGCTGCAACACCAGTGCCGATGAAGTCTCTTGTACAGGAACAACTGCTGATTGAAGAACAGTTGCCGATAGGGAAGCCTGCGCAGGAGTGTCGGGCGATATCTGGCGAGGCGAGGGTGCCGATGATGCCATTGGAGCTGGTGAAAGCCTCGACCGTTTTGATTGAGACTCGTCCTCCGATGAAGCCTTACGCCTGTGCTGTAAAATATCGGCATCGGATGGCTGGGGGGCATTGGCAATGGATGGTTGGAGTGTCTGCGCACTCGGGGCAGTTGCCGATGCGACTACTTGGTGCTGTGAGAAAAGCAGATGAGTAAAAGTGCCGATACGATGGTCAGAGTTTAATTTGAGGGGTACCTCTGGAGAATCGTCAAGGATGACGAGGCGTGGTGATGAAGGTGCAACAGGTGAAGATGAAGGGCGAGTTGCCGATGAGGATTCATCAAATGTAGAACTTGCACCCTGAAATATGAGATCAGTATATCACGGCAATCGGCACACACAGAAGAAAATAAGACAGTTACCTGGAATGTTCGTGCTGAGGATGCAGCCATGTCCGATGGAGCAGCCATACTTCTGGTCGATTTTGATTTGAAGGAGCTCTTCTTAAAACGACCGCGGCACATCAGAGCATCTAATGAGGGAGCTCTGTAGCCGATTGTGGAAATTGTAGATATCGGTTGTAGCCTTATAACGTTGCCACTCTTGCTCAATGTTGGAATCGGATCATCAACCTGTTGAAAAGGAGTTAGTTGCCGATAGACTGAAAAAGAGAATTGGGAGAAGTGCAGATGGTCAAACTTACTGCATCAGCAGGTATGGCATGATCAGGGTCGATGAGATTCCAATAGAAGTGAGGAGATACGAAGAATAGTTGCTCTTTCTACTCTTGCCACCATAATTTGAAAGATTCAGTAACGAAGGAAGTCGGTACCCAGTCGGTCAGGTCAACATTAGAGGTATCGGCATCAGGAGGAAGAGCGACTATCTTGCACCAATCCATGTTGCTAGTGATAATTTCTCTCGGCTTAATCACATCGGCATAGCAGAGGTTGATGGGCAGTTGTCCAAAAGCTAATTGTCTGGCTGCTGCCGATGGATAATAGAACTCATATGTGGGGTTGATGTTCTTCCCACTTTCGAATATGTTGACCGGGATGGTGCGAGGGGTGATTATTGCACTAAGAATATCGGCATCTTTATTCAAGGCCTCATCGGTAAGTTGAAGAAAAGAGGGAATCTTGCTTCTTCATCAACATAAGGGACCCAGGCCTGAAGCTCAAAAGGGATGCCTATGTAGAGTCTGTGGAAGAGATTATCGATCTAAGCTCTGTTTGCTTCCGCCCCTGGTAATACTGCCAGTGCTTCTCCAAAGTTGAGAGGGGGCGTGTTGCCGATTCTTCTTCCCCGAGTTGATAGTCTTCAGGAAGATTTCGAGGGAATCGCTGGGCAAACAGATCGATGTGAAAATATTTGTGCATATGGGCGTTCAGCCACATATTGATGAACCACCAAGGGCCTCCCAGATTGCCGATGGATTCGCCTTGCAGCAGCCTTTGTAACACTTGGTGAAGAAGATGGTAAACTGAGCCAAGGAGATATCGGCCAAGTGGGAGTCTGACGCCGTTAGCCAACATCTCTGCTGCAGGAAGGTGCATATTTGTCGGTCCAACTGTTCTGCCGCAGAAGATGAATTTCTCAAGCCACATGTTCAAGAAAGCTGAGTGCTCCCTTTGATTAACCGATCCGGAATTCTGATACTCGCTGATATATCCGGTCCAACCGCCAATGTTCCTGGTGGTCAGCCGATGCTCAGGCTTCTTCTGAAATAGAGTGTTGTCATCGGCAGTTGAGACATCCAGGCCAGTGAGCATGACTACATCAGCAAGAGTGGGGGAGGCTGGTCCATGTTTGAAGATGAAGACATTCATGGCATTTGACCAAAAGTAGGAGGCAGTGATTAGCAGTGACTCATTCCTCTCCATATCGGCAATGGACAATTTGATGCACTGGTCTAGTTTTCGTTCTGCCCAGTACAGCTCCATCGGCCTGGCAACCCTTAGATACCGATCTTTCCATCCCTTAGTGGTTTTCGGCCAAGATCGGAAAGTGTCAGTCCAAAAACCCAAATCGAGGTTCTGAGCTCTAAAGGGAATTCGATTGGTTTTCGCATTTATAATATCAGTTGGGTCTGGATACCCCATTGGGCCTGGGCAGATGAATTGGTTTTGATGCGTAGGGATGAGAAGTTTATTGCAAAGTTTCTAAGATTAAAGATTGAAATGAGGAGGAGTCATGAACTCTGCGGAAGAGAGGAAAAGTCAAAAGACGGATAAAGAAGAAGATTAACCTTGGGGACGTCGAAGGGGACAGCCATGGCCGCGGACGAAGATGGAGAGAACGAAGAATGCTAATGGAGGCTAAGAATCGCCGCTAAGAGTGGCGCCGATTGAGTTCGTCGGAGGATTGCCTGTTGATGTCATCGCTGGAGAGAGAAAAGCTAGGGTTGAATCACAGATGAAGGATGGGCTGCGGCGGAAGGAGTGTTTTATGGGCCCATTGACACAGGGTTTTTATGGCGGCGCGCGCAAGGTTCGAGGGGGCGTTCAGGTGGCTCGGTAGTGGGTAATCATGACTTGGAGAAAATTTCGGTGCATAAAGTATTTTATACTCCAAAATTGGGGGGCATGTGTTGACACCGTTTTTCGGCACATGTCAGTAAGAATCGGAAATTGAGCTAATCGGCAAAGGATTGGTTATTATTTTGTCTTCGGCATTGCTTTGATGTTGTCGATGAATGGTTGCTGATAAAGGGTGGATTAGGTCTGAGTTGTTACCAATAAGGCTGAAGAGCTGTTACCGATGAGATTGGCGGGAAGCTAGAGGATTGCTGCCAATGAAGCTGAAGGGTTGTTGCCGATGAGATAGGCCGGAGATTAGAAGATTGTTGCCGATGCCAGAGAGTATGCCGATGGAAAGATAGCTTCATCATGACGGAAACGGACAGAGGATCGGCATCATGTGAGCTTCAAGTTTTCGTAGTGTAGTCTGAGTCCAGTTCTTATATGAGTTTTATTTCTTTCCTTTAGAGATAAAGTTCGTATAAGGAGCAAGTTTATTTTTCTATATTTAAGCTTTTCGTATTCAGTTAGGATTCTTCGAATAGTAGAGTATAAATATGTGCCGAAGGGCATTGTAATGGAGATCCAAGCACCAATAAACAAATCTACTTTGTATCGCAATTTACTTCTACCAGCACTTTACTTTTTGATGACTTTGTCAAGTATTTTCTCTTTTTCAACGAGTTCTTTCAAGAATCGACGGGATGCATCAACTTGATCTCCGGCGACCTTGCAAGTTCCGCGTCTATCGAGCACGATTCAGGCTTTGACTTCCGGGCGTATCACTGTCGTCTCGTCTGATCTGTTCAACAGTTATCGAATACATTCTGAGCTTTGACGTCCGGGCGTATCGCTGTCGTCTCGTTCGGTTTTTATTCAAATTATCATCCTTGTCGATTAACAGATCAAATCGACTGGCACGCTTCGGATATCAAATTAGGGTATTAGCCCGGTGTGTTTGCAGATAGAATTTTTGCATCAACAGAAATGTAATGAAGCAGTGAAGCACCTCCATTCTCAATAAAAATCTAAGTTAAAATGTGTTTGGTAGAATAGAACATTAAAAGCTCTAAGTACCTATATATACAAAAATTGTATGTCATATGAAAATAGCATGAGAGGATACTAGGTAGAACACCTCATTCATGTTGGCTCCTACAACCTCATCTATGTTTTTTCTGGGATCGATCTACGCTATGGAGAAGACATGGATGAGGGCTAACAATTCACGCTGTTGTTGAAGTTGGCACTGCTAATCTTATTACTTACGGACATGGATAATAAAGTATCCTACCCATGCTAATTAGGCAAATAGGCATATTATGGATCAGCACCCTTATGCCAAAAAGGGCGCAATTCGCAATACTTCATATCATTTACAAAATTCTCATTTCAATTAATATGCACAGTTCAAATACAATTTGTCTACAATCAATGCCCAAAATAAATCAACCTAAAATAGAGAAGTCTTTCTAAAGGATCTAGGCCTCAAGCATTGGTGCGAGACTAAGCATTTCCATTAGTTTGTGTATTAGGTTTAAGTCTGGCATCAAGAGAAAGTTCAATGCGTCATATGCTGAGAGGATAAACATGTTATATTGTGAATTGATGGTAAGGAAAAATCTTGCATTGATGAACATTTGTTGAGAAGATGTGAAGAAAATTTAGCATCTTGGAGAAAAATGTTGAGAATTATGAGTTGATGATCAATAAGATGATAATGTGGATGGAAACTTTAAAAAAGTGATCAAAACAATGAAGTGAAGGAATTGAAGATGTGAGGTACAAAGCGGCTCTATATTGCAAAATTGTGAGCTTTATTTGGCAAATTGGTGAATTGTAAGTAGTGCTCGATCATGCAAGGGTGAAGAGCAAGCCCTCTTGGCGCTGCATGACCTTTGCTTTGATGAAGAGTGAGTGTGAAGGCTTATTAATAGACGGTGTGAGGACATATTAAGGTATGGGAAACTCATATTAACTATATGAAGAATGAAAAAATGAAATAAAAGTATGCAAAGGATGGGAATGTAGGGTTATAAGGGTGCTATGCTAGCCATAAAACAAAACTTTTCTACCTCATATACCAGGATCTACTGCCAGATATAGGTCACGGGATTACCACTAGACGCGCAGGTGCAGTGGAAGACTTGATGTAGTCGAACGCGTCACAGCAGTACCGTGCAGTTGCGTGGTCGTCCGTCAAGTACGTCCTTCGCTCGTCGATCGTTCCAGCATGTTTCCGAGCAGATGCCGATCAGTACCGACCAGTCCCGACCACGATGATCGACGTGATCTGTCCTTGTGCCGTAGATGCAGCACCTCCGAGGTATCACAAACGCCTATATCAGCAAGGCATGAGCGCGAGGTGGGCAACGGCGGCTGAATCGATCAAGCAGATCCGATTTGCCTTGCCCCTACCCCTTGCTTATATAGGCGTCCTATGCGACCCCGACCTGGAGGCCCATCAGCAAACCCTAAGCCTTGTCTAATTCATGTACAACTCGAATTAGGCTTCCAGCCCTTAAGCGTGCGACTTATGGGTTTACGCACACATAAACATGCGCTGAGTACTCCTACTCACCTAATAGTTGACAACGACTTCTAGCAAGGCGTGGCAACTCCTATGCATACGCAAGGATCATAGATGAACCACTATGACCACGTACTAGTTATTTCCTTTGCCACTCGATATATGGTTCAACTCGTAGGTTAACACTTAACCCAAGCACGGCCATGTATTTGTTGATCCAATCACTTGGGTGATCCAATGATATCTCTCTCACGCAGAGAGGGGCAAATTCCATCTTAACTGTCTATGTCTCATAGCATGCCTCACGACCACCCGAAGATCACCTTTATAACTGCCCAGTTACGGAGCAGCGTTTGACAGTTCCTAAGTAGGCCGTTTCACATCTTGAGTACATACCACAATCTCACGTCTAAGGACATAACGTACATGACGTGAATAGAGACTTTCTCATGTTGGGTCAGTCCATCCTACATGTCTCACATGTGCCCACATTATTAGTTCGACATCTCTATGTCTATGACTTGTGAAACATAATCATTAACTAATACATGTGTTGGTCTAATATTCAAGTGTGTTCTCACATGAACGCCGACCAGGGACAACTTTAGAATAAACATTCAAGTCAAGAGTTTCACAAATAATTCACATAATTACCAATTAATACAAGTTGTCTATAATGGATATTCAATGAACACTTAATACATGTCATAGAGACAAAAGAAATATCATCATCTCTTTGATTACCTCTAGGGCATATTCCCAATAGGGAATTCATGTCTGAGTTTTCCATTATCACAAAAGAAAAAAGTAATTATGGAGTGCTGAACGCCATAAATCAAAATTTTCTAAAAGAGCCATTGAACGTGCAATAAAAGAGCCATTGAACGTGCAACAAGCAATTGTAGAGGTACAGACATTTGGTTTCCACAAATATGTATATGTAAGGATTCCCTTTCATATTATTTGGATGTAAAAAGCATATAAGTATTCGTAGCTTGGACCCTGTTGTACAGTAGTTGACAAAGATAGTTTCCCTTTCACATTTGCTTGTACCACAAAATCTAAAACATTTATCCACTAAGATGGGTTCATCTAGATATTAGTTTCTATCAACCTCTCCCGCAACATAGATGGTGCTGAGATTGTGCAAGAAATTCTCCTTCAGTTTCTTCAACCTAAGGAGACAGTCATGCATGCTGCTTCGATCATTTTGAGACTCCACAACACAAGATAAGGCCACTTCCATCATGGGAACTAACAGGCAATTCAGGAGCAGGTGCTCGGCACGATTTCTCTGCACCCCCTCAATGGAGGCATCAAGGGTACTGTTGATGAGTCGCTGGTCAATTACTTGGCGAGCTTGATGTGGGAGATTTTCTCGGACCCATTGTGCAAGATTCATGTCCTCTCTGAAGGTTTGTTGAAGAGGGCTCCTTCCAGTGATCATCTCTAGGAGCGTCACACCATAGCTATATACGTCACCCCTTGGTGATGGTTTTCCTCCGTATCCATATTCTGCATGGCACAGCAAGTACTACAAGTTTAATAAAGCAGGATATTTATCTTAGAAGTAGAAGAATTACGATGAGTACCAGGTGGAATATATCCGATGGAGCCCTTCAGTCCTTGTATGCTAGAAATAGATTGTTGTTCCAGTGGTACAGGAGCCATCAGCTGGGCTATACCAAAGTCACCAACTTTTGCAGTCATATCTCCATCCAGCAGAACATTGCTAGGTTTGATATCGCAGTGCACAGCCTGTCCCCCACAGTCATTGTGCATGTAATCCAGTGTGCTGGCAGCGTCAATGGCTATATTGATTACCTCTTTAGCATTGAGGCCATCTCCATTTGCATGCTGCATACGTTGGTAGATCCAGTCTTCCAGGCTTCCATTGCTCATGAGCTCATAAACTAAAGCACGGAAGTTGTTGCCAGAAAAATCCACAATCGCGCAAACCGTTACCAGCTTTATGAGGTTCCGATGTCTCAAATTTCTAAGAGCCTCACACTCTAAAACCCAGCTTTTGGGTGCTCCCATCTCGTGCAGGTCCAATACTTTGACGGCCACTGATGTTCCATCATGCAGCACAGCTTTGTACACAGAACCAAAGCTACCAACACCGATCAGGTTTGACTGGTCAAACATGTTGGTCACACGGTAAAGCTCTTCGTAAGAAATAAGTGGTTTATTTCCATTGATTAAACTGTTGATTTCTCTTGTCTTTGATTTTGCTAAATGTCTCCTAGGCAGTAGCTTCAGAAATATCAATATGAGGATGGATATGGCAGCAGCTGATGCCGCAGCAACCGCAATCATTATGTGCAACTTTCGATGGTGAGAGTAGCAGGCCAAGCTTGAGTAGCATAGCTTTGGGTTTCCATCAAGGTGAACAGCAGAGTGGTTCGCAAAGATTCCCGTGCTTGGAACCAACCCATTCAGGTCATTTTTGGAGAGGTTCAGCAGCTGAAGAGCTTGTAGGTTGGCAAGGTTTGCAGGTATGTCCCCAGTCAATTGATTGCTTTAAAGGTCCAGGCTTTGTAATCCTTTAAGACTCCCAATACTGTCAGGGATCTCTCCTGACAGAACATTTTTGCTCAAACATAATGTTTGCAGACTCCCGCACTGCCCGATCGAGAGTGGGATAGTACCATTGATAACATTGCCCGATAAGTCAATGACGATGACATTCTTTAGCTGGCCAATGTTCTCAGCTAATGCACCAGTAAGTGAATTATGCGAGAGATTTAGAATGGTAGTTAGGCTACGAATTGCAAAGAGAGATGCAGGGATGTGACCATGAAGGTTATTGCTTGATAGGTCTAGAGAAAGAACATGATTGAGGTGACCCAACTCATCTGGGATTCTAGAAACCAACTCATTCTTGCTGATCTCAAGTGTTGTCAGAGCCGTAAGGTTACCAATTACTGTAGGAATGGGTCCTGATAGTTTGTTCCAAGTAAGTGAAATCTTGGTTAGCCTCTTAAGTTGGCCAATATCTGGTGGGATGCTGCCAAAGAGCTGGTTGTGACTCATGTTTAGTAGCGTCAGAGATGATAGGCGCCCTATGGAAGGTGGTATTTGGCCAGTTATCTTGTTGCCACCAAGGTACAGTTCTGTGAAAGAGCTCGACAAGTTGCCAATTGATTCAGGGCAAGGTCCCTCAATGAGGTTCTCGTCAAGGGCAACCAGTTGCAGCTTAGTGCAGTTTGTGAGTTCAACAAGGATACTTGCATTATCTGCAATCTGATTGAAGCCAATGTTGTACAGGACAAGGTTACTAAGTCTACTAAGCCCTGGTGGCACGGAGCCACTAAGGAAGTTGTGCGACATCCTTATGCTCTCAATCTTTGTCAGATTGTGGAGCGACGGCAGAATCGTACCATTGAACTTGTTGATGCAGATGTGGAAGACACGGAGGTTTGGAAGGCGAGAACCAATATCACTTGGAATCTGGCCATGCAGGTCATTCACGGCGAATGCAAAGAAACTAAGTGTTGAGAGGTTGTAAAGTTGCCCTGGAACTATGCCTTTTTGGTTGTTTATGGAAAGCTGGATGTGCTGGATATTGTTTAGATGGCCTAGTTCTTCAGGAATTTTACCGATGAGGTTGTTGGTGTGAACATCCAGAGTCTTTAGCACCGACAAGTTACCGATGGATGGTGGGATACTACCATGCAGCTGGTTTTCTCCTATCATTAGGACTCCAAGTTTGTGCAAATGGTGGATGGATGAAGGAATTACACCAGAAATAGTGTTTGTTGACAGATCCATGGTCATTAGGTTGGTGCAGTTTGTGATGGTTGAGGGAATACTTCCCTTCAGAAGGTTCCTTCTAAGATTCAATGTTTGGAGCCAATCAAGCCTACCGATTTGGTCAGGAATGTTACCGACAAAGTGGTTGTTCTGTAGGTACAGTGAACGGAGAGCAGACAGATTGCCAAGGTGAGGGCTTATTGTTCCAACCAAGTCGAGGCCCTGGAGATTCAGCTCTGTGACCCTGCCACCATGTTTGCATAGCACCCCTGTCCAGGTGCACTCGGAGGAGCCATTCCCCCATGATGACAGTGCTCCTGACGGATCATCGGTGATAACGGATTTCAGAAAAAGGAGAGCCTCTCTGTCGCTTCGTGTTGTTTGGCAAGAAGCTAACAGGAAAACAGTACATAAAAGCAACAAAGCCAACAGATGGACGTCGATTTTCTCCATTTCATGTGGATCTGCACGCACAAGCATAACAAAACATATATAAGAACTAATAAGCAAAAAGGATTAACTGAGATAGGAAACTAATAAACTTATACTCACTTCTCTAAAATGGAAGGCTGGAATAAGAAGGTAACATGGTTTGAACAGTAGACAAGAGACGGTGGTATATTTACCGGATACTTTTGTGCAGAAATAAACCAAAAATAAGTCGCACATGGATAAGAGTGAGAGAATAATGAGCTCTTACATATAAGATACCTTCTTTGGGAATGCTAAGGATGTGATTCTGCTGGTGTTGTGGTCATCTTAAATACTATCCCAGCTGTGCCTAAGATGCGTATATTTGAGACAACACGAGTAAAGATCATCACCACTAAGAAATAGTATTGGTCATGCACTAAACTGTATTGCCTAAGCGTGTTTCTAGTTAATTACAACGGGTGAACTACAGTGGGGTTAGTACTTGTGCAGCTATAGAAAAAGACTTGAAATCAGTTAGCCGCCCTGTAATAAGCCAGTTAGCAGCCGCTTGACAAAAAGACGAAACATCACAATGCATGTACGACCTTTATTAAAAAGAACACAGTACAGACAATAACATAATACGTTTCCCAAAAACAAAAAAATATCACATAACACGTATATTCAGTATTCACATTTATAATACAGACAAAACCACCATATATAAGTTTCGGCCTTGTCTCGATATAAGTTTAGTGTATATTTTGGCCAATAAAATACATTATTTCTTAAGGTTTAGAAATTACCACGCTTTAACTACAGAAAATAAAATCAAAGCTGCCCTGTACATACTAATAAATTACCCATCAGTATCATCATGGAATTAGCCCGGAAATACCATTACATCCACATACTAATAATGGCATATGTTGCCTAAGCGAATCTTTGTCTTAGAACAAAAAGAGATTTAAAGTTGGAATTCTCAAATTATCTTTTGATAATAATACAGTTCAACATGAGAATTTTAAAAAGCAAACATAAAAAATGTTCAAAAGATAAGACCCTATATATAATATTCTTTATATGCAACTAAAGGAGGAGTAATCTGCAGAGGTAATGGCAAAACTTTGACATCTGGTAATGAAAAGGAACGTCATGGAGCTATTCATATGCAAAGTGAGATGTGTACAAGTAAATTCCGCAACATGAGTTTTAAAAATAGAACCGCAACATGATATAAGCTATTGTACACAACTAGTTTCCTATTTTGCATAAAAAATGTTTCATTATAAAAAATGTTTTGTGTAAAAACTACATAAATACTTTCCTATTTTGCATCTAACCGGTTAGCAGCCGGCTTGACTAAAAGACCAAACTGTAAAGACGGTTAGTAGCCGGCTTGACTAAAAGACCAAACTGTACAAGCCTGTATACAATATGCTAGGGAACTGTTGTTTGTCGATTTAAATGAACTATAGTACAGCACTATAGCTACTCCACAACGAAAAAGCACAAATCAGCTTAGGTTTTGGTACGAATGAAATGCACCATAGGTCCCTGGACTTGCACTGCTGTGTCAAATAGGTTCATAAACTTACAAAGCGGGTATCTGACCTTTCAAACTTGCAAACCGGTTCACCCAGGCCCAAATGCCAAAACCACTCCGGTTTTGCCTGCCACGTGGACTAGGCCTGCGATTTTTCAAAAACAACCCCCACCCCATCTCCCATCTAACCTATATGTCCTCACGAGCAAGTGGAGCAGCCATGGCACGACGCCAGCCTCCACGAGGCCCCTTCCCCGGCAGCGCGAGGCCCCTTCCCTAGCGGCGCACGGCCACAGCCCCAGGCGGCGCGAGGCCCCTTCCCCGGCGACGCGGCTTCCCTAGCGGCGCGCGGCCACGGTCGACCAGGCGGCGCACGGCCACGGCCAACCAGGCGGCGCGCGGCCACGGCCCCGGTGGCGCGAGGCCCCTACCCTGGCGGCGCGCGGCCACGGTCCCAGGCGGCGCGAGGCCTCTTCCCCGATGGCGTGCGGCTTTCTCCCCATCCCTGACCTCCCCACCAGCGGTGATTCCCCACTCACGACGGTGGCCCCCACCACGCGACGGCGATTTCACACCCCAGCAGCGCGCATCTGGCCATGGCAGGCTCCATGGATGAGGCGGTGGCGTGGCCTCACAACCCTGGCTGTCCTTTCCCATCCCGCGGTGCTCGGGCTCCCACCCCCGGCGGCGCGCCTCCACCCGCGCGGCGCGGCCTCTCTGCATCGCGTGCGGCTCTGCTCCACCTCAACATGGCGTCCATGGAGGTGGACTGCTTGCCACCTCTACCTCGACAGGGTCCATGGAGGTCGGTGGCCATGGAGGCGGTGGCGTGGTCCATGGGCACTATAGCGTCAGCCTCGTCCCTCCTGTCCGGTGTCGACGAGCTCCTCCTCAGTGTGCTGGCGTTGACGGGGGCTGCTGCTCCCGCACTCACGCCCGCGAGGAGCTGTTGCTCCTCTGTTTCCTCAAGAAGAAGAGCAAGAGGGGATCGGGATGGCCGTGGGAGCTCGTTGAGGCGCCATCGCGAATCGGGAGGAGGCAGACCACAACACGTTGCGAGACTCGGCAGAGCTGCTTTGCCTGTACGTAGGTAGAAGAAGGATGAGGGCATATATGTGAGATGGGAGATGAGGTGGGGGTTATTTTTGATAAATCACGTGGGCCTAGTCCACGTGGCAGGCAAAACCGGAGTGGTTTTTGGCATTTGGGCCTGCGATGAACCAGTTTGCAAGTTTGGGGGTTAGATACCCGGTTTGTAAGTCCGTGGACCTATTTGACACAGCAGTGCAAGTCCAGGAGCCTGTGGTGCATTTCACTCAATTGAAAATATATCCTCTATCGTCTTCCATGTATATAGTTTTTCATCCGCAAAGAAATAAATGCCCACCTAGGTCCGGATTGAACCCTACTCCAATTATTAGTTAGCTCATCATCCAACTTTCTCCTCCTGGTCCTATTCTTCCCCTTTTTCTTCTTCTCTTCTTCCCAATATGAGTTATGCATTTTAATGTCCACACCAACAAATTGCATCAAGGAGATCTAATCTCCACTCAACTGAATTAGCCATACTCAAATTGCATATCCAATACGACTTATTGGTGCTAATAAAAAAAGATGTAAATAAAAACCAAGTCGTTTCAGGGCAACCAAATAGATTACGCTTGCTCCCATACAAACTTTAGAGTACAAATTGTCATCTACTTGTTGAAGCCATATCTTTCAAAAAATATCTACTTGTTGAAGCCGAGGACAAAAAAATCAACATGTACTTTTTTTCTGGATTCATCCTGATCAAGAATGGAAGAAAAGTAGTGTGCATATCGTCACTGGCCTTATGACGTGGATCGGTTGACTCACCACAAAGCGGCACAGCCTCTCCTATAGGGAAACACATGCATTTCATACGTCGTCCTCACAAAAGAAGCTATGGAATGACAAGATGTCGGTAAAGATCAAGTAAAAGACATTATCTCAATCAATAGGTCGTGTAGTCACTTATGCTAGTTTTTTAGTGAGTTTTATGTCCCTGTTTAACAGTGTGAACAAGTTTCCTACCCTCGAAACTCATTTCGAATTCATCCTATGAAACGTTTTTCATCTCTCTCTTAATTTATAGTATGCCACATTATAGCTTATTTAATATCCACAAAACTCTCATCAAACTCTCTTTGAGACTAACATAATATATGTTGCATGCAAGAGAGACAATGAAGGTCAAAAAGTGTCGGTGATTCCTTCATGGCACACGCGGGTGACAACACATATTTTGATTCCTAATTATAGTTGAAGTTCTCCTAATAAAATTGTTCAATAATGTTCAAAATTATTATGTATTGGTGTCTGCTTCACTTTGTGTTGGTGGATTAATTTTTAGCATTAGCTACATAGTATTAATAACACTGGAAGCTAAACCGTGAGCTTGCTGCGACCGGTAGGATATTCTGTGTGCAACCACAACAAGCTCGACAAAGTGACTAGATGCTGGATCTAGTGAAACAGACAGGGTTGAGGACAGTGGCTTGAATCTAGAACATTGAGGTCATTGACCGCATCTGCCCCACCGTCAGCAGGGGCAGACATCGGAGCACCTCATGATTAGAGCCCTGCCACCTCATCGAGTCGTCCTTGGCCAAGGCCACCACTGTTTCCACACCTCCCACAGCCAAGGCCTATGTTGCATCTATAACATCTTGTAAGATCGAGATGGCGGATTAAAGAAGAAGTGAATAGTCCTTTTAAAAAATTAAATATTTTGGTTAACTGTTCTAAGTGTGGAATTAAAACAATCGGCCTAACTAAGACTTACCCCTCTATCTACTCTAGATGTACCTTATAAAACATCCTAAACAAGCAAACAAGGTGCCGATCTAGTAAGTGCTCTCCTAAACAAATCAGTCTTATAAAGTCACGCGAACCTAAGCAACTAGTATTTTAGCAAGGAAGGGAGCACCTACACTAAGTCTAGTGAGCAAAAGCATATGTCAACCTAAGCTCACTAAAATAGGACAAGGCTACATAAGCCTAACCCAAAAGCTCAATTCACTTAGCTGCACAAACTAAGCGAAGCAAGGGAAACAAACTTCTAGCTACACAAGCAAAAAGATGATTAGCAAGCTACACAACCTAACTAACCACAAGAATAACTACACAATCTATATATGAATCAAGTAAATATAAGGTTGTGTATGAAGATTGCAAACCACCGAGAAGAGTAGACACAAGTTGACATGGCGATTTTTTATGAGGTTCACTTGGTTGCTACCAAGCTAAATCCTCAGTGTATCGACCAACAACTTGGGTGGTTCCTCCGGTATGTTGCTCTCCACACTAAAGCACCGCAAGGCATGCCTCCTCAAAGGCACCATGAGCGAACCCACACACAAGTGTGGTAACTCAATGACACGCAATCTAATAGAGTTGCTCTTCGCGATCCCGGTGGGATGAGTACAATACCCCTCACAAATCCTCCTCCAGAGTACCATACAATCTTCCTTGTGTGCTTCATGAAGTCCCTTGCCACCAAGTCATCTAGAAGGTGGCAACATCCAAGAGTAACAAGAACACTGGGCATCCAACATGAACACCTAGTACCACACGATGCAATCTCTCAATGCAACACACTAGAATCGCTCTCTCACATTATCGAATGATCTCCATCAAGAATATGTTAATTAGAGGGCTCTTCAAGCACCACAACACAAGTCACCAAGTCCCTAGTGTGCTCAGCATCTACCAAGGCCAGCCAACACTCTTATTTATAGCCCACATGGGCAAAAGCGTCGTTGCCCCTCGACAACAACCGTCGAACGAAAAAGCACAGGACCATCAACGGAAAATCCAGCATCTGACACCCTCTGTCTGACGCTCCCAGCAAACCGCAGCTCGCTACGTGTCTTGACCATTTGAATCCGACCATTGCCCGCGCTCACGCTAGGCCATCGGATGCTGAAGGACCGAAAACGGCGACCAAAGGGGGGGTGAATGGGAGCCTCAAAATTTCTTTCCAAACAAAAGGTCCTTGGCTCGGCAAACAACCCCAAGAGCAAAACCACTCAAGATGCGAGTGATACACGTGCTAACGAGTAGCAAGATATCCCACGCGAAGTCTTAGGCACAAAGGGAAACCCACGAAAGAAGATGGAAGCAAGAGCCGATCAAAACAAGTGGAAATAGCCTTTCCAATACAGGGGCGGACTATCCGGACTCCCTAGTGCGGACTGTCCACAGGTTAGAAGGAGTGGACCAAACTTTAGACCCAGAGCAAGCGAAATCAGCCTTTTCGGCACAAGGGCGGGCCGTCTGGGCCCCCAGGTGCGGATTGTCCGCGGGTCAAAAGTAGTGGACCAATCTTCAGACCTAGAATACAATCAGAATGAACCAAAACTTGACTTGCGGGCTGTCCGGGCTCAAAGGGGCGGACTGTCCACAGGTCAAAAAGTCAGCACGAACAGAATCGCGCAACAATCACCCGGAACAAGGAAAAATCGATTTCTCGGTCAAATCAACTCCGATTGCCATGAAATTTTGACCGCATGATCACAAGGCAATAGGGAAGCTACCTATAAAAGGTCATGGCCCAATTTGACACGAATCAAGAGAAATCAAGAAAGGGGTGAGAAAATTGCCAAGAACTCGCCAAGAACACAAACTTGCCTCGGTCTACTCACTCGTGAGGAATTAGCTCAAATCCTTCGGTGGGATTGATCCTCTGACGTTATAGTAGGAATCAATGAAAGAAAAACAGAGTCAAACAGCCAAGAAACAAAGAATCTAAGCTCAAAATAGAGAGGGGGAGAGGGAGCTCAGGATGAACAAGCAAGATCACAAAATACATCACAGGAAAACCATGAATCCAAAAGCCCAGAGGGCACGAGCACACTACGGGGGTGCTCTTCCCATGAACAAACACTATAGAGTTGTAGTGGACCTCACTCACACAGAAGAACTATAACTGGGAAACCCTAGGATGAACAACTGGAATGAGAGAGGTGAGGCTGAGTGGAGGCTGCTCCCTTTTATTTAGAGGCCTATTACACAATTCCACTTCTGCCCCTAGATATTTTTAGAGCGAACCACCTAGCCAAGGACAGTATGGTCCAACTCGAGATTTCTTGATCCGACAGCCACCGCGCCTTCTCACCGGTAGCCTTACTTTGACGCAATCGCCCTGATGCCGCCACGTGCCATCCGTCCGCATCGGGACCTCCGCCCGGATTTTGAGGCCCAAACCTGCGAAACCCGCCGTCGGTAGTCTTGAGGCAATACCACCAAACCGTCGCCGATGGTTTTGAGGGCAAACCACCAAACTGCCCACAAGTAGCATACCGCGTAGGCGTCCTCCGCCATGTACACTTGCGCTTGTCGATGTCCCAAGTGTCAGCCACCGCGGCTGGCCACCCGGCCGTCTGGTCCGTCAGTCCAAGCCTAGCATTCGCCTTTCACCACACTGGTCCGTCAGCACGGCACGCCCTACTTGACCTTCTGTTGCCACTGCCTCTGGAGTCCACACCAGCACATCACGAGCCAAGAGACACGTTTCAACACATAACCCTGTGCTAGGGGATCAGTAGACCCACCGAACCAACCACATGCCAAAGTGTTGGCATGTTGACAATCGCTCATCATAACAACAAGAGTGCTCCACAGTGATTATGTAAAAACCATGTGTTCGTAATCTCCCCCTTGATGAGTGCATTGTCAACACCAACACAAAGCCAGAGAAAACTCACTCAAATAACCAAAAGCCAAATAAAAGCTCAAAACAGTCACTTGCAATGAGCAAAGCAAGAACAACAACTTGGTCCCCAAAGACACGGCCAACAGCTCGATGCAACCAAGCAAAATAAGCTCAAAGCACCTGAAAGTGGCTAGACCCTCAAGACAGAGGCAAATGGCTCGACACATCTAGCAAAGCAAATATGCAACTCCCCCTTGACAAATGCATCAACCTCACAAATGCACATGAATGCACACTCTGGATTTGTGGAATCATTCTCCCCTTGTTGGCAAATGCACTTATCAAGCTCACACAATAGCAACTCCCCTCAAATCATGCTATGAGATGCACAATGCGAATATACAAAGCTTCAGGAGTATAGCAAGATGATTAAGACCATGCTCAAGTTGGTATGGCATATGTATTACAATAGGCGTAAGACAAGGCCAATGCTCAAACTGATCAACTAAACGGAATATGAATTATAAGCATTTTGACCAGTTTTAAGCATATCTCATAAAAGGTGTTCACCAAAGAGGATAGCACATAGCAAATGCAAGCAGGAGATCAAGCTAGTGCTAACACATGTATACAAAAGTGAACTACCCCATATAACGGTCATACATCATGTCTCAAGGAAGCAATTAACACTTGTAGCTTCAACATTGATCAGAGTTTACAGTGGTTTTACAAGGTTATTTTTAGACATGTGTATGTGAGAGGATCAAACTGTCCGTCAAAAAAATTGTTATTTTTATCATGTTTTCAACCACGCTGAGTTCATCCCTATGCGCAAGTGGGAAGCTGTCTCATCACGAGTGGTTATGGACTAGCACTACAATGCCCAAGTTCATCTCACTCAAGAGAATGAGAAGCAGTCTTGTGACATTGCCGTGGGACAGTTAAGATCCAACTCTAAATCATTTTCATCATTACTTAGCTTAGACATCAAGTTTTAGCACAAAGATATTAAGAGATCCGAGCTAAGTATATGACTCAAGAAACATGAGACATAGCAACTAAAGCATACATATGAAAAGCACATGGATCTCAACACATCCTACACATGCTAGTTGCTAGCTCAAGGATGAACAATTTTCCAGATTTCAACATTCATTAAGCAAGTTCATATTTATAAAACTAGCTTAGCTCATAACATGTATCAAGATGATCAAAATGAGCCTAAGCTGCTATAGCCATCATGTATCCATAAGACATATCAACAAGAGCATAATATCAATCAACAAGCTATACAAGTAAAGCTAAGAATATGAGATATGATACATGATGAGATGAAATGCAATATGATACAAAAACAAAAACATAAGAAAAAAAGAAAAACTACTATACAAGATACAAAGCATCCCACAATTAAAATGGGAAGAAAACACCAAATTCCCCTTGCAAGTGTGCAAATGGGCTTGGTCGAGTGGTTTGGTGAAGATATCAGCTAGCTGGTGCTTGGTGTGGATATGTCTTAAATCTATGGTTCCTTTCTCTTGATTGTCTCTCAGGAAGTGGTACCTCATCTCAATATGCTTGGTTTTGGTATGGAGCACTGGGTTTTTGGCTACACTTATGGCACTGGTGCTATCACAGTAAAGTGGCACTCAGGTAAAGTCTAGACCAAAGTCTCTCAAGGTAGCAACTATCCAAAGTAGCTGAGAGCAACAAGCAGCAGCAGCAACATACTCAGCCTCACAGGTGGATTGGGCTATGGTAGACTGCTTGCGAGAGGACCAAGAAATAAGAGACAAACCTAAGAACTGACAAGTACCAGAAGTTGACTTTCTCTCAACACGACAGCCAGCATAATCAGCATCAGAATAATCAGAGAGCGAGAGGGTGGAAGCGGTCGAGTACCAAAGACCAAACTCAGGAGCGAAATGAAGGTACCTCATGATCTACTTGATGACTTGACAATGAGAGCTACACGGCGAAGACTGAAAGCGCGCACAAAGACAGACGTGAACTGGATGTCCGGTCTTGTTGTCATCAAGTACAACAGCGACCCGATCATGCTGCGGTACTCCTTCTGGTCCACGGCTTCTCCCTCAACATCAGCATCCAAGGCAATGGTAGTCACCATGGGCGTCGAAAGAGGCTTGGCCTTGCTCATGTCGAACTTCTTTAGCTGGTCCTTGGTGTACTTGCCTTGGTGCACAAACGTCCCTTCCCTAGTTTGCTTGATTTGCAACCCAAGAAAGAATGTCAACTCGCCCATCATACTCATCTCGAACTCCCTGCTCATCAAATCAGAAAACCTTGCCACAAGGGCATGTGAAGAGCCACCACAGATTATATCATCCACATATAACTACACGATGAGAATGTCTTTGCCTTGCTTGAGGAGAAACAAAGTCTTATCAACAGAGCCCACAGAAAAACCCTTCCCAAGCAAAAAAGACTTCAACCTCGCATACCATGTTCTAGGGGCTTGTTTGAGACCATACAAGGCTTTGTGGAGTTTGTAGACATGGTCTGGATGCTTAGGATTTTCAAAACCAGGGGGTTACCTCACATACACTTCCTTCTCTATGTACCCATTGAAAAAAGCACTCTTGACATCCATCTGATACAGCTTGAGCCCTTTCGAAACTACAAAGGCTAAAAGGATCCTAATGGCTTCTAAACAGGCAACAGGAGCAAAGGTTTCCTCAAAGTCTATCCCCTCCTTCTGGCAAAACCCCTGAGCAACCAACCTAGCCTTGTTCCTAACTATCACCCCATCCTCACTCTACTTGTTCTTGAACACCCACTTGGTACCTATGGGATGACACTATGGAAGTGGAGGAACTAGGACCCAAACTTGGTTTCTCTCAAAGTTCTCAAGCTCCTCATGCATTGCATTGACCCAATCGGCATTAGATAAAGTGTGTCCAATATCTTCGGGCTCAAAATCAGCAACAAAAGCAGAATATGTGAAATGAGAGAGTTCATAGGACTTATTGCGAGTGACACGCTGGTTGAGGTTACCGATCATGGTTTTCAGAGGATGGCGGTGCTGAATGTGTATGGACGCCGCTCTTGATGAAGTTGCCTCTCCCTCAATTGCAGCTGGAGCTCTCTCAGGTGCAAGAGAGGGAAGCTGGTTGTTCGGCCCCCATGAAGTCGAAGAAGAGGGACCGGGGCCACAAACTGTCATAGTCGTCGCAAGGTCGACAGGGGCAGCCGATGGAGTCGGCTCGGGAGCACCCCAATCAGCATCTTCCTGCTCCTTCTCCACAAAGATGCTTTCACCCATCTCCTGATCACCTGCATGCTCAAAGACAGGAGAAGAACAAGGTGTGGTTTCATCGAAGGTAACTTCACAAGTCTCCATGACGCGGTTAGTCTCAAGATTAAGCACTCTATATGCACGTGAGGGAGAAGCATAATCGAGAAAGATGCCATCAGAAGAACGAGACTCGAACTTGTCTAAGTTACCTTGCTTGAGAATGAAACACCTACACCTGAAAATTCTGAAGTAGCTCACCTTGGGAAGATGCCCAAACCACAACACATAAGAAGTCTTCTTTGTAAAAGCTCGAAGGAAAATGCTTTTTGAAATGTAACAAGCTGTGTTAATCGCTTTGGCCTAATAGCGCCTAGGAGTCCTATGCTCATCGAGCATCATCCTAGCCATCTCAACAAGGGTCCGATTCTTGCGTTCAACAATCCCATTCTGCTGAGGCACATAAGGTGAAGAAAACTGATGCTCAAGACCCAAAGACTTGCAAAAGACTTCAAAATGAGAGTTCTTAAATTTGGTGCCATTGTCACTGTGTATTGCTCTCATGGCATTCTTGGGAAGCTCATTTTGTAGCCTAAGAACCAAATCTCGCACATGGGAAAATGCCTCATCCTTACTCTCCATGAAGAAGACAAAGATTAGTGAGAAAAGTCATCCACGATCACAAGAACATAGCACTTCCCACCATCTGACCGAACCCGAGCTGGACCTACAGTGTCCATGTGAAGAAGCTCATCGGGTTGTTTGGTCATCACTTGATTCACTGGGAAATGAGAAGCAGCAACCATCTTCCCGTGATGACAAGGGTGACAAACCAAGTCCTTCTCAAACTTTAGCTTAGGCAATCCTTGGATTATATCAAGAGAGCTCAACCTTGCAAGCAAGTCAAAACTCAAATGACCAAGCCTCCTATGCCACTTCCAAAGCTTAGAAGAAGGGCCTGCCGCCAAACACCGAGACATGCCGAAAGAGCGAGAAAAATTGGCATGAAAGACAAGCCCAAAAGGCACAATCGAACACACAAGATCACCATGAGAATCAAGTATTCGAGAAAGACCCGGCTTAAAATGCACTTCGAAACCATCTCTAAGGAGTTGCGAGACAGAAAGAAGATTGAAATACAAGCTCGAAACCAAAGCAACATCCTTGAGCACAAAGTTCTCGCTGAGCCTTACCGACCCACGAGAACACACCTTACCCTTACCATTGTCTCAAAATGTGATGTACTCCTTGGAGGTCATGGGGTTGAGGCTGGAGAGCCAATTTGAATTTTTGGTCATGTGGTGCGAACACCCAGAATCAACAAGCCATATGTCCTCCAACCCCACATTCAGCATCAATAGAAAGATATGGGATGAGCAAATGATCCAACACTGGGGTTAGTAAAGTGAGGAGTAAACCAGTGCTGAGTCATTTGCCCTGGGAAAGAGTTAGGAAAACACCATACATTCCATGTCCCATGGGAGGACAGCGATCACCACGAAAGGGAAAACATGTTCCGCTAGAAGTGTAGGACTTAGAGCCACTGCCACAAGACCTAGAGTCATATTGAGAACAACTTGGACCTCGCCGAGCATGACCATCATGTGGTCTCACAAACTGAGGCTTAGCACCTTGAGGTCTTGCACCTCTAGGCCTAGTGTTGCACCTTTGAGTGGGTGAAGCATGCATGCCATGAGATGCGCAATGCATGTCCTGCTGGTAAAGCTCAAACTCATGCCTCTGATCTCTCTTCCTTCTAAAGAAAAACTCAAATAAGTGACCATCTCTCTTGCAATAGTCACAGTGGTACACCTCTCTTGGGTGGTGGATGACTCACTCTGTTGTGGACATGGTTCACTCTTAGAGGTGGCTTGACTTTAGGAAGGGGCTTACCAGAGATGTTTGGTAGAGTGTCAAGTGGGTTCCTGAGGTGGTTAGGTTTTGGAATCCACACTTGCTTTTGAGGTGGAGCTTTTGGAGGCGCTTCAAGCACTCCATCATTCACAATGGGCTTGGTAGGCTCAAAAGGCTTTGGTGGAGTGATCTTGATAAGATTGGGAGAGTTTGTGGGTTTCTCACTTGGGCTCAAACCACTTTGCTCACCAACTTTCCCAAAGACATTTACACCCTTCCCACCTGAAGCAAAGCCTAAACCCTTTGTGTCAGTACCCCTCTTGTATTGACTCATCATCATGTCCAACTTTGGCTCACTGCAAGAAAGCCAACTCAACATGTGCCGAAGGAATATGTTTTCCTCTTCGGTCTTTCTCTTATCATTCCTACAGTTAGCAAGTTCTAGCTCCATAGCCTCACAGCAAGCACATCGTGCACTTATACCATCTACACTAGACTTCTTAAGCAAAGCAATCCTAGCAACTTTCTTAGAAAGCTTGGAGCATAACTCAGCACAAGACTTGCAAGGTCCTGACAAAACAGGCTCAGCTCTAGCCTTATCTAATTTCTCAACCAAAGCAGAGTACTTGGACTGTAAAGAAACAAGACTAGACATATGAACAACGCATTCATCGCACTTAGTCTCATCAGACACAACAATCCTATCCTTCTTAGCGTGCTCAAGCTCATCTAAGGCTACCAAATACTTAGCCTTGAACTCATTCCTCTCCTTAGCAGCACGCACAAGCAAAACATATTGACACACCATAGTATCATTAACGGACTCAAGCTCAGTAAGAAGAGACTCGAATGTGAGTTCTACCTCAGGGTTGGTGTCGGCCTCTTCTTCGTTGCCGGTGGTGGTGTCATCAAACGTCGTGGTGCAGTAACCTCCTCGGCGCTCGTTGGCACAGAAGCTCAAGCCGTTGAACTTGTTCTCGAATTGCTTCTCGGTTTCATCATCAATCAATGGAGAGTCACTGTCAGAGTTGATGCCACTGAAGTTCACAACAAGAGCACATTGCTTGGCTTCCAGCGTCTCGAAGTACTTCTTCTTCATGCGCTCAGGGTCAAAGTTCTTCTTAGACTTGTACTTGCGAGAGGAGGACTCATGCTTGTTCTTGTGCTTGGGGTAGTCGTGCTTGCTGGAGTAGCTCTTGTTCTTGTCGAGACAGTTAACGACGAAGTGGACAGGTCTCTACACCCATAGCAACCTTGCTTGTTGCCACCACATCGACGATTCAAGCAGTTGTTGTGAAACCACGAGAACCGATTATGACAAGAGCCAACACATCATCCCTGAGAGCCTCCATCTGCTCTTCTGTCGTAGACACGAGAGAAGACAAGGCAAGAAAGTGGTAATGGGTTAGCCAAAGAAGAACTTGAACTTCCATTACCTGAGATAAGAGCCATAGTGGGAGCAGATGGATTCTTGATCCTCGCTTGCGTCTAGAGGTCGATCTTGGTGGACTTGAGCTTGCTAAACAGCTTATCCACAGTGAGAGTCTAGTAATTGGCTGACTCAATGATCACTTTCACTTTCACCTCCCAAACCCTCTGATCTAGAGCATATATAAGCTTAAGTGATCTCTGATGATCGTCATAGGGTATTGCTACATTGTTAGCCCGCATGTTGTTCACAATGGTGGTAAAGTAAGAAAACATCGAATCAATAGACTCCCCATTGACTTGAGTGAAGTTCTCATACTCCCGCTTGTATGTCTCATAGAGTCTGGTTTTGACATGGGTGGTACCCTCATGAAAGCTTTGAAGCCTCCTCCAGATCTCTCGAGCAGTAAGATAATTAGAAACACGATCAAACTCAGGAATCGAAAGAGCAGCATAAAACTCAGCACAGGAAATGTTTTCGCATTGTGTTGGTCGATCTGCTCTTGAATGACTCGTGCATCAAGCACCTGGTAGTTAGAATTCTCAATGATCTTCCAAACACGTAAATCGATCCCTTGTAGATGCGCTTGCATCTAGATCTTCCAATACAGGTAGTTCAACCCATTGAATTGGGCTAGCTTGCCTGAACGGTGTTGCAAAGACATGTCGGCTTCTGTGGATCACAGACCGATTAAGGTGGAAGTGATCCTCAACCGGCTTTGATACCAATTGAAGGACCATAAACGGCGATCAGGGGGGGTGAATGGCAGCCTCAAAATTTCTTTTGAAACAGAAGGTCCTCGGCTTGGCAAACAACCCCAAGAGCAAAAGCTCACAAGGTGCGAGTGATACACGTGCTAACAAGTAGCAAGATATCCCATTCGAAGTCTTAGGCACAAAGGGAAACCCATGAAAGAAGATAGAAGCAAGAGCCAATTAAAACAAGTGGAAATAGCCTTTCCTGCACAGGGGCGGACTGTCCAAACCCCCTGGTGTAGACTATCCATAGGTCAGAAGGAGTGGACCAAACTTCAGACCTAGAGCGAGCGAAATCTGCCTTTTCGACACAAGGGCGGACTGTCCGGGCCATAGGTGCGGACTGTCCACGGGTCAAAAGTAGTGGACCAATCTTCAGACCCAGAACGCAATCAGAATGCACCAAAACTTGACTTGCGTACTTTTCAAGCTCAAAGGGGCGGACTCGGATATTCTGGTTTGGTCGGAGGAAGCACCAAAACTTCGGCTTGGTCGAAGGAAGCGAGGCAAGCACTCCTCAGACGGTGGCAGCGGCCATGTCCCGAAGCCGGATGCGACCTTGTCAAAGCCGGTGGCCACCGATGTTGTAGCTCCTGCTTCAATTCGCAGTGTGGCCCCGTCAGGGAGGGACCTTATGGCCAAGCCTCATCCGGCTCGCCCGCTTGGTAAGTCTCGATTTTTCAGCATTCGGGGATGACCCCCGAGATGGCTGCCTGCACCCTTTTTGGGCATGGCGTGCTTCCACTCGCCAAGAATATAAACTTGCCCCGATCTACGCACTCGTGAGGAATTAGCTCAAATCCTTCAGTGGGATTGATCCTCTCAAATCATAGCATGAATCTATGTGAGAAAAATAGAGTGAAACAACCAAGAAATGAAGAATCCAAGCTCGAAATAGAGTGAACCACCTAGCCAAGGGCACTATGGTCCAACTCAAGATTTCTTGATCCGACGGCCACTGCGCCTTCTCACCGGTAGCCTTGCTTCGACGCAATATCTCCGATGCCACCATGTGCCATCTATCCGCATCGGGACCTCCGCCCCGGTTTTGAGGCCCAAACCCGCGAAACCCACCGCCGGTGGTCTTGAGGCAATACCACCAAATCGTCGCCGATGGTTTTGAGGGCAAACCACCAAACCGCTGTGAGTAGCGTACCGTGTACACGTCCCCCGCCATGTACACTTGCGCTTTTTGAGGTCCTAAGTGTCAGCCACCACGGCTGGCCACCCGGCCGTCTGGTCCGTCAGTCTAAGCCTAGCGTCCACCCTTCACCGCACCAGTCCGTTGGCACGGCACGCCCTACTTGACCTTCTCCCGACCGTTGCCACCATCTTCAGACTCCACACCTGCACATCACGAGCCAAGAGACACGTTTTGACCCATAACCCTGTGCCAGGGGATTAGTAGAACCACTGAACCAACCACACGCCAATGTGTTGGCATGTTGATAATAGCTCATCACGACAACAAGGGTGCTTCACAATGATTATGTAAAAACCATGTGTTCACAGATGCAAACCCGCATCACCGTTAGACAAAAAAGCGCCAGCGTTTGATGATCCAAAGAACGTGACAAGAAAGCATCTCGACCGTCGTCCTCAGTCTGACGCTGGCAGTCAGACGAAACCTCTCTGTCTGACGCCATGCATCGTCTCCTCGTTCGCCCAGCTACGCACGCGAAGCTGCTGCCCATTCAAGCAGACCGTCGGACAAAGGCACTTGCACTACTAGAATTGTGTTCATCAATGACGATTCACTCTTAACGATTACTAATTTTGTCATCGAATGAGAGCATTCTCTGACAAAATGTGCAGGTTCGTCATTAGTCAGAAGTGACGGAGCTTTGGCACGAAGAATAATGATGAAAATAACAAAACTAAATCATCATTAATTGTTTGGCTCCTGGACCACCTCGAGGACATGGGTCCAGCTGGACCTGCAGCCTTTCCCCTCCCTTTTTTTGCAAAAAAGCTCATTGGGCGAGCTTCGAACCCGTGACTTGCTACTAAGTTGATATGTACCTTACCACTAGAGCACTTGGCCTTTTGTGATAAAGGTATGCATATGTTTTTATTTGTATACTTTCAATATGGTAATTGAATCATAGATGATGACATGGCGCCGTGGTCCCACTAGTGGGTCCCACATGGAGGACGTGGCGGAGCGGTCCCACCATCGGGTCCCACGTCGATGACGTGGTGCTACGGGCCCAAGGTCCAGGTTGACCAGCGGCATGCCCCTCCCTTTTAATTTTTGCAAAAATAATACCCCTGCAGGGGAATCGAACCCACAACCTGCCGCTAGACATGGAGGAGGCGTTACTAATTGAAAACTTGGCCTTTTATGTTGATGGCATGCTTGTTTGTTTATATGTAAACTGAAAACACTTTTTGGCATGCATCTGAAAAATGTATAAAGTTGACATAAAATTAGACATGCTTTAAACCGTGAGTAGCATGAAGAAATATTGTAAAGCGTCTCAAATAATCGTCGTTACGCACATTGATATATTTTTATATGCAAAACCAGAATATCTCTAGTTAACATGAAAATAGATACGCTTTTAATATTACTAGCTGGTAGACACGTTTTAATGTGTAGTATGCCATCGTCGACGCTGCCATTGTCGTTCCAATCTGGAGTGTGATCCTGACGGACGGGCGTTCAAAGACTTCTTTGCCTTCACGAGATCACGAGATTGAGCTTCTGCTGCAATCCACCTCAACGCCAGCGGCTTCCTTCGGCTTTAGGTGCTTCAGGTTTGGCGGCGTTGGCCGGTGACGGCGGTCTTCGTCGACGGCGGATGAGGCTGATTTCCGCTCTTAAAGGGGCTAAGGACCAGTCTGAATTTTCTTTTTTTGCTGAGGTCCTTGTAGTATATAGGCTAGGCAGTTGTCCTCCGTATCCTTATACGGTGTATTTGTGTTTGTACGTTTATGCTTCTCATATTTAATACAGGTATACTTTATCAAAAAAAATTATCGTTAACCATGTAGAGACGTTTTTTTGATACGAAATTGAAAACATGTAACCTACTAAGAGGGCTATAACCTATAAGCTGACATGTCATATTGCTAAAATATATAGGGACTAATCAGTTTTATTGTTAAATAATTTTTAGTTGCTCACATCTGTGCGTCCACGTCACCATCGTTCACGCATGAGCTCGTGTGCCGGGATCCAAATCACATATCACAGCAATGGATTTAAATAAAAATTTAGAAAAAAGAGGGAAGCTGGGTTCCAACCCAGCACCAAAACGATTCCATCCGTCTGCCTTTACAACTTTGCTAACCACCGTACTAGTCAAGAGCACTTAATAGAAGTGATCAACGAGTAGATAATACTGAGGTGTGGGCGTATGGCGAAGTCCAAATTTAAGGAACCAAAAATTTATGAGCCTTATTAACTAACTATATCCATAAATTAAGCAAATCAGTGAACGAAGTGACGAAGCAAACAAACAAACAAACAAACAATGATTTAACGTAAAAGTGTTTTGGCCTGCCTAAACTCTTCTTTTTTGAGGGGAGCCTTCCTGAACTAGTTGAATGATTTTACAACGTCAGTCATAGCAGGATAACATGAACAGGGCTGCAGCCTGCAGCGTTCAGCAGTCCACGATTGAATTGAAAATATGAAGATGTTTCGTTCAAAAAAATTATGAAGGTGTCACTACGGACACACTGCCAATATGTGGGCCAGGCTAGAGCTGCAGCCCATGTCGACCAAATAATGGTTCTCAAAAATAACAAAAAAAAAACATTTTTCATAGCTACAAGGATATAAACCAACAACCTCAAGCTTGTATAAAGCTTTCTCTACCACCGCATCTCACACTCAATTTTGTCTATAAGTTCTTTCGGATCGCTAAATATTATACTAAATCGAGTGTAAATCGATTCATTAATATCCTAAATGAATTCAAATAAAAAACTTGTTAACTACAAAGTTTGAAAACTTTTTGAGATCAACAATTATAATTTTGGTTATTTTTTCATCCGAGGTTGTTTGAAAAATTCAAATTTTAAATTTTTTAAATTCAAACTAGTTTTCCATGATAAGATGATTTGAAATCGAAAAGTCACCAACTACAAAGTTTCATAACTTCTCAAAATTTATAAAGTTTATTTTGGCTGTTTCTCCACCAGAGGTCATTTAAAAAATTCAAATTGGATAGGTTCAAACGTAGTTTTCCTTAACAAGATGAATTCAAAACAAAAGGTTGCCATCTACAAAATTATATAACTTGTCAAGACCTATAAAGTTTATTATTTATCATTTGATCATTTTTCATCCAACATGATAGATTCTAATATTGTTCACAAAATCTATATATCTCGCTTATAGATTCATAAACTACAAAAGAGAGATGTGAGATTTGTGAATGATGTTACTTTTACTTTGTTATATGAAAAATTGACAAAACAAAAAATATACATCTTGATGATTTATGCAACTTTTATGTTCATCACTTCTTTTGGCGAAATCATTTGATATTTCAAAATATTGTTCAAAGTTGCATAAATTTGAACTTTTCAAATATTCACAAGAAAAGATGACAAAGAAAATAGGAGTAAGAACACAATATTACGATAGAGCATGATTTTATAAAATTTTAGAAAAAAACAACTGGAGTCGGTATGAGGGAGAAAAACTAGTTACAAGTTTTATCCACAGATTAAAAAGAGAAATATGTGTTCTTCATCAATTTGAAACTAAGATTCAAACAACATTTTGGACTATTAAATGAACTTAAATAGAAACATGGTTAACAATAATGTTTTATTACTCTTTGAGATCTATATAACTTTTATTTTAGTTATTTCTCCATTTGTGATCATTTTAGAAAATCAAATTTTTAGTGCCTAATTTTATTTATTTGATTTCATATTTTATATTTATTTAAATATATTTTAGTCGATTTAATTGTTGTTTATAACCTTTTATTTTAAAGAACGTTCGAGAACGAGCATCTGTTTATGGTCATTTGAAATTCAAGCTGTAAATTGTACGATAATCCCATATCTTTAGATATATTTAAAGGAAAAAACTCAAACTACTAAAATAAAAAGTAGTCATTTTAGATTTAGATCTATCATTTAGCAAAGAGAGTTGACCATCTAGTAAATATTGGCGGACCTAACTCCCACCCAAATTTCACGCGCGCTGCCTCGGCCAATTCCCGCACGATTGACCTCTCTCCAAAACAAACCGCACTCACACCCCCTCTCCGAAACAAATCCAAATCATTCCCCTGTATCTCCTTTCACACCGGCTGCACCACCGCCACCGCCGCCGCATGCCTAGACCTTGCCGTTGCCGCCACCTCACCTCGCCAGATCCACCCCTCATGTCGCCGCCTTAGAGCTGCTCCATATCCTGGCCAGGAGTTCACGAGCAAGGAGATGAGCCGGCCATGGGCACCGCTGATCGGATGGTGGTGCGACACCTCCCCCTTGCAGCGCGCGACCCTCGGCCCCTCCCGGCGGCGCGCTCCCCTCCACCTCCCCACCCGTTGCGACTGAGGAACCAGGCACTACGATCCGCCCTGCAGTCCCTCAGATGGAAGGGCCCTGTCAAGGTAGTTGCCATGCACGATGTCAAGGTACGTACCATGCACGAGACTGAATATGCCGGATCTGGAGCATGGAGATGCCTTGTTCAGAAACTTCAGATGCGCATTTCAGATGAATATACATCTTTGCATTTACGGTTTTGAACATTGTAACTGCTGATCGTGGTTGCCAGACATCTCAAGGTCTTTTGTCTTCATTCACCAGAGCAGAGGGTTCTAAACACATATGGAGAAGTGGATGGCCGCCTGACTGTTTATTTTGGGCTACTTGCGTGTTTGTTGTCTTCTGCACTAACTGAATCTGAATGATGCATGTTAACCTTGGTGCCCTGATGTACGAGCCAGCTTCTCATCCAGAGGTACATCCTCGTGTTTTGATGCGTGCTCCCCCATCCACGTCGCCATACATGGTTCAGGTCACGATTCTACCCCGTCCCTTGGCCTTGCTCCTGCTGTTAGCCTTTTGCCAGACTGTGACCCCGTGCTATGTCCACAGAATTTCAGGGATGGTGATTGCCTGATGTGCAGCCTCGCCGGTCGCTGCTCCCTGTGTCACTAAGTCCCTCATCTTGCCATTGCATTTTCTTGAGAAATGGAAACCTTCAATGACTTAACCACTCAAAGTACAACCGTTATCTAGATATGGAGTAGCATATGTGTCTCTGAATATTTTCTTTATTTACATATGTTGAACGAAGCTATATCTCTGAATATTTGCTAAATTAGATATGCAGTAGCATATGTGTTTGCTGAATGAAGATCCTTGCTTCTCCTCTAGCGGTTCATACATGATTATCTTGCAGTCAGGACTCAGGTTGCCGTTCTTCAGTTTTAGTTCCAGGCCAAGATGCAGCCCTATCAATGTCGTAACTCTGATTTACTAGTAGAAGTAGCACTCTTATTTATTTGTATAAGTAATATTTTTTTTGACGCAATAGTACAAGTAATATTGCTGGTGATACAGTAGTGCAATTTAATTAGTAAAAATATGGCTAGTACTCTATGTTGGAACATAAGTAAATTGTCCACCTCTCCCCATTAGCTTAAACTTTTGGGTTGAATTGGTTGGTGCATGTAATTCAATATGGTATCAAAGCCAGAGGTCTCAAGTTCGAATCCTGGTTAGCGCAATTAAAATAAATAATTGCTGCTCGTTCCTATTCCACGTCTGAGGCTCGTCCGTCGCTGAGATCTCTCGCTGGAGCCTCGACGTGAGGGGGAGTGTTGGAATATAAGTGAATTGTTCACCTCTCCCCATCAGCTTAAGCTTTTGTGTTGAATTGGTTGGTGCATGCAATTCAATACTCTGAACTACAACCTAGTTATCAAAATTTATAAGGAGGAAATAAACGGTAATAGTGACTAAAGTAGAATGCTACCTACCTTCAGTGTTATTTTTTTTCTCAAGTTGCTCTTTTGGTTGTGGGAATGCAATGTCAGTAGCCTTACAGTAGTTATAATGAGGGGAAGATATGCATACAGATTGCATTTTTTTGCTTAACATAGACAATCATTGGGCTTATTAGTGGACAAAAGTGGTGTTGTTTTCTGTAAAATAAAGCTGACATTGCTCCAGTTGTATATCATATTTGAGAGTCTATTAAGTATGTCTTAATCTGCTCGAAAATAGATACTTTTATTGTTACTCTGTGCTGCTGGTTCATATTGGTTCCTTTCCAGTACTGCCTGTATTGAAACAGGTTTTAGAAGTGAGCTCAATTTTAGGTAGAGCTAGCACTATTGGGCTTGAAAAGGCAGTGGAGGTTCTAGGCACACTTGGCAGTAGCATTATTGTCAAAAAGTGCTATGGATGTTGCCAATGTTCTAATTATTGTCAACTATTTTTTGCAGGGATAAAACAACAAAGGCTCTATATGGTTTTGTGAAATAGAGCAAAAGCTATGGAAAAGTCATTTGTTAGATATTAGAGGCTGAAGAAAGACAATAGACAAAGGTATTCCAACAATTCAGTGTGAGGCATATGCATATCCATATAGTGTTTGCCCAGATTATTCAGATTGTGACTAATGGCTGCACTTGTCTGATAAACTTGCAAGCAAAGGAACAAAGACTTGTTTATACTACAATTTGTATGGCATGTGGTTATTAAATACATCTAGCTGAAACACTATTGATGTTGCAATGCTGCTGCTGACTCCTGTCTAGAATGCATGGCATATTGTGTTCCCTTTCGAATATGTGTGCTTGATAAATTATTTTTTGCATATATGATGTCACTGGAACTAATGTCACTTGCTATCATTGTTCATGCACTTCTGTTGGTGTTACCTGTTAGTGGATGGAAATGCACTTATGCTTCTAGGCCAATAACTATAGTAGTATAGTATCTCTGTGATTATTACAATCTGAATTCTATTTTTGTGATTCTTATAACTATTGCTTGCTTCATACTTTAACACTTAATAGTTTGAGATAACTGAAGATAATTATAGTGCTAAGTTTTAGATAGTTCTGCTGTTGAGCTTTTGCTAGATGTGTGACAACTAGATCTACGTAGTCTATGAATCATATCCAGTTTTATGGTTAGTACAAGTATTTTTAACAAAAACTTGTCCTTACTGTATTGAACTTGGACTTGCTTTTTTCACTAAACTCTGAGTTATCTAAGTTAACTACTTATGTGCATTAGCTACTATTAACTATTCTCTAAATGAAAATGTACATGTAAGTAATAGTATCGGTGTTCTGTCCCGCGGACAGGAACCCAACGAGTAACAATGCTGCGTGCTCCCTAATTCAGATGGTGATGCAAGAAGAACACACGATTTTTATCCTAGTTCGGGCAAGAGAAGGCCCTATGTCCAGCGGGGAAGAGAGGTGTTGTATTGCCTTGCACTGAAGTGCTTGTACAGGGGGTATTACAAACGAAGGGGAGTGGTGAGATGGGGCGAGAGGCCTAAGTCTAGAGCTGCTAGCCCTACGCCTTCAGTGCTCTGATGCGTGAAAAGTGTGTTGTGTTTGATGTCCGATGTTGCGATGCCTTGAAACTAGTCCCTGGCGTCCCCTTTTATAGGCCAAGGGGAGGCTCAGGTTTACAGAAAATCCTAAGAAAGTTGTTCTTTGTAGGGCTGTCGTAAGCGATGACGTCGAGGGGGTGATGCCGATCATGTCGTGGTTGCTGTTGGGGCGTGCACCGGGCATGGCCTCTGTCCTTTGGGTGCGTCACGGTGATATCGGTGATGGGCGTTGAAAGACCTGCGCCCCTGTGGCAGGTGTGCCGATCCTTGTAGAGACGTGCGGGAGTTGTTGGAGTGTTGACCGGAGGCGTTGGAGGCCAGGTCGAGGGGTAGCTCGAGGGGATCGACGCCGAATGGATAAGACCAAGCCCCGGGAAATGTGGTGCGGATGTTGACAATTGCGTTTCGAGGGGGCGCCTGACGAGACACAGTGCTCGGCATGGTGTAATAGTGTCAGTATGATTTGTCGTTTCTCCGGGGATGGGCGATAAAAGGGGGATTTGACTCTTGTACTAGGCCACTGCAGTCGTTGCTGTAGCCATGGAGTAAGGCCGGAGTCGGTAGGGCGCATTAAATGCCCTGCCTTCCCGTACGAGAAGTAGGTTGTCGAGGGGGAGGAGGTGGTCGACAGGGGGGAGGGGGTCGTCCGTCTGCGCAGAGTTCTGTCACTCGACGGGGGGTCGTTAGCCCGCTTGGGCTACCGTCAATCGAAGGCCCCCGTCGAGAGAGAGAGACTCGCACGGTCTAGTATGTCCTGTTCGTGGGCCGGCCCATTGTTGCTCGTCGCTTTGGCACTCGGGGCCTTGCTTTACTAGCGAGTTGCAGGCCTGGTATGTGATGGGCTTTCTCAGAGTTCTACGCTAATTGATTGGGCATTATCCTCCCTGACCATGGGTTTTGGGGTACCCCCTTGTCTAGGTACCCGACAGTAGCCCCCGAGTCTTTGTGCGAGTGCTGGCACTCACGTAGGGACTCATGAACTGGAGTCGTAGCGTGATCGTCCTCCAGTGGGTGCGCGCGAGCGCACCCGCCGGTTGTAGCCCCCGAGGCCTTGGAGGAGCCTTCGAAGTCTGAGAAGCGCGCCTTTGTTGAGGGTTATTGGGCGTTCAAGCCCTCGGGTGGTTAATCCCTGTTTCGTCGAGGCCACCTGGTTGCGAGCGAGCCCCCGAGCCTCTCTCGTCGAGGTCGAGCAAGGACAAGCCTGTCTTTTCTTTTCGGCCCTCGCACTCCTTTTCGACGGGAGGAGGGGCGAGAAGTGCCGTGCTACCTTCATTTGGGCGAGCTCCGGCGTCCTCTAGTGAGTTGTTATCAGGAAATTCAAGCGAAGGCTCGTGCCCCATTCGATAGGGGTCGACTGGTTGCCGCGGAGGCGCTCTCATCGATGCAAACAAATGGACACATGGATACCGGTCCCATTCGATAGGGTTCAGTGGCTTGACACCTCTCTCCGTGGGGACTCCGTAGTCGTCCTTTCATTTTGCCTTGAATATGTCCAAGGGGGCCTCGAGAGCTAGCTCTCGAGCATGGGCCTCGTGCTGGCTCCCCTGAGTCATCCTGTACTCGAGGGCGGTTATCGAACCCTGACCGAGGGCCAACCTTCGCTCCCTCGAGATTTTAACGTGGGGCTGGGTCCTGCTTTCCTTCCCGTGGATGATATCGCCCGTGAATAACTCCTTCCACCTGTTGGGCGCGTCTTTCTCAGGCAGGAGCCGGAACGGCACAGTCTTGGGCGGCGTGGAGAGCAGTTGGGCCACGGATGGGTGACACGCGTTTTATGCCCTGGAATCGAGGGAGCGGTTAGGTAAGCGCATTGAATGCTAAGATTTACCTGCCCCCCGCTGGATCCACCCGTTGCCCTGCGGTCCGCCTGTAAGTACGGGGAGGTTGGGTTCCCTGGATCTCCACCTTGCCTTTTTGCCTTCGTCGCCGCCGCTATCATCGGAGAGCAGAGCAAACCAATCCGTTAGCGCAAGGAAGAGAGAAAGAGAGAGATAGGGATAGAGAGATTGGGAATCTTCCTTCTCGCCCGTCCGCAGAGCGAATCTAGCCTTCCTCCATGGGCGTGGAGATCTTTCCCTTGGACGATTGGCTCCCGTCGACCGTGACGGTGGAGCAGCTGCAGGAGCTTGTGGACGACGGGCTCGTCTTCCCCGTCACCTCGAGTGATCGGCCAGAGTGGAGGGTGCCGCCAAGGGGTCACCGGGAGCCGGATCCTCCGGCGGGTTACATCGTGAGTTAAGTCGCCTTTGACAAGATGGGACTCGGGACGCCTCCAAGTCAATTTCTACATGCGCTGACCTAGCACTACGAGGTCGAGCTTCAGTACTTCTCCCCCAACTCTATCTCCCACGCAATGATCTACGCTGTCGTCTGCGAGGGATATCTGGGGATGGAGCCTCATTGGGATTTGTGGCTCCATCTCTTTAAGAGGGAACACTTTGCCAAGCCGGTGTCGATGGGGAGGAGGAGGATGGTCCGCGTCGGCTGCTGCAACCTAGCTCTGAAGAGGGCAGATTAGTACATCCCAATGGGGCTAACCTCCAACCACGGCGGGTGGCATGGCCGGTGGTTCTACCTCCGGAATGACAACGACTGGCTGCCACGCTACACCGGGCGCGTCATCGAGAAGCGCCCATATCACTGGCCGCACGGTGTGGTGGGGGAGAATCAGGCAAGGTTGAATCTCCTCCTTGATGCGTTGAAGATGTTGTGCGACAGGGGTTTGACCGTCGGCATCGTCGTCTCGGCCTTCCACTGCCGAAGGGTCCTCCCGTTGATGTAGGGCCGGCTGCGCCTGGATCAGATGGAGCCTGGTGCGTCAATCGAGGGAAGTCATCCGAGACACTATCCTTCGAGGAAATTGCGAGGCGGGTAAGGGGGCAGTTGCCGGCCCCTTCATGCTAGAGATGGTGAATACCATCCCGATGCGGCCGAACGACGGTCACATACAGCTGGTGAGTGTTTCGTTTTACTGCCTTCGGGTTCCTCTTATCTTTACCTTATCTCCATGCCTACTATCGTTGGTCTATATGTAGGTACTCCCTGATTTTAGGACATTGATGCCCCCAGTCAAGGAAGAGGAACCCGCTCGTCAGGTGAGACACTTTACTGCTGACCAGTAGAAGAAAGATAAGGATAAGGAGAAGAAGAGGAGGAAGAAGAAGAGCCTTAAGTTCCAGGTGATGGAACAGCGCCGAGCTCGGCAGAGGCATGAGGGGCTCCCCGAGGAGGAGTCCTCCTCGGAAGATGAGGAGGAGGAAGAGGAAGATGACGGTGGTGATGATACAGAGTCGCGGTACCACGCCACGTTGTCCGATGCGCCTGAAGCTGACAACCGGTTTCCACAGGAGGTGGTCGAGGAGGGGTCGTCTTCTCAGGCATCGAGGGCGGCATCGACACCCGTCGAGGGTCGAGAGGCGAGGGCCCCTGAGCAGCTTCAAGAGAGGAGGACGATCGATCCCTTGACCCCGGAGGGGCGGGTGTCGCGGTGCACGCGCGGGGGGACGTCGCCGGCCTCCTCGAGGGGTAAATCCAGCACGCTGCCGCCTCGTACCAGGTCCTCGACGCTCGGCGTAAGGACGCGGGGTCAGCCGGCCTCGGAGGAGCAGAGGACGCCAGGAGCGTTGCCGGCCACGGCCCCGGGTGGCTTTGGATCCGATAAGGGGTCGTCGAGGAGGGGTCTTAGAAGCCCACGGGTAGTTCGAGGGTACCTATGAGGCCATTATTTCGATGGGGTAAGCTTCCGCGCTTTGTGTTTTTATTTTTTGCCTTTGCCGATTTTCGGGTGTTCCATTCGTCCGTGTCTAGGCTCAAATGCTCGATGGAGGAGGCAACCCCTACACCCGCCAAGCGGCTTAAGGCCGAGGCCGCCATGGTGATGGCGGCGTCAGCAGAAGCCGCTGCCCTGAAGCCTCTGTTGGTGCGCGAAGCCGCTTGGCTAGAGGATGCCCAGGCCGCCATGGCTCGGGGCAAGCAACTGGGTGTCGCCTCTGTTGCGGGCTCAAGTGCCCCGGGGGCTGTGGCGGGTGGCGACGCCACCTAGAATCAGGAGCGGATCGAGGTGCCCCATGGTATCATCGAGCTCGAGGGCGCCGCTAGCGGCCGCGTGCTGGGGTCGTCAGAGGAGGCCCTGGCGATCGTCGAGGACAAGGGGGCCGAATCCTCTGTTCGTGACGTGGAGGAGGTGGTGGATCGCCCACAAGAGGCGGGAGTAGAGCTCCCTCAACGACAGCAGCAGCTGTGGTGGTCGTGGCCGCAGGGGCTGCAACAGTGGGAGGAGCAGCAGCAGCGGGAGCAGCTGCAGAAGCAGCAGCAAGATGAGCTGCGGGCCTCGGGCCAGCCGCAGCAACAGCGACAGGAGGAGCAGCAACATCAGCAACAGCAGGAGGAGCTGGCGTCCTTGAGCCCGCCACAGCAGCCGCAATAGGAGGAGTTGGTGGCCTTGAGCCCACCGCAGCAGCAGGAGGAGGCCCCGCTGAACGTGAGGCAAGAGGACAGGCAGCCGGAGCTGCTAGCCTCGAGCCAACCAGAGGAGCTGGCGGCCGAGGATGTCCCGTCGGAGGTGGGGAGGCTGGTTGGGCAACCGATCCCACAAGCGGTCCCACCAGAGGCATCGGCGGCGGGGGATGTTGCAATGGCGCTGCTCTCTCGCCCACCGCAAGCTTGGGCGTCGGCCAGCCGGGGAACCTTGTATGCCCCTGGCTTGGTGGTCATTCCCTCCTCTGGTTCCCCTGCCGTCAGGGAGAAGCAGAAGGAGAGGGATTTGAGTCGTCGGTGGTCAAGGGGGAGTCAACATTCCCCACCTTGGCCGTGCGGGTGCATCGTGCCGGCGGCTCGGCCGAGCTAGTGGACAGCATCACGGCAGCCGTGCGTGATCGAACGGTGAGGGAGCTTCCTTACTAGGGCCAAGAGGTTCTGCGGCCCCGGGACCCGGCGGAACCCAACATGCTTCTGTTTGAAATGAACGACCAAGCGGAGGTTGAGTGCTGGGAGCACGTCGAGGAGTTCCTGCCTGGATGCAACATTCCCTACAGACGGTCGTCGACGTCGCCACTGAGGACTTGGTCAGGGCGTTCAAGGTAATCAGTCTTCTTCTATAGTCTTGGGGTCGAGTTGCCTTCTATCTGACGCCTAATCCTGACTTACGCTTTTCGTTTTTAGGATCTGAGGGGGCGCTCCCAGACCAAGCTCAGTTCATCCACATGACGAAGGGTGGATGGGAGCAGGTTTTCGTGCTTCGGGTGGAGCTCGAGGCCGCCTAGGCCGAGGCAGCAAAGGCGAAGGAGGACACGACCAAGGCCAGGGATGAGGCGACCATGGCCAAGGAGGACGCCGCTGCAGCTCTAGGGGAGGCGACCGAGGCTAAGGAGGAGAAGGCCAAAGCCAAGGACGACGCTACTAAGGCCCAAGAGGAGGCGCAAAAGACCTTCGGGGACCTCATCCTGGCGGTCGAGCGCGTCAAAACGCTCGAGGGGGACCTCGCCCAGTTCGTGACGCGAATCAAGGAGCTCAAGGGGTCCCTCGCTGAAGCTTCCAGCCAGTGTGACTCCCTCAATGTCACTATCGGGCGGGTGAACCTCCACCTCCAGAATTTGACCGCAGAGGTTGCGACGCTGAAGGGGACCATCCAAGAAAAGGAGGAGGCTCTCTCCGGCATGGGCAAGGAGATTGAGGAGTTGAGAGTGATGGTCCAGGACAAGACCGACGCCCTGGCTGAGGCCAACAAGACGATTGCCAACCAGCGGGACGAGTTCGTGGCCCTAGAAACCCATGCCAATGGTGCGTCTTTCTTTTTGGCTTTAGTTTCTTGGCTCGGGTGCCTTGTCTGTCATGACTGAGTTATTTTTGTGTTTAGACCTCAAGGAGCAGAAGCTCGAGGCCTAGAAAGACGCCAAGACGCTCAAAGACCTTTACTGGGCCGAGGCGGAATTGAATGAGACGCTCTGAGGCGCCATTACCTCGGTTTGTGACGCCTTGGGGGTCGATCCCGAGGCAGAGGTCGAGGGTGACGTGCCCAGAACATCCTTTCTTTGACGGAGGTACGCCCTTGGCCGTGCTGTGCGGGAGCAAATTCGCGGCGCGCTCCATCATGGCGTGAAGAGGGCGCTGGCCGTCGTCCATTTGGGCTACATGTACGACATAGGGGTCGTCGCTACAGGCTTTGTCTCCGATCCCAAGAAGTCCGAGGCCGAGAATCGCGCGACGTGCCTGGGTTTGATGGAGGCGGCTGAGGTTCCTGCTGGCGAGCTGGCGAAGCTCTTTGAGCCCGAGGTCTTCCCTCCTGGTGTTGATGAAGATGAGGGCCTATGAGCCAAACCTAGGCAGGAGGCCCATGTAATAAGTTAGTTGTTTTGTGGACCGTGATGGTGTGGCCTTGGTGTCCTTAAAACAATATGCATTGTGTTGAATGCTTTTGGATGTTTGAAGGTTGCGTCCTTTATTTCTTATTTGCTCGATTTATGCTTTTCATGACGTTTTTGACGTGCGCTCGTTTCCCTCGTGGGGGGAGTGAATAGAGGAACCGTAGCACAGAGGCGTAGGCGATCTCATGGCTCGACAACCCTTGACCCCTGGGGTATTCATGGTGTTTTTGACTAAGTGATAGCAAGTATCGAGGCATAAAAGAAAAAAGAAACGTCGAGTTTTGAAAAAACGTGCGAGATTTTAAGGAACTTGGGGGGTTCCCCCCTGGAGCTTCCGAGGGAGGCTCGACCCTGATGAAGCAGGGTCGAGGCTACCTCAAACTTGTGAACAACAAAAATTTATTAGAATTGAAAGTACTTCTTATTCATTCGTGACATGGAAAATATACAAAGCCTCGAGGGCTTAAGGGTCAAAGCGACGTAGCTGCTCGATGTTCCATGCGTTGACGAAGGTTTCACCCTTGCCGTTAGCCAGTTGTTGGCGTTTCTTAACATTACTACTAAAGATAGACTCATAAGTCCGTCCTTAATAATAATACTAGAAACGTGTGTTGACATTCCTAACCACCATTACTTCAGAAACGTAACCCTTGGCCCTTAATGGCGCAGGACTAGGTAATGCAGTCTAATAATAACAGTTAGAAGTGCCGGATTGGCCTTCCTAACCATCATTACTTACGATATGCAAAACTGTGGCACGGCGCCGTGGGGTGCAACAAGAATTACAATCCTTAAGTAACGGTACTTAGGTATGCCAATCGATAGCTCAGTAAGAAATTAGAATAAATCTGCAAGCGCATAGAACTATCATTGTAGCATTTCAACTCGTGAGTATTCAGGGGTGTCGTATTTATAATTTCCCGTAGGAGGGCAATATGCATCAAGCATGGTGTAAACATGATTACTTATTAAGTGCAGTGGTAGGCATAGAGTATACAGGAATAAGACATGATATCAAGATAGTGGACACACATCGGGGTCAACCTCAAGGATAAAAGAGAAATAAAGAATAAAAGAATATAACTAAACAGAGCAGGCATTGGTCACATATAACTATGCAAAGAACTGTTAACAAAACATCTAATTAGTATGTCTAGCATCAGGACTAAGTCTGGGATAATAGGGAGATCCCCGCTGCTGGTCTGCCAGCCAATAGAGACTTTACGAACTCTTACTCAATATCCGAACATGGGGGAATGCTAGGGATGGACAGGGCTGTCATCACTGCCCACCTACCCCTCTGCCCGTGGGATACCGACATATTCGTCGATCTCCGCATACCCGAGCACCATGCCCGTGTAATTGGGAACAACTCCTAACCCCCGCGGACCCCAACCCTTCGGATTGATAGGCTAGGTTAAGAGCAACCAAGAAGGCACGACGAACCATCATCTCATCCCTAGTTCTTCCACTATTCATACTAATTCGATGAACGATGAAGAACAATGATGAACAAGTCAAGAACATAATACATAAACTATATACTGGATCATATATTATGCTCTTAACATGATCATAACTATACTCTAGTTCATATGCATGATTATATAAGTATGATAAGAACTTGGTCATCGAGGAAAACCGAATTGTATTCATACCAAGATGATCCTTTTCCTCCAAGGAGACAAGCTCTCCTTGATAGCTCTTGCCTTGCTCACAAACTACTAATACTAGTCTAAAGATACAAGTGAGAGGTGTGAGGTGAATGACTTCAAAATGATGTGTGTTTAGAATGAAGGAGATCCCTCTCTTTTATAGCTAAACTAGGACGGTTCGGCCTCCACAAATATGGAAGGAGGTGAAACCGCCTTGAGGGAACCGCCTTGAGCATGGCCTGAGAAGGTTGGGGCCGGGAGGGCCTACTGGGGGTGCGGCCGCCCCCGGGACCGCCCGTCCCCTAGTGGGGCCATCTGGCCACCAGCTTTGGGTGGTCGGTTCCTCCCTGGGCCTGGACCTCTCCTGTGGTTACGATTAGGCCCAGGTATGTACCGAAGGTGGGCTCCTTTGTATTTCTTGTTTGCGCATTTGCTGAATTCGACTTTTGCGTTTTTGCGCTTTCTCCATTATGTTGCGTATTTCCACTTGTCGCACCTTAAACCTATAAAGGCATATGTGCTAGAATATGTTTGGCTTTCTTCTTTTTAGTCTAAATTGGCGGTTTAGAAATGATCCATAAGGACCGCCAACAAGACCCCCAAGCTTAACCTTTTCTCGTCCCGAGCAAATAGCTAAGTATGGTTGTTGATCAGGAGTTGCTACAATGCTGATATAATTAATAAGTGCCATGCCTATAACAAAGCATTCATTCGTAATTTAAATAAGTTGGCATTCTATCCACTCCTTACCTTGATTTCTCATGGGGCTTGTAGCTTCTCCAAGTTCTTGGGTGGTTGCAAGACAGAATGGTTATAACAGACTCACCAATCATTTATTCTTTTATAGACCGTCTATCCGGAGGTTTTATGGATTTTTGCAAAATAAAACAAGTTCCTCGAATGATTCTCTCAATCGCTCAATGTGTATGCTTACCTCACCAAAGGCATTGTAGCGCTGCCTTTATATCCTACCTCTAAGGCTGAGAGTGGAGTTCTGGGCAGGTATGAAGGTGGGCACACTTACATCACATGTGTTGCTGAGTCAAAGACCGGACCACAAGGAGATACAAGTCATACACCTTGATTGAGATGTGCAAGTGTGTGGAAATGAGTATGATGGAAACCTATCTCTACTTTTTTTGGCACTCCATGCATCATGACTCTCTTTTATTGGTTGAAACAAACTTTTTGGAGAGATATGGGCTATAAGATCATCATCACACATTTTTTTGAACGAGTATTTGGATTTTCTTTCCCGTTTGTTTTCTCATGCCTCTTGGCTTTTTTTAGCATAGCCCATTGTTGATGCAAAGTTCTATCTGCAAACACACCGGGCTAATACCCAAATTCGATATCAAAAGCGTGCCAATCGATTTGACCTGTTAATCGACGAGGATGATAACTTGAACAAAGACCGAACGAGACGACAGCGATGCGCCCGGACGTCAAAGCTCGGATTGCTCGGGAACACGGAACTCATGAGGTCGCCGGAGATCGAGTTGATGCAGCCCGTCGATTCTCTAAAGAACTCGTTGAAAAAGAGAAAATACTTGACGAAGTCGTCGAAAAGTAAAGTGCCGGTAGAAGTAAATTGCGATAAAAAGTAGATTTGTTTATTGATTCTTGGATTCTCATTACAATGCCCTTCGACACATATTTATACTCTGCTATTCGAAGAACCCTAACCGAATACGAAAAGCTTAAATATTGAAAAATAAACTTATTCCTTATACGAACTCTATCTCTAAAGGAAAGAAATAAAACTCGTATAGGATCTGGACTCAAACTACACTATGAAAATTAAAAGATCCCATGATGCCGATCCACTGTCTGTTTCTGCATCGGCAACAATCTTCTAGTCTCCGGCCTATCTTATCGGCAACAGCTTTTCAGCTTCATCGGCAGCGTACGGGGAGTAGGTAGCCGAGGGTGTATTGCGCTCGAGGGCTGCCTATTCGTGCGAGCGAAGTTCCGTCCTCGAGGGGTCGGCGTATCGAAGTGTCGATCTCGAGGGTCAGCTCGAGCGCGTCCATTATCTTTTGCCAAGGCTATCCCCTCCTCTATTTCTTTCTCCATGTTGTGTCGAGGGGTCTCACTCGAGGGTCGGCTTGAGCGCATCAGTAACAGTTCTTCAGCCTTAACGGCAACGACTCAGATCAATCCACCCTTCATCGGCAACCACTCATCAGCAACATCAGAAGCAATGCTGAAGACAAAATAATAACCAATCCCTTGCCGATTAGCTCAGTTTCCGATTCTCATTGACACATGCCGAAAAACGGTGTCAACACATGCCCCCAATTTCGGAGTATAAAATACCTTATACACCGAAATTTCCTCCAAGTCATGATTACCCACCGCCGAGCCGCCTGAATGCCCCCTCGAACATTTTCTCTCTCCGACGGTAAAAACCCTGTATCAATGGGCCCATAAAACACTTCCTCCGTCGTGGCCCATCCTTCACTCTCGATTCAACCCTCGCATTTTCTCTCTCCGACGGCGACATCAGCCAGCAGTCTTTCGGCAAACTCGACTGGTGACATTCTCAGCGGCAGTCTTCAATCTCCATTAGCATTCCTCGCTCTTCTCGGCTTCATCCGCGGCCATGGCTGTCAACTTCGACGTCCCCAAGGTTAATTTTCTTCTTCATTCATCTTTTGATACTTCTTCTCTCCTTTTTCGCATAGCCCAGGACTCCACTTTATCTTCCTCCTTGACCTTTAATCTAAGAACTTCACAATAAGCTCATCATCCCCACGCACCGAGACCAAATAATTTGCCTAGGTCCAATGGGGAATCTAGATCCGACCGATATCATCAACGCAGAAACCAACCGCATCCCCTTCAGAGCTCAAAATTTCAACTTAAAACTTTGGACCGATACTTTCCGATCCTGGCCAAAGATCACCAAAGGATGGAAAGATTGGTACTTGAGGGTTGCCAGGCCGATGGAGGTCTATTGGGCAGAACGCAGATTAGATCAATGCATCAGACTGTCCATTGCCGATATGGAGAGGAATGAGTCAATGTTAATCGCTGCCTCTTCTGGTCTGACACCATGAACGCCTTCATATTCAAACATGGACCAGTTTCTCCCACTCTTGCCGATGTGTTCATGCTCACTGGACTGGACATATCAACTGCCGATGAGAACACTCTGTTCCAGAGGAAGCCCGAATATCGACTGACCACCCGAAACATCGGTGGCTGGACCGGGTACATTAAAGAATATTGGAAATCTGGATTGGTCAGTCAGAGGGAGCATTCACCCTTCCTGAATATGTGGCTAGAAAAGTTCATTTTCTGTAGCAGAACAGTCGGACCAACCAATATGCATCTATCTGCAGCAAAGATGTTAGCTAATGGCTTCAAACTTCCTCTTGGCCGATACCTTCTCGGTTCAGTCTGTCATCTCCTTCACCAAGTTTCACAAAGGCTGTTACAAGACGAGCCCATCGGCAATCTGGGAGGTCCTTGGTGGTTCATCAACATGTGGCTGAATGCACATATGCACAAGTACCTTCACTTTGATTTATTCGCCTAGCAGTTCCCTCGAGATCTCCCTGAAGATTACCAACTTGGAGAAGATGAATCGGCAACACGCCCCCCTCAATTTTGGAGAAGCATTAGCAGTACTTCCAGGGGCAGAGGCAAGCAGAGCCCAAATCGGCAACTTCTTCCAAAGGCTCTACATCGGCATCCCTCCTGAGCTCCGGGCCTGGGTCCCTTACATTGATGAAGAAGCAAGGTTCCATTTGCTCTTCAACTTTGCCGATGATGCCCTGAATAAAGACGTTGAAATCCTCAACGCGATGATCACCCCTCGTGCCATCCCGGTCAATATGTTCGGAAGTGGAAGAACATCAACCCTACATATGAGTTCTACAATCCATCGGCAGCAGCAAGACAACTAGCTTTCGGGCAACTGCCCATCAAACTCTGCTTTGCCGATGTGATTAAGCCGAGAGAAACCATCACTAACAGCATGGATTGGTGCAAGATAGTCACTCTTCCTCCTGATGCCGATACTTCTAATATTGATCTGACCGACTGGGCACCGGCCTCCTTCGTCACCGAATCCTTCAAAATATGGTGGCAAGAGTGGAAAGAACAACTATTCTTCGCATCTCCTCACTTCTACTGGAATCTCATCGACCCTGATCACGCCATACCTGCCGATGCAGTAAGTTTGACCATCTATACATCCAAATTTTTCTTTTTAGTCCATCGGCAACTAACTCCTTTTCAACAGGTTGACAACCCGATCCCATCATTGAGCAAGAGCGGCAAAGTCATAAAGCTGCGACCGATATCCCCAATATCTATAATCGGCCACAAAGCTCCTTCATTAGATGCTTTGATGTGCCGCAGTCGTTCCAAGAAGAGCTTCTCCAAATCAAAATCGACCAGAAGTATGGCTGCTCCATCGGACATGGCTGCACCCTCAGCACAGACATCCCAGGTAACTGTCTTACTTTCTTCTGTGTGTGCCGATTGCTGTGGTATATTAATCTCATATTTCAGGGTGTAAGTTCTACATTTGTTGAATCCTCATCGGCAACTCACCCTTCATTTCCACCTGCTGCACCTTCATCGCCACGCTTCGTCGTTCTTTACGATTCTCCAGAGGTACTTTTAATTTAATCTCTGATCATCGCATCGGCACTTTCACTCATCTGCTTCTCTCACAGCACCAAGTAGTCACATCGGCAACCGCCCCAAGTGCGCAGACATCTCATCCACCCATTGCCGATGCCCCCCAGCCATCCGGCGTTGACATTTCTCAGCACAAGCGCAAGGTTTTATCGGATGAAGAATCCCAATCAAAGCGGGCGAGGCTCACACTAGCTCCAGTTGCGTCATCGACATCCTCGCCCTGCCAGACATTTCTCGATGTTCCTGCACAGACTTCCCCATCGGCAACTGTTCTCCAATCGGTAGTTGTATCTGTACAACAATCTTTATCGGTACTGGCGTTGCAGCAGCAACCAACCGAGGTACCAACGCAGGAAACACCATCGGCAATCATACCTCAGGTTGCTTCTTCTAGCCAAAGGCGAGAAATTGCCTTAAAACAAGTAAGTTAACTCCCTTAGTCAATTTTCGACACTTATATCCTTTAGCTAACAACTTTTCCCTTCCAGGAGCAAGATTCCCCCGATAGCCTATTTTCTTTCTCAATTATTGGAGATATTCCTGACAATGAAGAGAACGAAGAAAGCTCTGCTCCAGCCTTCGAAGCCTTATCATCCGAAATCAAGTCTAGGCTAGAGACATTGCTATCCCTGCTGCAACAGGAAACATCTCAGCTAATCCAGGACTCTGACTCCACTAGGGCAACTTTCAAGGCAATCCGAGGCCAAATCCCTGTCGATGTTGAAGAGACACTCTTTCAAGCCGCACACCTAGAGAGTCGGCAACTTCAGTATCAGAAAGCTGCTCAACGCATTGCCAACAGAGCTACCCAGGCATGACTCCAGGAGGAGATGATGAAATATAAACAATCTACCGATGAGAAACACAAAGACATCGGCAAACTAGAAGCCTCCCGTGTAGAGCTGGAAGAGAAGATTTCCCAACTATCGGTAAAAAGAGAAGCTTTATTAGCGGAGCTGAAAAAGGTTGAAGAAGCCCTGGATACAGCCACTCAAGAGAAAGCCCAAATGCCTAACACTATCAAGATTCTTCAGCAGGAAAGGGACAACCAAGCCCTCAAGACACTGGCTCTTAAGAAGAGAATCAAGCCAGTAGAAGGCAATGCCGATGAAGATGTAAGGACAATAGAGGAAGCCAACCAGATTCGCCTGTGTGCGATATCGGCTATTCACTCACTGTTGAACTTGTAAACTTCTTTTCCATCGGCAAAGTAGTGCATCGGCAACTTGTAAAACTTCATATTAACGTAGCACCGATACGTTCTTATTGAACAAGTATTATATCTGTTTCTTCACGCATCCATCCAAATACTAGGATAATATTTCTTCAGATATTTACCGTTCAACGCTCTTGGAAATATTTCTCCTTCAAGAGTTTCTAGGATATAAGCATTACCAGGAACGGACCGATTTACTCGATAAGGACCTTCCCAATTAGGAGACCACTTGTCGAACTTTGTGCTCTTAGTCCCAATCGGTAAAATCAGTTTCCAGACTAGATCACCATTAACAAATTCCTTCACCTTTACCTTCTTGTCATACCACCTAGCAACTCTTTTCTTATTCTCTTCAATGCTGAGTAAAGCCTTTAGCCGATGACCCGCCAAATCTTCCAACTCATCTTTCATGAGTGTATTGTAATCATTGGCCGACAGTTGATCTTGATGAAATATCCGCCTCGAACCGGTCTTTATTTCCCAAGGCAAAACCGCGTCATGTCCATATACCAACTGACAAGGCGACACCTTAGTAGCACCATGACAGGCCATTCGATACGACCATAAGGCCTCGTTCAAAACCGTGTGCCACCTCCTGGGATTTTTCTTAATCTTGCGCTTAATGAGTTTAATAATCCCTTTATTAGATGCTTTGGCCTGACCATTAGCTTGAGCATAATAAGGAGAAGAGTTTAAAACCTTAATTCCCATCTCATCGGCAAATCCATCAAACTCTCCTAAAGTGAACATGGTTCCTTGATCGGTCGTAATGGTCTAAGGAATACCGAACCGATACACAATATGCTCCTTCACAAAATCAATCATGTTGGCCGACGTCATATTTTTCAAAGGAACTGCCTCAACCCATTTTGTAAAGTAATCGGTGGCAACGAGGATGAATTTATGCCCTTTGCTTGATAGTGGATAAACTTGACCGATGATATCAATAGCCCATCCTCGAAACGGCCACGGCTTAATTATAGGATTCATTGCCGACGCGGGTGCCCTTTGGATGTTGCCGAACTTCTGACACTCTTGACACCCTTTAAAATACTTGAAACAATCTTCGAGTATTGTTGGCCAGTAAAATCCGTTTTGCCTGATCATCCACTTCATCTTGAAAGCCGACTGATGTGCCCCGCATACTCCTTCATGAATTTCACCCATTAAACTCTTTGATTCTTCTTCACCAAGACACTTGAGCAAAACTCCATCCATTGTTCGATAATATAACTCATTATCTAGGAGTATGTACTTAGTAGCCTGAAACCTTATACGCCTTTCTACCTTCTTAGACGGATCCTTCAAGTCGGCAATCTCCTTCCTCCAATCATCGGCGTCAGTTGCCGATGTCAGCACTTCCTGGACCGACTGGTACCATGAAGCATGCTGTGCTAGCTGATTAGCCTCTTCATTATGCAATCTGGAGATATGTTCAAGGCGAAAGTCCTTAAACTCCATTAATAACCGTCGACATCTTTCATAATACAAGATTAAAACTTCACTTCGACATTCATATGTCCCAGCTAATTGATTAATAACTAGCATTGAATCACCAAAGATTTCAACAGCATCGGCACGGACTTCCCTGAGTAACTCCAATCCTTTCAACACAGCCTGATATTCAGCCTGATTGTTTGTCGATGTGGTAGTAATCGGCAATGAGAATTCGTATTTCTTCCCTTGAGGTGATATCAACACAATACCAATGCCTGCTCCTTTTCCACACGTAGAACCATCAAAGAAAAGTGTCCATGGAGCAATCTCTAAGGAATTTACCATGCCGCAATGCGGAGTAATAAAATCGGCCATTACTTGCCCTTTGACCGCTTTAGCTGATTCATAGCGCAGATCAAATTCCGATAATGCTAGAATCCACTTGCCGATTCTTCCACTTAGAATTGGCATTGACAGCATATATTTGACCACATCGTCTTTGCATATAACAGTGCATTCGGCCGTTAACTGATAATGCCTTAATTTAACACAGGAGAAATATAAGCATAAGCATAACTTTTCAATGGCCGAATACCTGGTCTCAGCATCTACCAACCTTCTGCTCAGGTAATAGATTATACGTTCTTTCCCTTCAAACTCTTGGATTAGAGCTGACCCAATGACTTCATCATCACCCAACAGATACAACTTGAAGGGTTATCTGTGTTGAGGTGGAACTAGCACTGGAGGATTCACCAAATACTTCTTAATTTCTTCTAAAGCCAACTACTGTTCTTCTCCCCACACGAATTCCTGATCGGCCTTCAGCTTCAACAATGGACTGAAAGCTTTGATTCTTCCTGATAAATTCGATATGAATCTTCGAATAAAATTAATCTTGCCGATCAGAGACTGTAGTTTGGTCTTATCGGTAGGAGCAATCACTTTATTGATGGCATCAATGGACTTCCTGCTAATTTCAATACCCCTTTGATGCACCATGAAGCCTAAGAATTGTCCTGCCGATACACCAAATGCACACTTGTTGGGATTCATTTTCAACCCATGTTTCCTTGTGCACTCCAATATCTTCTGCAAGTCAACCAGATGATTTCCAAAGTCTCCAGACTTAACCACCACATCATCTATATAAATTTCAACCAATGTGCCGATATACTCATGAAAAATGTAATTCATAGCTCTCTGATAAGTAGCACCGGCATTCTTCAAACCAAAGTCATGACTATCCATTCAAATAACCCCACAAGACCTGGACATCTTCAAACCAAAAGTCATGACTATCCATTCAAACCAAAAGGCAGTCTTGGAGATATCTTCTTTGGCCATAAAGATCTGATTATATCCGGCGTTCCCATCCATGAAGCTAATAATCCGATGTCCAGCAGCAACATCAATTAATAAATTGACAACGGGCATCGGGTAGCCATCCATCGGTGTAGCTTTGTTAAGATTCCTGAAATCAATACAGACACGAAGTTTCCCATTCTTCTTGTAGACAAGAACCACATTAGAAATCCATTCAGCATATCGGCATTGTCGGATGAACTTTTCTTCAATCAACCTTGTTATTTCGGCCTTAATATCAGGCAGCACTTTAGGATTGCATCGGCGTGCTGGCTGCTGATGTGGCCGAAATCCTTGTTTGATAGGTAGCCGATGTTCAACAATTGATCGATCTAACCCGGGCATCTCTGTGTAATCCCAAGCAAAACAATCCTTATATTCTTTCAATAAAGCAATCAATTGTTCTCTGCTCTGGAGATCTAACTTAGCACTAACAAAAGTTGGCCTCGGCCCACCGCCATCACCAATGTCTACTTCTACTAAGTCATCAGCTGATGTAAATCCATGGCCCAATTTTCCATCATCGGCAAACCTATCCATTATAACTCATCTTCGGAGCCAACTGCTTGGATCGGTGGCAGCTCATAATCAGCAATCCTAAGAAACTCTGAATCCCATGCTTCTCCCGATATACACTTGGACTGCTCGTAAGTTTCTGACTCTGCCGATGCAATTATATAAGATGAATCACCAGGGACTACTTCAATCTTATCTTCCACCCACTATACGAGGCACTGGTGCATTGTAGAAGGAACGCAGCAATTGGCATGAATCCAATCCCTTCCTAATAGCAGATTATAAGCACCTTTACCGCCGATGACAAAGAACGTGGTCGGCAATGTTTTGCTGCCGATGGTTAACTCAGTGCAAAGTGCTCCCTTAACTAGTGATATATTACCTTCAAAGTCTTTAAGCTTCATATCAGCCTTGGCCAGATCTTGATCTCCTTTCCCAAGCCTTCGAAACATGACATATGGCATGATATTAATTGCAGCTCCCCCATCTATGAGTATCTTGGATACTGGCTGCCCATCAACTCTGCCTTTGACAAATAAAGCTTTGAGATGCTGTCTCTCATCATCTGTAGGCTTCTCAAAAACAGCCATCATTGGATCCATGGTCAACTGAGCTACTTGTTCGAAAGGAACAACTTCCTCTTCATCATCGGTAAGTGCTAGGAATTCCATTGGCAACATGAAAACCATGTTGATGTCTGCCGATGGGCCTTCATCTTTGCGCTTTGGTTGCCACACTTGAGACTTCGCCCCACGGGAGTTTTCTTCTCTGCGCTCACGTTGCATCTTCCTCTTCTGAGTTTTTGTCAGACCTTCAGGGCACCACTGAGGAAGCTTTGTCTTCCAGACAGGCTGATAACATTTCGTATTTGAATCTGGACAGTTTATGTTGGGATCTCTGTAGAGTATTGCTTCATCGGGAATTCTAGCATTGGCCATCACCTCGAGTTCTTCCTGATCCATCGGAAAGCAGTCGTCATGCCTACCCAACCTTTCATGTACACTGGTTTTGCCCCCCAGCCAATCATGCACTGATGCCCTTCCTCTGATCGGCTCATTAACGCACCATCTCCGATCACCATAATACGATCTTCTTTTTGTCCGATCGGCTCGATCGTAACCATTGCACTCAGGGCAGCTATCAACAGTAGGCAATTTAATGCCTTCTTCCCAGCAATAAATGAAGAACGGGCATCTCCAATGATCTTCATGCCGACGCCATTCTTTCCGACGCAACTCTTCCTGTCGCTGCCGATAGCGATCACCTGAAACTCTATAGGGAGCAGGTCTAGGAGGTCTTCTGGAACTGCTGCTTTCTTCAACTGCTCTTTTTTCTCTTAAGTCATTGGTGGTTACTTGATTTCTGGGATCCACCGATGCGTTCCTTTTAGCATTTGTCGATGTTAATACTCTAGTCTTGCTCACGGCATCTACCATGTTTGCTGGGAAAGGGTGCTGATCAATCTTCATCGGCCTTTGAGCTTTAGAGTTATTAAACTTAATTCTCCCGGACTCAATAGCTAATTGCAATTGCTGCCTGAATACTTTACAATCATTGGTACTGTGCGAAGTTGCATTATGAAATTTGCAATACCTCATTTTCTTCAGCTCTTCTGCTGATGGGATCACATGATTAGGTGATAGCTTGATTTGGCCCTCTTGAAGCAGCGGATCAAATATTCTATCGGCCTTTGTGATGTCAAATGTGAACTTCTCTGGCTCCTTTTGACCAAAAGGACAAGATATTGGCTTCTTACCTTTCACCCACTCAGCCAGGCCGATAGTTGGTTCTTCATCTGAGTCTGATTCCTCTGCTTCTTCTACAAAGGACACCTTTTTACTCCAAGTCTTTCTAGGTTCGGGAGCTCGAGCACCTTGGTCAGAAATCCTCTGCACAATATGGCTTAAACTTTTAAACTCCTGAGAATCGTATTTGTCTCTGAGGTGCGGCAACAGACCCTAAAAAGCTAAACCAGCCAACTGGCGATCATCAAGCACTAAGCTATAGCATCTATTTTTCATATCTCGTACTCTTTGCACAAAGCTCTGCACAGATTCGTCACTTCGTTGTCTCAATTTCACTAAATTGGTAAGCTTCTTCTCATGGACACCAGCAAAGAAGTACTTGTGGAACTGTCTCTCCAAATCCGCCCAAGTATGAATAGAATTCGGCGGCAATGACATAAACCATGTGAATGCCGATCCAGACAATGAAGACGAGAATAATCGAACTCTCAATTCATCCCTGTTAGCTGCTTCTCCGCACTGGATGATGAAATGATTGATATGCTCCATTGTTGATGTATCATCCTGTCCAAAGAACTTAGTAAAATCTGGTACCTTGTACCGATTTGGAAAAGGAATTGAGTCATATGCTGGAGGGTAAGGAGTCCGATAAGAGTAAGCATTAATCTTGGGCTGAATCCCAAATTGCTCTTTCATCACTTCCGCAATCTTATCGGTCCAAAACGCATCTTGATCTTGCCGATGCACTGGCTGAATCTCTGCTGGAGGTGCTGGCTGATATGCTTCTACGTATCCTTGTGGTACTTGGTTTGGAGGAATCGGCATATTCACAGCACCAGTCTGTGGAGCAAAGCTCATCGGCTGTCTTGCTGATGTTTGATCCTGGAAAGCTGCCTGTGGACAATACTGCTGAGTCCCGATCACCTGGTAGCTTGGCTGACTAGCATGTTGCTAAGCTGGCGCTTGCCCTGACCAATTGCGATTATAACTCATCGGCACCTGACTTGCCGATGGCTGATAGCTCGCTGACAATTGATGCTCTTGTATGATTGGATGATAACCAGCATAATTGCCTTGATTTGCAGGTAACCCAGATTGAGATACAAATGGCACTATGGGTTGTCTTGCAGTAGAAACCTTCTGTTGCATTGGCAGGGAACTTGCCAATGGATTCGCATAAGATGTCTGCTGCGGAGGCACGTGGAATCCCATTGACAATGGCTGTATAGTAGGAGGTGTAGTAGAATAATGTGATACCTGGGTCATCGGTCAGACCAGAGTAGCCGATACCATAGGACTCTTTCCTGCTACATCATGCACCTGAGGCAATCTAGAATTGGTGGTAGATGGTCCTGGAGGCATCCCATATCCCCACCAATTAGCAGCAACCTGGCTGTGTTGACCTGAAGGACCTGACATTGCCGATGTCGATAGATCTGTACCCAATTGAGTGATATGCCTTTCCTGAGATGTCAGATCTGATCTTATCGGCGTGGCTTCAATGTTAGGTGATCCTGATAAAACTAGAGAAGTAGGAGCTTCCATACTCTCAACGGCTGGAATTGCCGATGGAGTACTGACAGATGCCGATCCTGACTGATGATATGCTAGCCTGACATAACCTGGTGCTTGTCCTTCTCTTAATGTTTGCACAACAGTATTATAAACAGTATTGGACAGCACGTTGGAGTGGTTGATCAAAGCATGATTCAATGCAGAATTAACCATCTCCTGTAATTTACCAGGGTCGGAGTCAAAAGTTACCTACCGAGGCAACGACAGATCTTGCTTCTGGATTACTTCTCCGCCCATATTCTTGCCGAAAGACTTCAATCAGAGCTGCCTGTAATCGTCCATAGCTTTTTCCATGGCTAGCTTCTGATCTTCCTTAAGATCTGACTCTGATATCTCGATGATGATCTCTAGATTGATATCAGCAGGATTCTTCATGATAAATCTGTTGACTTGGTCCCACCGAGCATGCCAAAAGATGTGTTGATGCAAAGTTCTATCTGCAAACACACCGGGCTAATACCCAAATTCGATATCCGAAGCGTGCCAGTCGATTTGACCTGTTAATCGACAAGGATGATAATTTGAACAAAAACCGAACGAGACAACAGTGATGCGCTCGGACGTCAAAGCTCGGATTGCTCGGGAACACAGAACTCGCGAGGTCACCAGAGATCGAGTTGATGCAGCCCGTCGATTCTCTAAGAACTCGTTGAAAAAGAGAAAATACTTGACGAAGTCATCGAAAAGTAAAGTGCTGGTAGAAGTAAATTGCGATAAAAAGTAGATTTGTTTATTGATGCTTGGATTCTCATTACAATGCCCTTCGGCATATATTTATACTCTGCTATTCGAAGAATCCTAACCGAATACGAAAAGCTTAAATATAAAAAAATAAACTTATTCCTTATACGAACTCTATCTCTAAAGGAAAGAAATAAAACTCGTATAGGATCTGGACTCAAATTACACTACGAAAATTATAAGCTCCCATGATGCTGATCCATTGTCTGTTTCCGTCATGATGAAGTTATCTTCCCATCGGCATACTCCCTGGCATCGGCAACAATCTTCTAGTCTCCGGCCTATCTTATCGGCAACAACTTTTCAGCTTCATCGGCAGCGTACGGGGAGTAGGTAGCCGAGGGTGTATTGCGCTCGAGGGCTGCCTATTCGTGCGAGCGAAGTTCCATCCTCGAGGGGTCGGCGTATCGAAGTGTCAATCTCGAGGATCAGCTCGAGCGCGTCCATTATCTTTTGCCAAGGCGATCCCCTCCTCTATTTCTTTCTCCATGTTGTGTTGAGGGGTCTCACTCGAGGGTCGGCTCAAGCGCATCGGTAACAGTTCTTCAGCCTTAACGGCAACGATTCAGATCAATCCACCCTTCATCGGCAACCACTCATCGGCAACATCAGAAGCAATGCTGAAGACAAAATAATAACCAATCCCTTGCCGATTAGCTCAGTTTTCGATTCTCACTGACACATGCCGAAAAACGGTGTCAACACCCATATCTTTTTATTGACATATGAAGACTTCTAGATGAGGAATGCACGGCTCTCAGGGTGAGGGTCAGCATTTTTATTTGGTGGAAACTGGAGCACAACTCTTAGGGTAAGAGTCGGCGTATTTTTTGGTGGATGAAAGGGTGCACGGGTGCATGTGAATCTCAATCATGGGTATATGACCATAATCTCACTAGGTCACAGGTATTTGACCCAACTCAAAGTTTTGCAAGCAACATATGACTAAGAGTTTATAAAAGTAGAGTATGTCATATGGCCTTGGTAGGTGTTTCATAATCATTGAGGAACTTTTAATTTTTGATTTTTTTTTGCAAAGAAAACTTCGGATGTCAAGTTTCTCTTAGAACAAAGTCATAGCAAAGTCTATTTGTACCATCTCATATCTCTCAACAACTTAGAAAAGGATCATGCAATTCAACCCACAAGATTTCAAGTTCTCAGAATAAGACATTTTTAGCCAACAAACTTAAATCTTGAGGAATACTAAGTTATAACTTAGGCACAAATGAATTATAGACAGAATAACTATTCATCATTTCAACAGAAGAGAAACTAACATATATTAGCACACATGGGAGTGAAATGTTTTTTATCATAGTAAAAATAAAATTACGGAATTAAAATACAAGAAGTAAAGTACAAGAATTTAAAGATACATGTTACCTCTGTGGGGTCTCCTCCCCCAAGCTAGCTCAAGGCCTAGGTCTAGGGAACTGTCCCATAGAGCGAAGGTAGGCCATGTGTGCCTCGTGCCGTCGGCGGTTCGCATCTTCGTGGTCTACGAAATGCTGTTGGTACTGCTCGTGCCACTGAGTGGCGGTCTGAATGTGAGCGTTAAGCATACCTTGGATTTATCTATTTTGCATCTCTAGTCCTTCTATGCGTGTGTTGAGGACCTCTAGTGTGACCGGCTGTGGGTGAACAGGAGGTGGCATGCCTTCTGAATCTGAGGAATGTGCATGCTCGTGTTGCCTTGATCCTCCTGCCTCGTGTGACTGCGGCCACCCTGATCCTCTAGCCTCATGATGGTGAGGAATGTGTCCCATACCATATCCATACCCGGGGGTGAACCTGGGTGTAGACATGACAGGGGACCATTCTGTCCTTGGTGTCATGGTGGGCATGGCTAGTGGTGGTGCAGCCTGTGCGGGCTGTGCAGGCTCCTCCTCCTATACTCCTCTCCTCCGTGATTTCCTGCAAGAAACAGAACTCCTGCGTGCTTCTTCCTTTTCAACAAGGTCGAAGGTGAGAGATGGGAAATTATATAAACCGAGATGCGGGTTAGGTAACGAAATCTCATTTATATATCCCAGAAAATAAAACACCAATTTCCTTTCTGATTCATCACGTTTTAGAGTGTGGGCTTGCCCAAAATAAAACTCATTGAGCATAATGTGAGGAGTAGAAAGATAAACAATGGTATTAGCACCATGAGGATCAACACTAGCAGCAAGACGAGTGATGAGTGAAGTGCACATGATAGGTGTGAAAGTTTTGAAAGAATTAAGCCAATGCTTAACAAGGTCATACATAGGAGCAACTTTAATGTTTTTAAGCATGGCATAAAGCAACTTCAACTCAACATCATAAGCATGATGCGTATCCTCTCTAGGAAAGAAAGAATAAGCAATCCACTTGTGCATAAGCCTCAGCGTGGGATGATGGATGTTGTTGACATTGGGTTGGAACTTCCCAGTCACATTCTGTCCAGTCATCAAATGCCAAAAAGTTTGGCGATGATAACCCGAGAAAGAAAAACCCAAGTCAACAGAGCATCGCTCATGAAAGCCTAAGTGTGTAGCAAGATCCTTCCAAAAGAGGCTATGCTCTCTCCCAAACTAGCAGAAAGTAATACCATAATCGACAATTTGGAAAGTTCCCAAGGCTTGGATAGTTAAAAGACAAAAGCCTAAGTTCATGCAGGAACTCGCGTTCCTTGAGGAGGTTGTACGCTTGCATCTCCTGCTCATTCTCCAAGTGGATGAAGGGGGCGTTAGCCTCATCGATGGCGTGGCCTCTTGGTGCCTCCTCCCCTCCTCCTTGCGGTGGGTTCTCCTCATGTGAGAGAGTGTCTTGGCTTGATCCCCTGCGGGAGCGACGGCCTAATCGGAACATGCCGGAAACCTGATTCCCGATCCCACTCATGGTGAGTGAGCTTAGCACGAGAGCTTGAGCTTGCTTTGTGGTGGAAATTTAAGAGGTTCTTGCAGAATTTTCTTGCACTTTGAGCTTTGTGGAAAATATTTAGAGAGTGCTAGAGCAAGAGAGTGACGGAGGGAGTGAAGAAATGTGAGTGCGAGAGGGGTGAGGAGCTCAACCCCGGGATCTTGGTATTTATAGAGCTGATCGCAGGCGGGGGAGCGCTCCTTGCAACGGCTAGTAGCCGTTGGCAAAAGGCCAGGCTGTCAGGCATTTGCGCAGGGGGCGGCCGCCCCTAGGACCGGCCGGTCCCCTGGGTGGGCCGGTTCTGTCCCGACTTTTGGCAGCGCCCTCCAACGGCTACCCCCATGTGGTAGCCGGTTACGAATTCTCCCATTCCAACTTTGCTCCAGCTTTTTATTTTCCACAAATTTATTTGAAACTTTTTATTTTCAAAAATTATTTAAAAAATAAGATTTGGAAGAACAAAAACTAAACTTTCATAAAATGATTTTTATAAGATTTTTGGAGAAAATTTATTTTGGACTAAAAATAGAGTATTTATGAAACTAGAAAGAGGGAAACTCTTTTTTTGAATGCGAGAAAAATAATTTTACGAAATATATATATAAATATATAAGTATATATATTTATTATTATTTTCAAAAGGATTGGATACAATATCTGAGTGGGGGCGCCTCCCCCAAGCTTGAATAATGGTGTGGGCCCCTTCAGATAATTTTTACAAAGGTATATATATTATTATATATATATTTTAGATAACTACCGATGACCTTCGGCAAGGGCTCAACGTTTATAGTTCGTTGGCAGGACTCTTCTTCCTTTATTGCTCTGCAGCTGCATGAAAAACTCGGGAGAAGTCTCGGGTTGCTATACAGGGATACAAGCAGCTATTTGGGCCATCTGAGTTTCTATCATTTTGTTGAAACTTGCTTTATTTTTAACAGAAGAAGACAGAGTTTCAAGCTTGGCATTTATACTTTCAAACATTTTATCAATGAAGGAAAGCTTTTTGGCAAGATTCTCATTGATCTTAGCCTATCCTACAACGAGGTCTCTTAAGGAAGGTTGGTTTGAATTGAAATTAGAATTGAAATTATTACCTTGCGGGTGGTGCTGGTTGTTCCACTGGTATTACCTTGCTGTGGTTGGCGAAACCCATTGTTGATGTACGAGGCTTCTTCTTGGGTTTCGGGGCAGTTGTTCCCCGAATGGCTAACGTTCCCACAGACTTCACACGTCATGTGTGAGTCCATGGCCTGGACGGTGCTCATGGTAAGGTTGGTGGCACGATCATCCAGCTTCTGCATCAGCAAGTCTATTTTTGCGGTCAGCAAATCCGTCTCTTTCATGGTATGCGTGCCTTTTTGTGTTTTTCTCCCTTCTCCCCAACTCTGATTGGCCACCATCTTCTCAATGAGTGCGGTTGCATCCGCGATGGTGAGGGAGAGGAATGCACCTCCAGCTGCGGCATCTACGTGCCCCTTTGACATGGCCGTGAGGCCTTCGTAGAAGTTTTAGAGCACGAGCCAATCTTCCATTCCATGATGAGGACAGGCCCGGATGTATTCCTGCAGCCTTTCCCATGCTTTGGGGATGGACTCTAGAGAAGATTGCTGAAAATTTGAAATCTTCCCTCTCAGAGCACTGGTCCTGCTCATGGGGAAGAACTTGGCGAGCGCGAAACATTTATCCCATGTGTTGACAGCTTCCTTATTTTGATAGAACCATTGTTTCGCTTTCCCTGTGAGGGAGAAAGGAAACAAGCGGTGCCTGATACTGTCCTGTGTGACATTTTTGATGATGATGGTGTCGCACACCTTAAGGAAGTGTTGCAAGTGAGCATTTGCGTCCTCACTTGGCAAGCCACTGAACTAACTTGCCTGCACCATCGAGATAAGGCCCATACGGATCTCGAAGTTTCCATCTCCAACATTGACAGCGGGCCCAATGGGCACATTGGCAACAGTGGGAGTGGAGTAGTCACGGAGTGTCTTGGCCATGGCGGTAGTAGCGGATGGTGCGGGGATGACCAATTCGTCTGCAGGCGCAGTAGCAGAAGAAGAAATGGCTCGAGACCTTTTCTTCCTTAGGAGTGCTTTCGGATTGTTGAGGAAGTTGTTCGGTAGAGCTAAACCGCTCATACACTATCCTATTTTCATTCCAATAAAAAGAGGAAGAAAACAGCGAAGTTAATCTACTTAAACTATGGCTACTAATGCTTATTATGCAATTGATGTTTATGCCAGCTAGATGTTTTTTCCCTCCCTGGCAATAGCGCCAAAAATGCTTGTTGGCGTTTCTTAACATTACTACTAAAGATAGACTCATCAGTTCGTCCTTAATAATAATACTAGAAACGTGTGTTGACATTCCTAACCACCATTACTTCAGAAAGGTAACCCTTGGCCCTTAATGGCGCCGGCCTAGGTAATACAGTCTGGTAATAATAGTTAGAAGTGCCAGATTGGCCTTTCTAACCATCATTACTTACGATATGCAAAACTATGGCACGGCACTGTGGGGTGCAACAAGAATTATAATCCTTAAGTAACGGTACTTAGGTACGCCAATCGATAGCTCAGTAAGAAATTAGAATAAATCTACAAGCGCACAGAACTATCATTGTAGCATTTTAACCCGTGAGTATTTAGGGGTGTCATATTTATAATTTCCCGTAGGAGGGCAATATGCATCAAGCGTGGTGTAAACATGATTACTTATTAAGTGTAATGGTAGGCATAGAGTAAACAGGAATAAGACATGATATTCAAGATAGTGGACACACATCAGGGTCAACCTCAAGGATAAAAGAGAAATAAAGAATAAAAGAATATAACTAAACAGAGCAGGCTAGGGATGGACAAGGCTGTCACCACCTGCCCACCTACCCCTCTACCCGTGGGATACCGACATATTCACCGATCTCCGCATACCCGAGCACCATGCCCGTGTAATTGGAAACAACTCCTAACCCCCGCGGACCCAAACCCTTCGGATTGACAGGGTAAGATAAGAGCAACCAAGAAGGCATGACGAACCATCACCTCATCCCTAGTTCTTCCTCTATTCATACTAATTCGATGAACGATGAAGAACGATGATGAACAAGTCAAGAACATAATACATAAACTATATACTAAATCATATATTATGCTCATAACATGATCATAACTATACTCTAGTTTATATGCATGATTATATAAGTATGATAAGAACTTGCTCATGGAGGAAAACCAAATTGTATTCATACCAAGATGATCCTTTTCCTCCAAGGAGACAAGCTCTCCTTTATAGCTCTTGCCTTGCTCACAAACAATTAATACTACTCTAAAGATACAAGTGAGAGGTGTGAGGTGAATGACTCCAAAATGATTTGTGTTTAGAATGAAGGAGATCCTTCTCTTTTATAGCTAAACTAGGACGGTTCGGCCTCCACAAATATGAAAGGAGGTGAAACCGCCTTGAGGGAACCGCCTTGAGCACCGCATGAGAAGGCTGGGGTCGAGAGGGCCCACTGGGGTGCGGCCGCCCCCGGGACCGGCCGCCACCCTGGTGGGGCCATCTGGCCACCGCCTTCGGGTGGTCGGTTCCTCCCTGGGCCTGGACCTCTCCCGTGGTTACGATCAGGCCCAGGTATGTACCGAAGGTGGGTCCTTTGTATTTCTTGTTTGCGCATTTGCTGAATTCGACTTTTACTTTTTTGCGCTTTCTCCATTATGTTGCGTATTTCCACTTGTTGCACCTTAAACCTGTAAAACATGAATACTAGAGGTACAAGTGGAAATTGTTAGTAGTAAAGGCATATGTGCTAGAATATATTTGTCTTTCTTCTTTTTTGTCTAAATTGGCGGTTTGGAAATGATCCATAAGGACCCCAACACCAGCTTGTAGGTTCCGGGCTTTAGCACTTCTGTGATGATGAAAGGGCCTTCCCATGGTGGAGTAAGCTTGTGCTGCCCCTTGTTGCTCTGCCTTCGTCGTAGGACAAGGTCGCAGACTTGGAGGTCTCGATTACGCACATAACTGTCGTGGTAGCGTCGGAGTTGCTGCTGGTAGCGTGCGTTGTGTAGGAGAGCCACATCTCGAGCCTCTTTAAGTTGGTCGAGGGCATTTTCTTGGATGGCATCGTTGCTCTGCTCATTGTATATCTTGAGCCTCGGGGACTGCGGGGTATAAACCCCATATACCCTCGCGGTTAGACTTTGGGCTGTTCGGACAAGATGGCCCAGACTACAAGATGGAGACTGGTCTATCACCACCCTGGTTTGTGAGCCAGACGACAAGACGAAGATCGGCCCATCACTACCATGGTCGGTGGGTCGGACAACAAGACGAAGCCCGTGGTCCGCTACCGCCCTGGTCGGTGGGCCACGCGGGTCCTGAAGGCTACTTGGCATGCAAGGAGTCTTAGTCAGTTAGAGCTGTTCATGTTCTCCAAGATGCGGAGCAATGTTACTGACCACAGGAAAACCCTAGATATGTAACCTTGCCCCCCGGCTATATAAGGCGGGCAAGGACGCCCCTTGAATGCATCTAATCTTACACCTCATTGTACTCCGATACTCATCAATACAGCAGCACAGACGCAGGATGTAGGGTATTACGCTTTCGAGCGGCCTAAACCTGGATAAACCCTGGTTGTCTTGGTTGTTTTTCTTGCATCTCACATTCGGTTCATAGGTCTAAGCATGCCCTCACCGCAAATCTACTGCCTTAAGGTATCCTATGGTAGACTGCCGAGGAGATATCGTCGATAGTGGCGCGCCATGTGGGGGGTGCATGATCTGATCTTCAGGTGAGTCAGATGGTTTTCTTCCCTGCTTACATGGATTTCAAGGCGGGCATCACCTTTACCGTCGAGGCGTTCACTGGACCTCCGGCGTAACAACGTCCGTCGTGTTCATGGGAGAATTGCAGTCGGTCATAGCACCGTCTGCGGCGTAGCTGGTCCCAGCACCAATCACGCGAACCTCTTCACCAACGACTCCGATCTTGGGGCTGACCCCGGGGTCATCCGCACCGCCCATGACGGTCGTAGAGATGATCAAGCCAGCTGTGAACTGGCAGCTTCCTCACTACCAGAGGAGGTACATCGACAATTCCGATCTGATCAAGATGATCAATCGATAGGGTGCAGGCCTGGTCGAGATCCTAGACTACGTGGAGTCCGCTCCCACGCAGCTTCGCGAAGATCTAGATTTCACCCCTGTCCTTTCACGTCTGCGCGAGCGTACAAACCACTCCGACCACTCACGTCTTGCAGATCCAAATCTTCTTGTGGCCCAAGCACCACCTCTTGCTCATCAGCAGGGTGGTCCTAGTCACAACCAACCACGTTGACAAGGCCGCCCGAGCCAAGCCGGCCCCCCGCGTCACCGGGATCCCAATCTGGCTGCGGTCTGAGCATCGCCTCCTGTTTATCGAGGAGGTGCACCTTTCAACCACCAGCAGCGATGAGGACCTATCAACCAGGTCCGTCATTAGGGCCAGCCAGATCAAAGCCTAGCCGCCGTGTGTGCTGCACCTCTAGTCAAGTTGGACGAATTCATCGACGTACATCAGCATCGGCGCGACCTTCAAAACCGCGTCGATCGGCCGCCTCGTCTAGTCCCGAATCGGACCACTTCCCGAGCATAGTAGAGACAAGAACGCCGCGCACAGCACCCACAGCCTGCTGGTCGAGCACCAGAGGGCCCAAGCACTCTTGCTCCAAGCAGTCGAGCTGTCTCTCCGCACAGCCTGGACAACGCAGTCGCCTCCTTTGCGAAGAACCTGCATGTTGCTCCCGTGTGACGTGACGACCACCTCTTTGACCTAGATCCATCTAGGGTTTTGGTCCCCGAAGATCAAGGCATGTATGGCAATGAGTACGTTACGGCAAACTACCTCCTAGTGGTCCTAAGTAACGTCGCTACCTCCTGGCTACTACGCCAGCATGCCGAATCCTTCCATAGCTGGTTTCAGCTCCGCCAAATGTTGATTGACAATTTCAAACCAACCTATGTTCAGCCAAGCACCAAGTATGCTCTGGCGCAGGTGCGGCATTAACCAAGGGAATCATTGCGATGATACATCAGACGTTTCTCAGACACATGGAATCATGTGACTTATGTCACCCCGACGGAAGGAATCGATCTCTTCATCATTAGGCTGGTCCAACCACGTGGTCTGGATCTCCAAAAGAACTTTCTTCTTAAGCAACCAAAGACCATGGGAGAACTCCTCTCCATCGCCAACAGATACGCCCATCTAGACAACGGGCTGAACGAAGGCGACGTTGGCCCCTCCAACCACAACTATCGCCGTGACGATGACCGAGACCACGACAGTGATCAGGACCGCCGACCAGGGCTGAAAGGACCTATGATGTCGCCTAGAGGGGGGTGAATAGGCGTATTCAAAAATCCTAAAACTCATAAACTTGAAATGCGGAAGTTAAATACCAACCGGAACTTCCGGTGGGTTGGATCGGAAGTTCCGGTCGGGACCAGAACTTCTGGTGCAAACCTACCAGAACTTCCGGTGCCCTACTGTGCTACAAAATCAGAGTGAAATGAGTTGTGATTTTGATTCTAATTGTTACCACACCCTGCTAGATGTTGATGATGATGTTGAACTCCGCGGAGCTTGGAACCTCACCAAATCATAGATAGGCTCCTCCAACCTATGAAATTAAGGGGTGGAGAAGAGGAACACAAAGAGCACAAGAACACGGGTAGTCGATGCTACTGACAAAGCAAGACACAAGATTTATTTTGAGGTTCGGCAATCCCCACATAGGAGGTCCAACGTCCTCGTTGTTGAGGTGACCACAAAGGTCCGACCACGAAGGTCTCCTCACTCAAGTAACCACGAAGGAAAACTTGAGATATTCACTAAGAGAGAAGGGTAATACAAACACTTTGGGGTGCCCTCACACGTAAATCAACACCGGCAACCACGAAGAATGCCTAGCCGGCTAGGGTTCCAAGAACCTAAGAGTAACAAATGCAAACCAAACCAGCAAGACGAGGCATCAAAGTTCTCAAGTCGACAAGATGCTCCAGCTCTCAAATCTCACATCCCTAGCTCAAACAATCAAAGATTAAACCTTAGAAGCAATGGGGGGAGAAAGAGTGGGAGAGTTTCAGCTTGGAGCCAGTGAGAAGGCAAGAATGTATGTGCAAAGTTCAGAGAGAGACATCACTAGAGAGAGGTAAGAAGGTATTTATACATAAGCCTCAGATGAACTACTAGAACTTCTGGTGGAACCCACCGGAACTTCTGGTCTATTCGAGATCCGACCGTTGGGCTTGAGAAAGTCAACACTCAGACTGGGAAGACCGAAACTTCTTGTAATAGTACTAGAACTTTCGGTGATCACCGGAACTTCCGACCGAAGACCGGAACCAAAAGAACGCACGCGGTCGCTGGTGACAATTCAACTATCAGAACTTCCAGTCTTTGTACCGGAACTTTCAGTTATGATCAAAACTTCTGGTTCAAGGCCAGAACCACTTTCTCGCACACGGGTGCGTGCACAACTTGAACTGCTAAATCTTCCTATCCAACTTTTGGTCCAGGCCGAAACTTCCGATCCAACTTCTGGTCATTCAAAATATGCGCCAACTACGCACGTGCAACTCTGTACCACCGGAACTTCTGGTCCAAGGACCGGAACTTCCGGTTAGCATTGGAACCACCGATAGGAGACCAGAACCGAATTCTTGTACGCGGGCACAGAGCACTGGTACTTCTGGTGGAAACACCAGAACTTCCGGTGCAGCTGGTAGAGAAAATATTCTAAGTGTATGTGTGCACGGTGTCTCTCAAGCACTAAAATAAATCAACATGAGCACTTCTGTCCTCATGTAGCTAGTCTAATTTGCATCCCTCTTGATAGTGCGGTGTTTCCTATTACTCAAGCAAATAATAAAGTCTATTAAAGCACTTGAGCCGAAACACTTTTCATCCAATGAAACTTTAGGGTGCTAGGATCATCAAATATCATCATTCAAATCTTTCAATGCATCGAGGGGAGATAACATTTTAAATTTGATTTTTCTTCTTGAGCAAAGTTACCTTGAGTACGTGGCTTGATTCTATTCATCAAATATAGATAAATCCAAATGTACCAAGTCACTTTTCATTTCAATGTAGCAAGTTTCGAATATGGGACCATTCCATATGCAATCCCTTATGTCTCATTATCTAATTCAACGTGCTTGCTTCCACATGAATCATAGAAATCTCACAATAGATAGGCCTTTGTATGAATTCTATTTGCATTATTGTCTTGTGCTTAAACTAGATTGTTTATACAACAATACATCATTTTGGCTTTATTCAACTCAATCACGGATTGTGCTTAAACTAGATTGTTTATTCAACGGCTCGACGACGGCGGCGCTTGGTGAACCCTTCACTCTGAGCCACTCCGTGTCCAATTCAGGGTGTAGGTGTTCGATGGAAGTCACACAGCATCTCTCCGTGGCGTCGGCGGTGACCAAAATCCACGGAGGAGTCCATGCGGGCAGCAACTCCCATGGTAGAGCTCTGACGTGGCCATGGTGTATGGCAACAGCACCCAGGGAGGCTCCATAGCTCCCATCTTCTCCTCGAGTCGATGCAGCACGTCTCGCGGAGCTTCCTGGCTTCTTCTTGATCCTCGTGGTGGTCAGAGATGGCAGGAAACGGCAGTGAACGGCGGCACTTTTGAGCGGCAGCGCGCTGGCATGGCAACGACAAAGTTGCTCGGGGACGGTGCTCCGGCGGGGCAACGCGGAGCTAGGGTGCGCACGGGGTCCTTCTCATCAAGGCTAGCACAGACCCATGGTCAAAGGAGGGCAAGGCTCAACGGCGAGGCGGCAGGGTGGCTTCGCCATGGTGGCGCTCAACGCGCGGCGGTGGGCAGGGCGGCTTTTGATCCGGCATCCTCCCGATGCTGTGGTCCAAGGGGCTTGGCCGATCCGTGAGTGCGTGTGCGTGTGTCCAGATAGGCCAGGTGAGACCTTGGCCTACGCGCTTGGTGCGAGCGCCATGGCCAAGAAGCAAAGGCAGAGGATGGAAGAGCGGCGATGGCGGCTGTGGTTACCGGCGTTGGCACGGATAGGAGCTGCGATAAGAAGTCCAACGGCGTCGGCTCATGGTACAGTTCCTTGGTCCTTGCTTCGGCAGCACTGCAGCAGCAGCACGGCGGCGCTCCTCCTTCTTCTCCAACTCCGGCGGCAGTGGCTTCCTTCCTCCCCAACCCCTTGTCCTCCTTCCTCCCCTTCTTCCCCAAATTGGACTGGCTGGTGGTGCAATTGGGGTTCCACTGGAGTGGTGGCGGCGGCAGGGAACCCTAGAGGGCGCCGGGGCTTGCTCTTATAGAGGTGCCATGGAGGTAGGTGGCCGATGGTCGGTGATCGGGTGAGGGGCTCGATCAGGCAGCTAGGGAGCAGTCCAGGTCGGCCGGTGGGGGCTTGGCTGGGTCCAGGGGATAGCGAGAGGGGACTAGCTGGTGCCGAGCGAGCCTAAACTTTACAGCGGCAGCGCATGTGAGCGTGCGCGGGAGGTAAAGATCCTCGCGGCCGCGGGCTTCTTGTGCAAGGGCTGTCTGGCCAGGTGGCGAGCGGGCGTGCGTCGATGGAGCAGAGAGCTGGATCAAGCTGCTGAGGGGGATTGCTTAGGGGTGATGCGGGGGAGACAGGCGCTGACACCGGCGACGTCACGCGCGGGCTGCTGAGAAATGTATTACAGGCAGGGTCTGCTCGTCAGCGGCTCAGCGGCGGTTCGGTGCGGCGCGCGGGCGGCCGCGGCTCTTGCTGGGCCGCCTTGATGGGCCAGCGTGGCGAGCGGGAGCGCGGGCGAGCTAGCGGGCGAGCGAGCGGCTGGGCCGGCCGGGCCGCTCGGGCACGAGGGAAAGGGAGAGGGAAAAGAGGCAGCTGGGCTGGGCTGGCTGGCCGTCCGAGCCGAAAGGCTTTTTCCTTTTTCTGTTTTATTTTCTTTTCCCTTTTCCATTTTGAAATACTTTTACATATATACATATATATATGATGTGCCAATTTTGTATAATAAAGTAGTGGGTATACTAGGCCCTTATGTTTATTAGGGTATCATCCCTGTAATATTTATTTGTGAAAATAAATATTATGGTCTCATTTTAATTAATCATCACATAAATCAAATAAAATCCAAATCACCTTTGTATGCAACATGTCATGGCAACTATTGAAACATGTAGGTAAAGCCATTGCCACATTTTGAAAACAACATATGAAACACTGATCAAAATTACTTTGAAACATTTTAATTATGCTATGATTGCATGGATGCTATGCATGACATGATGGGGGTTGATGCATGGGTAGGGTTGATGATGACATGTCACACTCATCACTCAAAGGTTTTTCAAAAAAAAGAAAAAAATTTGTAACTCGGATATTTGGGTTGTTACAGTCCTTCCCCCTCATTGGAATCTCATCCTTGAGATTTAAGAAGTGACATACCCTTCAAAGAGGTAAGGATACTGTAGCATCAGTTGATTCTCATCTTCCCATGTTGCTTCATGTTCAGTGTGATTACTCCACTGAACCTTGCACATAGGGATAGACTTGCTTTGGGTCTCTTTGGTGTCATAACCCAAAATCTTGATGGGGTGCTCTTTGTATTCCAGAGTATCTTGGATATCAAGCACATGAGTGGTAACTGTTTCTTCTTTTGGTACCTTTAAGCACTTGTGTAGCTGGGATACATGGAACACGGGGTGCACTCCTGTTACCTCGGGAGGTAGTTCAAGCTTGTATGCAAGCTTTCCAACTCTTTGACAGATGCGGTAAGGGCCGACATATCTTGGAGCTAGTTTCCCTTTTACGTGGAATCTGACAGTACCATGAAGTGGAGACACTTTGAGATAGACATAGTCCCCAACTTTGAATTCAAGGTCTCGACGCCTTTTATTAGCGTAGCTCTTCTGTCGGCTTTGAGCGATCCTCAAGTTCTCTCTAACTTGAGCTACTCCTTCTTCAGCTTCCTTGATCTTGGCGGGGCCAAAGACTACTGTCTCACCTGGGTGGTCCCACATCAACGGGGTTCTGCATGGTTTGCCATAAAGAGCTTGGAAGGGTGACATCTTGATGCTTGCCTGGTAGCTGTTGTTGTAAGAGAACTTAGCAAAAGACAAACATTTCTCCCAATCTGTTCCATATTTGAGAACACTAGCATGAAGCATATCCTCGAGAATCTAATTCAACCTTTCTGTCTGACCATCCGTTTGAGGGTGGTAAGCTGTACTGTAATCAAGGTCAGTCCCAATGGACTCGTGAAGAGATTGCCAAAATTGAGACATGAATTGGGGTCCATGATCTGACACAATACTCTTAGGAGCTCCATGAAGCCTCAAAATCTCCTTGATGTACAAGTCCGCCAACTGTTCGGCACGTATCAAAGTCTTCACTGGTATGAAGTGTGCTACCTTCGTCAGACGGTCCACTATTACCCATATGGAGTCATGACCTTGCGGGATCGAGGCAATCCCATGATAAAGTCCATGGATATGCTCTCCCACTTCCATTTAGGAACATCAAGTGGTTTGACTAATCCAGCGGGTCTCCTGTGCTCGGCCTTGACTCTGTTGCAGATGTCACATTCGGCCACATGTTTGGCAATGTCTGTCTTCATGCCTTTCCACCAGAAGTGCTTCTTCACATCTTGATACATTTTTGCACCTCCAGGATGGATGCAATACTTAGAGTCATGTGCTTCAGATAGAATTTCCTTACGCAAAGCAGGATTGCTGGGCACACAGATTCTGTCCCTGACCAAGATGGTTCCAGGCTCATCTTCTCTAAATTCTGGGCTGTAGCCCAGCTTCATCAACCCACGTATGTACTCCATCTCCAACTCTCTAGAGCTTCATGAATTCGCTCGGTGAGATTATCCTCAATGCGAAGTTCATGCAATAGACCCTAGGGTACTATCTGTAGGGTAATGAGGGTGCTACGCTAGCCAGAAAATAAAACTTTTCTACCTCATAAACTAGGATCTACTGCTAGTTACAGGTTACGGGATTACCACTAGACGCGCAGGTGCAGCGGAAGATGACTCGATGTAGTCGTACGCATCACAGTAGGCAGTGCAGTTGCGTGGTCGTCCATCACGTCAACCCCCTCGCGCGGTTCATCCCAGTGCTCCAGATGCAGCACCTTCGAGGAATCCCACACGTGCAGGGAAGAAGCGATGCGCCTCCAGACTGCTAGGTCTACGAGGAGCAGAAGGCACGAGCACGGGGAGGGCGATGGCGGCTGTCGAAGGCATGCAACCATCTGGTCGCGCCCCTTCCCCTTGCTTATATAGGCGTCCCTAATATGCTCATGAGTTGGAGGCCCATTAGTAACCCTAAGCCTTGTCTAATTCGGGTCCAACCCGAATTAGGCTTCCAGCCCCTTAAGCATGCGACTCTATTGGTTCACGCACACGTTGACATGGGCCGAGTACTCCTACTCACCCAATAGTTGACAGCACCCTCTAGCAAGGCGTGACAACTCCTATGTGCACGCAAAGATCATATCAGACGAACCACTACGACCACATACAAGTTATTCCCTTTGCCACTCGATATATGGATCAACTCGTGAGTTAACACTTAACCCAAGCACGGCCATGCATTTGTTGATCCAATCACTTGAGTGGTCCAGTGATATCTCTCTCGCGTAGAGAGGGGCAAATTCCATCTTGATTGTCTATGTCTCATAGCATGCTTCCCGACCACCCAAAGACCACCTTTATAACTACCCAGTTACGGAGCAGCGTTTGATAGTCCCTAAGTAGGCCGTTTCACATCTTGAGTACATACCACAATCTCAGGTCTAAGGACATAATGTATATGACGTGAATAGAGACTTTCTCATGTCGGGTCAGTCCAGCCTACATGTCTCACATGTGCCCACATTATTAGTTTGACATCTCCATGTCCATGACTTGTGAAACATAGCCATCAACTAATACATGTGCTGGTCTAATATTCAAGTGTGTTCTCACAAGAACGCCGACCAGGGACAACTTTAGAATAACCATTCAAGTAATTGAGTTCCACAAACAATTCACATAATTGCCAATCAACACAAGTTGTCTATAATGGATATTCAATGAACACATAATGCATGTCATAGATACAATTGGAATATCATCATCTCCATGATTACCTCTAGGGCATATTCCCAATAGTCTCCCACTTGCACTAGAGTTAATCTCTAAGATGTCTAATCCCCATAGACCTCATGTGCACCTCATGCTTAGGCTGTGGAAGAGGCTTTGTCAAAGGATCTGCTATATTCAAATCCGTATGTATTTTGCACAATTTGATCTCTTCTCATTTCATAAACTCTTGAATGAGATGAAACTTCCGGAGTACATGTTTGTTCTTCTAGTGATCCCTAGGCTATTTTGCCTGTGCAATCGCCCCATTGTTATCACAATGTAAATTCAATGGGCCCGACACATTCAGAAACACACCAAGTTCAATGAGGAACCTCCTCAACCAAACACCTTCCTTTGCAGCGCCAGAAGCTACAATGTACTCGGCTTCTACTGTAGAATCAGACACCGTCTCCTCCTTGGAACTTTTCCAGCTAACTGCACCACCATTTGTTATGAACACAAAACCTGATTGAGATAGTGAATCATCCCCGTCAGTTTGGAAGCTAGCATCGGTGTAACCGTTTACAATGAGCTCCTCCTCACCTCCATAGATTAGGAACACATCCTTAGTCCTTCGTAAGTACTTAAGAATGTTTTTAACCAACGTCTAGTGACTCTCACTAGGATTGGCTTGATACCTGCTTGCAACACTTAGAGCATAGGCTACATCTGGACGAGTACATATCATGGCGTACATGATGGAACCAACTGCCGAAGCATATGGAACCTTACTCATGCGTTTGCGCTCAGCATCAGTGGAAGGACACTGCTTATCACTGTAGCGCACACCATGTGACACAGGCAAGAACCGTTTCTTGGACTGTTCCATGTTGAACCTCTTCAACATCTTGTCAATGTAACTATCCTAGCTTAATCCTATTAGCCTTCTTGACCTATCTCTATAGATCTTAATGCCCAAGATTTATGTTGCTTCTCCTAAATCCTTCATAGAAAACTATTATTCAGTGAAGTCTTTACAGATTGCAACATAGAAATATCATTCCCAATCAATAGTATGCCATCCACATACAAGATCAGAAATACAACAGCGCTCCCACTTTCCTTCTTGTAAACACAAGGTTCTTCTTCATTCTGACGAAAGCCAAACCCTTTGATGACCTCATCAAAATGAAGATTCCAACTCCGAGATGCTTGCTTTAACCCATAAATAGATTTCTTAAGCTTGCATATCTTTCCAGCATTATTAGGATCAACAAAACCTTTGGGCTGTATCATATACACGTCCTCTTCTAAATACCCATTTAGAAAGGCTGTTTTAACATCCATCTGCCATATCTCATAATCGAAATATGCAGCAATTGCTAGAATGATCCGGATAGATTTAAGCATCACTATCGCGCGAGAATGTCTCGTCATAGTCAACCCCATGAACTTCCGAAAACCCTTTGCGACAAGCCAAGCTTTATAGACGTGAACATTTCCGTCCATATCTTTCTTATTATTGAAGATCCATTTGCACTCAATGGGTCTAACCCCATCAGGTGGGTCATCCAAGTTCCAAACTTGATTGTCTCCCATGGAATCTATCTCGGATCTCATGGCACTTTGCCATTTCTCGGAATCTGGATCCATCATTGCTTCTGCATAATCCGCAAGTTTGTCATCGTCTAACAATAACAAATCCCCACGCAATGCACAAAGTCTCATTGATCTTCATGGTTGTGGTGGTGTGTCCACTGCCACGGGTGTCTCAATTTGCTTTGCTACATTAGCATCACTCGTAGAGTCAGTCCCTACAGGCTCATCTTGAACTTCTTCAAGATACACCTTTTGTCCATTCTTTTCTCTTTTGAGAAACTCTTTCTCTAAGAAAACACCATTTTGAGTAACAAACACTTTGCCCTCTGACCGGTTATAAACATAATACCCTAAAGTTTCCTTCGGATATCCCACGAAAAAGAACTTGTCCAATTTGGGTGTTAGTTTATCTGATATAAGTCGTTTGACATAAACTTCACAACCTCAAATTTTCAGAAAAGACAAACTGGGACTCTTACCAGTCCACATCTCATATGGTGTCTTAACTACGGACTTAGATGGAACCCTATTCAATGTGAAAGCGGCTGTTTCTAGACCGTATCCCCAAAATGATAAAGGTAGGTTTGACTGGCTCATCATAGACTGAACCATGTCCAACAAGGTCCGATTACGTCACTCAGACATGCCGTTTCTCTGAGGCGTTCTGGGTGGTGTAAGCTGTGGAACAATTCCATAACTCTTAAGATGATTGCTAAACTCGTATCTTAGATATTCGCCTCCATGATCAGATCACAAGGCCTTGATCTTCTTGCCACGTTGATTCTCTACTTCATTCTGAAATTCTTTAAACTTTTCAAATGTTTCAGACTTATGCTTCATTAGGTAGACATATCCATATCTACTAAAGTCATCAGTAAAAGTTATGAAGTATTGAAATCCTCCTCTAGCTATCGTGCTCATTGGTCCACATACATTAGTATGTACAAGTTCCAACATGTCAGACGCCCTCTCAGGAAATCCTTTGAATGGCGCCTTAGTCATCTTGCCTAGCAGGCAAGCCTCACATGTCTTATATGATTCAAAATCAAACGAAGTTAGAAGACCATCATCATGGAGCCTCTTCATGCGATTCTCACTTATATGACCCAAGCAACAATGCCACATATAGGTAGGACTTAACTCATTAAGCCGAGGCCGTTTAGCACTAACATTACAAACAGGTGCATCATCAAGATTTAAAATAAATAACCCATTCATAATGGATGCAAAAGCCACAAACATGTCATTCTTGGAGATCACACAACCATTGTCTTTACTCGTAAAAGAATAACCATCCTTCATCAAACATGAAGGTGATATAATGTTTCGACTTAAGCTAGGAACAAAATAACAATTATTCAATTCCATGATAAATCCTGATGGCAGGTGAAGTTGCATCGTCCCGATGTTCAACGCAGCAACTCTTGCATTGTTGCCCACGCGGAAGTCAACCTCTCCTTTTTTCATGCTTCTACTTCTTATCATTCCCTGCATCGTATTACAAATATGAGCAACCGATCCGATATCAAATACCCAGGAATTGATATAGGAGTTAGCAAGAAAAATGTCTGTAACATGAACAACAAGGGTACAAGTAGCAGTAATACCTTTACCGCCGCCATCCTTCTCTAATGATGCCAAGTACTCCTTGCAATTCCTTTTCCAGTGACCTTTCCCCTTACAATAAAAGCAGTCTGAATTTGTAGATGGTCTAGCCTTGGCAGCAGATGGGTTTGGCTTAGAGATCTCATCTTTAGCCTTGCCCTTCTTCTTCCTCCAAGAATTGCCCTTCCTCTTAAAATGAGGTCGGTTCTGGATCGCCAACACTTGGCTACTGCCAGCACCTTTCTTGATGTCGGCTTCTGTAGTTTTCAACATACCACACAGTTCACTCAAGCCTCTCTCCGCCCCATGCATATGGTAGTTCGAGATGAAGTTTCCATAGCTGGGCGGAAGAGACGAGAGGATAAAATCAGTAGCCAACTCTTGGCCCATTGGGAAGCCTAGCTTCTCCAACCTTTGAGTGTAACCAACCATCTTGATTACGTGTGGTCCTACTGCTGCGCCCTCTGCAAGCTTCGTTTCCACAAGCACCTTAGAGACATTGAACCTTTCAGTCCTGGCCTGCGTGCGGAACATCTCCTCAAGTGCCACGATCATATCGTTTGCTGAGTGATTGTTATCGAAATGCATCTGCAGATCAGATTCCAGACAAGCAAGCATAAGGCAACTCACTTCAAGATCAGCATCGCATGCTTTCTTGTAAGCGGCTCTTTCAGTAGCAGGTGCATTTTCTCTAGGCTCATCTGGTAATGGGGTGTCTAGAATATCTTCCTTTTTCTTAGCCCTGAGAACAATTCTCAGGTCGCGGATCCAATCCGCATAATTTGTTCCATTCAACTTATCTTTCTTAAGAATTATACGCAAAGAAAATGGTTGATTACAAGCGGCCATCTACAACAAAAGTAATGCAAAATACTAAGACAATGTATCCATGAAGGGGTAAATTATATCAAATAGAATATACTCCCACTAAAATCAATATCCTTCAATTGATATTTAGTGATTCAAGACCCACAACTAACATCCCAACCAGTGAGCTTTAGCATCACCGCTGGTCGGTATGGTAGATCGGTAAGCAACACCTTGCTAATCATATCTCATATGACTCTTGTTGTTGGGCTAGCATCCCTATGCCAAGCACTCAACCTTACCATGCTTCAAGATCCCTAACCGTTAGGATGACCTTGTTCAAGTAACCAAACCTTTTTGCAGTAAGTATCTGATACGAACCTGCCTAGTCGAGGAAAACCAGTGGCACCCTAATTTCATAGACCCACCACCAATTGTACAAGACTTATGATAGTGCAAGGTTTGGGGAAGCATTCAACTTAAACATTGCTGAGGGATCATTCTACTTCACTACCGCACTCATGTAGACAAAACATAATAGCATGTGAAAGTAGAACATAGTAATGAGAATCACATTCACACATAGTGACATGGTATGGCCCTTTAATGAATGGTGATCTCCATCTCCATCATCTTGCCCATCATGGTGATCTCCATCTCCATGATCCATGTGTGCCATCCTTCTTGTGATAAGTCCTCCAAGAACTATCTTGCTGCAAGCTATACTAATTACATAGTCGCGTAATCACAAGATGGCACGCAGGCCAATACATCAAATGGCAACACATATGGCTCCAGCCGTGTTGCTTACATGACACGCAGGCCATGAAAAATTACACACATACACATGGGACATACCAATCACATCATACCCTACAAAAACAAGTTAGGCGTAGAACGATTCTATGCGCTACGATAGGTAGCAACGGCGGTCCCGCTGAAAACCAAACCAGATTACACAAATCGCATCTATGAAATTGCTATGAAAATCTCATCAGATTGATCTCATCAACCTGAATCCGAACCATTCGGAGTCCCTCTATTTTCACTGGATCAATCCCATTGATCTATGCCCAATATGTATGGTCTTACGTGTATCACTTAACTCAGGTGGCGGATTAAACCGACCGGTATGAGTACATCATTACACGGCCACGCAACAAGAGCACGAAAACAGATTGAGTTCCCATCTATCACCCTGTTTCATAAAAAGATCTAATCAACACGTGCAACCAAACCTAGTAGATCGCATCTACTATTCCTGCATATCAACTATATGCCCAAAACCGAACCTATAACGAGGCAGTAACGGCTCTAATACACTGTAGGGTTATGAGGGTGCTACGCTAGCCAGAAAATAAAACTTTTCTACCTCATAAACCAGGATCTACTGCTAGTTACAGGTTATAGAATTACCACTAGACGCACAGGTGCAGTAGAAGATGACTCGATGTAGTCGTATGCGTCGCAGCAGGCAGTGCAGTTGCGTGGTCATCTGTCACATCGACCCCCTCGCACGGTTCGTCCCAGTGCTCTAGATGCAGCATCTCCGAGGAATCCCACACGTACAGGGAAGAAGCGATGCACCTCCGGACTGCTAGGTCCATGAGGAGCAGAAGGCACGAGCGTGGGGAGGGCGACGGCGGCTGTCGAAGGCATGTAACCATCTGGCCATGCCCCTTCCCCTTGCTTATATAGGCATCCCTAATGAGCTCACGAGTTGGAGGCCCATTAGTAACCTAAGCCTTGTCTAATTTGGGTCCAACCCGAATTAGGCTTCCAGCCCCTTAAGCGTGCGACCCTATGGGTTCACACACACATTGACATGGGCCGAGTACTCCTACTCGCCCAATAGTTGACAGCGGCCTCTTGAAAGGCGTGACAACTCCTATGTGCACGCAAAGATCATATCAGACGAACCACTATGACCACATACAAGTTATTCCCTTTGCCACTCGATATATGGTTCAACTCTTGAGTTAACACTTAACCCAAGCACGGGCATGCATTTGTTGATCCAATCACTTGAGTGATCCAGTGATATCTCTCTCGTGTAGAGAGGGGCAAATTCCATCTTGATTGTCTATGTCTCATAGCATGCTTCCCGACCACCCGAAGACCACCTTTATAACTACCCATTATGGAGCAGCGTTTGATAGTCCGTAAGTAGGCCGTTTCACATCTTGAGTACATACCATAATCTTAGGTCTAAGGACATAACATATATGACGTGAATAGAGATTTTCTCATGTTGGGTCAGTCTAGCCTACATGTCTCACATGTGCCCACATTATTAGTTTGACATCTCCATGTCCATGACTTGTGAAACATAGCCATCAACTAATACATGTGCTGGTCTAATATTCAAGTGTGTTCTCACAAGAACACCGACTAGGGACAATTTTAGAATAACCATTTAAGTAATTGAGTTCCACAAATAATTCACATAATTGCCAATCAACACAAGTTGTCTATAATGGATATTCAATGAACACTTAATGCAAGTCATAGATACAATTGAAATATCATCATCTCCATGATTACCTCTAGGGCATATTCCCAACACTATCTCGAGCTGGAGATCTTCAATTTCTTTCTTCAATTCAGGTGGCAGGGTTGAGGTGAACAGAGCATGACAATAGGTCTTGCGACTAAGAGCATCTGTGACTACATTCGCTTTTCCTGGACGATAGTGAATCTCCATGTCATAGTCCTTAATTAGCTCTAGCCATCTGCACTGTCTCATGTTCTAATCCTTCTGAGTGAAGAAGTACTTCAAGCTCTTGTGATCGGTGTATATTTCACACTTGTTTCCAATGAGATAATGCCTCCAGATCTTGAGGTCATGCACAACGGCGGCTAACTCAAGATCATGAGTGGGGTATCATTGCTCGTGCTCCTTCAGCTGTTGGGAAGCACAAGTAATAACTTTCCCATTCTGCATCAACACACAACCTAGTCCTTGGCGAGAGGCATCGCAATAGACGACAAAGTCATTAGTGATATTAGGTAAGGCTAGGACAGGCATGGTAGTGAGCTTCTCCTTCAGAGTTTGGAAACTGTGCTCACACTCGGGTGTCCATTCAAACTCGTTGGTCTTCTTCAAGAGATTTGCCATAGGAAGAGCTATCTTCAAAAAGTTCTCAATGAATCGGCGATAGTAACCGCCAATCCCAAGAAACTCCTGATCTCGGACACATTGCGAGGCTGTTCCCATTCTTTCACGGCCTCTATCTTTGCAGGATCTATAGCAACACCATCAGCTGAGAGTACATGACCAAGGAAAGCAGCTTCTTCAAGCCAGAATTCACATTTGCTAAACTTGGCATACAACTGGTGTTGGGATAGCTTCTCGAGCACTACTCTCAAATGTGCTTCATGTTCTTCGGCAGTGGATGAATAAATCAGAATGTCATCAATGAAGACTACAACAAATCAGTCAAGATCATCCATAAACACCTTATTCATCATGTTCATAAAGTAGGCAGGGGCATTCATGAGACCGAAGGATACAACGGTGAACTCATACTGCCCATAGCGTGTGACAAAGGTTGTCTTAGGAATGTCTTCCTCATGAATCTTTATTTGATGATAACCAGATCTGAGATCGATCTTCGAGAAGTACTTAGCACCATGAAGCTGATCAAGCAAGTCATCGATCCTTGGTAGAGGATACTTGTTCTTGATAGTGACGGCATTGAGATTGCGGTAGTCAACACACATCCTCATCGTACCATCTTTCTTTTTCACAAATAGAACAGGCGATCCCAAGGGCGAAGCACTAGGCCTAATAAAGCCCTTATCAAAAAGCTCTTTCAACTGCTTCTTGAGCTCCTCTAGTTCATCAACTGACATGCAGTACGGTCACTTAGCAATGGGACTGGTTTCCAGTACGAGGTCAATGATGAACTCAACATCACGATCAGGTGGCATTCCTGGCAACTCTTCTAGAAACACGTTCTTGTATTCTCTGACAACAGGGACATCAGTGAGAGTCTTCTCCTCTTTGTGAGATTCTGCCTGAGACTTGAGTGCATTCAGGGCACATAGAACAGATACAGACTTATCCTTCTGAGGTGCGCATCTGACTGCTTGGCCAGAAGGGTGAGTTATCTAAACATATCTGGGTGAACAAGAGATCAAACCTTTGTGCTCTATAAGCCAATCCATGCCTAGGATAACATCCAAACCATTTGAAGGTAGAAGGGTAAGGTTGGCTCGGAACGTTAGACCCTCGATAGAAAGCTTCACTCCCTTACAGATATGGGTGCTTCTCATCTCACCTAGGGGAGAACTAGAGACTATAGGCTCCTAATGTGGAGTGGTAGGTATTTTATTCTCTTGTGCAAACTTGGATGAGATGTACGAACATGTAGCTCCAGAATCGAACAGAATAGATGCTTTAATGCCATTAACTAAAAATATACCGTACACAACATCTGGGGCAACTTGAGCTTCTTCTGTGTTCATGTGTGTGAGGCGACCGTGGCTTACAGATCCATGGTACTGAGGCTTGGGTGCAGCAGGCGCGGGCGTCTTCTCAGGACAGTCAAAAACCTTATGACTAGGTTTGCCACAACCAAAGCAAGTGAATGGCACACTGCCTGTGGGAGTTGGCGCAGCGGCCTTCCAGTTGCCTGTGTTTGGCTCAGCATGAGCAGGTGTAGAGTGGTCGGACCTGTGATGCGACTGTGAAGAATGCTCACGGGGGTAGCGATCCTTCCCAGAGCGGTCATGAGAGCAGTGATCATGAGAGTGACGGTCATAGGAGCGATGGTCACGTGAAGAGCGGGAGTGGTCAGCAGAGTAGGCACCACTACTCTTACCCGAGCCACAGGTAGAGTCCTTGCCATAATGAGGACAGCTAGAAGACCTGTCCTGATGGAACCCCTTGCGCTCATAGTCATGGTGGAAGCCCTTGGATTTCTTCTTCTCCCTTCTGGACATTTCTCCTACCTCCTTCTGGTCCTTTTGATCTGTATGCAGCGATTGATCATGTCATGAAGGGTGTGACTCCAGGGCCACCTTGATCCTAGGGTTCAGACCCTTCCTGTACTGAGTGATCTTCTCTTTCTCAGATGTCACAACATGCAGAGGTGCATAGCACAGCAGACTGGTGAAAGTGTTGGTATACTTGCAGATATCACACCCCTTCTGAGTGAAATTGCAGAATTCCTCCTCCTTCTGCTCCATGACTCCCTCAGGAACATGGTACTCAATGAACTCATCAACGGTCAACGGTCAATGGTCTGGTGGGCCCCACTAGGCCGTTAATGGGTCGGATGGGCTGGATATGGGCCAGCTAGGCCCACCATGTGGCACGCCCTGGTGTAGCCATGTCGTCACACTAAATCCACAACGGGCTCGGTCCATGGCTGTCGGTCCACGGTGCACCGCATTCACTGGGGTCCACTGTCAGTGGCTCAAGTCCACGTACGCCAGGTGCACAGACGACTCCTCGGGTCTACACGGTCCACATCTTGGTCCATTGGTGCATTGGCTCAGCTCAGTCCCACACGCAGTGACTCAGGTCCATGAACACCGCGTCCATCTTCCTTGTTGCTAGCCCATCCCCTTCCTCTGTCTCCTTCGCCTGACGGCGTAGCTCACGGCGGTGAGGAAATCCTCGATTGACCGTGACTCGACGATGGCGGCGCTTGGTGAACCCTTCACTCTGAGCCACTCTGTGTCCAATTCGGGGTGTAGGTGTTCGATTGAAGTCACGCAGTGTCTCTTCGAGGCACCGGCGGTGACCAAAATCCATGGCGGAGTCTGCACAGGCAGCAACTCCCACGGCGGAGCTTCGGCGTGGCCATGGTGCACGGCAACAGCACCCAGGGAGGCTCCACAGCTCCCATCTTCTCCTCGAGTCGATGCAGCATGTCATGGTGGAGCTTCCTGGCTTCTTCTTGATCCTCGTGGTGGTCGGAGATCGCAGGAAATGGCGGTGAACGGCGGCGCTCTAGAGCGGCAGCGCGCTGGCATGGCAACGGCAAAGTGGCTCAGGGAAGGTGCTCCAGCGGGGCAACGTCAGAGCTAGGGTGTGCACGGGGTCCATCTCATCAAGGCGAGCATAGATCCATGGTCAAAGGAGGGCAAGGCTTAATGGCGAGGCGGCAGCGTGGCTTCGCCATGGCGGCGCTCGGCGCGTGGCGGCGGGTAGGGCGACTTCCGATCCAGCATCCTCCCGATGCCGTGGTCCAAGGGGCCCGGCCGATCTGTGAGTGCATGTGCGTGTGTCTAGATAGGCCGGGTGAGGCCTTGGCCTACGCGCTCGGTGCGAGCACCATGGCCGAGAAGCAAAGGCGGAGGATGGAAGAGCGGCGATGGCGGCTGTGCTCACCGACATTGGCATGGATAGGAGTTGCGATATGAAGTCCTACGGCGTTGGCTCATGGTACAGTTCCTCGGTCCTTGCTTTGGCAGCACCGCAGCAGCAGCACGGCAGCACTCCTCCTTCTTCTCCAAGTCCGGCGGCAGCGGCTTCCTTCCTCCCTGATCCCTTCTCCTCCTTCCTCCCCTTCTTCCCCAAATTGGACTGGCTGGTGGTGCAATTAGGGTTTCATCAGAGTGGTGGCAGCGGCTGGGAACCCTAGAGGGCGCCGGGGCTTGCTCTTATAGAGGCGCCGCGGAGGTAGGTGGCCTGCGGATGGTGATCGGGCCAGGGAGCAGTCCTGGTCAGCCGGTGGGGGCTTGGCTAGGTCCAGGGGATAGTGAGAGGGGGCTAGCTGGACAGGGGATAGCTTTACAGTGGCAACACATGTGCGCATGCACGGGAGGTAAAGATCCTCGCGGCCGCGGGCTTCTTGTGCAGGGGCTGTCGGGCCAGGTGGCCAGCGGGTGCGCGTCGTTGGAGCGGAGAGCTGGATCAAGTGGCCGAGGGGGATTGCTTAGGGGTGACGCAGGGGAGACAGGCGCTGACACCGGCGACGTCACGCGTAGGCGGCCGGGAAAGGTATGATAGGCGGGGTCCCCTCATCAGCGGCTCAGCGGCGGCTCGGTGAGGTGCGTGGGCAGCCGCGGCTCTTGTTGGGCCGCCTTGATAGGCCAGCGCGGCGAGCGGGAGCGCGAGCGAGTGAGCGGGCGAGCGAGCGGCTGGGCCGGCCGGGCCGCTCGGGCGCGAAAAGAGGCAGCTGGGCTGGGCTGGCTAGCCGTCCAGGCCGAAAGGCTTTTTCCTTTTTCTCTTTTATTTTCTTTTCCCTTTTCCATTTTCAAATACTTTTACATATATACATATATATGATGTGCCAATTTTGTATAATAATGTAGTGGGTATACTAGGCCCTTATATTTATTAGGGTATCATCCCCTTAATATTTATTTATGAAAATAAATATTATAGTCTCATTTTAATTAATCATCACATAAATCAAATAAAATCCAAATCACCTTTGTATGCAACATGTCATGGCAACTATTGAAACATGTAGGTAAAGCCATTGCCACATTTTGAAAACAACATATGAAACATTGTGTCGTTACCGAGGAAATGGGTACCCCAAAACCCCAGGTTTACCGAATTAAACCCCGCAAAAACGATAACTCGACCCCTCCTGTGACCTCCCGCGCGAACATACAAAGTCCCGCAGGCTGAGACACTTCGGGCCGACCCGCGGACGACGACGGCCCAAAGCCAAAGCCCACTCGAGAAACTACCGAACGGACTAGTACTCTACACCCGAGAGGCTACCGAACGGACTAGTACTCTACCCGCGAGGGTATAATTCGAGCAACCCCTCGAGGACGGAACTTCATCCTCCGAACGAGCCTGCCCTCAAGAATGTAACTTTGCCCGGCGAGCGAGCCTCCCCTCGAAGACGGAACTTCACCCGGGCGAATGGGTGGCCCTCGATGAGAGTACACCCCTCGTTTTACCGACTCCCCCGTACAGATCCGAACGCATTTAATGCGATCTATCTACCCCTGCCTAACCGCATGGCCACAGTTACGGTAACAGTTACAGGCGTGGCGGTCAAATCTGCTTTTATCGCCCATACCCCGGAATCCCGCAAATCATATTACGCTGTTGCGCCATACCGAGCGCTGTGCCGCGACCCGCACTGCCTCGAGACGTATAAACTAATGTGTTTTCCAGGATTCGGTCTTATCCAGTGAAGCTCGACCCCCTCGGCATGACCCCCTCGGCTCCGGCCAAGACCCTCGACCGTCGCCCCTCGACTTCACCGAGCGAACCCTCGAGCTGAACTTCAACAACTCCCGACGCGACGGCTGCAGGGCCTCCCATACCGACGTACATCACTACAGCGACACCGACGTGATCGGCCTCAACGTCGTACGTCATTAGCGTCATGTGAACTCGAAATACATGTACACCTGTGCCCCTCCTTCGTCTATAAAAGGAGGCGCCAGGGCGTTAGAGAGACGCCCCGGACTCAAACCGAGAGAATCTAGAGCATAGAAACATCAAAGCTTTAGATCACAGAGCGACACCGTGAGCCTGTGTAAGGTCGAGAGCAAGGCGTCCGAACGCCCAAACTCCACCTCACACTCCTCACACCTGCTTGTATTTTCCCCTGTACCAGCACTTCGGTGCAAGATAACACGAATCATCCTCCCCCCGCTGGACGTAGGGCCTTCTTTGCCCGAACCAGAATAAATCATCGTGTCCTTCTTGCATCACCCACCGGATTATGGAGCACGCGAATACAATATTACTCGTTGGTGTTAACCCCTCGAGGGTTAGAACACCGACAGTTGGCGCGCCAGGTAGGGGGCCGCGTGTCAGTAACGATTTCCCGCCATTTTTCCGGATGGGCGATTTCATTTCACCACTTCCGCACGCTACGGTGATCTGGTTCGGGAGCCTGGAGTTCATGACCCTCGGCCAGGGCTACGACATGACCCTGCTCTCGACCAGTGACCCGAACGGAGGTCGCAGTACGCCCCCACGTTCATGGGGAGCCGCTCGCCAGTCTCATGACCATGCTTCCACATCCGAAAGGAGGCACGGTCGGCGCCGTCATCGCCGCCAACCAAAGTCGAGAAGGGTCCCCGCCGCTTTATCCACGCCCCTGACCGGAGATGAGAAACCTCTTGTTGAGGGAGTATCTGACCCGAGTTTAGAGGCAGAGGGAAAACCGGCAGGATCCCAGCACAACCCTGACTCCACTTTCACCGTGCGCTCATCGGGGAAGCGCGACGAAACCCCCGCTCGATCGAGCTCGCTTCCGCACGGGCTGTTCGAGCGTCGTCGGTGGCCTTCGTCTGACTTCAACAATACCACGATGATGATTACGGCAGCGACCCACTCCAACACGAGCACATTGGAGGACCGCCCGACACCCTTCTCCGCGCGATGACGGACATGGGGACTGTCACACCGGCCTCCGAGGGTTTGGCCTTCGCAAGAGCGCCCGGCCCCCGGAGGTACACCGTCGGCACACTCCGACGGCGGCTGTAGGAGGAGGCGCAGGGGCAATTCCCCTTCTTCTACTGCGGTGACCCTAACTCTGACTCTGATCATTGGGATCCTACCCGTGAGTGCCTCCACATCGATGGTGGCGTCGACTCCGATCAGGAAACCGTCGATCCAGTGGCCGCGGCGGCTACCGCCGTGGCGAGAGACGCTCCCCCCAGAGCAGAGGACCAACAACCAGACGCACCTTGAGAAGCGTGCCCTCGTCCTGGCGAGCAGGACGCGTAGCTGGCACAGATTCGAGAGTTGCAGGCGAAGCTCGCCGATGAGTAGGAGCGCTTGCGCTTACTCGAGCTAACCCTCGAGCAAGAGCGGCGACCGCTCGGCGGTAGAGCCCGAGCCAGGGCCCGAGAAGTTAACCGGCAGATCGTCGAGGAAGGAGCACCCGAGCAACCTGCCCACCATTATCCCCGAGCAAGCCAGAACGTTGTTGCGGCAGCTATGCTCCTTCGTAATATGCCCGCGCCATCCAACTCGCAAGCTCGGCGGATACAACGCGAGGTCGAGGATCTCCTCCAAGTTGCTGCTGTCCAACAAGCCGAGAGCTCAGCCTCAAGGCGTCGAGGGGCTGCCTCCGAGCCTCAGGTCGAGCCCTCCTGGCCCGAGAGGGAGGGCTCGGTCGATCAGGGGGCGGCCCCCCGACAGAAGTAGAAGCCGGCCCGAGAGCCTATCAACGACGACCGTGCTCCCCGCGACGTGCGCCTCGACATTGTCGAGAACCGCAGACGCAAGCACGGGGATGCCGAGGATCGAGGGTACAGCGCCCATCGTGGAGGGCGTTATGACAGCGAAGAAGACCAACAGGCCCCGGAGCCACCGAGAGGTCTTCAGCAGGAGGATCCGCTGCGCCCAGCTGCCCGACAAGTTTCGACCCCCCACGAGCCTCGTCAAATATAACGGTGAAACCAATCTCGAGCTCTGGCTAGCCGACTTCCGGTTGGCTTGTCAGGCGGGCGGGGCGTGTGATGATCACATCATCATACGTCACCTTCCCCTGTTCCTGTCTGACACCACGCGTAGGTGGCTCGAGGAGCTTCCCCCCGACCAGATTCGCAGCTGGACCGACCTTGTCCGTATCTTCAAAGGGAATTTCAAAGGTACCTACGTGCGTCCAGGGAACTCCTGGGAGCTACGCAATTGCAAGCAGAAGCCAGGGGAGTCTCTCCGTGACTTTGCTCGACGATTCTCCAAGCTCCGCACCGAGCTACCCCACATCTCCGATCTCGACGTCGTTCTAGCGTTTGTTGCGGGTACAACCTGCAAGGACCTAGTTCGCGAGTTAGGGCGTAACCGCCCTGACACCGTGGATGAGCTCATGGATGTGGTCGCCAACTACGCGGCTGGCGAAGAGGCCGTCGACGCCTTCTTCAGCGACATGAAGGACAAGGGAAAAATGCCGGTAGCCGACAACGCCGGAGGCTCGAGCAAAGGGTCGAAGAGAAATAACAAGAAGAAGAAAAATCAACAAGGCAAGCGGGAGGCTGCAGAAGATGATCTCGTCGCTGCAACCGAACGCAAAAGACCTCGAGGTCCCCTCGCGGCCCCCGAGGGCGCCATCTTCGACAAGATGCTCGAGGAGCCCTGTCCTTATCACAAGGACGGGGCAAGGCACAAGCTTAAGGACTGCCGCATGCTTCGAAGGCACTTCGAGCAAGTGGGCGTGAAGAAAGGTGACGACAAGAAAGTCCAAGGCGGCGGTGAGGGAGACAACGGGGAAGATGGAAAATTCCCCGAAGTCTATGACTGCTACATGATCTACGGGGGTCCCTCGACCCAGTTCACGCCCCGACAGCGTAAGCGGGAGCGTCGAGAGGTCTTCTCCGCTCGTGTCGTGATGCCTCACTACCTCGACTGTCTGATGCGCCCATCACGTTCGACCGCGATGACCATCCGGATCGAGTCCCAACCCCGGGGCCTATCCGCTCGTCGTTGACCCAATCATCATCAACACCCGCCTCTTGAAGGTCCTCATGGACGGCGGCAGCAGCCTAAACGTCATCTACCTCAAGACCCTCGACCTCCTGGGAGTCAGGAGGCACCAACTCTGACCCAGTGCCGGGGGGTTCCATGGCGTTGTGCCAGGGAAGAAGGCTTTCCCCGTCGGCCGTATTGAACTTCCTGTCTATTTTGGCACCCCTCTTAACTTCAGGAAAGAGACCCTCACCTTCGAGGTGGTCGGGTTTCACAGAACGTATCACGCCATCATCGGCCGACCGGGCTACGCGCAGTTCATGGCGATCCCGAACTACACCTACCTCAAACTCAAGATGCCAGGACCCAAAGGCGTCATCACTATCGCCTCCTCCTACGAGCACGCGTACGACTGCGATGTCGAATGTGTCAAATATGGGGAGGCCGTCGAGCAAAATGCCATGATAGCTGCGACCCTCGAGCACCTCGCCGATGAGATGCCAGATCCCAAGCGACACGCTGGCAACTTTGAGCCAGCACAAGACACCAAGAAAGTCCCCCTCGACCAAAGCTGCCCATGCGAGAAGGTGCTAATGATCAGCGCCGACCTCGAGGACAAATAGGAAGTCGTGCTCGTCGACTTTCTCCGCGCGAACGCCAATATGTTTGCGTGGAGTCCTTCGGATATGCCGGGCATACCGAGGGAAGTCGCCGAGCACGCCTTGGAAATCCGGGCCGGGTCCAGACCGGTGAAGCAACGCCTGCACCGCTTCGACGAGGAGAAGTGCAGGATCATCGGCGAGGAGGTACACAAGCTTTTGGCAGCTGGATTCATCAAGGAAGTTCATCACCCCGAATGGTTAGCTAATCCCGTGTTAGTTAAGAAAAAGAATGGAAAGATGCGGATGTGTATTGACTATACTAGTTTAAACAAAGCATTTCCCAAAGTTCCGTTTCCTTTACCACGCATTGATCAAATTGTCGACTCTACCGCGGGGTGTGAAACCCTCTCATTCCTCGATGCTTATTCTGGCTACCACCAAATTAAGATGAAAGAGTCCGACCAGCTCGCGACTTCCTTCATCACACCTTTTGGCATGTACTGCTACGTGACAATGCCCTTCGGCCTTCGAAACACCGGGGCAATGTATCAGCGGTGTATGCTACATGTCTTCGGCGAACACATAGGCGACACGGTCGAAGCCTACGTCGATGACATCGTGGTCAAGTCCAAAAGAGCGGAAAACCTCATTCGAGACCTCGAAATCACGTTCGGGTGCCTTCGAGCCAAAAACATAAAACTCAACCCCGAGAAATGTGTCTTCGGAGTGCCTCGGGGCATGCTCCTCGGATACATCGTCTCCCAGCGCAGGATCGAGGCCAACCCCGAGAAGGTGGCGGCCATCACACGAATGGGGCCGATTTGGGATCTCAAGGGCGTGCAGAGGGTCACGGGCTGTCTCACGGCCCTCAGCCGCTTCATCTCACGTTTAGGGGAGAAGGCCATGCCTCTGTACCGTCTCTTGAAAAAATCCGAGTGATTCACGTGGACCGCGGAGGCCGAGGGGGCCCTCGACGAACTCAAAGCCATGCTGACGTCCACTCCGATCCTCGTCCCTCCTCGACCAGCAACGTCGACTGAACCGCCTGAGCCCCTCCTCCTCTATGTCGCCGCAACCACCCAGGTGGTCAGCGCGGCCATAGTGGTGGAGAGGCAAGAGGAAGGACGCGCCTTGCCAGTCCAGTGGCCGGTTTATTTCGTCAACGAAGTGCTTTCAGAAACAAAAACCTGCTACCCACAGGTGCAGAAGCTGCTCTACGCCATCGTCCTTACGCGTCGCAAGCTCCAACACTACTTCCTCAGCCACCCGGTTACTGTGGTATCCTCGTTCCCCTTGGGGGAGATCATCCATAACCGGGAGGCCGCTGGAAGGATTGCCAAGTGGTCGGTCGAGCTAATGGGCGAGACCATCACCTACGCACCACGGAAGACCATCAAGTCTCAAGTGCTGGCGGATTTCGTCGCTGAGTGGACCGACACTCAGTTGCCACCAGTCCAAATTCAAGCCGAGCTGTGGACGATGTACTTCAACGGGTCGCTCATGAAGACAGGAGCAGGCGCGAGCTTGCTCTTCATTTCACCCCTCGGAGTCCACATGCGCTACGTCATTCGCATCCACTTTGCCGCTTCTAACAACGTCACGGAGTACGAAGCACTTGTCGCCGGATTACGAATTGCCCTTGAACTCGGGGTCCGACGCCTTGACGTTCGAGGCGACTCGCAGCTAATCATCGACCAATTGATGAAGGCCTCGAGCTACCACAACGCCAAGATGGAAGCATACTGCAACGAAGTGCACAAGTTGGAAGACAAATTCCACGGCCTCGAGCTTAGTCATATCGCTCGACGATACAACGAAGCCACGGATGAGCTCGCGAAAATCGCATCGACTCGAGGTACAGTCCCTCTGGACATGTTCTCGAGGGACCTCTTCGAGCCCTCCGTCGATTTGGGCTCTGGGGCTTGCACTACGCCCTCAAAGCTCCACCCCATGACCTCGATCGGGGCCCCCTTGACCGGGGCCCAGGTTATGGAGATCCAGGAGACATCTCCTCCGTCGAACCCGCCACCGGATTGGCGAGCCCCTTTACTCAACTGCCTCATTCGGGGAGAACTTCCGGAGGACTGGACCGAAGCTCGACAGATCGCGCGACGGGCCAAGTCCTACGTCATCTACGGTGATGGCAAGGAACTCTACAGGAGAAGCCCCTCAGGCGTTCTTCAGCGCTGCATTACCATCGAGGAAGGCAGGAGGCTCCTCGAGGACATACACTCAGGAGCCTGCGGCCACCACGCAGCACCAAGGACCCTCGTAGGCAATGCCTTTCGACAGGGTTTCTACTGGCCAACCGCCGTTTTCGATGCCACGAACATCATCTGCTCGTGCAAAGGGTGTCAATTCTACGCCAAGCAGACGCACCTCCCAGCTCACGCCCTACAAATGATCCCCATCACCTGGCCATTTGCGGTCTGGGGGCTCGATCTTGTGGGGCCTCTCAAGAGGACGACCAAAGGGTACACGCACCTGCTCGTTGCCGTCGATAAGTTTACCAAATGGATCGAGGCCTGGCCCATCAGCAACATCTGCTCCGAACGGGCGGTCGAGTTCTTCACCGACATCATCCATCGCTTCGGGGTCCCGAACGTCATCATCACTGACAATGGCACTCAGTTCACCGGCAAGAAGTTCTTGGATTTCTGCGATCGCCATCACATCCGTGTGAATTGGTCCGCGGTTGCACATCCTCGAACTAACGGCCAGGTCGAGCGCGCCAATGGCATGATTTTGCAGGGCCTCAAGCCAAGGATCCTCAAATGCCTTAGCAAGCACAGAAAAAAATGGGCTGCGGAGTTGCCATCGGTCCTATGGAGCTTAAGGACAACACCTAGTCGAGCCACGGGGTTCACCCCATTCTTCTTGGTCTATGGGTCCGAGGCCATCCTCCCCACTGACCTCGAGTATGGTTCCCCTCGACTAAAGGCGTACAACGAGCAAACCAACGAAGAAGCCCTCGCAAACGCCGTTGACCAGGTCGAGGAGGCTCGAGACATGGCACTACTTCACTCCGCGAGGTATCAGCAAAAGCTTCGACGCTACCACGACAAGCACGTGCGCCCGAGGGACCTCCAAGATGGAGACCTCGTCCTACGTCGATGACAGAGCAACAAAGGACGTCACAAGCTGACACCACCATGGGAAGGTCCATACGCCGTAGCTGAGGTGCTAAAGCCTGGGACGTACAAGCTCGCTAACGACAAAGGCGAAATCCTCACCAATGCATGGAACATCGAACAGCTACGTCGTTTCTACCCTTAGGGCACCAGCGCCCTTGTACATTCTCGCATGTCTTGTACATTTCCGCATGACAAATATAAGGAGTACTTTCGATTATAAGTTCAAAACTTGTTATTGTACATGCAAGAGGTAGCCTCGACCCTGTCTCACCAGAGTCGAGCCTCCCTCGGGGGCTAACGGGGGAACCCCCTAAGTTCCTAAAAATATGAACGATTTTTCGCACGCCTCCCTTTTTGCTTCCCAACTAAGTTGACAACGCCTCGAACTCCCTAGGGGTCGAGGGCTGTCGAGCCGGAGCTCTCCTACGCCTCTGGGCTACGGTACCTCCACTCGCTCCCCCCTCGAGGGATACGAGCTTG
>CM041644.1:23803554-23834375 GCA_023333625.1 Bothriochloa decipiens
CTACGGTACCTCCACTCGCTCCCCCCTCGAGGGATACGAGCTTGCGTCAAAAACTTAGTCAAAAAAGCAAAGTCTAGGTGAGAAGAAAGCAGAAAAGGTTCGAAACTAAAATGACACATCACATTACGATAAATGTATCAATGTTCAAAAAGGGCTTTCGAAGCCACAATTGAATATAAGTTACAAAAAACTAATTCGTCACATGGGCACCCTCGCGCAGTCTTGCCCTACAGGCTTGCCCCGTCACCGCCCTCCTCGACATGGTACCCTCCATCCGCAGGGGGGAGGACTTCGTCCTCAAATAACTTCGGCAGCTCTCCCCCCGGCATCTCGGCGTCGTTGATGAGCCCTCGGCGGCGCTCCTCATTCTCGGCGTCGGTCTTCGAGATGTCAGGAACAAAGCCTTGGGCCACCACGTTCATATCAAAGATGAAGCCAGAGGAGACCACTGCAAGTGCCCGCTTCACACCGGTATGAAGCGCCTCCCGCACGCGATCGCGAAGGGTGGCGTCGATGTAGTAGATCCGGTCCATGAGCGCGGCACCCGGGATGTCTTCTTCGGCACCCTCGATGGGCCCGACTTCCCAGGAGGCGCAGAGCCCATCGAGGGCAACCCGGAGCCGACCAAGAAGCGCCCCCTCCGTCGCAAGGCTCTCCTGCAGCGCCTTGGCGGCGGTCTGGGTTGCAAGCAGCTCGGACTCGAGGCCTAAAACACAAAGCAAGAATTAGATAAACCATACAAAAAAACAAAGATCAAAAACCCTTTAAGGAGCTCACCAGCACAGCGAGTCTCGAGGGCGTTGCGATCCCCCAGCACGGGGTCGCGCTCCCCCCGAGCCTCGTCCTGCTCCCGCTGGGCCTCTTTGAAGGCTCGGGTCACCTCCGTCTTCTCGAAGCGGAGGGTCTCGAGGGCGCCACCAGCTAGGATGATGGCCTGCTCCTTGTCCTGGAGGGTGGCCTTCATTGCCCCGAGCTGGGTTTCCAGGCCGGCGGCACGGCTCTTCTCCTCCTGGACCAAGGCGGAGAGGGCGTTGCGCGCGGCGGAGACTTCAGCGAAGCTGGCCTCGAGTGAGCGGATGCGCTCCATGAAGCTCTGAGCCTCCGCCATGAGTAGCTCGACGCGCTCCTGGGCTTGGACGCTCTCGACCCTGGCCTTCTCCGATTCGGCCTTTGCCGCGTTAGCCTCCTCCCTGGCACGCTCGAGCTCCCCCTTGAGGTGGGCGGCTTCCCCTCGAGCGGCGTCAGAGTCCGCCCTCGCCCGGGCGGCCTCCTCTTTGGCCTTGGCGGCCTCCCCCCTCGTCCGCTTTAGCTCCTCCTCGATCTCGGCCACCCTGCCCTGCGCAGAGCGGCCGGCTTCGAGTTGGCGAAGCACTTCCTCCCGGCTGTTGTGCATTTCATGGAGGAAGTCTGACTTGGAGTAGGACCGCCTCCGTGCCTCCTGGGGACAGGAAATCGAGGGTTAAGGCATCCCATACGAAAGAACTTAAAAAACTACATATGGCTTAACACTGCGACTCACCGTGAGGTTCCGGTCAAGGCCTTCGGCGAGCTCGATGCCCAGTTTCAGCAAGTGCCGCAGCCACGCCCGGGATCTCTCGGCCTCCTCCCAGCACTTGACCTCCGCCGGGTCGTTCATCTCAATCCCCGGAGCGCTAGAATCGCCGAGTTCCCGGAGCACGATGCGCTCCTTGCCCCAATGCGGAAGGACCATCTTGACCTTGGCTCGCGCCAAGGACTCGATCTATCCACCACATCGCCCGGAATGCCGTAGCCCACGGCCAACTCCCCCGGGATGCAGAACTCCGACGCGGCGCGGGCACTCCTCAGCCCGGGGTCGGACGTCGACCTCCTCAGCATGCCAGAAGCCACCGTCTCCTCCGGCTGCTCCGTCGACGATTGCGGCGCCTGATCCGGTGCCGCTTCCGGCGCCGTCGGGGGCAGCGGAGGTGTGGAGGCCGTCGCTTCACCCAACGCCATGACTTGTAGTGCCGGTGGGACCACCGTCGGCGCGTCTTCCGCTGGGCTCGGTACCGAGGCATCCTCCGGTTGCGCCCCCGGCAGCCGCGGGACCGTCGACGCCTTCGACGCCGCTTCTCCTGTGGCCAGCAACTCGTCCAAAGTAATCATGGACACCCATTGTTTGGGCAGCCCGGAAGTCGCTTCCGCCTCCGACGTTTCGGGCGGTTGCTGCGCCGGCGGGTCCAGCAGCGCCGCGTCCCCCGGCGACGTCTGCTGCGCCCGCTGATGCTAAGGCGGGCCCCTAGTTTCCCCCTCTCCCCGCCGCTCCGACGGCTCCTTCTCCTCCTCCTGCTGCGGCCGTGGCAGCTCCGCTTCTTGCAGGGCCCCCTGCTCCTGCTCTCTCCGGCCTCGAGCTCGCGCAGCCCCGCCGGCCAAGGCCACAACTCACCCGTCGAGGGGGGAAGGGCCGTGGTCTCCTCACCCTCGAGGTCCACGATGACGACCTCCTCTCCCAGCTCGTGGCCCTCGGGGGCTCCCGCCTTGGGTGCGAAGATCGAGGCCTCTGGCCCGCCAGGAGCGGAAGCTCCCGACGTCGGAGCACCACCTCCTGGTGCCGGGTCGAGCTCGAGGGCCACAGGCGACGACGTCAAGGAGGTGCTCCCTCCCTCATGCGTCCTCCCCGGCTCGGAGTCGCCACCCACCACGGCCCCTGGGACGCTCGACCCTGCAGCAGGAGTGGAACCCGTCAGCCTACCGCGCGCCATAGCACCAAGGGCTGAGGACAACCACTTGGCTTCCCACGGGGCCAAGGGCCTCGACGACGCACCTGTAGCCGGGGCCTCCATCTTCGCAGCTACATCCATCTTGAGCCGCTTAGCGGGCACGAGAGACGCCTCCTCGATCTGGCGCTTGGGCCTGAATGGAAAGCAGAATGGCAAAAAGTTTATTAAAGCGCACAAAGAAGACGCAACGAAAAGAAAACGATTCAACGACACTTACCCGAAGGGTATAGAGGCCTTTCGGGTACCCCTCGAACTGCCTGCAGATTTCGAGACCCCTCCCGAAGCCGAGCTCTTCGCAGAGTTGGGGCTGCTCAGGGCCGTCGGTGGGGTCGACGCGCTTCCCTGCTTCGACGGGGCCTCCCAGGCACGCCTCTGCTCCGCCCCCGCCGACGACCGGGACCGGGTCTCCCGGATCAAAGTGGGTGGGCTCCCGCCTCGAGTACGACGCGAGGCGGGTGATCCCAATCGAGGCGAGGCCTCGGCCCCCCTTTTTCCACGTCAGCGCTCCGAGGCCGACGCCGCCGGCTGAGGGGCGTGCTGCTCCGCCACCTCCTCCTGCACGAAGGGGCGGTCAGCATGGGAGGAATCCGACAGGATGCGGTCGAGGCGCCCCTCCACCCCCTCGACATCATCACTGTCATCATCATCATCTTCATCTCCATCAGAGGGAGACTCCTCCTTCGGGAGCCCGTCGCGCCTCTGCTCAGCGCGGCGCTTCATGAGCCTTTCGTGCTCCCGGAGCTTCTTGGCTTTCTTTTTCTCCTCCTCGTCCTTACTCTGCTTCTCTTGCTGGGCGGTGAAGCGTCTTACCTGATGATCGGGAGCGTCCTCCCTCAGTGGAGGCCTTGATCTCCGGTAGTCGATTCTCCCCTACGCAAGACGTTTAGTCACAGGGACAAGAAAAAAAGGGGGGAGAACTCGAAGGGCACGAATCGGGGCACTCACCAGGTCGAGGCAACCCTCCTCCGGCCGCATGGGGAGGCGGTTGATGTCTTCCACCCTGAACGAGCTAGCCACCATCCCCTTTACCCGCGTGATGATTTCCGAGGCGGACGGCCTCTCGCCGGACATCCGACACCTCCTGAGAAGCTCGGGCGCCGCCGAGGGGGTCATCTCATCCAACCGCAACGGGCGCTCCATCAGAGGGAGCACCCGTCGACTGTGAAAGGCCAAGACGACCATCCCCGCCATCAGGCCCGCTTCTTGAAGGGTCCTCATCGCGACGATGAGGGGGTGAAGTCGACGCTGAAGGTCTCCCGCGACACCGAACGGCCAATTGTATGGACGGCGGGAGATAGCCGCCGTCATTGCGAAGATAGAACCACTGCTCGTCCCACCGGGAGTGGTTGGACGTCAACCCGGTGGGGATGTACTCGCGTGGATCCTCCGACCTCCCGGTCTTCAACGCGAAGTTGAGGCACCCCGCTCTGATGATTCGCCTTACTCCGGCCGACACCGGGGAGGCAAACCACTCCCCCTTGTAGAGGTGGAGCCATAGCTCCCAATGTGGCTCCATTCTGAGATAGCCCTCGCAGACGGCCACGAAGATGGCGGCGTTGGAGATGGCGTTGGGGGAGAAATGGTGGAGCTCGACGCCATTGAACTCACTTGGGGGCACACTGAACCCATGCCGATGGAACTTGAGGAAGCTCACCACATAGCCCTCCGGCGGATTTGGCTCTTCGTGGTCCCTGGGCGGCGCAATCCACTCTGGCCGATTCGAATCGGTGACGGGGCGAAGAAGTCCTTCCCTCACCAGCTCGAGCAGCCTTTGCCGCGTCACGATCGATGGATGTCAGGGCTCGGCGGGCTGGTGGACGGGGGCCATGGCGGCAGCAGCAGCACAGATCTGCTCGGTGGACGCTGCAGCGGCAACAACAGCATGAATCTCCTCGGCGGACGGTCGACCAAGAAGGTTCCCAATCGCGACTTCTCGCTCTAAGTTTTTATCCTCACGCGCGCAGGAAAGCAGGAGCACGGCAGAATGGCGAAAGTAGGGGCGAACAGCGCCTGTCCCCCTCTGTTTTTATACTCGGGAAGAGCAACGGGCGGAGCCCGGCGGTAGGGAAAAGGTAACTTCCCGCATTTAATGCGTTTGCCTGACCGTTCCCCCCTCGACCCTCGACCAGATGCACGCGTCACATCTCTGACAGGGAGCCGTTGCTCGGGCCCGCCACGATCGCGCCGCTAAGCCCTTCTCCTCAAAAGGCGTGCCCAATGGTAAGAAAAAAGAACCATCACTCGCTAACGGAGTTTTCTACATAAGGTAAAACGCTCCGACCCTGCCTCGAAGTCTCGAGGGAGCGAAGGCCGGTCCTCGAGTGAGGGCTTAACGGCCGCCCTTGAGCACCACAAAAGAGCGGGCTCCGACCCCGCCTCGAAGTCTCAAGGGAGCGAAGGCCAGTCCTCGAGTGAGGGCTTAACAGCCGCCCTTGAGCACCACAAAAGAGCGGGCTCTGACCCCGCCTCGAAGTCTCGAGGGAGCAAAGGCCGGTCCTCGAGTGAGGGCTTAACGGCCGCCCTTGAGCACCACAAAAGAGCGGGCTCCGACCCCTCCTTGAAGTCTCGAGGGAGCGAAGGCCGGTCCTCGAGTGAGGGCTTAACGGCCGCCCTTGAGCACCACAAAAGAGTGGGCTCCGACCCTGCCTCGAAGTCTCAAGGGAGCGAAGGCCGGTCCTCGAGTGAGGGCTTAACGGCCACCCTTGAGCACCACAAAAGAGCGGGCTCCAACCCCGCCTCGAAGTCTCAAGGGAGCGAAGGCCGGTCCTCGAGTGAGGGCTTAACAGCCGCCCTTGAGCACCACAAAAGAGCAGGCTCCGACCCCGCCTCGAAGTCTCGAGGGAGCGAAGGCCGGTCCTCGAGTGAGGGCTTAATGGCCACCCTTGAGCACCACAAAAGAGCGGGCTCCTACCCCGCCTCGAAGTCTCGAGGGAGCGAAGGCCGGTCCTCGAGTGAGGGCTTAACGGCCGCCCTTGAGCGCCAAAAATTGGGCTCCGGCCCTAAGTCTCGAAGGAGCGAAGGCTGACCCCACGAACAGGGTTCGACAGCTGCCCTTGAGCACCCGAGTCAGGGGTGACCAAGGGGGAGCCAACACGAGGCCCTGCTCGAGAACGAACTCTCGAGACCCCTTTGGATGCATCCAAGGCGAAACGCTACGGACTTTATGGAATCCCCCCGAATGGAGGCATCGAGCCGCCGAGACCTATCGAATGGAACCGGTATCCATAGGACCATTGCGCTTTGCTTTAATGAGACCGCCTCCGGGCCTCCTGCCGACCTCTATCGAATGAGGAACAGGCTCTCGCTTGGATTTTCCTGTTACCAGCTCATTGAGAACTTCGCGGCTCGCCCTATCGGGGGTAGTCCGATGCTTCTCGCCTCACATCCGATCGAAAGGACTCGTGAGAAGAATGCCGAGGCCAGCAACGCCCCAGCCGCACGAGGCTCGGGGGCTCGTCTGTGCCCGGCGCCCCTCGACGAAAGAGGGTCAAAAATCCTCCGGGGGCTCCCCTCGGTAAAGCGCTACAACTCCAGTTCAGGCCTGTATCCGACTGGACAAGCACCCTTTAACTAAATATAAATAAAGCCCTCACAGGAGTCTTTCGACTCCTACGAGGCCTCGGGGGCTACCCCTGCGGGGGTCGCTCATGCGCCCCCCACGAGAAAATCCAAATCACGTCCCATTTCCAAATTCCTGACCCCCTACCCGAATGCCATCACTCGAGCAGGGGCTCGGGGCCTACTGTCGTTACCGAGGAAATGGGTACCCCAAAACCCCAGGTTTACTGAATTAAACCCCGCAAAAATGATAACTCGACCCCTCCTGTGACCTCCCACGCGAACGTACAAAGTCCCGCAGGCTGAGACACTTTGGGCCAACCCACGGACGACGACGGCCCAAAGCCAAAGCCTACTCGAGAAACTACCGAACGGACTAGTACGGTACACCCGAGAGGCTACCAAACGGACTAGTACTGTACCCGCGAGGGTACAATTCGAGCAACCCCTCGAGGACGGAACTTCATCCTCCGAACGAGCCTGCCCTCGAGAATGTAACTTTGCCCGGCGAGCGAGCCTCCCCTCGAGGACGAAACTTCACCCGGGCGAATGGGTGGCCCTCGATGAGAGTACACCCCTCGTTTTACCGACTCCCCCGTACGGATCCGAGCAAATTTAATGCGATCTATCTACCCCCGCCTAACCGCATGGCCACAGTTACGGTAACAGTTACAGGCGTGGCGGTCAAATCTGCTTTTACCGCCCATACCCCAGAATCCCGCAAGTCATATTACGCTGTTGCGCCATACCGAGCGCTGTGCCGTGACCCGCACCGCCTCGAGACGTATAAACTAACGTGTTTTCCATGTTTTTCGGGATTCGGTATTATCCAGCAAAGCTCGACCCCCTCGGCACGACCCCCTCGGCTCCGGCCAAGACCCTCGACCGTCGCCCCTCGACTTCACCGAGCGAACCCTCGAGCTGAACTTCAACAACTCCCAACGCGACGGCTGCAGGGCCTCCCATACCGACGTACATCACTACAGCGGCACCGACGTGATCGGCCTCAACGTCGTACGTCATCAGCGTCATGCAAACTCAAAATACATGTACACCTGTGCCCCTCCTTCGTCTATAAAAGGAGGCGCCAGGGCGTTAGAGAGACGCCCCGGACTCAAACCGAGAGAATCTAGAGCATAGAAACATCAAAGCTTTAGATCACAGAGCAACACCGTGAGCCTATGTAAGGTCGAGAGCAAGGCGTCCGAACGCCCAAACTCCACCTCACACTCCTCACACCTGCTTGTATTTCCCCTGTACCAGCACTTCGGTGCAAGATAACACGAATCATTCTCCCCTCGCTGGACGTAGGGCCTTCTTTGCCCAAACCAGGATAAATCATCGTGTCCTTCTTGCATCACCCACCGGATTAGGGAGCACGCGAATACAATATTACTCGTTGGTGTTAACCCTTCGAGGGTCAGAACACCGACACATTGATCAAAATTACTTTGAAACATTTTAATTATGCAATGATTGCATGGATGCTATGCATGACATGATGGGGGTTGATGCATGGGTAGGGTTGATGATGACATGTCACACTCATCACTCAAAGGTTTTTTGAAAAAAAGAAAAAAATTTTGTAGCTCGGATTTTTGGGTTGTTACAGTACCCAACTCTTGTTGGGTCCTTTTGAGTTAGTCAATAAGTGCTTAGGCACCCAAATGACTTTAGCACTAGTTTGTGGTGGACACATCGTCTTGCTAGCACTAACTCCATTTGTGCCCCTCCTAAGCATATTATATTATCATAAACAATTGTGTTCGACTTAGGAGTGTTACCATTTGGGCAATTGTAGCTTAGATGCCTCTTTCTCTTTGTGCATGTTTTGCTTATTGGAACAACTATCAACCAAGTGCCCCATCTCATTGCATCCATAACATCTTCTTGTTGTAACTTGGGCTCTCTTTCTTGCCTCTTTGTACAAAGGACAATTATTGGTAGAATGGCCCAACTTCTTGTCAGCCCTACTCTTGTGTGGACATAAAGCCCACTCATGTCCATGTTTCTTGCTCCTGGTCATTTTGACATTGCTTGAAGTGTGATTCTTTTGTTGGGATTTGGAGAAAGCAAGATTTAAACCCTTCTCAAGCTTCTTCACCATGTTATCACGGTTATCTTGAGAAGGTTGTGCTTTCTCCTTACCCTCTAAACAAATCACATCTTTCTTTAGTCTTTCCACTTCTTCTTTGAGCTCATTGTTTTCTATGAGATTTAGCTCAATCGAAGATTGGCTTACTTGAGAAGCACACTCATTAGTACAAGAAATATTCAATTGAGATTGTGTACAAGTGAGGGTTTGTGTGAGAGGCTAAGATGATTTTACTGATGTAATTGCAACCTCATGTGCTATCTCAAGCATAGCATGTGATTCTATTAGTTTCTCATGGGAGCACTTGAGATGAACATAGTTCACTTGTAATACATTGTATTTGCTTGATAGTTCATCTAGTCTTGCCTTGAACTCATATTTTTGTTTTCTAGTTGGGACACACTTAGAAGAGGAGTTGGTAACCAAAGCATGCTCAATTGACAATTTTCATACCTCTTATTAATTTCCTTTAGTTCATCTAACTTGAAAATGAGAAACATCTCTTGCTTTTGAAGTATGTATTCTTGCTTCTCATTTTCTTCTTCTAGCTCAACATTCTTCTTAATCAATTTGACAAATATTTTCTTGTCTTTGCTGCTGAGATGATCAATGGTATCAAAATATTCAATTTTAAGACCACTTTCTTCTTGATCATCTTCATGTGCAATCTCCTTGACTTGTTCATTCTTGGTTTCCTTCTTCTTGTTCTTCTTGGCCATGAGACATGAGTGGTGAGTATCTTGATCTGTGGAACTTGATTCCTCACTTGGCCGCCACCGGTCTTGAGCAATATTCTTGACTTGCACTTCTTGCTCTAGCTCGGTGCTCTTGAGGTCTTGTGAGGCTTCTTTGTTGCACATAATGGGCATGTTTTCTAATGACTCATGCTCATGTACATCATCGCATTTAGACTTTCTATATAACTTGATGAGTCTTTCCCAAATGACATGAGCACTCTCCGATGGTATTTGTTCATTGTAAATTGCCTCAGCTTGAACCTCTGCACTCATACTCAAGATGACATTAATTGCTTGAGCATTGAGTTGCACACATCTCTTTTCCTCTTCGGGCATATTTTTATAGTTGCTCCAATTAACTATAGGAATAGAGATGCTTGCATCCACAATACACTCAATAAGAGGACTAATAGTCCTAAAAACATTGAGTACATAATTAGACCAAGATAGAAAGTTTGAACCATCATTTTGGAGGATTACAGGCTCCAATTCATTATGCATCGACATCCTTTCTCACGGTGGTGAAGCTTTTAGTGAGATCTAGCTCTGATACCACTTGAAACGACCTAGAATGTCACCTAGAGGGGGGTGAATAGGCATATTCAAAAATCCTAAAACTCATAAACTTGAAATGTAGAAGTTAAATACCAACCAGAACTTCCGGTGGGTTGGATCAGAAGTTCCGATCAGGACAAGTACTTTTGGTGCAAACCTACCAGAACTTTTGGTGCCCTACTGAGCTACAAAATTAGAGTGAAATGAGTTGTGATTTCGATTCTAATTGTTACCACACCCTCCTAGATGTTGTTGATGATGATGTTGAACTCCATGGAGCTTGGAACCTCACCAAATCGTAGATCGGCTCCTCCAACCTATGAAATTAAGGGATGGAGAAGAGGAACACGAAGAGCACAAGAACAAGGGTAGTCGATGCTACCGACACAGCAAGACATAAGATTTATTCTAAGGTTCGGCAATCCCCACACAGGAGTTCCTACATCCTCATTGTTGAGGTGATGATAAAGGTCTGGCCATGAAGTTCTCCTCACTTAAGCAACCATGAAGGAAAACTTGAGATATTCACTAAGAGAGAAGGGTGATACAAACACTTTGGGGTGCCCTCACAAGTAAATCAACATGGGCAACCACAAAGAATGCCTAGCCTGCTAGGGTCCAAGAACCCAAGAGTAACAAATGCAAACCAAATCGGCAAGATAAGGAATCCAAGTGCTCAAGTCGACAATTGATGTTCTCGCTCTCAAATCTCATGTCCCTAGCTCAAACAATCAAAGAATGAACCTTGGAAGTAAAGGGGGAGAAAGAGTGGGCGAGTTTCGGCTTGGAGGCAGTGAGAAGGCAAGAATGAGTGTGCAAAGTTCAGAGAGAGACATCACTAGAGAGAGGTAAGAAGGTATTTATACTCGAGCCTCAGATGAACTATCAGAACTTCTGGTGGAACCCACCAAAACTTTCGGTCTATTCGAGATCCGACCGTTGGGCTTGAAAAAGTAAACACTCAGACTGGGAAGATCAGAACTTCTAGTAATTGTACCAGAACTTCCGATGATCGCCGGAACTTTTGGCCGAAGACCAAAACCAAAAGAACGCACGCGGTCGCTCGCGAAAATTCAACTGCTGGAACTTTCGGTCTGGGTACTGGAACTGTTATCATCAGAACTTCCAGTTCAAGGCCGGAACCACTTTCTCGCATGCGGATGCGCGCGCAACTTGAACTGTGGGAACTTTCGGTCCAACTTCCAGTCCAGGCCGGATCTTCTGATCCAACTTCCGGTCCAACTTTCGGTCATTCAAAATATGCGCCAGCTACGCGTGTGCAACTCTGTACCACCAGAACGTCTGGTCCAGGGACCGAAACTTCCGTTCGGTGTCAAAACCACTGATAGGAGACCGGAACTGAATTCTTGTATGCGGTTGCGTGTGGGCACAGAACTAGCAGTACTTTTGGTTGAAACACCAGAATTTCTGTTGCAGCTGGTAGAGAAAATATTCTAAGTGTGTGTGTGCACGGTGTCTCTCAAGTGCATAAAATAAATCAACATGAGCACTTGTATCCTCATCTAGCTAGTGTAATTTGCATCCCTCTTGATAGTGCGGTGTTTCCTATTACTGAAGCAAATAATAAAATCTATTGAAGCACTTGAGACGAAACGCTTTTCATCCAATGAAACTTTGGGGTGCTAGGATCACCAAATATCATCATTCAAATCTTTCAATGCACTTCGAGGGGAGATAACATTTCAACTTTGATTTTTCTTATTGAGCAAAGTTATCTTGAGTACATGACTTGATTCTATTCATCAAATATATATAAATCCAAATGTACCAAGTAACTTTTCATTTCAATGTAGCAAGTTTCAAATATGAGACCATTCCATATGCAATCCCTTATGTCTCATTATCTAACTCAATGTGCTTGCTTCCACATGAATCATAGAAATCTAACAATAGATAGGCCTTTGTATGAATTCTATTTGCATTATTGTCTTGTTCTTAAACTAGATTGTTTATACAACAATACATCATTTTGGCTTTATTCAACTCAATTAAGTATTTGTGAGATAATCAATTTCCTGTCCAACACTTAGCAAAATCGTTAGACCTTTAATTATGTTATCAATCAATTCACCAAAACCCACTAAAGGGCTAGATGCACTTTGAAGGGTGTCGTCCAGGTCACTATGGAAACCGCCATGGCAATCGTGACCCTGACCAGTGAGATGACAATCATTCCTTCAAGTGCCGTGGTCAGGAGGGCTACAATGGTGGTCGGCACAATCGCAACTGCGATACCGACTCCGTCAACACAGTAAAGGGCCAGAAGTGAGAGCATGACCAGGAGCTCGACAATGTCCTTAGCCAGGACTGCCCTCACCACCTCGGCAAGGGCCATACGCTGGGTGAATGCAAAGTTTTGGCAGACGCACTCAAGATCACCGCCAACAAGAAGCCCCGCCCAACCCCCAAGGCCAAGACCAAAGACATTGTCCTCGAGGATGAGGCCGATGAGGAGCATCAAGACCCCAATCCATGGCACGCCTATAGGGATCCCGTGAGGAACGTTGCTGCTGTCATCTTTGGCGACAAGGTTGGGCTAGAGAACGCCCAAGACAAGAAGCTGCTGATGCAGGCCATCGCATCTATCTAGAAATCCGATGGTCTCGTTGCTGACGTCATGGTGCTGCCGTGGTCTGAGCAGCCCATCTCATTCAGTCGAAATGATATGTGGGCCAAACTCCTCGATGTTGGTCGGTTTCTGCTCATCCTTGACCCAGTGATCGATGGCGTCCGGTTCGAGAAGGTGCTCGTTGATGGAGGCAGCGCCCTAAACATCTTATTCTACCTAGCCTTCCAGGAGCTCGGCCTGAAGCCAGAGAACCTCAAGCCATACAACTCCCCATTTTGGGGCATCATGCCGGTCAAACCCTCGTACCCCTTGGGGCAGATCACTTTTCCTGTCCAGTTTGAGACAAAGCAGCACTTCCGCATCGAACACATTAACTTCATCGTGGCCAACTTTGTGGGGATCTACCATGCCATCTTCGGCTGACCAGGGATTGCCAAGTTCATGGCCGTTCCTCACTATGGGTACCTTGTACTCAAACTTTTGATCGAGCAGGGTATCCTCTCCCTGTGTGGCAACGTCTTCCTGGCTCATGAGTGCGAGTCCAATGCCTACATAGCCACAGAGTTTGAGGAGCTGAAGCATGCCCTAGAGCACACCATCTTGGAGGTCAAGGAAGCACCTCCAGTGAACCTTGAGGTCCTAGTCAGTTCTGCTTGGCGCCCTTCCAACACGACCAAGCAGCACAAGCTGGTTGAGCTCGTCCCCGGTGACTCCTCGAAGACTATGAAGATCAGGGCTACCCTTCCCCCCAAATAGGAAGACACGCTTGTCCAGTTCCTTCGGGACCACATTAGCATGTTTGTGTGGAAACTCACAGATATGCCAGGTGTTCCAAGAGAAAAGGCTAAGCACTACTTTGACGTCTCGAAGACCGCTAAGTTGATCAGGCAGAAAATGCAATGATTCGCTCATGATCGCAAGGAAGTCATTAGGGTAGAAGTAGCCAAGCTTCTAGCAGCTAGCTTTATCAGGGAGGTGTATCACCAGGAGTGGTTAGCCAATCTAGTTCTTGTACTCAAAAAGAATAACGAATGGAGAATGTGCGTTGATTATACCAATCTCAACAAACACTGCCCTAAACAGGCTTTCAATCTTCCTCGAATCAATGAGGTCATAGATTCTACTACAGGTTGCGAGTTACTCTCTTTCCTAGATTGCTACTCGGGTTATCATCAAATAGCCCTCAAGAAGGAGGACCAGGAGAAGACTGCCTTCATCACCCCCTTCGGTGCTTTCTGCTATACGACCATGTCGTTTGGCCTCAAGAACGTCGGAGCTACCTACCAGCGGGCCATCCAGGTCTACCTTGATCATAAGATAGCCGATGACCTTGTTGAGGTGTACGTAGATGATGTGGTGGTGAAAACCAAGGAGTCCCATACATTGGTCGATAAACTCCAACGCACCTTTGCGACTCTCAACAAGTTCCAAAGGAAATTGAACCCGAACAAGTGTATCTTTGGCATCCCTTCTGGGGTCTTGCTAGGCAACATGGTCAGTTAGGATGGCATACGCCCCAATCCCGAGAAGGTCCAAATCATGTTGGATCTACAACCACCATGGTGCATTAAAGACATACAGAAACTCACTGGGTGTATGGCGGCCCTGAGCCGTTACATGTCCCGAATGGGCAAAAAAGGCCTTCCCTTTTTCAAGCTTCTCAAGGCGAAGGAGAAGTTTGAGTGGATGGAAGAGGCCGACCAGGATTTCAAACAGCTCAAGGAGTACCTTGCAACTCCCCTAGTACTCACAGTTTCACGAGAAGGCTAGGAGCTTCTCCTTTACATAGCCGCTACGACCAATGTGGTTAGCACTGTGATGGTGGTCAAGCGCGAGGAACCCGGGCACGTTTATGGTGTACAGCACCTAATCTACTATGTTAGTGAGGTTCTCAACAAAACTAAACAAGCTATAACCATGTCCAGAAGCTGCTCTACGCGCTTTTGATCACCAAAAGGAAGCTCCTCCATTACTTCCAAGCCTTCAAGATCATAGTGGTCACAGAAGCTCCACTTGGTGACATCCTGCACAATAGAGACGCCAATGGCTACATTGTTAAGTACGCATTAGAACTTTGCGCGTTCACGCTGACATTTCACAGCTGGAAGACTATCAAATCTCAGGCCCTAGTCGATTTCATCATGGAGTGGTTTGACATCAACTTGCCCTTTGCTGATACAACTACCGACCACTGGCAAATGTACTTTGATGGTTCATTGAACATCGATGGCGTCAGGGCAGGTGTCTACTTCATATCTCCATCCAAAGACATGCTCTGCTACGTTTTATGTATCCACTTTTGGGCGTCCAACAACGTGGCCAAACACGAAGCCGCCTTGCATGGCCTCCCCATTGCAGTCGAGCTAGGCATAAAATGACTCCTGGTGTATGCGGATTCAGTTTTGGTCATTCGACAGATCAACAAGGATTGGGACATCGTCCACGAGAAGATGGATGCCTACGTGGCTAAAATACGTAAGCTGGAGAATAAGTTCTATGTGTGGAATTTATCCATGTACCTTGAGCTGAGAATGCAGGTGCCAACGAGTTATCTAAGCTCGGATCATCTCGTGTCGAGGTACCCCCTGGTGTATTCGTCGAAGACTTGATCAAGCCTTTGATCCCTAATTGGGCTCATGATGCACCCGCGCCTAGCCCCGCTACCGACCAGCTTGTAGCGATGCTCAGTGGCAAAGCTATGGAGGTTGAGCAAAGCTACCCCGACCAGCAGGGATCTGATGACGGTAGTGGGCAACCACCGGTGTCGGTGTTTTGACCCCGAGGGTCAACACCAATGAGTAAATTCATAATTGCGTGCTCCCTTAATCTGGTGGGTGATGCAAGAAGGACACAACAATTTATCCTGGTTCAGGCAAAGAAGGCCCTACGTCCAACGGGGGGGATAGTTCGTGTTATCTTGCACCGAAGCGCTAGCACAGGGGTGAATACAAGCGGATGTGAGAAGTGTGGGCTTGAGCTTGAGCGTTTCGGGCGCTAAGCTCTCTACATTGTCTCACGGTGTTGTTCTATGATCTAAGCATTAGCGTGTAATGCTTTCGGATCCTGGATCCTCTGTCCCAAGCCCTAGCACCTCCTTTTATAGGCAAAGGAGAGGCACAGTACATATTTTTAGCGCTAACATGGTCGGTGACGTATGACGCTGATGCCGATCATGTCGATGTCGCTGTAGAGGTGTACGTCGGCATGGGAGGTCCTGCAACCGTCGCGTCGGGAGTTGTTGAAGTCCCGCTCAAGGGTCGACGTGACAGAGCCGAGGGGCGACGGTCGAGGCCTCAGGTCGAGTCGAGGGGGTTGAGGCCCTTCGGATAAGGCCGAATCCCGGGAGATGCGGGGAATGTGTTGACTTTCGAGCCTCGAGGAGGTACCAGATGGGACATAGTGCTTAGTATGGCATAACAGTGAGGTACGATCCATGGGATTCTTGGGTATGGGCAACAAAAGTAGGATTCGACTGCCATACTCGCAACTGTTGCTATAACTGTGACCATACGTTTAGGTGGGAGCAGGTAAAATGCATTGAATGCACCTGGATCCATACGGGGGGTAGGTAGTCGAGGGGTATACTATGCTCGAGGGCTACCTATTCGCACGGGCGAAGTTCTGTCCTTGAGGGTGGGCTCGTTCGCTCGAGTGAAGTTCCATCCTCGAGGGGTCCCCGAGTTGTACCCTCGAGCGTACAGTCTCGGTCCGCGTGGTAGCTCATCGAGCAGGCTGTGGCTTTGGGCTGTCGACGCCTGTTCGCAGGACGGCCCAATATGCCTTAGCCTGTGGGCTTTCGAGCGATAGTGAGGGATGTCATTGACGGGTTTGCGTTGCTGACTTCAGGGATTAGTCTGATTAATCGAGGGTTTGGGGTACCCCTTTTCTAGGTACTCGACAGTAGCCCCCAGGCCCCTGCGCGGGTGCTGGCACTTGGGCAGGGGGTCAGGAGTCGAGAGTGAGGTGTGGTTTGGATCTTTCCATGGGGGGTGCACGAGTGTCCCCCGCGGGGGTAGCCCTTAAGGCCTCGGAGGAGTTGGGAGACTCCTTCGAGGGTTTTATTTATCTTTGGTCGAGGGGTGCTCGTCCAGTCGGGTATGGACCTAAACTGGAGTCATGGCGCTTTATCGAGGGGTATATCGAAACATCGAGCCCCCAGGGGATTTTTGACCCTCTTTCATTGAGGGGTGCCGGACATGATCAGGCTCTCGAGCCTCGTGCGGCTAGGGCGCTGCCGGCCTCGGCATTCATCTCACGAGTCCTTTCGATCGGACATGAGGCAAGAAGCATCGGACTACCCTCGATAGGGCGAGCCTCGAAGTTCTCAGTGAGCTGGTAATGGGAGAATCCAAGTGAGAGCCTGATCCTCGTTCGATAGAGGTCAGCTGGAGGCCCGGAGGTGTCTCATTAAAGCAAAACACAATGGACCTATGGATACGGATTCCATTCGATAGGTCTCGGTGGCTCGATGCCTCCTTTCGGGGGGATTCCATAAAAGTCCATAGCATTTTGCCTTGGATATGTCCAAAGGGTTCTCGAGAGTTCATTCTCTAGTGGGGCCTCGTGTTGGCTCCCCATTGGTCATCCCTGAGTCGAGTGCTCGAGGGCGGCTATCGAACCTTGGTCGAGGGCCAGCCTTCGCTCCCTCGAGGCTTGTTGTGGGGCCAGAGCCTATTTACCTTCTCCTGGAAGAGTCCGTCGGCGAGCAACATTTATTTTTCTTACCGTTGGACGCGTCTTTTGAGGAGGAGGCTCAAACAGTGTAGTGGTGGAGATCATGGTGGGCTCGAGCAACGGCTTGTTGCCTGAGGTGCAACGCGTGTATCTGGCCGAGGATCGAGGAGGAACGGGTAGGTAAGCACATCAATTGTGGGGAGTTACCTTTTTCTGCCGCTGGATTCCGCCCGTTGCTCTTCCTAGGTATAAAACCAGGGGGACAGGCACTGTTCGCCCCTAGTTTTGCCTTCCTGCCTTCTCCACCACTAGTGCTCCCGAGTTCCTGCTTTCCTATGCGCGAGGGTAGGAGCTTAGATCAGGAAACCGTGATTGGGAACCTTCCCGGCTGCCCGTCCATCGAGGAGATCTGCATCGTCGCCGCCGTCGTGGCGTCCATCGAACAGATTTGTGCCGCTGCCGCTGCCATGGCCCCCATCTTTCAGCCGGTGGAACCCTGGCGCCCATCGACCGTGACGCGGCAGAGGCTGAACAAGCTGATGAGAGAGGGACTTCTCCACCCCGTCACCGATCCGACTCGGCCGGAGTGGATCGCGCCACTGAGGGGCCACCCGGAGCCAAACTCGCCGGAGGGCTATGTGGTGAGCTTCCTCAAGCACCACCGGCATGGGCTCGGAGCGCCCTCGAGGGAGTTCATGTGGGGGCTGATGAACTTCTACAGCGTCGAGCTCCAACACTTCTCCCCCATTGCTATCTCCAACGCCACCATCTTCGTGGCCGTCTACGAGGGCTACTTAGGGATGGTGCCCCATTGGGAGCTATGGCTCCATCTCTACAAGGGGGAGTGGTTCACCTCTCCGGTGGGGTCAGGCGTGAGGCGGATCATCAGAGCGGGCTGCCTCAACTTCGTGTTGAAGATAGGCAAGTCAGAGGTGCCGTGCGAATACATCCCCACCGGGTTGATGTCCAACCATTCCCGGTGGGACGAGCAATGGTTCTACCTCCGCAATGACAGAGGCTACCTCTCGCCATACACCAGGTGGCTCATCGCCAAGTGACCATTCAACTGGCCGCACGGTGTGATGGGGGATCTTCAACGTCGACTTCCTTCCCTCATCGCCGTGATAAGGGCCCTTCGAGAGGCCGGCCTAACGGCAGGTGTGGTGGTCTTGGCCTTCCACACTCGACAGGTGCTCCCCCTGATGGAGCGCCCGCTGTAGTTGGACGAGATGCTCCCCGAGGTAGCTCCCGAGGTGCTCGAGAAGTGTCGGATGTCCAGCGAGGGGATATCCGCCACGGAGATCATTGCGCGGATGAAGGGGATGGTTACAAGTTCATTTAGGGCAGAGGACATCAACCACCTCCCCATGCGGCCAGAGGAGGGGTGCCTTGACCTGGTGAGTGCCTTGACCCATGCCTTTTGCGTTTACGTTTCATCCCCTTTTTTCCTTATTCTTGTCCTTGCGACCGAATGTTTTTGTGTAGGGGAGAATCGACTACCGAAGATCGAGGCCCTCGTTGAGGGAGGATGCCCCGATTGTTAGGTGAGACGCTTCAACGCCCAGCAGGAAAAGAGGTGCAAGGATGAGGAGAGGAAGAAGAAGGACAAGAAGCTCTGGGAGCACGAAAAGCGCGAGAAGCACTGTGCGCAGTAGAGGCGCGACGGGCTCCCAGAGGAGGAGTCTCCCTTCAAGGATGAGGGAGACAAGGATGATGATGATGGCGATGATGATGTTGAAGGGGTGGTAGGACGTGTCGAACCCCTTCTGTCTGGTCCCCCCCGTACTGACCGTCTTTCGGTGCAGGAAGCTGCATTGGAGCAGCGCGCCCCTCAGCCGGTGACTACGCCTCGGAGCGCCAGTGAGGGGAAAGGTCGACCACCCCCTCGACTCGGTGGGGTTTGTCCTCCTCCCGTCATGCTTGTGGTGGGACCCCACCCATTTTGACCCAGGAGACCCGGTCCCGGTCATCGGCGCGGGCGGAGCAGGGTCATGCCCAGGAGGCCTCGTTGGAGCAGGGAGGCACGGTGACCTCACCGACAGCCCCTAGCAGCCCTAGCCCTGGGAAGAGCTCGGCCTCGGGTGGGGCGTTGAGGTCTTTTGGTGGCTCGAGGGGACCCAAAAGGCCTCTATCCCCTTTGGGTACGTGTTGTCGATTTAAGTCTCTTCTCATTGCTTCCCCATTCTGTGGTTCATTAAGTTCTCTACTATCCTACTTTCCGTCCAGGCCAAAGCGCCACATCGAGGGGCGACCCTTGTGCCAGCTAAGTGGCTTAGGGTGGACGCGGCCATGAAGATGAGTGCCTCAGCCACAGGTGCGACATCGAGGCCCTTGGCACCGTGGGAGGCGAGGTGGCTGTCCTTAGCCCTCGGGGCTATGGCTTGCGGTAGGCTGACGGGTTCTGCTCTTGCAGCAGGGTCGAGTGACTCGGGGGCCGTGACGGGTGGTGACACCGAGCCGAGGAAGACACAGGAGGGGAGCGCCTCCCTCATGTCGATGTCCGTGGTCCCCGAGCTCGGCCCAGCGCTAGAGAGCGAAGCCCTGGTGTCGGGAGCCCCTGACCTGTGCTAGCCCAAGGTCTCTGCTTCCATGCCCGAGGCGAGAGCCCCTGAGGGCATGAGCCAGGAATGGAGGTAGCCCCCATCGACCTCGAGGGTGAGGAGGCCATCACCCCTCCCCCTTCGACGGGGAGCGGAAGCCATGGCCAACAGGGCTACACGAGTTGGAGGCTCAGTGGAAGCAGGAGCTACCGCGGATGCAGCAGGAGGAGGAGCCATAGGAGCGGTAGGAGGAGGAGGTGACCAGGGAACGGCCCCAGCACCATCAAGAGTGGCAGAGGCCACCGGGGGACGTGACACTGCCGGACCTATCGGTGCAGCAGCCACCCAAGCTGTCGGAGGGAGAGAAGACCTCGGGACTCCAAAAACAGTGGGTGTCAGTGATCGCCCTCGATGAGCTGTACAAGAAGCAGCGCTGAAACCCTCAACATAGCTCGAGGAGGAGACCTCAGCACCGAGCCCGCCGGCAGACGTGTCAATGGTGGACCTACCGGCACCATAGGACGTGGCGTTGGAGGAAGCGACGGCCTTGTCCCCACTGCCGCCTCAGGAGGCGCCTGAGCCAGCATCGAGCCAGCCACCACAGCCATCAGCCACATCATCAGAGGAGCCAGTGATTTCAGGTCTGCAGGCAAAGCGGTCGGAGGAGACAGCGGCTGCCATCTCGTTGGGGGCTCCTGGCCCATTGAGGAGGAGGTCGATGTTCGACCCCAGGCTGGGAGGCACCAGTGCCATGTCAGAGTTTCCCAGCTCGGCCGAGTTGGCAGAGCACCATGGCGCCCCACGTGACATGGTGGAGGAGATCGAGTCCTTGGCATGAACCAAGGTCAAGACGCTCTTCTCTCATTGGGGCAAGGAGCGTGTCTTGCTCCAGGAGCTCGGCGACTCCAGCGCTCCCAGGATCGAGATGGATGACCCAGCAGAGGTTGAGCACTAGGAGGGCGTGGAGCAGTCCCGGGCATGGCTGCAGCACTTCCTCAAGCTGGGTGTAGAGCTCGTTGGGGATCTCGACCAGATTCTCATGGTAAATCCCCTTTTGGATCACATACGGTTTTGGCTTTTCCCGTACGGATCGCCTTTACCCTTGATTTCCTGTTTCTAGGACTTATGGAGGCATTCCCACTCCAAGTCATACTTCCTCCATGAAACGCATAATAGCCGGGAGGAAGTGCTTCGCCAACTCGTGGTCAGCTGTTCTGCGCAGAGTAGGGTGGCCGAGGTCAAGGAGGAGGTGAAGCGGGCCAGGGAGCAGGCCACCAGGGCCAAGGAGGAGGCCGTCCAGGTGAAGGAGGACGCCGAGGCAGCTCAAGGCGAAGTCGCCCGAGTCAAGGAGGAGCTCTGGCGGGTCAAGGAGGAGGTCGACGCAGCCAGGGGCAAAGCAGAGGAGGCCAAGAGCGATGGTGCTCGCGCTTAAGAGCACGTCAAGCTGCTCGCAGAGGAGGCCCGAGGCTCCATGGAGCGTATCCGCTCGCTCGAGGCCAGTCTGGCTCAGGTCTCCATGGCACGTGACACCCTCTCTGCCTTGGTCAAGGAGGAGAAGGGTTGAGCCGATAGCCTGGACGCCAAGCTCAAGGCGATGAAGGCTACCCTTCGAGAGAAGGAGCAAGCCATCATCTTGGCTGGTGGCGCCCTCGAGACCCTCTGGTGCGAGAAGATTGACTTGACTCGGGCTTTCAAGGAGGCCCAGTAGGAGCGAGACAAGGCTCGGGAGGAGCGTGATGCCATGCTGGAGGACCGCAGCACCCTCCAGACCCGCTGTGCTAGTGAGTTCCTTTGTGGGCTTTGACCTTTTTCTTTCTGTGTGACTTTTTTAACTCTTGTTTTGTCTTTTAGGCCTTGAGTCCGAGCTGCTCTCCACTCAAGCCGCCGCCAAGGGGCTACAAGAGAGCCTCGTGGCGGAGGGGGTGCTTCGCGGCAGGTTCTGGGTTGCCATCAACAGGATCTGTTCCTCCTGGGAGGTCGAGCCCGTCGAGGTGGCTGAAGAAGATGTCCCAGGGGCCATGCTCGTCGATCGGCTCTACCACCTCAACGCCACCCTTCAGGATCACGTGCAGGAGGTGCTCCACACCGGTGTGAAGCACGCGCTGGCAGTGGTTTCCTTCGGCTTCATCTTCGACATGGACGTCGTTGTCGGTGTTTCAACCCTCGATAGGTTAACACCAATGAGTAATATTTGTAATTGCGTGCTCCCTTAATCCGGTGGGTGATGCAAGAAGGACACGGTGATTTATCCTGGTTCAGGCAAAGAAGGCCCTACGTCCAGTAGGGGGAGGATGATTCGTGTTATCTTGCACCGAAGTGCTAGTATAGGGGAAAATACAAGCAGATGTGAGGAGCGTGAGGTGGGGCTTTGGCATTCGGACGCCTAGCTCTCGACCTTACACAAGCTCACGGTGTTGTTCTATGGTCTAAAGCCTTAGCATTTCTACGCTCTGGATCCTCTCGTTCTCCTAACGTCCTGGCGCCTCCTTTTATAGATGAAGGAGGGGCACAGGAGTACATATATTTCGGCATGGATGGTGATGTATGACGTTGAGGCCGATCACGTCGGTGCCGCTGTAGCAATGTACGTTGATATGGGAGGTCCTGCAACCATCGCGTCGAGAGTTGTTGAGTCCCGCTCGAGGGTTCGTTTGATGACGTCGAGGGGCAGCTGTCGAGGGTCTTGGCTTGAGTCGAGGGGGTCGAGTTGAAGGGGTGGAGCCTCACCGGATAAGGTTGAATCCTAGGAAATGCAGGAAACGTTCTGATTCATATGTCTTGAGGGGGTGCTGGACATGGCACAGTGCTCAGCATGGTGCAACAGCGAAGTACGATCCGTAGGATTCCGGGGCATGGGCGGTAAAAGCCAGATTTGACCGCCACACCTGCAACTGTTACCGTAACTATGGCCATACAGTTAGGTAGGGTAGGTAGATTGCATTGAATGCGCCTAGATCCGTACGGGAGAGTCGGTAAGCCAAGGGGTGCACTGTCCTCGAGGACCGCCCATTCGCCCGAACGAAGTTCCGTCCTCGAGGGTAGGCTCGTTCGGCGGGTGAAGTTCCGTCCTCGAGGGGTCGCCCGAATTATACCCTCGAGTGTACAGTCCCGGTCCGTTCGGTAGCCCCTCGAGCAGGCTTTGGCTTTGGGCCATCGTTGTCCGCTCGTGGGTCAGCCTGATATGTCTTAGCCTGCGGGCCTTCGTACGTTAGCGCGAGAGGTCACTGGAGGGTTCGTGTTGCTGATTTTGCGAGGTTTAGTTCGGTAAACCAGGGGTTTGGGGTACCCATTTCCTGGGTAACGACAGTAGCCCCCGAGCCCCTGCTCGAGTGATGACACTCGGGCAGGGGGTCAGGAATTGGAAACGGGACGTGATTCAGATTTTTTCGTGGGAGGCGCGCGAGCGACCCCCGCGGGGGTAGCCCCCGAGGCCTCGTAGGAGTCGAAAGACTCCTGTGAGGGCTTTATTTGTCTTTGGTTGAAGGGTGCTTGTCCAGTCAGGTGCAGGCCTGAACTGGAGTCGCAGCGCTTTACCGAGGGGAGCCCCCGGGGGATTTTTGACCCTCTTTCGTCGAGGGGTGCCGGGCACAGTCGAGCTCCCGAGCCTCGTGCGACTGGGGCGTTGCTGGCCTCGGCATTCATCTCATGAGTCCTTTCGATCGGACGTGAGGTGAGAAGCGTCGGACTACCCTCGATAGGGCGAGCCACGAAGTTCTCAGTGAGCTGGTAATGGGAAAATCCAAGTGAGAGCCCGTTCCTCATTCGATAGAGGTCGACAGGAGGCCCGGAGGCGGTCTCATTAAAGCAAAACTCAATGGACCTATGGATATCGATTCCATTTGATAGGTCTCGGCGGCTCGATGCCTCCCTTCACGGGGATTCCACAAAGTCCATAGCGTTTCACCTTGGATGCATCCAAAGGGGTCTCGAGAGTTCGTTCTTGAGTAGGGCCTCGTGTTGGCTCCCCCTTGGTCACCCCTGACTCGGGTGCTCGAGGGCAACTGTCGAACCCTAATCGTGGGGCCAGCCTTTGCTCCCTCGAGGCTTAGGGCCGGAGCCTAATTTTTCTGGTGCTCAAAGGCGACCGTTGAGCCCTCACTCGAGGACCGGCCTTCGCTCCTTCGAGACTTTGTGGTAGCTGTCGGCGTTAGGAACCCGGGGGCATCCTAAGCCAACGAGTAATCGTATGTGTGTGTAACCCGTCCGGATGGGTGATGCAAGAAGAACACAGCGATTTATCCTGGTTCGGGCAAAGAAGGCCCTACGTCCAGTGGGGGAGAAGATTTGTATTATCTTGCACCTAAGTGCTTGTACAGGGGCGAATACAAGCGAAGGAGAGAATTCGAGGGGGGTCGAGTACAGAGCGAAAGAGTTATTCGGAGTCTAGGAGTCTACCTAGGCGTGTGTTTGGTTGTTCGTGAGATCGTTGTCTGGAGTTGGTTCTCCTCTTTTATTGGGTCTCCTGGCGTCCCCTTTTATAGGCCAAGGGGAGGCACAGGGGTACAGATGTCCTGGTTGGATGACGCGGTGGTGACATCGTGGGTCGTGGTGGTCAACTCGAGGCCTCTGTAGAGACGTGCGCTGAGCATGGCTTGTTCTATAGTAGCGTGGCTCGGAGTTGACAGGCGTCCTTCGGAGACGTGGTTGCTGACCGGCGAAAGACGCGATCCCCTGTAGAGGACGTGCAAGTTCCTGTTGGGGTCGCATCGGGAGTTGTTGACGCAGCTTTCGAAGTCGATGTAGGTTGACCGGAGGGCGTCGATGCGTACTCGAGGCCCAGTCGAGGGGTAGCCTCGAGCGTAGTGGTTGAACGGATAAGATTGAATTTAGGGAATCTGATGTCGGTTGTTTGTCGCGTAGCGCGTCGAAGGGGGTCTCGAGATGCCTAACAGCACTGAGTATGGCATAATAGTGCCGTGCAGACCGATGCATGTCCTCAGTATGGGCAGTAAAGCAGGATTCGACCGCTATATGGACCACTGTGCGGACACTATAGCCATACGATTTGACGAGGTTAGGTAGTTTTGCATTAAATGCGCTATCGGAGGCACTTGGAGTTGGTAGATCGGGGGGGCTCGACCCTTGTCGTATCGAGGCATCCGTCCCGCCGGGGCCTCGACACTTGACACGGGGTCCCCCTCGAGTGATCATCGGCTATTGATGTCAGTGATTTGTCGAGGGTTGTGGCAGAGGCTAAGTACTCTGTTGTGGGCTGGCCCAGCGTGTGTGGGCCGGTGGGCCCCGGTAGGTCGAGGTTATACGGTCTGGTCTTGCACGTGTTTTTTACGAGGGGCCCGCGAGATTATTCTGAGGGTAAACTCGGGGTTCAACCGAAAACAAGGAAGGTTTAAGTTACCCCTTTTCTTGGTAACCGACAGTAGCCCCTGAGGCTTCGTGTAAGTGTTGATACTTATATGGAGGCTCAGTTGAATGGACTCGGAGTGTTGGTCGTATTCCGAAGGGTGCGCGCGAGCGCACCCTTCGGGTGTAGCCCCCGAGGCCTCGGGTGAGTAGAATACTCGCCCGAGGTCTTTTATTTTTCATTTGGTCGATGCGTGCTCGAATGATCGAGCCCCCGGGTGGTTGGATCCTCTTTCGTCGAGGCCACCTGGTTGCGAGTCCGCTCCTTAGCTTCTTTCGTCGAAGCCGGTCAGGTGCGAGCTTGACTTTTTCGTTCGACCCTCACGAACCCTTTCGATCGGGTAGAGGGGGGAGAAGCGTTGTGCTACCCATGCTCGGGCGAGCATCAACGTCTCAGGTGAGCTACTATCGGGAAATTCAAGTAAGAGCTTCGTGCCCCGTTCGATAGGGGTCGACTAGTGGCCCTGAGGCACTCTTATTCGAGCAAAACAATGGGTCCCGCGGATGCCAAACCCTTTCGATCGGGTCCGGTGGCTCGATGCCTCCCCTCGAGGGGATTCCATCGTGGTCCCTTAGTTTTGCCTTGAATGTGTCCGAGGGGGCCTCGAGAATTCGTTCTCGAGCAAGGGACTCGCGTCGGCCCCCTCGGTCACCCCTAACTCCGGTACTCGAGGGCGGCTGTCGAACCCTTTTCGTGGGCCAGCCTTCGCTCCCTGGAGAATTCAAAGGCCTGGGCCCGTATCCCGTATCGTGGGAAGATCCGTCTGCGGATAACTCCTCCTGTCCATCACGCGTGTCTTTTCATGCAGAAGCCAGAGCGGCGTGGTAATGGGTGATTCCTGTACTTGAAGCGCATTACGAGGAGGATAACTGTCAGTTCTCGTTTTTCAAGGAAAGATTCAAAGCAGGGCGGCCGTAATATCACGGGAGTCGGAACGACGCGGTCGTGGTGGAGGAGCATAACGCCTGATTCGTGGATGCTTGATGTGTGTTCATGGTTGATGGCAGTCGAGGGGGGTGAAAACGGCCCTGTCCAAGACGCACTGGAATCGAGAGGAAAGTTCTTTGGGTGCATTTAATGCGGGGACTTACTGGTCGGGCAAACGTTGGCCGTCCATCGGTCTTCTGCCCCTATAAAAGGGGGGACTCCGCACACCGTTGCTCTTCTCTTGCTTTCCTGCCATTTTCGCATTCGCCTTCCTTGCGCTCATTTGCCTTCCTTGCGCTCACCTCCCTGTGCTTTCCTTCCTCGCGCTCGCCTCCCTGCGGAGATAGGAAATCTTCAAGGTCGTCCGTCCACCGAAGAGCTCCGTGCTCTTGCCATGGCACCACCGGAGATTCTTCAGCCCACGGCGTGGCTCTCCTCGGATGTGACAAGGAAGGAGCTGGAGGGGTTGGTGGTGGAGGGGCTTCTTCGCCCCATCACCAATAGGGCCGAGCCTGAATGGCTCGTTCCGCCGAAGGGGGACCACGAGCCGAACCCACCGGAGGGCTACGTGGTCAGCTTCGTCAAGTTCCACCGGCTGGGCTTCGGTGCCCTGCCGAGTCGGTTCATGCGCGCCCTCACTCACTACTACGGGATCGAGCTTCAGCATCTCTCCCCCAATGCGATCTCCTACGCCGCCATCTTCACCACAATCTGCGAGGGTTACCTCAGGGTGGAGGCGCACTGGGAGCTCTGGCTCCATCTTTTCGGACGGAGTACTTCTCCAAGAGCGCGTCGCTGGGGGTAAGGAGGCTGGTGCGGGTTGGGTGCTGCAACTTTGCCATGAGGAAGGCCGACGACTTCATCCCTATCGGCCTGACTTCTAGCCACGGTGCCTGGTCTTCGAAGTGGTTCTACATCAGGAATGACGAGGGGCTGCTGCCTCAGTACACGGGGCGCGTCATCGAGTCGCGTCCCCACAACTGGGGCGCCCCAGCGTGGGACCATCAAGGGAGGCTCGAAGACCTCCTCGACGCCCTGGCGACCCTTTGAGGGCAGGGGTTAACTGCCGGGGTCGTTGCCTCAGCCTTCCACCTTCGACGGGTGCTCCCCCTGATGCGGCGCTCGCTTCGCATGAGCGAAATGTTCGCCGGAGTGGAGCTCGGGGGAAGCCGGATGGTTGCCGAGGCTATTACGCCGGAGAGCATCGCCAAGAGGGTTCGAGGCACGGTGTCGGGCCCCTTCACGGTGCAGGATGTCAACCGTCTTCTGATGCGGCCGGATCCCGGTTGTCCCGAACTGGTGAGTGTATCATTTCGTCGAGCCCTTCTTTTTGTTTCTTTTCACCTTACATTTTCTGGGCTTTTGCGTGTAGGGGGAGCTCGACTACGAGTTGTCGCTGCCCCCCATTAGGGAAGATTTCAGGGCTCGCCCGACGGGGCTTCTCGGTGCCTCGTCGGCAAAGAAAACGATGGAGGAGGAGGGCAAGAAGAGGCGGATGCATAGCCTCGATCTCTCTGCGGGCGAGCAGCGCTCGGCTAAGCAGAGACAAGAGGCAGGGCTCGTCGTAAGGTCCTCCTCTGAGGAATTGGGGGAGGAGTGGAGCGGAGAAGAGGAGCATCTCTCGACCCGGAGGGTTGCAGCTGGTGCCCCTTCAATGCCAGGCGCCGCTGGTCCTGAGGGGCCCACAGAGGGGCCCCGTGAAAGTCACCTGGCCCTTGGGGCCGGGCCGGTGGCGCTGGCCTTGGCCGCATCGGCGGCGGCCTCCGCTCGTGGGGATGCGGGGCCTCGGAGCATGACGTCGCCAGCAGTGACTTCAAGCCTTCTGGGTGTCGGGACGGGGCCGTCGACGGGGGCCTCACGAACCCCGGGAAGGTTCTCGGTGGGGTAAGTTCTTAACCTCGGAGCAGCTTTCGCATCTCGATTCCACGCGTCTGATTTTTCCTTTCTTATAGACTGAAGCATGCGCGGGCACTGGCGGGGCCTGCCCCGGCCAAGCACCATCGGACGGAGGCTGCGATGGTGGCGATGGCAGTCGCGGCGGCTCCAGTTACGGGCCCGGTCCCTTCGGCGACGAGCGCCGCGTCGACTCCTCCGTTGATTTCGAACATGGGGGTCGTCGCTTGGGTCAAGGCCGCACGCGCGGCGTTGGCCCGGGGAGTTGATTCGGTTATCGGCGAAGCGGCCACCGAGCCTTCGGTGGCCGCGGCGTCGAGGCCCCGAGCCGGGATGGCCGTCGAGGCGCCGAGAAGCAACATGCCGGAGGGCCCCTCAGATGACTCACGGCTGGGGTTTTCGGTGGCGGCGCCCATAGTCCTCGAGGCCGAGGAGGGCAAGGCCTCCGTTGATAGAGGGAAGGAGAGAGACGCCACGTCCCCCTGTCACCACCGAAGTCGGGGGTCGTCGAGTCCGGGGGTGCCGAAGCGGCCCCGTCAGACAGGGCCCCCGTGGGTGATTCGGTCGAGGAGGTGAACGTCGCCGTGTCTACCCTGGCAGACCTTTTTGTTGAGCGGGAGGAGCCGTAGGCCGGCTTGCTGGCTATCGTGCCGTGGGAGGGTCAGTCTCCCCCTGCAGTTCCCGAGCAACGACCTGCGGCAGGCGCGACCGTCGACGTGGAGGGTGCCGTAGCAGAGGCGGCGCGGCGGCGCTCCGAGGAGGAAACTTCGGGATGGGGCTCGGAGCCTATCCGCGTCCACGACACCACGAGTCACAACACTCCCTCGTGGGAGGTGGATGACCCCGCGGAGCTCGAGTGCTGGAGGGCCGTCGAGGAGGAGCGTTCTTGCCTTCAGAGCTCGCTGAAGGCAATGTTCGGTCTCGTCAGCAACAACCTTCACCAGCGCCTCGGGGTAAGCGTCCTTCTTCAAAGTTATGGAACTTGGGGTGTGTTTTCTTTGTCGATGATGTCCTTTGTTCTTCTTGCTCTTAGGATCTGAGAAAGCGCTCGAACATCAAGTCCTATCTTATCCACGGCGCCAAGGATAAGTGGAACCAGATCCCCGAGCTAGAAGCAGCGCTCGAGGCTGCCCGGGTCGAGGCCGCGAAGGCGAAGGAGGAGGTCGTTGCCGCTCGGAGTGAGCTTGAGAAGGCAAAGTCTGAGGCCGCCTCGGCCCGAGAAGTGGCCGCCCAAGCCAAGGAGGCCGAGGCCAAGGCGAAGGAGGAAGCGAGGAGGGCCCTTGAGCAGGTGAGGTCCGAGGCCATCGATGAGCTGGCAAGGGTTGGCGGGGCCCTCGAAGCGGTGTGGAAGGAGCTCGAGGTCTCGGTCTCTAAGAACGCAAGGCTTTTCGAAGCCTGGCAAGAGCAAAGGCAGAATGCTATTTCAGCAGGCGAGGCCCTCGAAAAGCTCAAGGAGGAGAATGCGTCGATGGTCCGCACTGGTGATGCGTTTGCGAATGAGTATCTCGTTCTGCAAGACACGCACATGAAGCTCGAGACCCACGTCGTCGGTGAGTCTTCCTTCTTCTCTCGAAGAGTTTTCTAGCTTAGTTTTCTTTCTTAAGTGTTACTGACTCTGTTTGTTTATTTTCAGCCTTGGAGGAGCAGCTGGATCGGGCTCATCGCGACCTCAGCCTGCTTCAGAAGTCGTACACGGCCGAGGTGAAGCTGACCGGTGAGCTCGGCGGTATGCTGGACATGGTCTGCGACAGCCTCGGCGTCCCTCGTCCCGAATCAGCCGCGGATGATGTCCATGGGGCCCCTCTCCTTGATCGACTATTCGAGCTTGGCCGCGTGGTTAAGGAGAAGGTGCGGGGCGCTCTTCATGTCGGCGCAAAGCGGGCGATGGCGGTCATCGGATCCGGCTACGTCTACGACATGGAGGTCGTCTCCCACGGCTTTGTCAGCGACCCTTCGAAGATTGACGAGGAGAATGAGGCCATCTTCATGGGGTTGGTCGAGGCTGCCGAGGAACCTGGCGGTCATCTTGCGAGCCTCTTCGAGCGTGAGGTGCTTCCGCCTCCTGAGGATGATGGCCTGTGAGCCAAGCCTGGGCAAAGAGGCCTTTGTAAGAAATTTTGTAATCTTTTGTTCTCGAGGTCACGAAGCCTCGAGCCAATGTACATTTATATTCATACGTGTATGTCTAAGTGTGCTCTAAGTCTTTTCTGTCTCTACTGCCTGATCGGGTCTCTACTTCTATCGATTTCGTCACACGATCGTGCCCTTCGAAGGGGGGAGTGAGTGGAGGTGCCGTAGCCTTGGGGCGTTGGTGGTCTCCTGACCCGACATCCCTCGACCTTTTGGACCTTCTCATGTCGTCTTCGATTTAGTATCAACCCATGTCGAGGCATATCGAGGCAGAGTGGACCTCAAAACTTAGAAAGTGTATGATTTTTAAGTCTTTTTCTTTCTCGCATTCCTGATAATGTTTCTTACTTAGTGAATTCGACGCATGTTCGTGCCCCTCGTCGGGGAGCGAGTGGAGGTACCATAGCCCTGGGGCGTAGGTGGTCTCCTGGCTCGACAGCCCTTTGACGCTTAGGACATTCGCATGGCGTTTTCAACTAAGTATTAGAACGTATCGAGGTGCCTGGGAGAAAACAGACTTTTTTAGTTTTGAAAGATCGAGTTTTTTGGGAACTCCGGGGGGTTCCCCCCTTTATAGCCCCCGAGGGAGGTTCGACTCTGAGGGAGCAGAGTCGAGGCTACCTCTTACATGTATAAGGAAATTAAGCTTGTGATCGAAAGCATTCCGTTATGCGAAAATGTAAGAAGAAGGCATCGACTAGGGATAGAAGCGACGTAGCTGGTCGATGTTCCACACGTTGTTGAAGATTTTGCCTTTGTCGTTAGCAAGCTTATAGGTTCTGGGCTTCAACACCTCTGCTACGATGAAGGGGCCTTCCCACAGTGGAGTTAACTTGTGCCGTCCCTTATTGCTTTGTCGCCGTCGTAGGACAAGGTCATCCACTCGAAGGTCCCTTTTGCGCACATGCTTGTCGTGGTAGCGTCAAAGCTTCTGGGCCATGTTTCGAGCTTCTTTGAGTTGGTCGACGGCGTTTGCTAGGGCTTCTTTGTTGCTTTGCTCGTTGTATGCCTTTAGTCGA
>CM041644.1:23834385-24146160 GCA_023333625.1 Bothriochloa decipiens
TTTGTTGCTTTGCTCGTTGTATGCCTTTAGTCGAGGGGAACCATACTCGAGGTCAGTGGGGAGGACGGCCTCGGACCCATAGACCAAGAAGAATGGGGTGAACCCCATGGCTCGACTAGGTGTTGTCCTTAAGCTCCATAGGACCGAGGGCAGCTCGATGGCCCACTTCTTGCCATGCTTGTTAAGGTGGTTGAAGATTCTCGGCTTGAGTCCCTACAAAATCATGCCATTGGCGCGCTCGACCTGGCCATTAGTTCGAGGATGAGCAACCGCAGACCAGTTCACGCGGATGCGATGGTGATCGCAGAAATCCAAAAACTTCTTGCCAGTGAACTGTGTGCCGTTGTCAGTGATGATGACGTTCGGGACGCCGAAGCGATAAATGATGTCGGTGAAGAAATCGACCGCCCGCTCGGAGCAGATATTGCCGATAGGCCGGGCCTCGATCCACTTGGTAAACTTGTCAATGGCAACGAGCAGGTGGGTGAAGCCTCCAGTTGTCCTTTTGAGGGGACCGATGAGGTCGAGCCCCCATACGGCGAACGGCCATGTGAGGGGGATCATCTGCAAAGCATGCGCAGGGAGGTGCGTCTGCTTGGCATAGAACTGGCAGCCCTCACATGAGCGGACGAGGCTGGTGGCATCAGAGATAGCGGTCGGCCAGTAAAATCCTTGTTGAAAAGCGTTCCCGACGAGGGTCCTGGGCGCAGCATGATGACCGCAAGCCCCCGAGTGTAGGTCGTTGAGTAACCTTTTGCCTTCCTCGACGGTGATGCAACGCTGCAAAACTCCGGTCAGGCTCCGTCGATAGAGCTCCTTGTCTGGACCGAAGAGGACGTAGGTTTTGGCCCTTCGCGCAATGCGTTGAGCCTCGTTCCGGTCGTCTGGCAGCTCCCCTTGAGTAAGGTATTCGAGGAAGGGCTTTTGCCAATCGGCTTCGTTGCTTGCTCGAGGGGACGATACCTCGAGGTCCATGACCTCGGCCCCAGTCGAGAGTGCCGGGGTTGGTTGAGGCTCGACCCCCTTGAGCGGATGCTCGTGTTCACCCGCAAAGTCAACTGATGGCTTGTAGAGATCTTTTACGAAGACGTCGGGTGGCACGATGCCTCGGGTTGACGCGATCTTTGCGAGCTCGTCGACGGCCTCATTGTAGCGTCGAGCAATATGGGTTAGTTCGAGGCCGTAGAATTTGTCTTCCAATTTGTGGACCTCTTGATAATACGCTTCCATTTTAGGTTCGCGGCAGCTCGATGCCTTCATGACTTGATCGATGACTAACTGCGAGTCGCCCCGAGCTTGGAGGCGTCGAACCCCGAGCTCGATAGCGATGCATAGCCCGGTCACGAGGGCCTCGTACTCCGTGACATTGTTCGAGGCTGCAAAGTGGAGTCGAATTACATAACGCATGTGAACCCCGAGGGGCGAGATGAAGAGTAGGCCCGCGCCCGCTCCCGTTTTCATCATCGACCCATCAAAGTACATGGTCCATAGTTCGGCTGGATCTGTACGGGCGGTAGTTGAGCGTCGGTCCATTCGGCCATGAAATCTGCCAGCACCTGTGACTTGATGGCCTTTCGTGGTATGAAAGTGAGGGCCTCGCCCATGAGCTCGACTACCCACTTAGCGATTCTCCCTGTGACCTCCCGATTCTGGATTATCTCCCCGAGGGGGAAGGACGAGACCACGATTATCGGGTGGCTTTGGAAGTAATGTTGGAGTTTGCACCACGTAAGGACTAGAGCATACAACAGTTTCTGAATCTGAGGGTAGCGGGCCTTAGTCTCTGAGAGTACTTCACTGACAAAGTAGACTGGCCTTTGAACGGGCAGGGCGTGCCCTTCTTCTGCCCTCTCGACCACTATAGCTGCACTGACCACCTGGGTGGTTGTGGCGACATAGAGGAGGAGGGGCTCGGCCGGATGAGGAGGTACTAGGATCGGGGGTGAGGCTAGCATAGACTTGAGCTTTGAGAGGGCTTCCTCGGCTTTGAGGGTCCATTCGAAGTGCTCTGATTTCTTCGAAAGGCGGTAGAGGGGCAGCGCCTTTTCCCCGAGACGGGAGATGAAGCAGCTCAGGGCCGCTAGGCATCCTGTGACCCTCTGAATGCCTTTGAGGTCTCGAATGGGCCCCATCTTGATGATTGCGAGATTTTCTCTGGGTTGGCCTCGATGCCATGCTGAGAGACTATGTACCCTAAGAGCATGCCCCGGGGGACGCCGAAGACACACTTCTCGGGGTTCAGCTTGATGCTCTTCGCCCGGAGGCATTTGAACACGGCATCGAGGTCAGAGATGAGTCCCTCGACTTTTTTGGTCTTGACCACGATGTCGTCGACATAGGCCTCGACAGTCGAGCCGATGTGTTCTCCAAAAACGTGGAGCATGCACCGCTGGTACGTTGCCCCGGCGTTTCGAAGGCCGAAGGGCATAGTAATATAGCAGTACATGCCGAAGGGGGTGATGAAGGAAGTCGCGAGCTGGTCGGACTCCTTCATCCGAATCTGATGGTAACCGGAATAGGCATCGAGAAAGGAGAGGGTCTCACATCCTGTCGTCGAGTCAACGATTTGATCGATGCATGGCAAGGGAAATGGGACTTTAGGACATGCTTTATTCAAGCCGATGTAATCTACACACATCCTATATTTCCCATTTTTCTTTTTCACTATTACAGGGTTAGCTAACCACTCGGGATGGTGGACCTCCTTGATAAATCTGGCCGCCAAGGGCTGGTTGACTTCTACCCCGATGATCCTGCGCTTCTCCTCGTCGAAGCGGCACAGGCGTTGCTTCACCGGCTTAGACCCGGGGCGGATCTCCAAGGCGTGCTCGGCGACTTCCCTCGGTATGCCCGGCATATCCGAGGGACTCCATGCAAACATGTCAGCGTTCACGAGGAGAAAGTTGACGAGCACTGCTTCCTATTTGGCATTGAGGGAGGTGCTGATGAGCAGCGCCTTCCCCTCGGAGCAACCCAGGTCGAGGGGGATCTTCTTCGTGTCCTCGGCTGGCTCGAAGCTGCCGGCATGTCGCCTAGGTTCAGGGATCTCGTCAGCGAGGGCCTCGAGAGTGGCTGCAAGCATCGCCATCTCCTCGAGGGCTTCCGCGTGTTCGACGCACTCGACGTCGCAGTCGTATGCGTGCTCGAAGGAGGGGCCGACGGTGATGATGCCATTGGGGCCCGGCATCTTGAGCTTAAGATAAGTGTAGTTGGGAACTGCCAGCCATGAACTTGGCGTAGCCCGATCGCCCAATGATCGCATGGTATGTGCCTTAGAACGGGACTACCTCAAACGTGAGGGTCTCCTTTCAGAAGTTTGCGGGAGTACCGAAATAAACCGGCAAGTCGATGCACCCGATGGGAATAGCCTTTTTGCCTGGCACGACGCTTGGAAGCCGCCAGCGCTAAGTTTTAGCTTTTCCCTTGGGATTCCAAGGAGGTCGAGGGTCTTGAAGTAGATGATGTTGAGGCTGCTGCCTCCGTCCATCAAGACTTTGGAGAAGCGGGTGTTGACGATGATAGGGTCGACAACAAGCGGGTAGAGCCCCGGGTTCAGGACGTGGCTCGGGTGGTCATCACGGTCGAATGTGATAGCCGTCTCGGACCAGTCCAAGAATCGAGGGGTGGCGACTTGATTGGAGAATACCTCCCGATGCTCCCTCTTACGCTGTCGAGGGGTGAGCCGGGCGGTAGGTCCCCCGTAGATCATGTAGCAGTCCTGCACCTTGGGGAACCCATCAACCTTGTCGTCATTCTTGTCGTCGGGCTCTTCCTTTTCCTCTTCCTTCCCTCGAACCGTACCCCCGAAATGCCTTTTGAGCATCCGGCAGTTTTCGAGGGTGTGATTGGCCTGGCCCTTGTGATATGGGCACGGTTTCTTGAGCATCTCGTTGAAGAGGCCCTTTTCGGGAGGGCCCCGAGGCTTCTTGCGCTTGACAGCCGCCACGAGGTCGTCGTCGGGGGCGTCTTCGCGCTTGCCTCGCGGGTTCTTCTTCTTCTTCTTGCCCTCTTTCTTGCCACCCTGGTTCGAACCCTCGGGGTTGGCCGCCTTGGCTTGCGTCTGGCTTTTGCCACCGTCGAAGAAGGCACCGACGGCCTCTTCTCTGGCGGCAAAGTTGGCCATGATGTCCATCAATTCGTCGGCGGTCTTTGGGGGAGTACGCCCGAGCTCCCAAACCAGTTCCTTGCAGGTGGTCCCGGCAATGAAAGCCAGGATCACCTCTTCGTCGGTGACGTGGGGAAGCTCGGTGTGTTGCTTGGAGAAACGTCAAGTGAAGTCGCGGAGAGATTCCCCGGGCTTCTGTCTGCAGCCTCGGAGTTCCCACCTATTGCCCGAACGCACATAGGCGCCCTTGAAGTTCCCCTCGAAAACCTTGACCAGGTCGGACCAGTCACAGATTTGGTTAGGGGGAAGCTCCTCGAGCCACCGTCGTGCGGTCGCAGGCCCAACCAAGCTGGCACGCCAGTTTGAAGTCGACAAGCCAGAGCTCAGGCTTTGTCTCACCATCGTATTTGACGAGACTTGTCGGGGGTCTGAAGGGGTTAGGCAGCGGCGTGCTGCGAATCGCATGGCTAAAGACTCAAGGTCCCGGCGGATCCGGGGATCGACGTCGGTCCTCGTTGCTGTCGTAGCGTCCGCCCCAATGAGCGCTGTAGCCTCGCGCCTCGGTGTCACCACACTTGCGTCTGCGGTGTTCGTTGATGTCGTGACGCGCATCGCGGGGCTCGCGGTTGTCACGAATGCGATCATGGTCCGGGGCCGCCCCCTTCGAGCGGGGGAGTCTTCCGGCTGGGTCGAGGCCTGCCTCTCATGCCGCGAGGGTCCGTGGTGTTGCCCAGAGGCCGCACCTCAATGCCTCGAGGTAGAGCTTTCGGCCTGCTGAATGGTGGCCACCTCGAGAAGGCCCTTGATCTCCTGTTGGACTCATTGGGCTTCAGGATTCGAGGGGGCCGGCATGTTGTGGAGAAGCATGGTTGCCACGATGACATTCTAGCTGGCTTGATTGAAGGCGGGACGTGCAACCGTGTCCGCGCCCATAATCTGTCGCTGTACTTGCCGCGCTCGAGCCTGAGCTCCTCCACCTGGGGGATTGCGATTGTCCTGCTCGAGGGTACGCTCGAGCTGGTGCAATCGCTCTTTGTCTTCGTCGAGCTTGGCTCGAAGCTCCTGAACCTGCGCGAGCTGGGTGACGCGAGTGCCCTGTGAATCGTACGGGTCATTGGTCGTGGCAGGGGCCCTTCCTCTTGTCCCGCTAGGAGGGGCCCGCCTATTGCAGCCGGTGGTGTGGACGTCTCTGTGGGATCGGCGTCGTCGTCGTCCGACGCGGCGACTATGTCGACGTGGAAACACTCTCGCGTGGGATCATAGTAGCTGGGGTCGTAGTAGGAGTCGGAGTCGGAGTAGAGCGGGCAAGGCACGACGGTCCGCCCAAATCGTTCCACTTCCAGCCACCTTCGAAGCGCGCGAGGGCAAGCGCCGCGTGGGCGAGGGTTAATCGGGCGTTCGGGGGCCAGTACCGGTACCTCCCGGGGCGCTACCGCGCGAGGGGGTCCGGTCCGTTCCGTGTCCGCCCCGAAACCCGAGCGCACGATAGTGGAGTACGTCGAAGCGGCATTGTTGAGCCCAAATGGCAGTGCCGGTCGGGCGGCAAATTGCTCATGGGGCAAGAGAGCCGTAGACATGAAGGGAGCGTTCGCCTGGGGAGAAGCGTTCAACCCTGGCGAGCGTTGCCCCACATCGGGCCTTACACGTAGTCGCGGGAGCCTCCGGGCCAGAGAGCTCAAGTCATCCGTCGAAGACGAGGAAGGTGTGACGACTGTGGTCGCACGACGGCGCCGCCCGCCCTGCGATCCACGTCTCCTTCTTGTTGGGGAAGCGTGGTGGTGAGGGCGGCACGGGGCTCCTCGTGGAGTCCCTGAAGCGCCCCCGCTCGGGTGCCCGATTGAGAGCAGGACCATGTCATGGCTCGTGCCGAGCGACATGAACTCTAGACTCCCAAACCAGATCACCGAGCTGAAAGGGAGCGATGATACGAGGTCCACCATTTGGACGAAGCGGTTTGACACACAGGGTCCCCTACCTGGCGTGCCAACTGTCGGCGTTAGGAACCCGGGGGTGTCCTAAGCCAACGAGTAATCATATGTGTGTGTAACCCGTCCGGATGGGTGATGCAAGAAGAACACAGCGATTTATCCTGGTTCGGGCAAAGAAGGCCCTACGTCCAGCGGGGGAGAAGATTTGTATTATCTTGCACCTAAGTGCTTGTACAGGGGCGAATACAAGCAAAGGAGAGAATTTGAGGGGGGTCGAGTACAGAGCGAAAGAGTTATTCGAAGTCTAGGAGTCTGCCTAGGTGTGTGTTTGGTTGTTCGTGAGATCATTGTCTGGAGTTGGTTCTCCTCTTTTATTGGGTCTCCTGGCGTCCCCTTTTATAGGCCAAGGGGAGGCACACGGGTACAGATGTCCTGGTTCGATGACGCGGTGGTGACGTCATGGGTCGTGGTGGTCAACTCGAGGCCTCTGTATAGACTTGCGCTGAGCATGGCTTGTTCTGTAGTAGCGTGGCTCGGAGTTGACAGGCGTCCTTCGGAGACGTGGTTGCTGACCGGCGAAAGACGCGATCCCCTGTAGAGGACGTGCGAGTTCCTGTTGGGGTTGCATCGGGAGTTGTTGACGCTTTCGAAGTCGATGTAGGTTGACCAGAGGGCGTCGATGCGTACTCGAGGCCCAGTCGAGGGGTAGCCTCGAGCGTAGTGGTTGAACGGATAAGATTGAATTTAGGGAATCCGATGTCGGTTGTTTGTCGCATAGCGCGTCGAAGGGGGATCTCGAGATGCCTAACAGCACTGAGTATGGCATAATAGTGCCGTGTAGACCAATGCACGTCCTCAGTATGGGCAGTAAAGCGGGATTCGACCGCTGTACGGACCACTGTGCGGACACTCTAGCCATACGATTTGACGAGGTTAGGTAGTTTTGCATTAAATGCGCTATCGGAGGCACTTGGAGTTGGTGGATCGGGGGGCTCGACCCTTGTCGTATCGAGGCGTCCATCTCGCCGGGGCCTCGACACTTGACACGGGGTCCCCCTCGAGTGATCATCGGCTGTTGACGTCAGTGATTTGTCGAGGGTTGCGGCAGAGGCTAAGTACTCTGTTGTGGGCCGGCCCAGCGTGTGTGGGCCGGTGGGCCCCGGTGGGTCGAGGGTGTACGGTCTGGTCTTGCACGTGTTTTTTATGAGGGGCCCGCGAGATTATCCTGAGGGTAAACTCGGGGTTCAACCGAAAACAAGGAAGGTTTAAGTTACCCCTTTTCTCGATAACCGACAGTAGGGCCAGAGCCCGTATTTTTTTTGGTGCTCAAGGGCGGCCGTCAAGCCCTCACTCGAGGACCGGCCTTCGCTCCCTCGAGACTTCGAGGTAGGGCCAGAGCCCGTATTTTTCTGCTGCTCAAGGGCAGCCATTGAGCCCTCACTCGAGGACCGGCCTTCGCTCCCTCGAGACTTCGAGGCGGGGCCAGAGCCCGTTTACCTTCTCCTGGAAGAATCCGTCGGTAAGCGACGCTTGTTTTTCTTACTGTTAGACGCGCCTTTTAAGGAGGAAGCTAAAATGATGCGGTAGTGGAGATCATGGTGGGCCCGAGCAATGGCTCTTTGCCAGAGGTGTGACGCGTGCATCCGGTCTAGGATCGAGGGGGAACGGTCAGGTAAACGCATTAATTGTGGGAAGTTACCTTTTCCCTGCCGTCGGACTCCGCCCGTTGCTCTTCCTGGGTATAAAAACGGAGGGGGACAGGCGCTGTTCGCCCCTACTTTTGCCATCCTGCCGAACTCCTGCTTTCCTATGTGCGTGAGGGTAAAAACTTAGAGCGAGAAGTCACGATTGGGAACCTTCCTGGTCGTCCGTCCGCTGAGGAGATTCGTGCTGTTGTTGCCGCCGCCGCGCCCACCGAGCAGATCTGTGCTGCCGCTGCCGCCATGGCCCCCATCCTCCAGCCCATCGAACCCTGGCGTCCGTCGACCGTCACGCGGCAAAGGTTGAACGAGCTGGTGGGGGAAGGACTTCTCCGCCCCGTCACCGATCCGAATCGGCCGGAGTGGGTTGCGCCGCCGAGGAACCACCAAGAGCCAAACCCGCCGGAGGGCTACGTGGTGAGCTTCCTCAAGTATCATCGGCATGGGTTTGGTGTGCCCCCGAGCGAGTTCATGTGGGGATTGACGAACTTCTACAGCGTCGAGCTCCAGCACTTCTCCCCCAATGCCATCTCCAACGCCGCCATCTTCGCGGCCGTCTGCGAGGGCTACCTCGGGATGGCGCCACATTGGGAGCTATGGCTCCACCTTTACAAGGGGGAGTGGTTCGCCTCCCCGGTGGTGCCAGGAGTAAGGCGAATCGTCAGAGCAGGGTGCCTCAACTTCGCGTTGAAGACCAGGAGGTCGGAGGAGCCACGCGAGTACATCCCCACCGGGTTGACGTCCAACCACTCCCGGTGGGACGAGCAGTGGTTCTACCTTCGCAACGACGGCGACTACCTCCCACCGTACATCGGGCGGCTTATCACCGAGCGTCCATACAACTGGCCGCACGGTGCCACGGGAGATCTTCACCGTTGACTTCGTCCCCTTGTCGTCGCGATGAAGACCCTTTGAGAGGCGGGCCTGATGGCGGGTGTGGTGGTCTTGGCCTTCCACAGTCGACGGGTGCTCCCTCTAATGGAGCGCCTGCTGCGGTTGGATGAGATGCTCCCCTCGACGGCGCCCGAGGTTCTCGAGAGGTGCCGGATGTCTGGCAAGAAGCCATCCACCATGAAAGTCATCGCGTGGGTAAAGGGGATGGTCGCGGGCTCGTTCAGGGTGGAAGACGTCAACCGCCTCCCTCGACCTGGTGAGTGCCCCGACCCGTGCCTTTTACGTTTTTATTCCGCCCCTTCTCTCGTCCCTGTGACTAAACATTTTTGTGTAGGGGAGAATCGACTACCAGAGATCGAGGCCCTCGCTGAGGGAGAACGCTCCCGACAATCAGGTAAGAGACTTCACTGCCCAGCAAGAAAAGCGGTGTAAGGACGAAGAGGAGAAGAAGAAGGCCAAGAAGCTCCGGGAGCGCGAATGGCTTGCGAGGTGCCACGCTGAGCAGAGGCGCGACTGGCTCTCGGAGGAGGAGTCTCCCTCATTCGAGGGAGATGAAGATGATGCTGACGATGACAGCAATGACATCGAGGGGGTGGCGGGGTGTCTCGATCGCATCTTGTCGGGTTCCTCCCATGTTGATCGCCCCTTCGTGCAGGAGGAGGCAGTGGAGGAGCGCGCCCCCCAGCCGGTGGCATCGGCCTCGGAGCGCCGGCGTGGGAAAAGGGGGGCCGAGGCCTCACCTCAAGGGAGGTTCACCCCCCTCCCGTCGTACTCGAGGCGGGACCCCACCCACTTCGATCCGGGAAACCCGGTCCCAGTCGTCGGTGCGGGCGGAGCAGAGCCACGCTCAGGAGGCCCCGTTGGAGCGGGGAGGCGCGGCGACCCCACCGATGGCCCCGAGTAGCTTCAGCCCCAGGAAGAACTCGGCCTCGGGAGGGGTCTCGAGGTCCGCTGGTGGTTCGAGGGGGACCCGAAAGGCCTCTATCCCCTTCGTGTAAGTGTAGCTGATTTAATTATTTTTCGTTGCATCTTCCTTGCTTGGTTTAATAAACTTTTTGCTGTCCTCTTCTCATCCAGGCCCAAGCGCCGAATCGAGGACACGTCTCTTGCGCCGGCTAAGCGGCTCAAGGTGGACGCAGCTGTGAAGATGGAGGCCCCGGTTACAGGTGCGACATCGAGGCCCTTGGCTCCGTGGGAAGCCAAGTGGTTGTCCTCAGCCCTCGGTGCTATGGCGCGTGGTAGGCTGACGGGTTCCGCTCTTGCTGCAGGGTCAAGTGTCTCGGGGACTGTGACAGGCGGTGACTCCGAGCTAGGGAGGACACAAGAGGGAGGGAGCACCTCCTTGACGTCGTCATCCGCGGCCCTCGAGCTCGGCCCGGCGCCAGGGGGCGGAGCCCCAACATCGGGAGCTTCCGCTCCTAGCCGACCAGAGGCCTCGATCCCCGCACCCCAGGCGGGAGCCCTCGAGGGCCATGAGCTGGGAGAGGAGGTAGTCATCGTCGACCTCGAAGGTGAGGAGACCACACCTCTTCCCCCCTCGATGGGAGAGTAGAGACCTTGGCCGGCGGGGCTACACGAGCTCGAGGCCCAAAGAAAGTAGGAGCAGGGGGCCCTGCAAGAAGCAGAGCTGCCGCGGCCATAGCAGGAGGGGGAGAAGGAGCCGCTGGAGCGGCGGGAAGAGGAGGAGGAAACTGGGGGCCAGCCCCAGCATCAGCAGGCGCAGCAGACGCCGTCGGGGGGCAAGGCGTTGCTAGACCCACCGGCGCAGCAGCCGCCCGAGACGTCGAAGGCAGTGGGGACATCGGGACTGCCCAAGCAATGGGTGTCCGTGATCACCCTGGACGAGCTGCTGGCCGAAGAAGAAACGGCGTCGAAGGCATTGATGGTCACGCGGCTGTCGGGGGTCCAACTGGAGGAGGCCTCGGTACCGAACCCGGCGGAAGACGCGTCACTGGTGGTCCTGCCTGTGCCACAAGTCGTGGTGTTGGGGGAAGTGATGGCCTCGACACCTCCGCTGCCTCCGAAGGCGCCAGAAGCAGGGTCGAGCCAGCCGCCGCAACCGTCGATGGAGCAGCCGGAGAAGACGGCGGCTTCTGGTGTGCTGAGGAGGTCAACTTCTGACCTCGGGCTGAGGGATGCCAGCGTCGCGTCGGAGTGCCGCACCCTGGCGGAGTTGGCCGTGGGCTACGGTGTCCCACGTGATGTGGTGGATGAGATCGAGGCCTTGGCGCGAACCAAGGTCAAGACGGTCCTTCCACATTGGGGCAAGGAGCGCATCATACTCCGGGAACTCGACGACTCCAGTGCTCCGAGGATCGAGATGGACGACCCGGCGGAAGTCAAGTGTTGGGAGGACGCCGAGCGGTCCCGGGCATGGCTGCAGCACTTGCTGAAGTTGGGCGTCGAGCTCGCCGAAGGCCTCGACCAGAACCTCACGGTGAGTCCCTGTGTAGACCATATGCGGTTTTTTTGAGTTCTTTCATATGAAATGCCTTAACCCTCGATTTCCTGTCCCCAGGAGGTGCGGAGGCATTCCTACTCCAAGTCAGACTTCCTCCATGAAACGCACAATAGCCGGGAGGAAGTGCTTCACCAACTCAAGGCCGGTCGCTCTGCACAGGGCAGGGTGGCCGGGATCGAGGAGGAGCTGAAGTGAACCAGGGAGGAGGCCGCCAAAGCCAAGAAGGAGGCCACCCGGGCGAAGGAAGACGCCGAGGCCGCTCGAGGGGAAGCCGCCCACCTCAAGGAGGAGCTCAAGCGTACCAGGGAGGAGGCTGACGCGGCCAAGGTCGAAGCGGGGAGGGCCAAGGGCGAGAGCATCCGAGCCCAGGAGCCGTCGAGCTACTAGTGGGGGAGGCTCAAAGCTCCATGGACGCATCCGCTCACTTGAGGCCAGTTTCACTGAAGTCTCCACGGCGCGCAGCACCCTCTTCGCCTTGGCCCAGGAGGAGAAGAACCGAGCCGCTAGCCTGGAAACCCAGCTTGGGGCGATGAAGGCTACCCTCCAAGAGAAGGAGCAGGCCATCATCCTAGCTGGTGGCGCCCTCGAGACCCTCCGCTGCGAGAAGATGGAGGTCACCCGGGCCTTCAAGGAGGCCCAGCGGGAGCAGGACGAGGCTCGGGGGGAGCGCGACACTGTGCTGAGGGATCGCTGCGCCCTCGAGACTCGCTGTACCAGTGAGTTCCTTGAAGAGCCTTTGTTCTTTTTTCTTCCCGTATGGTTTGTCTTAACTCTTGTTTTATGTTTCAGGCCTCGAGTCCAAGCTGCTCACTACCCAAACCGCCGCCAAGGCGCTGTAGGAGAGCCTCACGACAGAGGGGGCGCTTCTCGGCCGGCTCCGAGTTGCCCTCGACAGGCTCTACACCTCCTGGGAGGTCGGGCCCGTCGAGGGTACTGAAGAAGACATCCTGGGTGCCGCGCTCGTCGACCGGATCTACTACCTTGACGCCACCCTTCACGATCGCATGCGGGAGGCGCTTCACACCGGCGTGAAGCAGGCGCTAGCAGTGGTCTCCTCTGGCTTCATCTTCGACATGAACGTGGTCGCCCAAGGCTTCATTCCTGATATCTCGAAGACCAACGCTAAGAACGAGGAGCGATGCCGAGGGCTCATCAATGATGCCGAGAGGCCGGGGGGAGCGCTGGCGAAGTTATTCGAGGACGAAGTCCTCCCCCCCGCGGATGAAGGGTACAGTGTCGAGGAGGGCGGCGACGGAGCGGGCCTATAGGGCAAGGCTGGGCGAAGTTGCCTATGTAATAAGTTAGTTTTTTGTAACTTGTATTCAATGTGGCTTTGAAAGCCTTTTTGAACATAAATGCATCTATCATAATGCAATTTGTTGTTTTACTTTCGAGCCTTCTCTGCTTTCTTTCACCTAGACTTTGCCTTTTTGACTAAGTTTTCGACGCATGCTCGTATCCTTTGAGGGGGGAGCGAGTGGAGGTACCGTAGCCCAGAGGCGTAGGAGAGCTCCCGGCTCGACAGCCCTCGACCCTCTAGGGAGTTTGAGGCGTTTTCTACTTAATCGCGAAGCGCATCGAGGCGTGAGAAAGAAGAGGCGCTCGAGTTCTGATCGCCTGACTTTTGCTTTTCGACTAAGTGTTCGATGCAGGCTCGTATCCCTCGAGGGGGGAGCGAGTGGAGGTACCATAGCCCGGAGGCGTAGGAGAGCTCTGGCTCAACAGCCCTCGACCCCTAGGGAGTTCGAGGCGTTTTCAACTTAGTTGCAAAGCGAGAGGAGACGCTCGAAAAAATCGTTCGCATTTTTAGGAACTTAGGGGGTTACCCCCCGTTAGCCCCCGAGGGAGGCTCGACTCTGGCGAGACAGGGTCGAGGCTACCTCTTGCATGTACAATAACAAGTTTGAACTTATAATTGAAAGTACTCCTTATATTTGTCATGCAAAAATGTACAAAATATGCGAGAATGTACGAGGGCATCGGTGCCCTAAGGGTAGAAACAACGTAGCTGCTCGATGTTCCTTGCGTTGGTGAGGATTTTGCCTTTGTCGTTAGCAAGCTTATACGTCCCGGGCTTTAGCACCTCAGCTACGGCGTATGGGCCTTCCCATGGCGGGGTCAGCTTGTGACGTCCTTTGTTGCTCTGTCGTCGACGTAGGACAAGGTCTCCATCTTGGAAGCCCCTCGGGCGCACGTGCTTGTCGTGGTAGTGTCGAAGTTTTTGCTGATACCTCGCGGAGTGAATTAGTGCCATGTCTCGAGCCTCCTCGAGCTAGTCGACGGTGTTTGCGAGGGCTTCTTCGTTGCTTTGCTCATTGTACGCCTTTAGTCGAGGGGAACCATACTCGAGGTCAGTGGGGAGGACGGCCTCGGACCCATAGACCAAGAAGAATGGGGTGAAGCCCGTGGCTTGACTAGGTGTTGTCCTTAAGCTCCATAGGACCGAAGGTAGCTCTGTGGCCCATTTTTTTCCATGCTTGCTGAGGCAATTGAGGATCCTTGGCTTGAGGCCCTGCAAAATCATGCCATTGGCACGCTCGACCTGGCTGTTAGTTCGAGGATGTGCAACCGCGGACCAATTCACATGGATGTGATGGTGATCGCAGAATTCCAAGAACTTCTTGCCGATGAACTGTGTGCCATTGTCAGTGATGATGATGTTCGGGACCCCGAAGCGGTGGATGATGTCGGTGAAGAACTCGACCGCCTGTTCAGAGCGGATATTGCCGATGGGCCAGGCCTCGATCCACTTAGTAAACTTGTCGATGGCAACGAGCAGGTGCGTGTACCCTTTGGTTGTCCTCTTGAGAGGCCCCACAAGATCGAGCCCCCAGACCGCGAACGGCTAGGTGATGGGGATCATTTGTAGGGAGTGAGCTGGGAGATGCGTCTGCCTGGCGTAGAATTGACACCCTTTGCACGAGCGGACAATGCTCGTGGCATTGGAGACGGTGGTCGGCTAGTAGAAACCCTGTCAGAAGGCATTACCTACGAGGGTCCTTGGCGCTGCGTGATGGCCGCAAGCCCTTGAGTGTATGTCCTCGAGGAGCCTCCTGCCTTCCTCGATGGTAATGCAGCGCTGAAGAATGCCTGAGGGGCTTTGCCTGTAGAGTTCCTTGCCGTCACCATAGATGATGTAGGACTTGGCCCGTCGAGCGATCCGGCGAGCTTCGGTCCGGTCCTCCAGAAGCTCTCCCCGAATGAGGCAGTTGAGTAAAGGGGGTCGCCAATCCGGTGGCGGGCTCGATGGAGGAGTCCCCTAGATCTCCATAACCTGTGCCCCGGTCGAGGGGGCCCGGTCGAGGTCATGGTGTGGAGCTTCGAGGGTGTAGTGCAAGCCCCCGAGCCCAAGTCGATGGAGGGCTCGAAGAGGTCCCTCGAGAATACGTCCGGAGGGACTGTACCTCGAGTCGATGCGATTTTTGCAAGCTCATCCGTGGCTTCGTTGTATCATTGAGCAACATGAATAAGCTCGAGGCCATGGAACTTGTCTTCCAACTTGCGCACTTCGTTGTAGTAGGCTTCCATCTTGGCGTCGTGGCAGCTCGAGGCCTTCATCACTTGGTCGACAATCAATTGCGAGTCACCTCGAACGTCAAGGCGTCGGACCCCGAGTTCGAGGGCGATTCGTAATCCAGTGACAAGTGCTTCATACTCCGCGACGTTATTAGAAGCGGCAAAGTGGATGCGAATGACGTAACGCATGTGGACTCCGAGGGGTGAGATGAAGAGCAAGCCCGCACCTGCTCATGTCTTCATGAGTGACCCGTCGAAGTACATTGTCCACAGCTCGGCTTGGATTTGGACTGGCGGCAACTGCGTGTTGGTCCACTCAGGGACGAAATCCGCCAGCACTTGAGACTTGATGGCCTTCCGTGGTGCGTAGGTGATGGTCTCGCCCATGAGCTCGACTGACCACTTGGCAATCCTTCCAGTGGCCTCCCGGTTATGGATGATCTCCCCCAAGGGGAACGAAGATACCACGGTAACCGGGTGGCTGAGGAAATAGTGCTGGAGCTTGCGACGTGTAAGGACGATGGCATAGAGCAGCTTCTACACCTGTGGGTAGCAGATTTTCGTTTCTGAAAGCACTTTGCTAATGAAGTAAACCGGCCGCTGGACGGGCAAGGTGCGCCCTTCCTCCTGCCTCTCAACCACTATGGCCACGCTGACCACCTGAGTGGTTGCGGTGACATAGAGGAGGAGGGGCTCGGGCGGTTCAGTCGACGTCGCTGGTCGAGGAGGGACGAGAATCGGGGTGGATGTCAGCATGCTTTTGAGTTCGTCGAGAGCCCCCTCGGACTCCGTGGTCCATGTGAATCGCTCAGATTTTTTCAAGAGGCAGTACAGAGGCATAGCCTTCTCTCCTAAACGTGAGATGAAACAGCTGAGGGCCGTGAGGCAGCCCGTGACCTTCTGCATGCCCTTGAGATCCAGAATCGGCCCCATTCGCATGATGGCCACCACCTTCTCGGGGTTGGCCTTGATTCCACGCTGGGAGACGATGTATCCGAGGAGCATGCCCCGAGGCACTCCGAAGACACATTTCTCGGGGTTGAGTTTTATGTTTTTGGCTCAAAGGCACCCGAACGCGATTTTGAGGTCATGGATGAGGTCGTCCACTTTTCTAGACTTGACCACGATGTCATCGACATAGGCCTCGACCGTGTCTCCTATGTGTTCGCCGAAGAGGTGGAGCATGCACCGCTGATACGTCGCCCCGGCGTTCTGAAGGCCGAAGGGCATGGTGACGTAGCAGTACATGCCAAAAGGTGTGATGAAGGAAGTCGCGAGCTGGTCAGACTCTTTCATCTTGATTTGGTGGTAGCCGGAATAAGCATCGAGGAATGAGAGGATTTCACATCCCGCGGTAGAGTCAACAATTTGATCAATGCGTGGTAAAGGAAACGAAACTTTGGGACATGCTTTGTTTAAACTAGTATAGTCAATACACATCCGCATTTTTCTATTCTTTTTCTTAACTAACACGGGATTAGCTAACCACTCGGGGTGATGGACTTCCTTGATGAATCCAGCCGCTAAAAGCTTGTGAACCTCCTCGCCGATGATCCTGCGCTTCTCCTCGTCGAAGCGACACAGGCGTTGTTTCACCGATTTGGACCCGGCCCGGATTTCCAAGGCGTGCTCGGTGACTTCCCTCGGTATGCCCGGCATATCTGAAGGACTCCACGCAAACATATTGGCGTTCGTGTGGAGAAAGTCGACGATCACGGCTTCCTATTTGCCCTCGAGGTCGGCGCTGATCGTTAGCACCTTCTTGCCGGGGCAGCTCGGGTCGAGGGGGACTTTCTTGGTGTCCTGTGCTGGCTCAAAGTTGCCGGCATGTCGCTTAGGATCTGGCACCTCATCGGCGAGGTGCTCGAGGGTCACGGCTATCATGGCATTTTGCTCGACGGCCTCTCCATACTCGACGCACTCGATGTCACAGTCGTAAGCGTGCTCGTAGGAGGAGGCGACGGTGATGACGCCCTTGGGTCCTGGCATCTTGAGCTTGAGTTAGGTGTAGTTCAGGATCGCCACGAACTGCGCGTAGCCCGGTCGGCTGATGATAGCATGATACGTTCCGTGAAACCCGACCACCTCGAAGATTAGGGTCTCTTTCCTGTAGTTAGCAGGGGTGCCAAAGCAGACAGGAAGGTCGATACGGCCGACGAGAAGGGCCTTCTTCCCTAGCACGACGCCATGGAATCCACCGACGCTGGGTCAGAGTTGGCACCTCTTGACTCCTAGGAGGTCGAGGGTCTCGAGGTAGATGACGTTCAGGCTGCTGCCGCCGTCCATGAGGACCTTCGAGAGGCGGGTGTTTATGATGATCAGGTCGACGATGAGCGGGTAGGCCCCAGGGTTGGGGACTCAATCCGGATGGTCATCACGGTCGAACGTGATGGGCGTGTCAGACTAGTCGAGGTAGTGAGGTGTCGTGACTCGGACAGAGAAGACTTCTCGACGCTCCTGCTTACGCTGTCGAGGCATGAGCTGGGTCGAGGGGCCCCCGTAGATCATGTAGCAGTCACAGACTTGGGGGAATTTTCTGTCTTCCCCGTTGTCTCCCTCATCGCCGCCTTGGTCTTTCTTGTCGTCACCTTTCTTCATGCCCACTTGCTCGAAGTGCTTTTGAAGCATGCGGCAGTCCTTGAGCTTGTGCTTCGTCCCGTCCTTGTGATAAGGGCAGGGCTCCTCGAGCATTTTGTCAAAGATGGCACCCTCGGGGGGCCCCGAGGTCTTTTGCATTCGGTTGTTGCGACGAGATCGTCTTCTGCAGCCTCATGCTTGCTTTGCTGATGTTTCTTCTTCTTGTTGTTTCTCTTCGGCCCTTTGCTTGAGCCTCTGGCGTCGTCGGCTGTCGGCGCCTTTCCCTTGTCCTTCCCGTCATTGAAGAAGGCGCCGACTGCCTCTTCGTCGACCGCGTAGTTGGCGACCACATCCATCAGCTCATTGATGGTGTTGGGGCGGTTACACCCCAACTCGCGAACTAGGTCCTTACAGGTTGTACCCGCAACGAACGCTAGAATGACGTCGAGATCAGAGATGTGGGGTAGTTCGGTGCGGAGCTTGGAGAATCATCGAGCGAAGTCACGGAGAGACTCCCCTGGTTTTTGCTTGCAGTTGTGCAGTTCCCAGGAGTTCCTGGGACACACGTAGGTACCTTTGAAGTTCCCCTCGAAGATCCGGACAAGGTCGATCCAGCCGCGAATCTGGTCAGGGGGAAGCTCCTCAAGCCACCTACGCGCGTTGTCGAACAGGAACAGGGGAAGGTGACGTATGATGGCATGATCGTCACACGCCCCGCCCGCCTGACAAGCTAGCCAAAAGTCGGCTAGCCAAAGCTTGAGATTGGTTTCGCCGTTGTATTTGACGACGCTCGTGGGGGGTCGAAACTTGTCAGGCAGCTGGGCGCAGCGGATCATCCTGCTGAAGACTCGAGGACCCGGTGGCTCCGGGGCTCGTCGGTCTTCGTCGCTGTCGTAATGCCCTCCACGATGGGCGCTGTACCCTCGATCCTCGGCATCCCCGTGCTTGCGTCTGCAATTCTCGACAATGTCAAGGCGCGCGTCGCGGGGAGCGCGATCGTCGTTAATACGTTCTCGGGCCGGCTTCTTCTTCTGTCGGGGGGCCACCCCCTGATCGACCGAGACCTCCCTTTCAGGCCAGGAGGGCTCGACCTGAGGTTCGAAGGCTGCCCCTCGACGCCTCGAGGCTGAGCTCTCGGCTTGCTGAACAGCAGCAACTCAGAGGAGATCATCGACTTCGCATTGTATCCGCTGGGCTTGCGAGTTGGATGGCGCAGGCATATTGCATAGGAGCATAGCCACCGCGACAATGTTCTGGCTTGCTCAGGGATAACGGTTGGCGGGTTGCTCGGGTCCCCCTGCCTCGTTGATCTGCCGGTTGACCTCTCGGGCCCTGGCTCGGGCTCTACTACCGGGCGGTCGCCGCTCTTGCTCGAGGGTTAGCTAGAGCAGGCGCAATCGTTCCTGCTCATCGCCGAGCTTCACCTGCAACTCCCAAATTTGTGCCAGCTGTGCGTCCTGCTCGACAGGACAGGGGCATGTCTCTCGGGGTGCGTCTGGTTGTTGGTCCTCTGCTCTGGGGGAGCACCCCCTCGCCGCAGCGGTAGCTGCCGCGGCCACTGGATCGATGGTTTCTTGATCGGAGTCGACATCACCATCGATGTGGAGGCACTCATGGGTAGGATCCCAATGATCAGAGTCAGAGTCGGGGTTGCCGCAGCAGAAGACAGGGAATTGCCCCTGCGCGTCCTCCTGCAGTTGCCGTCGGAGTGTGCTGACGGTGTACCTCCAGGCGCCGGGCGCTCTTACAAAGGCCAAGCCCTCAGAGGCCGGTGTGACAGTCTCCACATCCGTCATTGCATGGAGAAGGGTGCCTGGGCGGTCCTCCAACGTGCTCATGTTGGAGTGGGTCACTGTCGAGATCGTCGTCATGGGATTGTTGAAGTCAAATGAAGGCCGCCGACGACGCTCGAACAGCTCATGCGGGAGCAGGCTCGATCGAGCGGGGACTTCGTCGCGCTTCCTCGATGAGCATACTGCGAAGGTGGAGTCGGGGTTGTGGTGGGGTCCTGTCGGTTCGCCCTCTACCCCTGAACTCGGGTCAGACAATCCCTCGACAAGAGGTTCCTCATCTTCGGTCAGGGGCGAGGAGAAAGCGACGGGAACCATCCTTGACCCAGGTTGATGGCGATGACGGTGTCGATCATGCCTCCCTCTGGACGTGGAAGCATGGTGGTGAGACCGGCGAGCGGCCCCAATGAGTGTGGGGGCGTACTGCGACCTCCGTTCGGGTCACTGATCGAGAGCAGGGTCATGTCATAGCCCTGGCCGAGGGTCATGAACTCCAGGCTCCCAAACCAGATCACCGTAGCGCACGGAAGTGGTGAAACAAAGTTGCCCATCCGAAAAAATGGCGGGAAATCGTTAGTGACACGCTTCTCCCCTACCTGGTGCGCCAACTATCAGTGTTTCGACCCTCGATAGGTTAACACCAACGAGTAATATTTGTAATTGCATGCTCCCTTAATCCAGTGGGTGATGCAAGAAGGACACGGCGATTTATCCTGGTTCAGGCAAAGAAGGCCCTACGTCCAGCGGGGGGAGGATGATTCGTGTTATCTTGCACCAAAGTGCTAGTACAGGGGAAAATACAAGCAGATGTGAGGAGCGTGAGGTGGGGCTTTGGCATTCGGACACCTAGCTCTCGACCTTACACAAGCTCACGGTGTTGTTCTATGGTCTAAAGCCTTAGCGTTTCTACGCTCTGGATCCTCTCGTTCTCCTAACGTCCTGGCGCCTCCTTTTATAGATGAAGGAGGGGCACAGGAGTACATATATTTCGAGCTTGCATGGCTGGTGATGTATGACGTTGAGGCCGATCACGTCGGTGTCGCTATAGCGATGTACGTCGATATGGGAGGTCCTGCAGCCATCGCGTCGGGAGTTGTTGAGTCCCGCTTGAGGGTTCGTTTGATGACGTCGAGGGGCGGCTGTCGAGGGTCTTGGCTTGAGTCGAGGGGGTCGAGTTGAAGGGGTCGAGCCTCACCGGATAAGGTCGAATCCCGGGAAATGCAGGAAACGTTCTGATTCATATGTCTCGAGGGGGTGCTGGACATGGCATAGTGCTCGGCATGGTGCAACAGCGAAGTACGATCCATAGGATTCCGGGGCATGGGCGGTAAAAGCCAGATTTGGGCGCCACACCTGCAACTGTTACCGTAACTATGGCCATACGGTTAGGTGGGGGTAGGTAGATCGCATTGAATGCGCCCGGATCCGTACGGGAGAGTCGGTAAGCCGAGGGGTGCACTGTCCTCGAGGACCGCCCATTCGCCCGAACAAAGTTCCGTCCTCGAGGGCAGGCTCGTTCGGCGGGTGAAGTTCCATCCTCGAGGGGTCGCCCGAATTATACCCTCGAGTGTACAGTCTCGGTCCGTTCGGTAGCCCTCGAGCAGGCTTTGGCTTTGGGCCGTCATTGTTCGCTCGTGGGTCAGCCCGATATGTCTTAGCCTGTGGGCCTTCGTACGTTAGCGCGGGAGGTCACTGGAGGGTTCGTGTTGCTGATTTTGCGAGGTTTAGTTCGGTAAACCAGGGGTTTGGGGTACCCATTTCCTGGGTAACGACAGTCGTTGCCCAAGGCTTCATCCCCAACATCTCGAAGACCGATGCCAAGAACAAGGAGCGATGTCGGGGCTGATCTAGGATGCCGAGAGGCCGGGGAAAGCGCTGGCAAAGCTGTTCGAGGATGAAGTCCTCCCCCCGAAGATGAAGGGTACACCGTCGAGGAGGGCGGTGACAGAGACGGTGGAGCGGGCCTGTAGGACAAAACTGGGCGAAGGTGCCCGTGTAAATAAGTTAGTTTTTGTAACTTATATTCAGTATGGCCTCGAGGGCCTTTAAAACATCTATGCATCTATCGTAATGCATTTGGACATTTCAAGTTCGAGCCTTCTCTATTTTCTTTTGCCTAGATTTTGCTTTTTTGACTAAGTGTTCGATGCATGCTCATATCCCTTGAGGGGGGAGTGAGAGGAGATACCATAGCCCAGAGGCATAGGAGAGCTCCCGGCTCGACAGCCCTTGACCCTTAGGGAATTTGAGGCATTTTCTTCTTAGTCTTGAAGCGCGTCGAAGTGAAGGAAAGAAGAGACGCTCGAGCTTCGATCATCTGACCTTTGCTTTTTGACTAAGTGTTCAACGCATGCTCGTATCCCTCGAGGGGGGAGTGAGTGGAGGTACCACAACCCTGGGGGGTAGGAGAGCTCCTGACTCGACAGCCCTCGACCCTTAGGGAGTTCAAGGCATTTTCTACTTAGTTGTGAAGCAAAAGGAGACGCTCGAATTTTGAAAAATCATTTGTATTTTTAGGAACTTAGGGGGTTCCCCCGTTAGCCGCCGAGGGAGGCTTGACTCTGGCAAGACAGGGTTGAGGCTACCTCTTGCATGTACAATAATGAGTTTGAACTTATAATCGAAAGTACTCCTTATATTTGTCATGCGAAAATGTACGAAACATGTGAGAATGTACAAGGGCATCGGTGCCCTAGGGGTAGAAATGATGTAGCTGTTCAATGTTCCATGCGTTGGTGAAGGTTTCGCCCTTGTTGTTCGCTAGCTTGTACGTTCTGGGCTTCAGCACCTCAGCTATGGTGTATGGGCCTTCCCATGGTGGAGTCAGCTTGTGACGCACTTTGTTGCTCTGTCGTCGATGTAGGACGAGGTCTGCAACTTGGAAGTCCCTCGAGCGCACATGCTTGTCGTGGTAGCATTGAAGCTTCTGCTGATACCTCGCGGAGTGAATCAGCGTCATGTCTTGAGCTTCCTTGAGCTGGTCGACGGTGTTTGCTAGGGCTTCTTCGTTGGTTTGCTTATTGTAGGCCTTTAGTCAAGGGGAACCATACTCGAGATCAATGGGGAGGACGGCCTTGGACCCATAGACCAAGAATAACGGTGTGAACCCCATGGCTCGACTAGGTGTTGTCCTTAAGCTCCATACGACCGAAGGCAGCTCCACGGCCTATTTCCTTCCGTGATTATTAAGGCGGTTGAAGATTCTAGGCTTGAGATCCTACAAAATCATGCCATTGGCGTGCTTGACCTAGCCGTTAGTTCAAGGATGAGCAACCATGGACTAGTTCACACGGATGTGATGGCGATCACAGAAATCCAAGAACTTCTTGCCAGTGAACTGTGTGTCGTTGTCAGTGATGATGACATTCAGGACCCCGAAGCAATGAATGATGTCAGTGAAGAACTCGACCGCCCGCTCAGAGCGGATGTTGCTGATAGGCCGGGCCTCGATCCACTTGGTAAACTTGTCGACAGCAATGAGTAGGTGCGTGTACCCCTTGGTGGTCCTCTTGAGAGGCCCCATGATGTCGAGCCCCCAGACCGCGAACGGCCAGGTGATGGGGATCATCTGTAGGGCCTGAGCTGGGAGTGTATCACGAAGATGAAGTCGGGGTCATCATGGAGCCCTGCTAGTCCATCCTCTGCTCCTGAACTCAGGTCAGATAATCCCCCAACAAGGGGCTCCTCATCACCGGTTAGGAGTGAGGGGGATGCGGCGGGCACCAACCTCAACTCAGGTTGATGGCAGTGATGGCGTCTATCGCGCCTCCTTCTGGTTGCGACAGCATGGTGGCGAGACCGACGGGTGGCCCCTCCTGAGCGTGGGGACACACTACGACCTCCGCTTGGGTCACTATTCGAGAGCAGGATCATGTCATAGCCCTAACCGAGGGAGATGAACTCCAAGCTCCCGAACTAGATCACCGTAGCATGTGGAAGTGGTGAAACAGAGTCGCCCATCCAAAAAAATGGCGGGAAATTGTTGGTAACACGCAGGACCCCTACCTGGTGCGCCAACTGTCAGTGTTTTGACCCCGAGGGTCAACACCAATGAGTAAATTCGTAATTGCGTGTTCCCTTAATCCGGTGGGTGATGCAAGGACACAGCGATGTATCCTGGTTCAGGCAAAGAAGGCCCTACGTCCAGCGGGGGGGATAGTTCTTGTTATCTTGCACCGAAGTGCTAGTACAGGGGTGAATACAAGCGGGTGTGAGAAGTGTGGGCTTGAGCTCGACTGTTTCGGGCGCTAAGCTCTCTCCACTGTCTCACGGTGTTGTTCTGTGATCTAAGCCTTAGCGTGTGATGCTTTCGGATCCTGGATCCTCTGTCCTAAGCCCTAGTGCCTCCTTTTATAAGCAAAGGAGAGGCACAGGAGTACATATTTTTAGCGCTAACGTGGTCGGTGACGTATGACGCCGATGCCGATCATGTCGGTGTCGTTGTAGAGGTGTACGTCGGCATGGGAGGTCCTGCAACCGTCGTGTCAGGAGTTGTTGAAGTGTTGACTGGAGTTCTTCCGCTTGAGGGTCGACGTGACAAAGCCGAGGGGCGACAGTCGAGGCCTCAGGTCGAGTCGAGGGGGTCGAGGCCCTTTGGATAAGGCCGAATCCCGGGAGATGCGGGGAATGTGTTGACTTTTCAGCCTCGAGGAGGTACTGGACGGGCACAGTGCTTGGTATGGCATAACAATGAGGTACGATCTGTGGGATTCTAGGGTATAGGTGGCAAAAGCAGGATTCAACTGCCATACTCGCAACTGTTGTTGTAACTATGACCATACGGTTAGGCGGGAGCAGGTAAAATGCATTGAATGCGCCTGGATCTATACAGGGGGTAGGTAGTTGAGGGGTATACTATGCTCGAGGGCTGCCTATTCACACAGGCAAAGTTCCATCCATGAGGGCAGGCTTGTTTGCTTGAGCGAAGTTCCGTCCTCGAGGGGTCCCCGAGTTGTACCCTCGAGCGTACAGTCTCGGTCTACGTGGTAGCCCGTCGAGCAGGCTGTTGCTTTCGGCTGTCGATGCCTGTTTGTTGGGCGGCCCAATATGCCTTAGCCTATGGGCTTTTGAGTGATAGTGAGGGATGTCATTGGAGGGTTTGCATTGCTGACTTCGAGGATTAGTCTAATTAATCGAGGGTTTGGGGTACCCCTTTTCCAGGTACCCAACAACCGACTGATGAGCTAGCCGAGCAGGCAGCACCTCCCCAGTCCGACTGGAGAGAGCCCTTTGTCAGATACCTGAACGACTTCCTTGTTCTAGAGGACTAGATTGAAGCCTAATAGCTAATCCGTCGAGCCCGTGCCTATCTCATGGTCAACGGCGAGCTGATGGCAAAGGTCCAAGGTCTGTGGTTTTTTAGAAATGCATCACCCAACAAGAAGGTGTCAAACTTTTGAAAAATATTCACGCCGCCACTTGTGGTAACCATGCTGCATCCCAGAGGCTGGTCGACAAAGCCTACCGAGTAGGGTTCTACTGGCCTACAGCCATCACTGATGCAGAGCATTATGTGCGCCGATGCAAGAATTGCCAAATGTTTGCAAAGAAGATTCATGTCCCCGCACATGAACTCCAGACCATCCCGGTTGCTTGGCCTTTCTCATGCTGGGGACTCGACATGATCGGTCCTTTCAAGAAGGCTCCTGGTGGTCACATGTGTGTCTACATGCTCATCGACAAGTTCTCCAAGTGGATTGAGTACAAGGTCGCCAAGAAAGCCACAGCTAAAAAGGCGGTGCAGTTCCTTGATGACGTTATCCATCGGTTTGGTGTGTCGAACAATATACTGATCTAGGCTCCCAATTCACCAGCGATGTGTTTTTTGACTTCAGTGATGATCTCAGCATCAAAGTCAAATACGTATCCATCGCCCATCCTCGGGCCAATGGACAGGTGGAGCGAGCCAACGGCATGATTATCGATGCTCTGTGTAAACGAGTCTACCAAGATGACAAGGAAATCAAAACTGGCCAATGGCTTAAGGAATTGCCTGCTGTGGTCTGGGGACTGCGTACCTAGCCCAGTTGCAACACTAGAGTATCTCCATACATCATGGTGTTTGGATCTAAAGCTGTCCTACCAGCTGAGGTCGCTTTCCAATCACCACGTGTCATGCTCCTTAATGAAGACGCCTCCAACGAAGCTAGAGAAGTGGATGTCATAGCCAAGGAGGAGCAAGCACTCGACTCTTGCGCCTGTACGGCTAAGTACTTGGCCTCCGTGTGTTGTTATTACAACTGCAATGTCAAGGGGAGGCTATTCGTGGTTGGTGACCATGTGTTGCGATGTATCCAGAATACAGATGGTTTGCACAAGCTATCTTCTAGGTGGGAAGGGCCGTTCAGGATTAAGGCTGTTACACCCGATATCCTATCAGTTAGAAACTGTTGGCATCCTTATGGATCATTTCTAAACCGCCAATTTAGACTAAAAACAAGAAAGACAAACATATTCTAGCACATATGCCTTTACTACTAACAAGTTCCACTTGTACCTCTAGTATTCATGTTTTACAGGTTTAAGGTGCAACAAGTGGAAATACGCAACATAATGGAGAAAGCGCAAAAAAGCAAAAGTCGAATTCAGCAAATGCGCAAACAAGAAATAGAAAGGAGCCCACCTATGGTACATACCTGGGCCTGATCGTAACCACGGGAGAGGTCCAGGCCCAGGGAGAAACTGACCACCCAAAGTCAGTGGCCAGATGGCCCACCAGGGGGGCGGCCGCTCCCAGGGGCGGCCGCACCCCCAGTGGGCCCTCCCGGCCCTAGCCTTCTCAGGTGGTACTCAAGGCGGTTCCCTCAAGGTGATTTCACCTCCTTCCATATTTGTGGAGGCCGAACCATCCTAGTTTAGCTATAAAAGAGAGGGATCTCCTTCATTCTAAACACACACATCATTTTGGAGTCATTCACCTCACACCTCTCACCTCGTATCTTTAGAGTAGTATTAGTAGTTTGTGAGCAAGGCAAGAGCTATCAAGGAGAGCTTGTCTTCTTGGAGGAAAAGGATCATCTTGGTATGAATATAATTCGGTTTTCCTCCATGAACAAGTTCTTATCATACTTATATAATCATGCATATGAACTGGACTATAGTTATGATCATGTTATGAGCATAATATATGATCTAGTATATAGTTTATGTATTATGTTCTTGACTTGTTCATCATCGTTCTTCATCATTCGTCAAATTAGTATGAATAGAGGAAGAACTAGGGATGAGGTGATGGTTCATCATGCCTTCTTGGTTGTCTTAACCTAGCTTGTCAATCCGAAGGGTTGGGGTCCGCGAGGGTTAGGAGTTGTTTCCAATTACACGGGCATGGTGCTCGGGTATGTGGAGATCGGCGAATATGTCGGTATCCCACGGGCAGAGGGGTAGGTGGCAGGTGGTGACAGCCCTATCCATCCCTAGCATTCGCCCACGTTCAGATATTGAGTAGGAGTTCGTAAAGTCTCTATCGGCTGGCAGACCAGCTGCAGGGATCTCCCTATCATCCCAGACTTAGTCCTGATGCTAGACTTACTAATTAGATATTTTACTAATAGTTCTTTGCATAGTTATATGTGACCAATGCCTGCTCTGTTTAGTTATATTATTTTATTCTTTATTTCTCTTTTATCCTTGAGGTTGACCCCGATGTGTGTCCACTATCTTGAATATCATGTCTTATTCCTGTTTACTCTATGCCTACCATTGCACTTAATAAGTAATCATGTTTACACCACGCTTGATGCATATTGCCCTCCTAGGGGAAATTATAAATACGACACCCCTGAATACTCATGGGTTGAAATGCTGCAATGATAGTTCTGTGCGCTTGCAGATTTATTCTAATTTCTTACTGAGCTATTGATTGGCGTACCTAAGTACCGTTACTTGAGGATTGTAATTCTTGTTGCACCCCACGGTGCCATTCCACGGTTTTGCATATCGTAAGTAATGATGGTTAGGAAGGCCAATCCGATACTTCTAACTGTTATTACCAGACTACATTACCTAGGCAGACGAATTGGTCATCCTGGCACCATTTCTCGAGCCATTTCTTCTTCTGCTACTCCGCTGGCAGACGAATTGGTCATCCTCGCACCATTTCTCGAGCCATTTCTTCTTCTGCTACTCCGTTGGCAGACGAATTGGTCATCCTCGCACCATCCGCTACTACCGCCATGGCCAAGACACCCCGTGACTACTCCACTCCCACTGTTTCCAATATGCCTGTTGGGCCCGCTGTCAATGTTGGAGATGGAAACTTCGAGATCCATACAGGCCTTATCTCGATGGTGCAGGCAATTCAGTTCTGTGGCTTGCCAAGTGAGGACACAAATGCTCACTTGCAACCCTTCCTTGAGTTGTGCGACACCATCATCATCAAAAACATCACACAGGACATTATCAGGCTCCGCTTGTTTCCTTTCTCCCTCACAGGGAAAGCGAAACAATGGGTCTATCAAAACAAGGAAGCTGTCAACACATGGGATAAATGTTTCACGGCATTCCTCTCCAAGTTCTTCCCTATGAGCAGGACCAGTGCTCTGAGAGGGAAGATTTCAAACTTCAAGAAATCTTCTCTAGAGTCCATCCCTGAAGCATAGGAAAGGCTACAGAATACATCTGGGCCTGTCCTCATCATGGAATGGAAGATTGGCTCGTGCTCCAAAACTTCTATGAAGGCCTCATGGCCATGTCAAAGGGGCATGTTGATGCCACAGCTAGAGGTGCATTTCTCTCCCTCACCATCGTGGATGCAACCGCACTCATTGAGAAGATGGTGGCCAATCAGAGTTGGGGAAAAGGGAGAAAAACACAAAAAGGCATGCATACCGTGAAGGAGATGGATTTGCTGGCCACAAAAATAGACTTGCTGATGCAGAAGCTGGACGATCATGCCACCAACCTTACCATGAGCACCGTCTAGGCCATGGACTCACACATGACGTGTGAAGTCTATGGGAACATTGGCCATTCGAGGAACAACTGCCCCGAAACCCAAGAAGAAGCTTCGTACGTCAACAATGGGTTTTGCCAACCACAGCAAGGTAATAACAGGTGGAACAACCAGCACTACCCGCAAGGTAATAATTTCAATTCAAACTAACCTTCCTTAAGAGACCTCATTGTAGGACATGCTAAGATCAATGAGAATCTTGCCAAAAAGCTGTCCTTCAATGATAAAATGTTTAAAAGTATAAATGCAAAGCTTGAAACTTTGTCTTCTTCTGTTAAAAATCAAGCAAGTTTCAACAAAATGATAGAAACTCAGATGGCTCAAATAGCTGATTCTATCCCTATCAACAATATGGGAAAAATTCCGAGGCAACTCGAGACTTCTCCCGAGTTTGTTCATGCAGCTGCAGAGCAAGAAAGGAAGAAGAATCCTACCAATAGACTATAAATGTTGAGCCCTTGTCGAAGGTCCTCGGTAGTTATCTAAAAAATATATATATAATAATATATATACCTTTGTAATAATTATTTGATGGGGCCCACACAATTATTCAAGCTTGGGGGAGGCGCCCCCACTCAGGTATTGTATCCTATCCTTTTGAAAAAAAGAGTTTCCCTCTTTCTAGTTTCATAAAAACTTTATTTTTAGTCCAAAATAAATTTTCTCCAAAAATCTTATAAAAAACATTTTTTGAAAGTTTAGTTTTTGTTCTTTCCAAATCTTATTTTTTAAATAATTTTTGAAAATCAAAAAGTTTCAAATAAATTTATGGAAAATCAAAAGCTGGAGCAAAGTTCGAATGGGAGTCATTCGTAACTGGCTACCACATGGGGGTAGCCGTTGGAGGGTGCTGCCAAAAGGTGGGACAGAACCAGCCCCACCAGGGGATCGGCCGGTCCCAGGGGCGGCCGCCTCCTGCGCAAAGGCCTGACAGCCTGGCATTTTACCAACAGTTACTAGTCATTGCAAGGAGCGCTCCCCCACTTGCGATCAGCTCTATAAATACCAGGATCCCGGGGTTAAGCTCCTCTCCACCTCGCACTCAAATTTCTTCACTCCCTCCATCACTCTTTGCTCCAGCACTCTCCAAATATTTTTGACAAAGCTCAAAGTACAAGAAAATTCTGCAAGAACCTCATGCATTTCCACCACAAAGCAAGCTCAAGCTCTCATGCTAAGCTCACTCACCATGAGTGGGATCGGGATCGGGTTTTCGGCATGTTTCAGTTAGGCCGTTGCTCCCGCAGGGGATCAAGCCAAGGCACCCCTTCACATGAGGAGAACCCACCACAAGGAGGAGGGGAGGAGGCACCAAGAGGCCACGCCATCGACGAGGCCGACACCCCCTTCATCGACTTGGAGAACGAGTGGGAGATGCAAGCATACAACCTCCTTAAGGAACACAAGTTCCTGCACACACTGGCCTTCAACCCGATCCTTCTCCAGCAGATAGGTATGGATGTTGAGGATTTCAAAATTGTCCAGAGTTTTTTATGTTGTTTTCAATGCAAAATGATGGATCTCCTTCTGTAACTTTCTAATTACGAGTACGAGAATTGAAATTCAATACCATTTTTGAAAATATTGGTTGGAGCCAAGTTGCCCATGTGCATGAACTTGGATCTCGTCTTTTGACTATCCAAGTCTTGGGCACTTTACAAATTGTTGATTATGGTATTACTTTTGCTACTTTGGGAGAGAGCATAGCCTCTTTTGGAAGGATCTTGCTACACACTTAGGCTTTCATGAGCGATGATTATGGTATTACTTTTGCTACTTTGGGAGAGAGCATAGCCTCTTTTGGAAGGATCTTGCTACACACTTAGGCTTTCATGAGCGATGCTCTGTTGACTTGGGTTTTTCTCTCTCGGGTTATCATCGCCAAACTTTTTGGCATTTGATGACTGGACAGAATGTGACTGGGAAATTCCAACCAAATGTCAACAACATCCATCATCCCACTCAGAGGCTTATGCAGAAGTGGATTGCTTATTCTTTCTTTCCTAGAGAGGATACACATCATGCTTATGATGTTGAGTTGAAGTTGCTTTTTGTCATGCTTAAAAAGATTAAAGTTGCTCCTATTTATGACCTTGTTAAGCATTGGCTTAATTCTTTCAAAACTTCCACACCTATCATGTGCACTTCACTCATCACTCCTCTTGCTGCTAGTGTTGATCCTCATGGTGCTAATACCATTATTTATCTTTCTACTCCTCGCATTATGCTCAATGAGTTATATTTTGGGCAAGCCCACACTCTAAAATGTGATGAATCGAGAAGGAAATTGGTGTTTTATTTTTCGGGATATATATACGAGATTCTGTTACTAACCCGGATCTTGGTTTATATAATTTCCCATCTCTCACCTTTGACCTTGTTGAAAAGAAAGAAGCACGCAGGAGTTCTGTTTCCCGCAGGAAATCATGGAGGAGAGGAGTACAGGAGGAGGAGCCTGCATAGCCTGCACAGCCTGCACCACCACCAGCCATGCCCACCATAACACTAGGGACGGAATGGTCCCCTATCATGTCTACACCCAGGTTCACCCCCGGGTATGGATATGGTATGGGACACATTCCTCACCCTCATGAGGCTGGAGGATCAGGGTGGCAGCAGTCACACGAGGCAGGAGGATCAAGGCAACATGAGCATGCACATTCCTCAGATTCAGAAGGCATGCCACCTCATGTTCACCCACAGCCGGTCACACTAGAGGTCCTCAACACACGCATAGGAGGACTAGAGTTGCAAAATAGACAAATCCAAGGTACGCTTAACGCTCACATTCAGACCGCCACTCAGTGGCACGAGCAGTACCAGCAACATTTCGTGGACCTTGAAGATGTGAACCACTGACGGCATGAGGCACACATGGCCTACCTTCGCTCCATGGGACAGTTCCCTGGACCTAGGCCTTGAGCTAGCTTGGGGGAGGAGACCCCACAGAGGTAACATGTATCTTTAAATTCTTGCACTTTATGTCTCACATTTTAATTGCGTAATTTTATTTTTACTATGATAAAAAACATTCCACTCCCATGTGTGCTAATATATGTTAGTTTCTCTTCTGTTGAAATGATGAATAGTTGCTGTGTCTATAATTCGTTTGTGCCTAAGTTATAACTTAGTATTCCTCAAGATTTAAGTTTGTTGGCTAAAAATGTCTCATTCTGAGAACTTGAAATCTTGTGGGTTGCAATTGCATGATCATTTTCTAAGTTGTTGCGAGATATGAGATGGTACAAATAAACTTTGCTATGACTTTGTTCTAAGAGAAACTTGACATTAGGAGTTTTCTTTTAAAAAAATCAAAAATTAAAAGTTCCTCAATGATTATGACACACCTACCAAGGCCATAGGACATACTCTACTTTCATAAACTCTTAGTCATATGCTGCATGCAAAACTTTGAGTTGGGTCAAATACCTGTTACCTAGTGAGATTATGGTCATATACCCATGATTGAGATTCACATGCATCCACCAAATAAAGCCGACTCTTACCCTGAGAGTTGCACACAACATGCACCCTTTCATCCAAAAAAATATGCCGACTCTTACCCTAAGAGTTGCGCTCCAGTTTCCACAAAATAAAAATGCTGACACTCACCTTGAGAGCCGCGCATTCCTCATAAAAATTTTCACTCCTTGCATTTGCCATCATGAAATCTCTCCATCTAGAAGTCTTCCTATGTCAATAGAAAGATATGGGCTATGCTAAAAAAAGCCAAGGGGCATGAGAAAACAAACCAGAAAGAAAATCCAAATACCCGTTCAAAAAAAAGAGTGATGATGATTTTATAGCTCATACTCTCCAAAAAAGTTTGTTTCATCTAATAAAAGATGAAACTCCTAATCAGCATTGTAGAATGCCAACTTATTTAAATTGCGAATGAATGCTTTGTTATAGGCATAATACATAAACTATATTTTTGCTTGGGATGAGTAAAGGTTAAGCTTGGGGGTCTTGTTGGCAGTCCTTATGGATCATTTCTAAACCACCAATTTAGGCTAAAAAGAAGAAAGACAAACATATTCTAGCACATATGCCTTTACTACTAACAAGTTTCACTTGCACCTCCAGTATTCATGTTTTACAGGTTTAAGGTGCAACAAGTGGAAATACGCAACATAATGGAGAAAGCACAAAAACAAAAGTCGAATTCAGCAAATGTGCAAACAAGAAATGCAAAGGAGCCCACCTTTGGTACATACCTAGGCATGATCGTAACAACTGGAGAGGTCCAGGCCCAGGAAGGAACCGACCACCCGAAGGTGGTGGCCAGATGGCCCCACCAGGGGGGCGGCCGGTCCCGGGGGTGGCCGCAGCCCCAGTGGGCCCTCTTGGCCCTAGCCTTCTCAGGCGGTGCTCAAGGCAGTTCCCTCAAGGCGGTTTCACCTCCTTCCATATTTGTGGAGGCCGAACCGTCCTAGTTTAGCTATAAAAGAGAGGGATCTCCTTCATTCTAAACACACACATCATTTTGGAGTCATTCACCTCACACGTCTCACCCCGTATCTTTAGAGTAGTATTAGTAGTTTGTGAGCAAGGCAAGAGCTATCAAGGAGCACTTGTCTCCTTGGAGGAAAAGGATCATCTTGGTATGAATACAATTCGGATTTCCTCCATGAGCAAGTTCTTATCATACTTATATAATCATGCATATGAACTAGACTATAGTTATGATCATGTTATGAGCATAATATATGATCTAGTATATAGTTTATGTATTATGTTCTTGACTTGTTCATCATCGTTTTTCATCGTTCATCGAATTAGTATGAATAGAGGAACAACTAGGGATGAGGTGATGGTTCATCATGCCTTCTTGGTTGCTCTTAACCTAGCCTATCAATCCGAAGGGTTGGGGTCTGCGGGGGTTAGGAGTTATTTCCAATTACACGGGCATCGTTCTCAGGTATGCGGAGATCGGCGAATATGTTGGTATCCCACAGGCAGAGGGGTAGGTGTTGGGAATATGCCCTAGAACTAATCATGTAGATGATGATATTCTAATTGTATCCATGATTAATAAAGTGTTCATTGAATATCCATTATAAACAACTTGTATTAATTGGCGATTATGTGAACTATTTGTGAAACTCAATTACTTGAATGGTTATTCTAAAGTTGTCCCTGGTCGGTGTTCTTATGAGAACACACTTGAATATTAAACCAGCACATGTATTAGTTGATGTCTATGTTTCACAAGTCATGGACATGGAGATGTCAAACTAATAGTGTGGGCACATGTGAGACATGTTGGCTGGACTGGCCCGACATGAGAAAGTCTCTATTCATGTCATGTACATAATTAAGATTGTGGTATGTACTCAAGATGTGAAACGGCCTACTTAGGGACTATCAAACGCTGCTCTGTAACTGGGTAGTTATAAAGGTGGTCTTCGGGTGGTCAGGAAGCATGCTATGAGACATAGACAATCAAGATGGAATTTGCCCCTCTATACACGAGAGAGGTATCACTGGATCACTTAAGTGATTGGATCAACAAATGCATGGCCGTGCTTGGGTTAAGTGTTAACCCAAGAGTTGAACCATATATCGAGTGGCAAAGGGAATAACTTGTATGTGGTCATAGTGGTTCCTCTGATATGATCTTTGCGTATGCATAGGAGTTGTCACGTCTTGCTAGAGGCCACTGTCAACTATTAGGCGAGTAGGAGTACTCGGACCATGTCAATGTGTGCGTGAACCCATAGGGTCGCACGCTTAAGGGGCTGGAAGCCTAATTTGGGTTGAACCCGAATTAGACAAGGCTTAGGGTTTCTAATGGGCTTCCAACTCATGAGCTCATTGGGGATGCCTATATAAGCAAGGGGTAGGGGTGCGGTCAAGGTTACACACGCTTTTGGTAGCTGCCATCACCCTCCCCACATTCACACCTTCTGCTCCTCGTGGACCTAGCAGTCCAGAGGCACATCACTTTTTCCCTACACGTGTGGGATTCCTTGGAGGTGCTGCATCTGGAGCACTGGGATGAACCGCGTAAGAGGATTGAGGTGATGGATGACCATGCAATTGCACTGCCTGCTGCGATGCATATGACTACATCGAGTCGTCTTCTGCTGCACCTGTGCGTCTAATGGTAATCCCATAACCTGTAACTAGCAGTAGATCCTAGTTTATGAGGTCAAAAAGTTTTGTTTTCTGGCTATTGTAGCACCCTCATAACCCAACAATGGTATCAGAGCCGTTACTACCTCGTTATAGGTTCGGTTTTGTGCATATGGTGATATGCATGGTTGTAGATGAGTATCTAACCTTGGTTCGTCATCTTGTCGTGTTGGTCTTGAAATGATCTACTCATACCGGTCAGAATTCCGCCATCCGAGTTATATGATTCATGTAAATCCAGTCATGGTGAGTTAGAGATCAATCTAATTGATCGAATTGAACCCTAAGTCAAGTGCCAAGCGCATATGATGCACGGCGGTGGTAGATGGAATTTACTGCCGGGCGCCGGTTTGCCGAGAAAAGTGTTGTTCGGTAAAACAGCTGTAACTTTTGAACTGTAACTCGGATTGAGACGAACTCTAAACAAAAATCGTAGAGAACAAAATTTTACATTCGATTCTCTTCGCTTTACCACATTCAGTGAAATTAGAATTGCAAAATAAGGCTTGGAAAATAGAGTTTTCTGCGTTGCAAGATTAGACGTCGGATTCGGATAACTCTGTTTTGCAGGTATTGATGACTGGTATAGCCCTTATGTGTATGTGATGCATGTATGTATTTAATTCATGGCTTGCATGTCATGAGGATAATTTGGGCAGGAGCCACATACATATTTTCAAAGTTAATGTAATGGCCTGTGTGCCAATCTGTGATGATCTATCCGCGACTATGTAATTTCATTTTACTTGCGCTAGTAGTAGCTAGTCTTGGCAAAATCATCACTGAAGGATGGCATACTTGAATCATGGAGATGGAGATCACCGTGATGCATAGAATCATGGAGATGGAGATCACCGTGATGCACAGATTGATGGAGATGGAGATCCCTAAAGGAATAATGGGCTATACCAAGTCATGTCGTGTTATGCCGTTCTTACTATGTTCTACTATCATATGCTATTATGTTTTTGTCTACATGAGTGTGGTAGTGAAGTAGAACGATCCCTCAGCAATGTTTAAGTTGAATGCTTCCCTAAACCTTGCAATGCCATAAGTCTTATACAATCAGTGGTGGGTCTATGAAATTAAGGTTCCACTGGTTTTCCTCGACTAGGCAGGTTCATATCGAATACTTACTGCAAGAAGGTTTGGTTACTTAAACAAGTCATCCTAATGGTTAGGGACCTTGGAGCATGGGTAGGTTGAGCGTAGCATAGAGATGTTGCCCAACAACGAGAGTCATATGTGATATGATTAGCAAGGTGTTGCTTACCGATCTACCATGTCTTCTAGCGGTGATGCTAAAGCTCACTAGTTGACTTGTTAGTTGTGGGTCTTGAATCACTAAGTATCAATTGAGGGATATTGAGTTTAGTGGGAGTAGATTTTATTTTGATATAATTTACTCTTTCATGACATTGTCTTAGTATTTTGCGTTACTTTTGTTGTAGATGGCCGCTCGCAATCAACCATTTTCTTTGCGTATAATTCTTGAGAAAGATAAGTTGAATGAAACAAATTATGTGGATTGGATCCACAACTTGAGAATTGTTCTTAGGGCTGAGAAAAAGGAAGATATTCTAGACACCCCATTACCAGATGAGCCTGAGGAGAATGCTCCAGCTGCTGAGAAAAACGCTTACAAGAAAGCATGTGATGCGGATCTCGAAGTGAGTTGCCTCATGCTTGCTTGTATGGAACCTGATCTGCAAATGCAGTTCAACATGACAACAATCAGTCAGTGAACAATATGTTCATGGCCCTTGAAGATATGTTCCAAACTCAAGCGCGGACTGAAAGGTTCAATGTCTCTAAGCACTTGAAACCAAGCTAGCAAAGGGCATGGCTATTGGTCCACATGTAATCAAGATGGTTGATTACACTCAGAGGTTGGAGAAGCTAGGCTCCCCAATTGGCCAAGAGTTGGCAACTAATTTCATTCTTTCATCTCTTTCGCCCAGCTATGGAAACTTCATCTTGAACTACCATATGCATGGGGTGAACAAGGGCTTGAATGAATTATGTGGCATGCTGAAAACAGCAGAGGCTGACATCAAGAAAGTAGGAGGTGGCCAAGTGTTGGCAGTTCAAAATAGGCCTAACTTTAAGAGAAGGAAGGGCAATTGGAAGAAGAAGGACAAGGCTAAAGATGAGATCTCTAAGCCAAACCAATCGTCTTCCAAGGATGAACCACTTGCAAAGAATGATGAATGCTTTCATTATAAGGGGAAAGGTCACTGGAAGAGGAACTGTAAGGTGTACTTGGCGTCCTTAAAGAAGGATAGCGGTAGTAAAGGTACTCCTGCTATACACTTGTTGTTCATGTTACAGACATTTTCCTTGCTAACTCTTATATCAATTCTTGGGTATTTGATACCGGATCAATTGCTCATATTTGCAATACAATGTAGGGAATGATAAGAAGTAGAAGCGTGGAGAAAGGAGAAGTTGATTTCTGCATGGGCAATAATGCAAGAGTTGCTGCATTCAACATCGGGACGATGCAACTTCCCTTGCCGTCAGGATTTATTTTGGAATTGAATAATTGTTATTTTGTTCCTAGGTTACGTCAAAACATTGTGTCACCTTCATGTTTGATGAAGGATGGTTATTCATTTACGAGTAAAGACAATGGTTGTGTGATCTCAAAGAATGATGTGTTTATGGCTTTTGCATCCATTGTGAATGGGTTATTTATTTTAAATCTTGATGATGCACCTGTCTATAATGTTAGTGCTAAACGGCCTCGGCTTCATGAGTTAAGTCCTACCTATATGTGGCATTGTTGCTTGGGTCATATAAGTGAAAATTGCATGAAAAGGCTCCATGTTGATGGTCTTCTAACTTCGTTTGATTTTGAATCATATGAGACATGTGAGGCTTGCATGCTAGGCAAGATGACCAAGGCGCCATCCAAAGGAGTTCCTGAGAGGGCGTCTGACTTGTTGGAACTTGTACATACTGATGTATGTGGACGAATGAGCATGACAGCTAGAAGCGGATTTCAATACTTCATAACTTTTACTGATGACTTTAGTAGATATGGATATGTCTACCTAATGAAGCATAAGTATGAAACATTTGAAAAGTTCAAAGAATTTTAGAATGAAGTAGAGAATCAACGTGGCAAGAAGATCAAGGCCTTGCGATCTGATCATGGAGGCGAATATCTAAGTCACAAGTTTAGCAATCATCTTAAGAGTTGTGGAATTGTTCCACAGCTTACGCCACCCAGAACGCCTCAGAGAAACGGTGTGTCTGAGCGATGTAATTAGACCTTGTTAGACATGGTTTGGTCTATGATGGGCCAGTCGAACCTACCTTTATCATTTTGGGGATACGCTCTAGAAACAACCGCTTTCACATTGAATAGGGTACCATCTAAGTTCATAGTTAAGACACCGTATGAGATGTGGACTGGTAAGAGTCCCAATTTGTATTTTCTAAAAATTTGTGGTGATGAAGTTTATGTCAAACGACTTATATCAGATAAACTAACACCCAAATCAGATAAGTGCTTTTTCGTGGGATATCCAAAGGAAACTTTAGGGAATTATGTCTATAACCGGTCACAGGGCAAAGTGTTTGTTACTCGAAATGGTGTTCTCAAAAGAGAAAATAATGGACAAAACATGTATCTTGAAGAAGTTCAAGATGAGCCAGTAGGGACTGACTCTACGAGTGATGCTAATGTAGTAGAGCAAGTTGAGACACCCGTGGCAGTGGAGACACCACCACAACCATAAAGATCAGCAAGACTTCACGCATTGCATGGGGATTTGTTATTGTTAGACGATGACAAACCTATGGATTATGTGGAAGCTATGATGGATCCAGATTCTGAGAAATGGCAAAGTGCCATGAGATCCGAGATAGATTCCATGGGAGACAATCAAGTTTGGAACTTGGTTGACCCGCCTGATGGGGTTAGACCCATAGAGAGCAAATGGATCTTTAAGAAGAAGAAGGATATGGAAGGAAATGGAAATGTTCATGTCTATAAAGCTCGACTTGTCGTAAAAGGTTTTTGGCAAGTTCAAGGAATTGACTACGATGAGACATTCTCGCCGGTAGCGATGCTTAAATCTATTTGGATCATTCAAGCAATTGCTGCATATTTCATTTATGAGATATGGCAGATGGATGTTAAAACAGCCTTTCTAAATGGGTATTTAGAAGAGGACATGTATATGATACAACCCAAAGGTTTTGTTGATCCTAATAATGCTGGAAAGATATGCAAGCTTAAGAAATCGATTTATGGGTTAAAGCAAGCATCTCAGAGTTGGAATATTCATTTTGATGAGGTAGTCAAAGGGTTTGGCTTCCGTTAGAATGAAGAAGAACCTTGTGTTTACCAGAAGGTAAGTGGAAGCGCTGTTGTATTTCTGATCTTGTATGTGGATGACATACTATTGATTGGGAATGATATTCCTATGTTGCAATCTATAAAGACTTCACTAAATAATAGTTTTTCTATGAAGGATTTAGGTGAAGCAACATACATCTTGGGAATTAAAATCTATAGAGATAGGTTGAGAAGGCTAATAGGATTAAGCCAAGACACATACATTGACAAGGTGTTGAAATGGTACAACATGGAACAGTCCAAGAAAGGGTTCTTGCCTATGTCACATGGTATGCGCTTTAGTGACAAGCAGTGTCCTTCATCAGATGAAGAGCGCAACCACATGAGTAAGGTTCTATATGCTTTGGCCATTGGTTCCATCATGTATGCCATGATATGTACTCGCCCAAATGTCTCATATGCTCTAAGTGTTGTGAGCAGGTACCAAGCTAATCTCGGTGAACCTCACTGGACGCTTGTTAAGAATATCCTAAAGTACTTACGAAGGACTAAGGTGTGTTCCTAATCTATGGAGGTGAGGAGGAGCTCGTTGTAAACGGTTACACCAATGCTAGCTTCCAAACCGATGGGGATGATTCACTATCTCAATCAGGTTTTGTGTTCACAATAAATGGTGGTGTAGTTAGCTGGAAAAGTTCCAAGCAGGAGACGGTGTCTGATTCTATAGCAGAAGCCGAGTACATTGCAGCTTCTAGCACTGCAAAGGAAGGTGTTTGGTTGAGGAGGTTCCTCATTGAGCTTGGTGTGTTTCCGAATGCGTCGGGCCCATTGAATTTACATTGTGATAACAATAGGGTGATTGCATAGGCTAAGCAGCCTAGGGATCACTAAAAGAACAAACATGTACTCTGGAAGTTTCATCTCATTCGAGAGTTTGTGAAACGAGAAGAGATCAAATTTTGCAAAATACATACGAATTTGAATGTAGCAGATCCTTTGACAAAGGCTCTTCCACAGCCTAAGCATGAGGCGCACATGAGGTCTATGGAGATTAGACATCTACGAGATTAACTCTAGTGCAAGTGGGAGACTGTTGGGAATATGCCCTAGAGCTAATCATGTAGATGATGATATTCCGATTGTATCCACGATTAATAAAGTATTCATTGAATATCCATTATAAACAACTTGTATTGATTGGCGATTATGTGAATTGTTTGTGGAACTCAATTACTTGAATGGTTATTCTAAAGTTGTCCCTGGTTGGCATTCTTGTGAGAACACACTTGAATATTAAACCAGCACATGTATTAGTTGATGGCTATGTTTCACAAGTCATGGACATGGAGATGTCAAACTAATAATGTGGGCACATGTGAGACATGTAGGCTGGACTAACCTGACATGAGAAAGTCTCTATTCACATCATGTACATTATGACCTTAGACCTAAGATTGTGGTATGTACTCAAGATGTGAAACGGCCTACTTAGGGACTATCAAACACTGCTCCATAACTGGGTCATTATAAAGGTGGCCTTCGAGTGGTCAGGAAGCATGCTATGAGACATAGACAATCAAGATGGAATTTGCCCCTTTCTATGCGAGAGAGATATCACTGGATCACTCAAGTGATTGGATCAACAAATGCATGGTCGTGCTTGGGTTAAGTGTTAACCCACGACTTGAACCATATATCGAGTGGAAAAGGGAATAACTTGTAAGTGGTCCTAGTGGTTCGTCTGATATGATCTTTGCGTATGCATAGGAGTTGTCATGCCTTGCTAGAGGCCGCTGTCAACTATTGGGTGAGTAGGAGTACTCAGCCCATGTCAATGTGTGTGAACCCATAGGGTCACACGCTTAAGGGGCTGGAAGCCTAATTCAGGTTGGACCCGAATTAGACAAGGCTTAGGGTTTCTAATGGGCCTCCAACTCATGAGCTCATTGGGGATGCCTATATAAGCAAGGGGTAGGGGCACGGTCAGGGTTACACACGCCTTTGGTAGCCGCCGTCGCCCTCCCCATGCTCGCGCCTTCTGCTCCTCGCGGACCTAGTAGTCCAGAGGCACATCGCTTTTTCCCTGCACATGTAGGATTCCTCGGAGGTGCTGCATCTGGAGCACTGGGACTAACCGCGCGAGAGGATTAGGTGACGGACGACCATGCAACTGCACTGCCTGCTACGATGTGTACGACTACATTGAGTCATCTTCCGCTGCACCTATGCATCTAGTGGTAATCCTGTAACCTGTAACTAGCAGTAGATCCTGGTTTATGAGGTTGAAAAGTTTTATTTTCTGGCTACTGTAGCACCCTCATAACCCAACCGTAGGTGGGCAGGTGGTGATAGCCCTGTCCATCCCTAGCATTCCCCCACATTCGGATATTGAGTAGGTGTTTGTAAAGTCTCTATCGGCTGGCAGACCAGCTGCGGGGATCTCCCTATCATCCTAGACTTAGTCCTGATGGTAGACTTACTAATTAGATGTTTTACTAACAGTTCTTTGTATAGTTATATGTGACCAATGCCTGCTCTATTTAGTTATATTCTTTTATTTTTTATTTCTCTTTTATCCTTGAGGTTGACCTCGATGTCTGTCCACTATGTTGAATATCATGTCTTATTCCTGTTTACTCTATGCCTACCATTGCACTTAATAAGTAATCATGTTTACACCACGCTTGATGCATATTGCCCTCCTATGGGAAATTATAAATACGACACCCCTGAATACTCACGGGTTCAAATGCTATAATGAAAGTTCTATGCGCTTGCAGATTTATTCTAATTTCATACTGAACTATCGATTGGCGTATCTAAGTACCGTTACTTAAGGATTGTAATTCTTGTTGCACCCGATGGCGCCATGCCACGATTTTGCATATCGTAAGTAATGATGGTTAGGAAGGCCAATCCGGCACTTCTAATTGTGATTACCAGACTGCATTACCTAGGCCGGCGCCATTAAGAGTCAAGGGTTACCTTTCTAAAGTAATGGTGGTTAGGAATGTCAACACATGTTTCTAGTATTATTATTATGGATGGACTTATGAGTCTATGTTTAGTAGTAATGTTAAGAAACGCCAACAGAAACATTGAAGGGTGTTGAGGAGGAAAATTCATGGCATATCGAGCAGCTTATATGCTTCTACCCGTAGAATAAGATATGTACCCTATTTCTTTGTTTTGTTTAAAAATTAATAAAGTCCTTTGCTCTTTGTTTTTTCCTGTTACAACTTTGCATCCGTGCACTATCTGTCATACATGCGCCCTGCATAAGTCACAATTAAACTTTGTTTCCTGCCCGCCGAGAACGGCTTGACAAGGCACTGTGTCTCAATCCTCTTACGATGTGTTACAGCTCCATGCTACATGCCACTAGGAGATTCAGCAGTCGCTCTCTAACGGTACTACGCTGTTCACTAGTGCATCTCTATGTCACCGCAGAGTTAGTTGCTTCGAGGGTAGGGGCAAAACTTAATCATCGACACTTTTTTCTATAAGCTACGCATACCATGCATATTAAAATGGCAATATGTTTATCACCCGCTTAAACATGCCTACTAGTCTGCATCAAAAGGCTAAAAGTTTACGAGCACCCAATGCTCAGCACAACTTACAAACAGTGTTTTTAACATAAATACATTGTTTATGGCCTACTGACCACCACCCCTGCTATAGGATCTTCAATCAGGGTCATGTCTTCAACGATGGCAGTTGCAGTTGGGCCAGACAAGGTCCAGAGCTCTTCGGCTTCTTCATCAAGGACCTCCAGAGGGATCCCGTGCTCGATGTCCATCAACTCCACATTCGGGTAGTTGGCACGGACCACGGCAAGCACGGTAGCAGCCACATAGCGCTCAACTCCCACGATGAACTTTTGCAGCACTAGCCATAGCCTCTGAAACTATTCAGCAATCACAATTGACTCACCTACAGGGTCGGTAGGGTGCTCCTCTCCTCGGAAGATGGCCCTAAGCACTAGCCTGATGTGGCCGATCATTGTCCTGATCCATCCTTGGAGAGAGGAGTTGGCATCCTCCAGCACCTTGAACTGAGCCATGTGGCGCTCCCTCAAATCTGCATCATTCAAAGAATGGTGGTTAGCATACACTGGTCTGCCCAGTATGCAGTAGACATAACCGATATAGCCTTGCTTACCAGTCAGCTGCACGATCTGCACCGCATCTTCTTTTCCCTTCTTTTGGTTCAGCAAGCTAGAGATCTCCATGGCCATTACAGCATTCTGGCCACTTAGCTCTGTGAAACAAGAAAATTAGCTTATAGCAGGCATGTACACATTTTGGCATAATGCAACCACTTACTCTCATTGTCCTCCTCCAATGCCTCCACTTTCCGGTGCAACAAGGCAACATATGCCTCCAGGTCCATCTCCCGGTTCTGGTAAATTTTTACCTGATCCTCAAGCTGGCCCTTGGCCACCTTGAGGGTCTGGCACTCCTCCCAAATGGGCATAAACCGGTTGATGGTTTTGTCGTGCTAGGGGCATGTATCCTACAGAGACTGAGCATACCAATGCTGATATAACACGACCACTCTGAGCACATGTAGAGAAATACTCTAAATAACCTCTTTGCCGGGACTTACCTTAACCCAGCTGAGTAGCACCTCCACGGCGTCCTGGATGCCTGATTTTGTGTCGTGGTCCAGGATCTCCTCATACGACATGAAGTCTTTTCCCATCTTGCGCGTGGTGTACACGTGCTACTGTGGAATGTTGGTACGAGGGACTCGGGGTGGCAATCTGTGCACCTCCTCTACTATAGTCAGAGCTAGCGCACTTGATGACAATGCCTGGTCCAGAGCACGACGGGGCAGATGACCCGCTGCAACCTTCCTCCTAGGCGCTATCCGCCTCTCAGGAGAGCCCGATGGCGTAGCCGCGGGCCTGGTCGGCGTCGCCGTGCTACTGGCAGCTGCCGCCTCCCCCGTGGACTATGCGGTATCATGTGCTGGAGCCTGCTCGGTGGCCGATAGGGGTGTGGTCTGCCTAGCCGAAGAATGTTGTGCCGTCTCCATCGTGGGACGGCTGTATTTCACCACATGGCTCGAATCATCAAGATATTCGACATCAAAATAATAGGTGCACAGGTAAACCAATCATATAGGACGCAAACAAATGTAATTAAGACATAGTACTCATGTCAAGGATCGTCTGAATCCTCCCCTGAATTGTGGGGCTGCTCCCCTGTAACAACCCAGTCGGGGCACACGGCCTAGGCCCACTCTACCGAGGAGCGGGTCCCGCCTGCGTAAAAACCCGCTTGAACTTTCGTCCTCGCTTCGTTCAAAACGGTTAACCAAAGGTTAATACGCGTCCTTGGCCCTGGTATTTAAGCTGGCTGGGCGACCTCAGAATTCACGGTACTAAACCTGGGTTGCTACAGTGTTTCGCGATGCTACAGTACCGGGCTGCTGCAGTACTCGGCCCACTGTCCCCCTGCTACAGTAACATCGGCCCATATCACGAATTGGGCCCACTGGCCCATTTGGGGCTGTTACATCCCCCACCATGTGCGCCTGGGGTCCCGCCTGTCGCTCTGCTGCTACGCCTGGGGACTTGGACCGACGCCCCGCTGGCTTCGCCTGTCCTGGTGGGCTTTACTAGTCGAGCTGGCTCCCTTGCTGCCTCCCTGTGTCCCGAAGATGAGGCCGTCCTAGCTGGAGGCATCGCCACCCTGTGTGGCGTAGGCGGCGGTGATGGTGGTGGTGGTGTAGATCCACCGGCTTGCTCCAGTCGGGTTGCTAAAGCAGATTCCCCTGGATAGGGGGAGGAGGCGGTGGCGGTATGTTCCGTGGCGATCTCCTTGTCAATGATGTCAGAGGGGGCCTTGGTGTCCTCCCCGTCTTAGGTGTTGATGCATGACGCTTCCTCTGGCTCTGGTCCAGTGTCAGGAAGTTGTCAGAATTCGATGACTCTGGGGTGGTCAGGGCACCCTGTTTCCTGCTCCGCCGTCCAGGTTTAACTTGCCCCCGGATAGCAGAATGGAGGGTTTCTTCTTTTGGTGGTAGCAGAAAGTGGTCGCTTACCCACTCTTCGGCACCTTTCCTGGGCAGCAGGGTCCTCATCTTCTTCAGAGCTGGAGACATCCACTGTCCCCTGCCCTGCTCTGGCCCTGCTCTGGTAGGTGGGCCAGCCAATGCCTCCCCTTCTGTCCACTGCTCTACCAACACAGTAGAGAAGAACAACACTCAGTCCTGTCCAAGCAATGTCTGACTGTCACACCATAAACATTATATACATCATCAACTATGGCGAACAACTAAATCCAAATTTCCTATTGATTGGCTTACCGCTGGTGGTGGTTGGGACATGTCATATGGCCGTGCACCTTGCTCCGGGTAGCTGGTGTCTGGGTTAAACTTCTAAAACAATGAAGCCATCCACCGATTCAACGCTTCTGGCGTCAGCTTCTCCCGGGTCTCCCAGGAGGGGTCGGCCCACCTAGCATACTCAAATAGGTGGTTCACCCCCTCTTGCATGGCTGGATACGGTGGACCAACCAGGTCCCGGCCACAAGCACTCCATCGACAACCTTGTTGTCAATCAACTATAGCAGCTCCCTCACCTAGTGCATCTCCTCTAGAGACAGTGGGTCTGACCACCTGGGGTTGAACTGCAACACCTGATCCACATCACAGGGAACTCTCCTCCCTCCACATCTTGGCTCATGTATAACCAGCAGGCGTTGCAGCCCCTTGTGGCTGATTGGTGAAGGATGTCCAGCCACTGCGCCTTCATCCCATCCCGTAGGCACACGTAGCATCCCCCAGCAATCTAGGACCCCCTGGTGTTAGCCCCTTCTTCCTCAAAGGTAGAAGTGGCAGAACAGATTGAAGTGCGGGGTGATGCCCAGGAACATCTCACAGAATGCAATGAAAATAGAAATGGACATGATGGAGTTGGGATCTAGGTTGCAGATCCTAATTGCCCAGTAGATGCAAAGGTCCTAGAGGAATCCATTCATGGGTTGCCTTAGCCCCCGTGTAACAAAATCATCAAACACCATGATTTCGCCATCTCAGGGTTGAGGGGAGTCCTCACCTAGTGGCTCATGCCAGACTTCCATCTCTCACGACGGCAGCAGGCCCTTATCGGTGAGCACCTGCAGCGACTCCCATGTGGATGTTGACTACACCCACTGTGGCCTGAATGCGCCAGATCCAGTCTCCTTCGCCGTCTTCCTGGCTCCCTTCCTATCCATCTCCTTTGCGATTGGCTGATGGATTGGTGAGTGGTGTGTGGTGGCGGCGCGGATGCGTTCAGATCTGCTTGACTGCTTTGTGGCGGCAGGCGGATTCATGGTGGTGAATGGCATGGTGGTGGCGGTTTGCTTTAGAACAGATGAGGCAGAGCACTTGAGCAAGTGGGGAAGTGGGAGTTGGAAATAAATGAGACACGGAACCGTTCCTCCCGGAGGTGGCCGCTTATTTATAGGAATCGAATGACGTCGCTTTGACTTCTTGGGTTGGACCCATTGACTCGTGTGGACTCGACTTTGTGGGCCATGCTAGTCCTCGAGTGTGGATGTGGGCTGCAGGGTTCTTTATTCCGCCTGTGCACTTTCCCCGCTTGTCCTTACCCTAAGTTGGCACGTGCCCGGTAATCTTGGGATTTTCCCTTAGATTTCTTCTTTAAATATATACTTCTTTCCAAATTTGTTCTAGATTTTGCCATTAAATCTGGGACTACATTGTTGGGGTCAGATAATTTATTTGTTCCAACCTGGGGACTGTGCTACAGTTTACGACCTAGTGGAGCCCACAGACCATGGGTACTCGGCGTCTCGCGATCGATTGAGCCTGTGCTTTGCCTCGGGCAAACCTAGGGACTGTGCTATAGTTTACCACCTAGTGGAGCCTATAGACCATGGGTTCTCAGTGTCTCACGATCGTCCTGTGCTTTGTCCCAGGCATGCCTGGGGACTGTGCTGTAGTTTACCACCCAGTAGGGCCCGCAGAACATGGGTTCTCGGCGCTCTTCAACTCGATCGAGCTGGTGGTCCGTCAGGACACAACTGGGGACTATACAATAGTTTGAAAACACTTAGTCCTTTGGCACTGACTATATCTAGTTGGGGCTGTGTTTGAATTTTTCTTAAAAAGCTCAATACAACATATCCTATCTTCTACGAGCTTAGAGACTACATGGGCCCACGTCACCTTGTGGTGATTTGGGCCTATCTTCTGTTCTTGGTTTGTTTCCTTGCCTATATAGATGGTTCATGTTGACATCCCAATGATGCTACGTGTTAACGTGAGCCCACGTCTCAGGACATGAAAAGAATTTTTCTTTTTCTTAGAACACAATGCATCTTTTGACAGACCATTTTCCTTAACAGGAGCATTGGTCAGGAGTAGCTTTATGAACTGCTCGGGTGGAACCTGGACAACATTACATGGTCAGCATCTATGCTGGTCAGTACTACATGATCTACAACTTCGCTGCTCGACATCACGTGGTCAGCATCCATGCTGATCACTACTATGTGATCCACAACTTCACTTCTCGGCATCATGTGGTCTGCATCTTCATTGCTCGGCACAGGACAAGACAGTGACTCCCTGAAGATACATGGTGCTCGAGAACTAGCTATTGGGGTATAAACACCATATATCCTCATGGCTAAACTTTGGGCTGCTCAAACAAGATGACCTAGACTACAAGATGGAGACTGGTCTATCACCACCCTGGTTGGTGAGCCAGATGACAAGATGAAGGTTGGCCTATCACCACCCTGGTCGGTGGGCCGGACGGCAAGACGAAGCCCGTGGTCCGCTACCGCCCTAGTCGGTGGGCCACGTGAGTCCTGAAGGCTACTTGGCATGCAAGGAATCTTAGTCGGTTAGATCTGTTCATGTTCTCCAACATGTAGAGCAATGTAACCAACCATAGGAAAACCCTAGATATGTAACCTTGCCCCCCGGCTATATAAAAAGCGCAAGGACCCCCTTGAATGCATCTAATCTTACACCTCATTGTTCTCTGGTACACATCAATACAGTAGCAGAGATGCAGGACGTAGGGTATTACACTTCTGAGCATCCTGAACCTAGATAAATCCTAGTTGTCTTGGTTGTTTGCCTTGCATCTCACATCTAGTTCGTAGGTCTTAGCGCGCCCTCACAGCAAATCTACTACCTCGAGGTATCTCATGGGTAGGAGCTGCGTCGGTAGAGCTCCTTGCCATCACCGTAGAGCACTTAGGTTTTGATTCGATGAGAAAAACATCGTGCCTCAATCCTATCTTTAGACAGCTCTCCTCGAATCAAGCAGTCATGGTATGGTGCACGCCTTTCGGGCTCGGGGTCAGCTGGAGATGGTGACCCATCGATCTGCATGACCTCGGCCCTAGTCAAGGGGGTCTTGGTCGTAGGAGGGGGTCGACCGCATGTCCTTCGGCCCCTTCTATCGACCCTAGGTCAACGGATGGCTCGAACAGGTCCTTGGTGAAGACATTGGGTGGGATGGTGCCTCGGCTCGACGCTATCTTGGCCAGTTTGTTGAAAGCTTCGTTATACCTTCACGCGATGTGGTTGAGCTCGAGGCCGTGGAACTTGTCCTCGAGGCGCCTGACTTTCTTGCAGTACGCCTCCATCTTGGAATCGTGACAGCTCGAGGCATTCATGTCTTGGTCGATCATAAACTATGAGTCACCCCAAACATCAAGGCATCAAACTCTGAGCTCGATGGTGATGCGCAGACCTTTGACGAGGGCCTCATACTCAGCGACGTTGTTGGAGGCGGTGAAATGGAGGCGTATGACATAGCGCTTGTGAACTTCGAGGGGCGAGATGAAGAGCAGGCCTACACCAGCCCCTGTTTTCATCAAGGACCCATCGAAGTACGTCGTCCACAGCTCCTCCTAGATCTGAGCAGGAGGTAGCAGAGTGTCGGTCCATTCTGCAATGAAATCTACTAATACCTGGATTTGACAACCTTGTGCGGTGCAAAAGTTAGGGTCTCGCCCATGATCTTGACCGCCCACATGGTAATACTTCTCAAGGCCTCCCGGTTCTCTACTATTTCCCCGAGGGGAAAGGACAAGACTACCATTACTGGGTGGCCGAGAAAGTAGTGTTGCAGCCTACGTCGTGTCAGCATGATGGCGTATAGAAGCTTCTAGATTTGTGGGTAGCAGACCTTGGTTTTTGAAAGTACCTCATTGATGAAGTAGACGGGTTGTTGTACGGGTAGGGTTTGCCCTTCTTTGGCTCTCTTGATGACTATGGCTGTGCTGACCACTTGTGTTGTCGCTATGATGTAGAGGAGGAAGGGCTCACCCTTGGTCAGAGGCACGAGGATTGGAGGATTGGTCAGCATCACTTTTAGCCTAGCAAGAGCCTCCTCGGCTTCGACAGTCCATGAGAAGTTCTCAGATTTCTTCAGGAGACGGTAAAAAGACAGTGCCTTTTCTCCGAGGTGGGAGATGAAGCGACTAATGGCCGCAAGGCAGCCCATGACCTTCTGTACGCCCTTCAGATCTTGGATCAGACCCATCTTGGAGACAGCTGACACCTTCTTTGGATTGGCCTTGATGCCCCGCTAGGAGATGATGAATCCTAAGAGCTTGCCTTAAGGGACGCCAGAGACACATTTTTCTAGATTTAGCTTGATGTTGTTAGCCTTGAGGCACCCAAAGGCGATCTCGAGGTCATCGATGAGGTTATTGGCTTCCTTGGATTTGACATAGGCCTTGATGGTCGGCCCGATGTGCTCCCCGAACACGTGCTGCGTACATCATTGGTACGTTGCCCCTACGTTTCAAAAGTGTAATGAAGGAAGTCATGAGCTGGTCGGACTCCTTTTTGATTTGGTGGTAACCAGAGTAGGCGTTAAGAAAGGAAAGAGTTTCACATCCCGCAGTGAAATTGATAATTTGATCAATTCAAGGTAAAGGAAAGGGAACTTTCGGACATGCTTTATTCAAGCTAGTGTAGTCTACACACGTCCTCCCACTCCCACTCTTTAGCTAACCACTCAGGATGATGAACCTGTTTGATGAACCCGGCCTCTAGAAGCTTGTGAATCTCCTTCCCGATGACCTCACGCTTTTTCTCGTCGAAGCAGCGTAAGCGTTGCTTCACTGATTTGGAGCCAACCTGGATCTCCAAGGCATGCTCGGTGACTTCCTCGGTATGCCCAGCATATCCGAGGGACTCCATGCAAAAATATTGGCATTTTCACGGAGAAAGTCAATGAGCACTGCTTCCTATTTGGAGTTGAGGGCGGTGCAGATCTTCACCGCCTTCCCGTCGGAGTTGTTGGGGTCGAGGACCACGAACTTGATGTCTTATGCAGGCTCAAAGTTGCCAGCATGGTGCTTGGGGTCAAGCATCTCCTTGGCAATGTCGTTGAGGGTCGAGGCGAGCGCCAGTGACTCCAAGACAGCCTCCCCATTCTTTCTGCACTTGACATCACACTCGCAGGCGTGCTCGTGCGATGGCCCAACGGTGATGACGCCTTTGGGGCCTGGCATCTTGAGCTTGAGGTAGGTGTAGTTCGAGACCACCATAAACATGGTGTAGCAGGGGCGCCCCAGGATGGCATGGTAGGTTCTATGAAACCTGACCACCTCAAAGGTGAGGGTCTCCTTCCTGAAGTTCGTGGGGGTGTCGAAGCAGACGGGCAAGTCGATGCGGCCGATGGGCATCGCACGGTGTCCTGGCATGACTCCGTGGAAACCCCCATGCTGAGTCGAAGCTAGGAGCGAGGGATCTCGAGGAGGTCGAGGGTCTCGGTGTAGATGATGTTAAGGTTGATGCCTCCATCCAGGAGCACCTTGGTGAGGCGTATGTTGGCGATAATGGTGTCGACGACGAGCGGGTACACACCCGAATTAGGGACGTGCTCTGGGTGGTCACCACAGTTGAACATCATGGCCGTCAAAGACCAGTCAAGGAAGAGGGGGATTGAGATCCACACAGTGAAGACCTCACGGTGCTCGCACTTGAATTATCGAGGGGTGAGACGAGTCGAGGGCCCCCTAGATCATGAAGCAATCTCGGACATCGGGGAACTCCTCATCCTTGTCTCTGCCCTTGTCCTTTAGGACCTCCTTCTCGTCTTCCGTCTTGAGCCCTAAGCCCTTGAAGTACTTCTTGAGCATCCGGCAGTCCTCGAGGTTATGGTTGGTAGGCCCCTCATGATAGGGGCATGGCTTTTTTAGCATCTCGTCAAAGAGGCCCCTCTCGGGGGACCTCGAGGCTTTTTGCGTTTGGCGGTGGCAACGAGGTCATCAGCCATGACCTCGCGCTTGCCTTGCTGGTTCTTCTTCTTCTTCTTGTACCTCTTAGCACCCTGGTTTGAGCCCTCGGGATCGCCCTCCTTGGCTTTTCTCTTTGTTTTGGTTGTTGTCGAAGAAGGTGCCAACAGCCTCTTCGCCAACCGCGTAGCTGGCGATGATGTCCATCAGCTCATTGGCGGTCTTGGGGGCATCACGCCCCAACTCCCAAACCAGCTCCCTACACGTAGCCCTGACAATGAATGCTGAGATGATGTCATTGTTAGAGATGTGCGGGAGTTCGGTGCATTGCATGGAGAAGCATCAGGCAAAATCACGGAGGGACTCCTTTGGCTTTTTTTTGCAATTATGGAGATCCCACTTATTGCCTAGGCGTAAGTAGGTCCCCTTGAAGTTCCCTCAAACACCCTCACGAGGTCACTCTAGTGTCAGATCTAGTCAGGTGGCAGGTCCTTGAGCCACCCTCGAGCCGTGTCGGATAGGAATAGGGGAAGCTGGCAGATGATGAGCTTGTCGTTGGGGGCCACGCCAACCTAGCAAGATAGTCTAAAGTTGGCAAGCTAGAGCTCGGGCTTCGTCTCCCCGTTGTACTTGGTGAGGGTCGTCAGCGATCAAAAGCAGTTCATCAGCTTGGACTTGCAGATCTCTTGGCTGAAGATGCACGGGCCTGGGGGCTCTAGGGACTGAGCACTATCCTCATTGCTGTCATAACGCCCGCCCCAGTGCACACTGTAGCCTTGAGCCTCGTCGTTCGCGCTCTTACGCCTTTGACTCTCGTTGATTCATCGCGGGCGTCTCAGGGCTTGTGGTTGTCTTGGAGGTGATCTTGAACTAAGGTAGCCTTGTTCTTCTAAGGCTCCGATGTAGGCGCTGGGTGCACCGAGGCTTCTCGATCTCAACGGGAGGGCCCTACATGTTGCTCTGATGCTGCGCCATGGTGCCTCGAGGCAGAGCTATCGACTGGCTGTGCGGCCGCAGTCTCAAGGAGTGCTTGGACTTCTTCACGTACTCGACGGGCCGCGGGGGTCGATGGTGCGGGCATGCCACGCAAGAGCATCACCGTTGCTATGATGTTCTGGCTGGCGCAATTGAAGATGGGGTGGTCATCTGCCCTATCCTCGTTGATGTGCCAGTTGACATCGCGGGCACTTTCTCGAGCCCTTCCGCCACGTGCGTACGCTAGTTGCTCCTGCTTGAGGGTTTTTTTGAGCAGGCACAGCTGCTCGTGCTCATCATCGAGCCTCTTCTGCATCTCTCAGAGTTGTGCCATATGGGCGGCATGATTCGCCACTGGGGACTGGTCCCCGTTAGGCGGTGGTGTGGCGTTTGCTCATCCTACCATGGCTGCTGCTGCCCCTACATCTGACGTGCTGACTCCCTCAAGGTGGAAACACTCGCGAGTCAGATGGTAGCAGTCGTCGCCAGAGTTGGAGTCGGGGTAGCCGAAGTAGTTGTTGGGGAAGTACCCTGTCGATGAAACCTCTTCAGTAGTCTACCATAGGATACCCTGAGGTAGTAGATTGCGGTGAGGGTGCACTAAGATCTATGATCTAGATGTGAGATGCAAGACAAACAACCAGAACAACCAGGGTTTATCCAGGTTCAGGCCGCTCAAAAGCGTAATACCCTACATCCTGCGTCTCTGCTGCTGTATTGATGAGTACCAGAGTACAATGAGATGAGTTCAAGTCCTTTCTAGGGGGTCCTTGTCCACCTTATATAGTCGAGGGACAAGGTTACATATCTAGTGTTTCCCTATGGTCGGTTACATTGCACCGTATTCTTGGAGTATACAAACAGATTTAACCGACTAAGACTCCTTGCTTGCCAAGCAGCCTTCAACACCCGTGTGGCCCACCAACCTGGGCGGTAGTAGACAACGGGCTCTATCTTGTCATCCGGCCCACCAACCTGGATCATGAAGCAATCTCGGACATTAGGGAACTCCTCATCCTTGTCGCCGCCCTTGTCCTTTAGGCCCTCCTTCTCATCATCCATCTTGAGACCTAAGCCCTTGAAGTACTTCTTGAGCATCCAATAGTCCTTGAGGTTATGGTTGGCAGGACCCTTGTGATAGGGGCATGGCTTTTTTAGCATCTCATCGAAGAGGCCCCTCTCGGGGGACCTCAAGGATTTTTGCGTTCGGCGGTGGCAACGAGGTCGTCGGCCATGACCTCTCGCTTGCTTTGCTGGTTCTTCTTCTTCTTCTTCTTCTTGTTCCTCTTAGCGCCCTGGTTTGAGCCCCCGGGATCGCCCTCCTTGGCTTTCCCCTTGTTCTGGTTGTTGTCGAAGAAAGCGCCAATAGCCTTTTCACCAATTGTGTAGCTGGCGATGATGTCCATTAGCTCATTGGCGGTCTTGGGGGTATCACACCCCAACTCCCAAACCAGCTCCCTGCACGTAGTCCCAACAATGAATGTCAAGATGATGTCATTGTTAGAGATGTGCGGGAGTTTGGTGTGTTGCTTGGAGAAGCGTCGGGTGAAATCGCGGAGGGACTCCTTTGGCTTTTTTTGCAATTCTAGAGATCCCACTTATTGCCTAGGCGCAAGTAGGTCCCCTTGAAGTTTCCCTCGAACACCCTCATGAGGTCACTCCAGTCTCGGATCTAGTTGGGGAGGACAGGTCCTTGAGCCACCCTCGAGCCATGTCGGATAGGAACAGGGGAAGCTGGCAGATGATGAGCTTGTCATTGGGGCCCACGCCAACCTGGCAAGACAGTTTGAAGTTGGCAAGCCAGAGCGCAGGCTTCGTCTCCCCGTTGTACTTGGTGAGGGTCGTCGGCGATCGAAAGCAGTTCATCAGCTTGGACTTGCGGATCTCTCGGCTGAAGACGCGCGGCCCGGGGGCTCGGGGGACTGAGCACTATCCTCATCGCTATCGTAATGCCTGCCTCAGTGTACACTATAGCCTCGAGCCTCGCCATTGGCACTCTTATGCCTTTGACTCTTGTTGATGTCGTCGTGGGCATCTCGGGGCTTGCGGTTGTCTTGGAGGCGGTCTCGAACCAAGGTAGCCTTGTTCTTCTAAGGCTCTGACGCAGGCGCTGGGTGCATCGAGGCCTCTTGATCTCGATGGGAGGGTCCTGCATGTTGCTCTGATGCTGCGCCAAGGCACCTTGAGGTAGAGCTATCGGCTTGCTACACGGCAGCAGTCTCAAGGAGTGCTTGGACTTCTTCACATACTCGTCAGGCCGTGGGGGTCGATGGTGCTGGCATGCCATGCAAGAGCATCACCGTGGCTATGATGTTCTAGCTGGCACAGTTGAAGATGGGGTGGTTGTCTGCCCTATCCTCGTTGATGTGCTGGCTAACATCGTGGGCACTTTCTCGAGCCCTTCCGTCGTGTGCGTATGCTAGTCACTCCTGCTCGAGGGTCTTTCCGAGCAGGCGGAGCCACTCGCGCTCATCATCGAGCCCCTTCTACATCTCCTGGAGTTGCGCCATATGGGTGGCATGATCCGCCACTAGGAACTTGTCCCCGTTAGGCAATGGTGTGGCGTTTGCTCGTCTTATCACGACTGTTGCTGCCCCTGCATCTGACGTGCCGACTCCCTCGAGGTGGAAACACTCGCGAGTCGGATGGTAGCAGTCATCGCTGGAGTTGGAGTCGGGGTAGACAAAGTAGTTGTTAGAGAAGTACCCTGTCGATGAAACCTCCTTGGCAGTCTACCATAGGATACCCTAAGGTAGTAGATTGCAGTGAGGGTGCGCTAAGATCTACAATCTAGATGAGATGCAAGACAAACAACCAGAACAACTAGGGTTTATCCAGGTTCAGGCCGCTCAGAAGCTAATACCTTACATCCTACGTCTCTGCTGCTGTATTGATGAGTACTGGAGTACAATGAGATGAGTTTAGGTCCTTTCTAGGGGGTCCTTGTCTACCTTATATAGTCAGGGGACAAGGTTATATATCTAGGGTTTCCCTATGGTCGGTTACATTGCACCATATTCTTGGAGTATACGAACAGATTTAACCGACTAAGACTACTTGCATGCCAAGCAGCCTTCAACACCCGTGTGGCCCACCAACCTGGGCGGTAGCAGACCACGGGCTCTGTCTTGTCGTACGGCCCACCGATCAGGATGATGATGGACCAGCCTTCTTCTTCTGGTCTGGACCATCTAGAACGAGCAACCCAAAGTCTAGCCGCAAGGGTATATGGGGTCTATACCCCCATAGCTAGTCCCCGAGCACCATGTATCTTGAGGAAGTCACTGTCTTGACCTGTACCAAACAGTGAGGATGCAGACCACGTGAGGCCGAATAGTGAAGTTGCAGTCCACGTGATGCCAAGTCAGCGAATATGTAGACCACCTAATGCCGACCAACACTGATGCTGACCACTTAATGCCGACCAGCACTGATGCTGACCACATGATGCCGACCAGTATTGAGGCCAACCACGTGATATCGACCAGTGAAGATGTAGTCCAGTCAGCCTTGTCCAGGCTTCTCCCGAGCAGTTCACCAGTCTGCTCCCGACCACAACAGTTCGGGAGTCAAGGGAGGTGATCTATCAAAAGATGCATGGTGTTCCAAGAAAAATAAGAAATATTTCCACGTCCTGAGATGTGGGCCCACATTAACACGTGACACAAAGTATCACTGGAATGCTGACATGAACAATCTATATCAGTAAGAGCATCGAACCAGGAATAAAAGATAAGCCCAAGTCATTGTGAGGTGACATGGGCCCACATAGTCCCCAAGCTCGAAAGTAGATAGAAAATGTTGTATTGAGCTTTTTCAAGAAAAATTCAAAAGAAAAAATACCAGCCAAGTGTAGTCAATGCTAAATACCCTTTCTAGAACCTAAGGACAGAAAATAGGCCCAAGTCACCATGAGGTGACGTGGGCCCACGTAGTCCTCAAGCTCGATAGAAGATAGAATATGTTGTATTGAGCTTTTTAGGAAAAATTCTAAAACAGCAGTAACCTAACCGAGACCAGTATCAAAGGACTCGACGTGTTCCACCTGTCTCATAGTCCCCAAGTGTGGTCAGAACAAGCTGCAAGCTCGACCAGGCCAAGGACACCGAGAGCCCATGGTTCGCACCACCATCAGGTGAGAAACTGTCGCAATCCCCAGGTGTGCTAGGAATAGATCACAGGTTCAATTGGGCCAAGGACACCAAGAACCCATGGTTCACAAGCACCACTAGGTGAAAAACTGCCAAAATCAGTCCCTAGATTTGAGGAAAAAAATCTGAGACAAATGCAGAAGGGAGTATTTAATTTAAAACTAATCTGAGATTAGATCCCTAGATTATCAGACACGTGTGCAACAATCGGGATTGGATACGCAATCATGCACATGGGGGAACTAAAGTATCCCGGCCCACGTGCACACTCGGGACTAGGACGGCCCACCAAGCCGCGTCCACAAGAGTCTAGCGGGGTCCTGCCCTAGAATTTAAAGCGACATCACCCGGTTAGTATAAATAGCGGGCGCCGCCAGGGGGAATGGATTCTGTGTCACATTCATTTCGACTCCCACTCGCTCCACCTTCTTGAGCATTCCATCTGCCTACTCCCAGACTACCGCCGCCATTCTGAATCCACCGTAGCGAATCCACCCGCCGCCGCAAGGCAAACGAGCAGATCTAGCGCATTCACTCCACCGCCGCTTTCCGCTCACCCCCACAACCCACCATCCTCAGAGGAGATGGCGAGGAAGGGAGCCAAGAAGATGGGGAAAGGGTGACCGATGCACCAGGGCCACAATGGCAGCAGTTGACCTCCACACGGGAGTCGCTGCAAGCGCTCGCCGAGGACTTGCTGCCACCGTACGAGATGGAGGCGTGGCATGAGCCACGAGGTGAGCATTCCCCCCGTCCCTGAGATGGAGAATTTGTAGTTTTTGAGGATATGGTGACACGAGGATTAGGGGTACCCGTGAATGGGTTCCTCTATGACCTGTGCATCTATTATATGATTTCAATCTACAATCTGGATCCCAACTCCATTCTCTCCATTTCCATCTTCATTGCCTACTGTGAAATGTTCCTGGGCATCGACCCCCACTTCAACCTATTCCACCACTAATTTCTGCTAAGGAAGAAGGGGGCTGAATCAGGAGGTTCCCAAGTCGCTGGTGGGTGTTATGTGCATCTTCGCAATGGAATGAAGACGCGCTGGCTAGGAAGTCAGCACAAGTCAACCAACAAAGGATGGAACACTTGCTGGTTCTATATGAGCCAGGATGTGGAAGGGAGAAGAGTGACCTGCAACGTGACACAGGTGCTGGAGTTCAACTCAAGGTGGTCAGATCCACCAACTCCAGATGAGATGCATTAGGTGAACGAGTTGCTGACCTTGATTGACAACAAGATTGTCAATGGAGCACTGGTGGTGGGGACATGGTTGACACGCCAGATCCAGCCATGCAAGAAGCGGGTGAACCACTTGTATGAGTATGCTGGCCCGGGCTGACACTACACAAGAAACCTGAGAGAGGATGATGCCAGAAGCCGTGAACTGGCGTATGTCCTCACTTTTTGAGAAATTCGACCCGGCCAGGCATCGGACCAAGTCCCCAGGTGTGGCAGCGGGGCGACAAGCAGGGCCCCAGGTGCTCCAAGCGGGGGAGCAGCCTCGCAATTCAGAGGAGGGTTCCGGCGGTCAGCCGGGTAAGTGTCACCGAGTTTGCATATCTTGCATTTACTTGATTTTGTATTTGTTGCGAACAAAATATGACTGTAATGTGGCCTACAGCCATGTTCCTCTGACAACGACGCCGACACCACCGCCCAGCTAGACCATCGCACCATCTGAGCAGGTGAGGACTGGCGATGTGGCACAGTCCTCTAAGCAAGGGGAGGGGCCAGCAGCACTGCGACACCAACCAGGCCAACCCTGACGCTTGCTCCGCATCCAGAGGGGTGGGTGGTATTGTTCAGGCCAGTTACCACCATGACAGGTCATTTGCCGAAGCGTACACCAAGCCAAGAGGAGCCGAGCACACCCGCGCCTCCTGAGGTTGAGGAGGTGCCGAGGGTGCCAAAGATGCCATGCACCGACCTGCCCATGCAACGCGTCTACACGTCATGCAAGCTAGGGGAGGATAGCTTCATGTCATATGTGGAGATTTTGGATGACGACATCGACGCAAGTGTCTAGGACGCGGTGGAGGTGCTACTAGACAGGATCAAGGTAAAGTCTGATTGGGATTTGCTCGTATGTTTTGAGCTTGTAGTTTAGAAGTAAACTCGCTAAGCAACCCATGGTGTATATAGTCGCTGCAGGAGACCAACGCTCAGCGTGGCAAAACCATAGATTGTTTTGTGACAACCTGGGAGGAAAGCAAGACCCTCTAGGCAGCCAAAGATGATCTGGAGGCACAGGCCTAGGTCTTCTGGGAGTGTGAGATCCAGCACGTGGGGGAGATTGCCGCTCTGCGCTACAGGGTGGAAGCCCTGGAGGAGGACAATAAGAGTAAGTAGACCTCTCTTACCCACACTGATCATTGCTGTGTATTTATGGGTGCTTCTTGTAGGACTGAATGGCCAGCAAGAAGCCATGGCTCAGGAGCTAGCTGGCCTGCAGGACCAAAAGGAGGCCGCTGAGGAGCAGGCCAAGGCGGACTAGGCATAGATCGCTGAGCTGACTGGTAAGTAGAACAATATATTATGTGTAGTCTGTCGCATACTAGACGGGCCAGGATATGCTAACCACCATTGCTTTGTTGTTGTAGGCCTGCGGAAACGCTATCTGGCCCCGTTCCAGGTGCTGGAGGGCTCCATCTTCATTCTCTAAGGAAAGATGCAGGCCATGACAGACCACATCAAGCCCATATTAAGGGCCATCTTCCGAGGAGAAGAGCACCCTGCTGATCCCATGGGTGAAGCAGTTGTCGTCGACAAGTGTAGGAGGCTTTGGCCGGCAGTCCAGGGTTTCATCATAGAAGCTGGCCGCTACATGGTTGCAACTGCACTTGCCGTGGTCCGCTCCAAATATTGGGAGGTGGAGCCGACAGAAGTCACGCTTGAGATCGCGCCGGAGCTATCGAAGGCCACGGCCGAAGACCTTCAGGCTTCGTCGATGCCCGCTGCAGCTGCCCTTGTCGACGACATGATTCTTATTGAAGATCCTGCACAAGGTCATGGTGGTCAGTAGGATATAAGCAATGTTTGTATGTAAAGAAAACACTGTTTGTAAGTTGTACCGAGCAGGTGGTGCTCGGAAACTTTTTAGCCTCTTAAATGCAGGAAAGGTAGACATGTTTAAGCTGGTGGTAAACATTTTGTTGTTTGCTTTTTTAGATGCAAATTTTATGCGTAGTTCATTTTTTCGAAAAGATGTCATCAATTAAGTTTTGCCCCCACCCTCGAAGCAAGCTAACTCTGTCGGGTAACTAGGGATGCACTAGTGAACAGCGTAGGACCGCCTGGATCACTAGGTACCTAGCACTGTTAGAGAGCAAATACAGATATCTCCTAGTGCCATGTAGCGTGGAGCAGTAACACATCATAAGAGTTTTCTGGATAGTGCCTTGTTAAGCCGTTCTCATCGAGCAGAAAACAAAGTTTAACTGAGACTTATGCAGGGCGCATGTATGACAGATGTGTGCACAAATATAGAATTGTGATAGGAAAAGAAAACAATGAAGGAACTTGAATTAGATATCTAAATAAAAAAGATCTAGGTACATATCTTATTCTATGGATAGAAGCATATGAGGTGGTCGATGTACCATGAATTGGATTCCTCGACACCCTTCATCGTCTCCAGCCGGTAGGACATCGGGCGTGTGACAGCCTTGATCCTAAATGGCCCTTCTCATCTGGATGACAACTTGTGTAGAGCATCTGTGTTTTGGATTCGTCATAACACTATGTCACCGACCATGAATAGCCTCCCTTTAACATTGCGGTTGTAGCAACGTCGCACTGAAGCTAGGTATTTATCTGTCCAAGCACAGGACTCGAGCGCTATCTCTTTGGCGATGATATCGATTTCCCTAGCTTCATTCGAGGCTACTTTGTTGTAATGCTGGACACGCGGTGAAAGGAGTGCGACCTCGGCTGGTAGGACAGCCTTGGATCCAAACACCATGAAGTACAGGGAAACTCCAGTGTTGTGACTGGGCTGGGTACACAGTCCCCAAACCACGGTAGTTAATTCCTTGAGCCACCAACCAAGATTAAGGTCCTTGTCGTCTCGGTATACCCGTTTGCGCAGGCGTCGATAATCATACCGTTAGCTCATTCCACCTACCCATTTGCTCGAGGATGAGCGATGGAGACGTATTTGACCTTGATGCCATTATGATCGCAAAAGTCAAAAAACTCATCGCTGGTGAACTAAGAGACTAAATCGGTGATGATGGTATTGGGTATGCCGAACCGGTGGATAACGTCATCAAGGAACTGTACCACTTTCTCAGACAAGGATTTTTTGATGGCTTTGTACTCAATCTATTTGGAGAATTTGTCGATAAGTATGAAGACATACATGTGTCCGCCAGGAGCCTTCTTGAAGGGACTGATCATGTCAAGTCCCCAACATGAGAATGGCCAAGCAACTGGGATGGTCTGAAGTTCATGTGTAGGGACATGAATCTGCTTGGTAAACATCTGGCAGTTTTTGCACTGGTGCACATAATCTTCTGCATCAAAAATGGCAGTCGGTCAGTAGAACCCTACTCAGTAGGCTTTGCCGACCAGCGTTCGCGATGCCGCATGGTTACCACAAGTGCCCGCGTGAATATTCTTTAGAAGTTTCAAACCCTCTGCCTGGGTGATGCATTTCTGGTAAATCACAGATCTTGGGGCCTTACGCATTAGCCCACCATTAACCATGAGGTAAGCACGGGCTCTGCGGATCAGCTGTTGAGCTTCGATCTTATCCTCCAGAACAAGGTGGTCAATCAGGTATCTGACAAAGGGCTCTCTCCTGTCAGTCTAGGGAGGCACTACCTGCTCGGTTGATTTGGCAACTGGCGGCTGCTCACTACCATCAACAAATCTCTACTAGCCGAGGTAGCTATCTTCTACCCCTTTTGCCTTGGCACTAAGCGTCGTTACGAGCTGGTCGGTAGCGGTACTAGGCACAGGTGCTTCATAAGCCTGATATGGGATCGAAGGCTTAATCAAATCTTCAACAAAAACACCAGGTGGTACCTCGACTCGAGATGATCCGAGCTTAGATAACTCATCAGCACCTGTGTTCTTGGTACGAGTTACGTGGGTGAATTCAAGTCCATAGAACTTATTCTCCAGCTTGCAAATCTCGGCAACATAGGCGTCCATCTTTTCATTGACCACGTCCTAGTCTTTGTTGACTTGATAGATGACCAGAGCAGAATCGCCATAAACCAGGAGCCATTTGATGCCCAGCTCAATTGCAATGCAAAAGCATGTAGGGTCACTTCGTACTTAGCCACTTTATTGGATACCTTGAAGTGTATGCGCAAGACGTAATGGAGCGTATCCTTGGAAGGAGATATGAAGTAGACCCCTGCCCTGGCACCATCGATGTTCAGGGAACCATCGAAGTACATCTTCCAGTGATCGGCAGACGTATCAGCCAGGGGTAGGTTGAGGTCCGACCACTCCACGATGAAATCGAATAGGGCTGAGACTTCATAGTATTGCAACTGTGAAAGTTCAGCGTGAAGTCGGAGAGCTCTAATGCGTACTTGACAATACAGCCACTAGCGTCTCTATTGCGGAGAATGTCGCCAAGTGCAGCTTCTATGACCACCATGACCTTGTAGGCTTGGAAGTAATGGAGGAGCTTTCGTTTGGTGATCAGGAGCGCATATAGCAGCTTCAGCACGTGATTGTACCATTGCTTGGTTTCATTAAGAACCTCGCTAACGTAGTAGATTGGGCGTTGCACCCCGTGGACGTGTCTGGGTTCCTGGTGCTCGACCACCATCACGGTGCTGACCACGTTGGTTGTGGCAGCAATATAGAGGAGAAGCTCCTCGCCCTCTCGTAGGACTGTGAATGCTAGGGGAGTCACGAGGTACTCCTTGAGCTATTTGAAGGCTTTGTCGGCCTCCTCTGTCCACTCGAATTTCTCTTTAGCCTCGAGCAATTTGAAGAAGGGAAGTCCTTTTTCGCTAAAGCAGGAGATGTAGCGGCTCAGGGCCGCCATGCAGCCGGTAGCTAACGCCAAAGATGCACTTGTTGGGATTCAGTTTCCACTGAAAGTTGTTGAGGGCCATGAAGGTCCGCTGGAGATCAGCAACTAGGGTGTGGGACTCCCTGGTCTTCACCACCACGTCATCTACGTATGCCTCGACAAGGTCGCCGGTGATCTCATGCTCGAGATAGGCCTGGATGGCCCGCTAGTAAGTAGCTCTGGCGTTCTTGAGGCCAAACGACATGGTTGTGTAGCAGAAAGCACCGAAGGGAGTGATGAAGGTAGTCTTCTCCTAGTCCTCCTTTTTGAGGGCTATTTGATGATAGACGGAATAGCAATCTAGGAAGGAGAGCAACTCACAACCTACGGTGGAGTCTACAACCTCATCGATTTGAGGGAGATTGAAAGCCTGTTTAGGGCAGTGTTTGTTGAGATCGGTGTAATCAACGCACATTCTCCATTCATTATTCTTTTTGAGTACAAGAACCGGATTGCCTAAGCACTCCGGGTGATACACCTCTTTGATAAAGCTAGCTGCCAGAAGCTTGGCTACTTCTACCCTAATGACTTCCTTGTGATCATGAGTGAACTGTTGCATTTTCTGCTTGATCGGTTTGGCAGTCTTCGAGATGTCAAGGTAGTGCTCGGCCTTTTCGCTTGGGACACCTGGCATGTCGGTGGGTTTCCATGCGAACATGCTGATGTCACACCCCAAAATTTCTATTTTGCGTTGTGAACCAAAAACACTAATAAAATAAAGGATTTATTGATTTTTTCTAAAATTGGTCAAAATTTAATTCATTTATCATCACTATAAAATAACAAAACGTGTGGCTTTATAAAAATTTTACAAAGTTAATAAAGGTGTGTTGGTGTGGTGTGCCCTGCTTTGTCATGCTTGTGTGTGAAAAAGAATTTCTAAACCTCGAGCAAGTCACGACTAGGATCTTTTTGAGTTTGAAAAGTTAAGCCTTCAAAGCCATTTTCAAAATGTGTTCAAGTTTGGATTTCCAAAGTTTTTTAGAAGGTTTTGAAAAATGCTTTTGGAAAATTCTTTGTCTTGCATAGATAGAGAGAGCCTTTCTCTTTTCTCTATAGTGTTGGCCATCTCTCTAGCTAGACACCATCCCCTAGCTAGCTCTAGTGACCCTAGGTCAGCCTCTAGTCATCCCTAGCTTGTCCTAGCCTATCCTGGCATGACCTAGCTTTCTCTGGCCTCACCCAGCCTCCCCTGGCCACCTCTAGCCTCCAATGGCCAGTCCTAGCCAGTCCGAGCCAGCCATGGCCACACAGCCAGCAGTATCTTGGCCAGCAGTGGCCAAGCCAGGCCACCAGCAGTAGCTGCACAGCCAGCGCCGCAGACCAAGCCCAGCAGCTGCGCAACTAGTCGCAGCAGGCCACAAGTGGCCCAGCCAAGCAACCAGGCCTGCCTAGGTGCTGGCCTGTTGTGCCCTTCCCGTGCATGGGCCGAGCCCACCGAACCGCCCCACCAGCCGTAGCCTGCTGCTGCACCGCCGTGCCAGGCCTCTCCCACCCTATGTTGCAGACCAGCGGAGCCCGCCAGCCACAGGGCCCGCGCTACAGTGTCATCCCCTTCGGGGAGACGGCGCCAAGCCGGACCCGGCTCTACCTCCGCGTACCACGCCGTGCCCACACGCGCATCGAGGTTCACCGTGCCTATAAAGGGGCCAACCTCATGCGCCGTGCCCCTCTTCGAACCCTAGGCATGTGCCACCATAGCCGCCACCTCCGAGCTCGCCCCGCGTCGTCAATCTCCACCACTGTCACGTCCCCGCCAATGTGACCGCCCTGACAAGCTTTGCATCGAGGTGAGGACCATGTCAGTACCTCGCTCTTCCGTCCTCTTCATTTCCCGTGACCGTACAACCTCGCCGAAGTCGCACCACCGCCCATTCCACCACCGTGTCCTCTGTTGCACGTCACCGCTAGCCGTCGTTGCCACGGTGCGCATGACCCTTGCCTTCGTGTGCGCTACATGCTTGTGTGCTCGTGCAGCCCTGTCGAGTCTCAAGTGCCTCCCCGCCGAGCTCCGGCCAGCGTCGATGGCACCGCCGTCGTCTAGGCCCCTCCTCCGGTTCGCTCCGCGGCCGAGATGGCACGCATCGCGTTCATGTGGCCTCCCTCTACCTCCCCGTATCCCCCACATGCCTAGCCAAGCACCGGAGCGCTGTTCAGGCCAACTCCAGTGAGCACGCCGCCGTCCCGGCTGTCGTTCCGGTGACCCAGCACCGCCGGACGCCCGCCAGCCGTCAGATTTGAGTCGGGCAGCTCAGATCTACTATTGACCTCCGATCAACTACAGGGTCAACCTGCACCGTCAGCTGCCGACATGGCAGCCACATGTGCACCACGTCAGTGCCACACAAGCGCCACGTGTGCGCTGACCGCGTCAACGCGGTCAACAGCCGGTCAGCTCTACCGGTTTTGGAGAAAAGCCCTCACCTTTTTTGGTATTTACGGATATGTCCAACGCAGTTCATATTGGGTCGCTATTTTTACATTTTATGCTTTAGGTCCAAACCGAGATTATTTTCAGATTTAAATTGTTTTTGAATATGAAAATAGTTTTGTTTATTTATGGTTTTGCCCCCAACTTGTCTTAGCCGTAACTTGCCCGTTTTAACTCCGTTTTAGGTGATCTTGGACTTTCTAGAATCGTATCGATGTAAGCTACGCGATAGTAGTGACCTTTACCATGTTCTAGGATTCTATGAATGCAACTTATATATGAGTTGATTAAGGATCTATCAAATGCTATTTTCAAAATACGTTTATTCTAGATCAACCTTGGTAGTTGTGCCCTCTCTACGATAGCTCCTTTGTTGGTCGTTCTCATGCTCTCGCGATCATAGCATCGAGCTCTATCGTTTAGTCTACTTTTTCTTTAGCATTTCTTTTGATTGATATTTGTTCTTAGCTTTGTTTGTTTGTGTTGTTTGTTTGCTATGAATAGACAAAGAGCAATTCGTGAGTGTTGAAGATTGGGAGCTGAGGACCGACAAGTGCAGCTAGAGTTGGAGAACAGAAGATAGAACAACTAAAGTCTACTGAGTAGCTAGACTTCGGATTTAAGGCAAGTGCAAGCACCTTTGATCATATTGTGCCTATTCACTTTTAATTAAAACATTGCATGTGTCCCAAATTGGCAAAACATAGGAATGACTAGCTACTCTATCCATATATCACCTATGGGGTTTTAGTTGATAGGTTGTTAGGTTGCTAATGCTCTACCTCACCTTTCACCTGTTTAATGAAGATAAAACTTGCTTCTTAACATGTTGGAGCCGCGGGCTCTTGGCTTCGGCCGTTGGAGAAGTTGATGCTATTCGCATCGTTGGTTGGCGGTGAGTGATGGGTGAAATAGATGCTAGTGGGACTCATGTTGACGAGGGTGTTCGTATCTCCTTCCCCTTGTGGACAAGTTTGTGGAGCGACAACCTAGGACTTCCGTACATCTCCAGGCTAATGGGCACTGGCTTGGTCTATTAGCAGGATCATCATAGGCAGTTGGGTGGCTTACCGACGGGTACTATAGCAATGGCGTGAAGGGTGTTACAAGTTCTAGCATGGGAGTTCTGGTTGATCCATAGACTGGGGTGGTGGCTATGAGTACATCTCTCATGTGCTTAGGACATCACGGATCGAGTTACCGCTGCCTATGACCCTGCCAAAAGCCTCGTTGTGACCTCTGTCGGCCTATCTTGGTAATGGGCTAAGAGGTTGGCTACCTCGGGCTAAAAGAGTAATCACAACCTGGAGTGAAAGTGTACACCTCTGCGCAGAGTTTAAATTGATATATCATCCGTGCTCACAGTCACGAGCGACCCAGATCCTCACATGACTTAGCCAAATGGTTTAAGCTGTTAATTTGTGGTGATGTTTGAGGTTGCTACCTCGGGTTTGAACAGGATGGCTATCCTGTGTTCCCTTTGAGATGGCTATCTCATGTTTAATGATACATGTTCATATCTATGTTATTAAATGACACTTTAATCATTACTTGAACCTTAACAAAGGGTTGGGTGTTGCAACCAAGTTGATTAGGGAATAGGCTGTAAGAAGTTAAGTCTTAATTGCTACATAAAAAAATGCTACCAAAGTCTACCTCTCAGCCGTACCTTGTTTTAGCCTTGCATGTCATTACTTTCTGCCTGTACTTGCTGAGTTTCGACATGGAACTCACCCTTGATATAGTTTGTAGTAAGGTGTTTCTCAAAAGAAGGATAAAGAAGTTGGGTATTCAAAGTGTTCGGCATATGGGGCCCCCAGTCAACGGTCCCTAAGAAGGATGGAGCTCTGAAGAGAAGTTGTAGCCAACGTTCCGCGATACTCTGATGTTTGTAAGTGATGATATAAATATGTTTCCGCTATATATTATAATGCATTATTTTCTGATATTTCCATTTTGTTGTATGTGTGGACTCCTAGGCACACATAGGATGACCTCTGGTATCCCTTTGGGAACCAAGGTGTCATAAGATGGTATCAGAGTAATGTTGACTGTAGGATGTATGCCATGATAGCACTGGTCGATTGCTAAAGCTTATTTTGCTACAAAACTATTTTACCATCCCTTGGTACTTGATTCTGACTACTATCCTCATCCTTGTCCTGTATTCTCTCTTTGAATATCTTCCTTTGAGCTATCAATTTCTTATCCCCATGGATTTTAATTTGTTGGTTTACTAAAAGTTTTCTAATCTTGTCTTATTCAAAATTTACAATGGCCCTTTATCATCTACAATCTGCCCTTTAGGATGACCACCATTGATGAAGAAGCACGCATTGAATTGATGGTGCAATGTTGTTTGGTTTTGCATGTTGTAATGTTTGTGTGTCATTTCTGTAGTCTTGTTCTGAAGTAGATTCTGAAGAGGAAGTTTTGAGAAGTGAAGGTTTATCCTTGTTAAGTGGGGTAGAGTCCTCTCTTATCCTATCTATCCCCTGCTACTGATTCTGCTTCTCATTAGTCTTTATCTACCATGATATCATGCTTTATATCCATATCCTCTTGCTCATTCTACCTTTGCCCAACATCAGATGATGGATCCAAGTGGTGATGCAAGTGGAAAGGATGATATCAATGAACAGAGTCAGCAAACAGCTTCAACAACTCCCACAAGCAAGGAACAAATGATTTCTTGGCAAGCTCAGATCCTTGAGATGACAGCTGTTCAGATGACTAAGCTCCAGAATCTTTTATCAGTGCAAGCCTTACTTCTCCAAGGTGACATAGAAGGAGCTCTCATCCCGTGTCAAGAAGATCCAGCCATGCTACCCTCATCCTCGACCAACAAGTTAAAGTCAACCACCATGTTGGATCATAAGTCAGGTGGAGTGGAAACATAGAAGGGTTCTCAGCTCAATTCAAGAAGGTCCCCAATTAGACCAGCAAAAGAAGTCTAAAGAATTTGCAATCCAATGAAGGCAACCATGATGAAGCACTTAGAATCCTAGAGCAGTGTCAGTGTTGTAGACACTATGGATTACCCTGCCTTTAGAAGCAAGCAAGTGAGGGGAAGATTGAAGCATCTCAAGTTCATCAGAATCAATGGACTAAGAAAAGGAAAGTAGTCTCACCAGAACCATTGATGAAAAACAAGACAGACTCAAGTTTGACATCATAGCTTAACTCAAACTCAATCCCTCAACAGAGGCATCCACACGTTAGGGAGTTGGGTGCACCTCTAGTCTCATGTTTTATGCCAGAGGTAAGCATAGATGGATGGACCATTACGTATACAGAGTTTCAACCTCGGAAGAGGAATCAAATTCAGAAGAAATCCAGTGAACAAACTCTAACGAAGAAGAACCTTCAAAATCAACCAATCAGTAGCATCCTAACTACTCAGAGCTTATCTATTCAAGAAAGACAACATCAGGAGGACATCATTGAGAAAACGAATAGCAAGGCCTGTTACCATTGTCATGAAGATGGACATGTTGTAAGACAATGTCCAGAGAAATACCCATTGACGTATGGAAGCCACAAGGAGAAGCAAAGTCACAAGATTGTTAGATTTGATAATGTGGAATTGAGGGATGCTCACAAAGCTAAAAAGGTTATGTTTGGATCGACTTTAGTAAACCTGAATCCTGCCACTGTATTGTTGGACAGAGGCTCTACATGTTCTTTCATCTCAAGCAAGTACGTTGCTAATCATAAGATGTCTATGTTACTAATGCAGAAGCCCATGCTAGTTAATACTTCAAGAAGGGAGATAAGAGCAACCCACATGTGCCCAAAAGTGAATCTCAACTTAAAGGGTGCAAGCTTTAAGGTAGACCTTATAGTTTTGGAATCACTGGAGATTGACATCATCTTTGGTATGGAATGGCTTTCAGCACGTCATGGAGTGGTTAACCAATCCCAGCATACGGTATCTTTGAGAACCTAATTCAAAAAAAGAATTGTGTATGAAGGTATTCAGCTTTGTCCCAAGCAAAGGGAAGATACAACAGAGCAACCGAATCAGTAAACATGCCATTTGAGAAAAAATCAAGACCATACATGTAAGGAGAGTCTCCTCAACACCGAAGCAGTTTAGAATCCAGAGTGGAAGCTTAAATGGATTTGAGGCAGTCAGAAGAAAATCTAAAGCATTCAAAGTCACATGAGTTGTCAGCTATGTCCTTTGGATCAGCATACATGTTTTTGGTATATGGTATTTTTGTTCAAGAGTTAGATGCAAATAGGAGGAACAACGGATAATGTTCCTGATTGCTAGACTCAAATCCTCTCGTCTTGAAAGGTGTACTAGAATCAGGAATAGAAACATGGTTAAATTTGAGTTGGTCTATGCTAAAGCCTGAAACCCATGAGACAACATATGAAGTTAGCCATATCTTTCATCTTATAGTGTCCCGCATTCAATTCAGTTGTAACTTCTATGTAAAAGGGATAACTATTCCATCAGACCCTATTTCTTTTAAGCTACAAAGATGGACTGTGATGTGCGTATAAATCTATTTTTCATGATCCTCTTACTCAAAAAAATCTTTGACTCGTTACTCCAAATCTTTTCCTTGGGTTAAGAATCAGGTGGTGTGTCAATCAGAATGGTAAATCAACTAAGGGAATCTGTAGGAGGTGATTTGGATTAAGAGGACACTCATGTACATATTTTGGATGTAAGCAGTGCTTTTGTTAAAGTGGGATAGCATTCGCTACTATCACCAATCTATCGCCCCTCAAGGTTTCAAGGCGTGAAGAGTTAAAGGATTTAACCTTATCTTTCTTGATGATTCTTAACCTTATCGTCGACCTTCGGCCCTTACCCTTTCAACTTACAGATTTGGAGTCGATAAAGTGCAAAAGATTGAAGATCAATCTTTATCCCACTACGGGAAATCTTATCTAAATCCTAATCCTACCATTATTCTAACTCACAAAGGGAAACAAAGGAACTGTGAATACCATAAGATCTATCTGCATTGTCTATATCACCTCTTACTCCTAACTCTTGCAATTCATGCTATCAGACCTAAAGAGTTAGTCGTATTCATCCATAGTCCCCTAGCCTAGTCCACAACCTCTATCATGTTTGCCATCGACGACTATGGTCATCACTATTCATGGATCATCAAGGTTTGTCTACGCACTTCTTAACGTGTAGACAAAGTACCCTCAACCATTATTTTTCCCCAACCTCATGATCATCTTTTTCATCTTGCTTGTGATGCTTAATCATGCAAGATCCATATTTGTGTTGTGGGAGATATCATTTGGTAGTAAACTTGTTAATGACATCTTGATTAATAACTGACAATGTCACGTTAACCTGAGAGCCTCCAGTGGGTGCACACACTTGGATGTCCTCGGTAAGCGTTGATAACATGATTGTTAATCATGATCCATTATTTAAGCTACTTCGATATGCTATCTCATCATGAACTTTTCTCTGGTCATCTTGCTACATCAATTGGAACAATCCTTGACTTCTGGATCAACCTTGTGGTAATCATTAGATCTATGCATCTTTATGCTTGATAGGTAGACACATGTATATCAACCTTTGTTCTTCGTGTGATCTAACCTTTGTCTGTAGTCGATCTATATCAGTCTATAGATTTTTCATGGTATGTCACCATAGGTCCCAAGGATCTCGATCTTTCGGTCGACCCATGTTGACATTCAAGACTTTTCTTTGCACTCCATGAACCTTAATTCAAGGAAGTGCAAATCCTCAAGGGATCGATGTTTGTTCTCTCTCTGCCCTCTTAGAAGAGCTAAAGAGAGAAATTAGGCATCATTCAAATGTTATCTTATCATCTTGTCCTCATATCTTGGTCAATGGATAATCCTTGATCTGTTTATACAGTCTTGTTTTGGATCTCGAAGCGATTTGGAGAATCAATTTTTGATTTTCTCATCAACCCTTGAGTAATCCTTAGAAAATCTATATCATATCTCATCGAAGTGTTCGAAACCACCCCGATTATCTGTGTTGTATCTATCCTAAGTCTCTTCGAATCTCAGGACGAGATTCATGTTAAGTGCGGCAGCTTTGTCACACCCCAAAATTTCTATTTTGGGTTGTGAACCGAAAACACTAAATAAAACAAAGGATTTATTGATTTTTCTAAAATTGGTCAAAATTTAATTCATTTATCATCACTATAAAATGACAAAAAGTGTGGCTTTATCAAACTTTTACAAAGTTAATAAAGGTGTGTTGGTGTGGTGTGCCTTGCTTTTCATGCTTGTGTGTGAAAAAGAAATTCTAAACCTCGAGCAAGTCATGACTAAGTTCTTTTCGAGTTTGAAAAGTTAAGCCTTCAAAGCCCTTTTCAAAATGTGTTCAAGTTTGATTTCCAAAGTTTTCTAGAAGGTTTTGAAAAATGCTTTCAGAAAATCCTTTCTCTTGCATAGAAAGAGAGAGCCTTTCTTTTTTCTCTATAGTGTTGGCCATCGCTCTAGCTAGATATCACCGTCTAGCTAGCTCTAGCGACCCTAGGTCAGCCTCTAGTCATCCCTAGCTTGCCCTAGCCTATCCTGGCATGACCTAGCTTACTCTGGCCTCACCCAGCCTCCCCTGGCCACCCGTAGCCTTCAATGGCCAGTCCTGGCCAATCCCAGCTAGCCACGGCCACCCCTGGCTTGCCCCCGCTGGCCATGGCCACCTCTGGTGGCCACAACCAGTAGTAGCTTGGCCAGCAGTGGCCAAGCCAGGCCACCAGCAGGAGCTGTGTAGCCAGCGCCGTGGGCCAAGCCCAGCAGCAGCGCAGGTAGCCGCAGCAGGCCACAAGTGGCCCAGCCAAGCAACCTGGCCTGCCTAGTAGCCGACCTGTTGTGCGCTTCGCGCAAATGGGCCGAGCCCACCACACCAGCCCACCAGTCGCGGCCCGCTGCTACACCACTGCGCCAGGCCTCTCCCGCCTTGTGTCGCTAACCAGCGAGGCCCGCCAGCCGCCGGGCCCGTGCTACAGTGTCATCCCCTTCGGAGAGACGGCGCTGAGCCGGACCGGGCTCTACCCTCGCATGCTGCGCCGTGCCCGCACGCGCACCGAGGTCTCACCGCACCTATAAAGGGGCCAACCTCGTGCACCGCACCCCTCTTCGAACCCTAGGGCAGCAGCCGCCACTCCAGCCGCACCCTAGGCATGTGCTGCCACAGCCGCCACCTCCGAGCTCGCCCCCACGCTGTCGATCTCCGCCACCGTCGCGTCCCAGCCAATGTGACCACCCCGATGAGCTTTGCATCGAGGTGAGGACCACGTCAGTACCCCGCTCTTCTATCCTCTCCATTTCCCATGGCCGCACAACCTCGTCGAAGTCGCACCGCTACCCGTTCCACCACCGTGTCCTCTGTCGCATGTCGCCGCTAGCCGTCGTTGCCGCGGTGCGCATGACCCTCGCCTTTGCGTGTGCTACATGCTCATGCTTTGCACGGCCCTGCTGAGTCTCACAGCATCTCCCTGCCAAGCTCTGGTCGGCGTCAATGGCACCGCCGTCGTCTAGGCCCCTCCTCCGGTTCGCTCCACCGCCGAGATGGCCCACATCGCGTTCGCGTGGCATCCCTCTACCAACCCATATCCCCCACGTGCCTAGCCAAGCACTGGAGCACCGTTCGGGCCAACTCTGGTGAGCACGGCACTATCCTGGCTATCGCTCCGATGACCCAGCACCGCTGGACGCCCGCCAGCCGTCGGATCTCAGCCAGGCGGCTCAGATCTACTGTTGACCTTTGGTCAACTGCATGGTCAACCTGCCCCGTCAGCTGCCGACGTGGCAGCCATGTGCATGCCACTCAATGCCACACAAGCCCCACGTGTGTGCTGACCGCGTCAACGCGGTCAACAGCCGATCCGCTCTACCAATTTTGCAGAAAAGCCCTCGCCTTTTTTGGTATTTACGGATATGTCCAACGCAGTTCATTCAGGTCATTGTTTTTATAGTTTAAACCCCGAAGTCATCGGTATTTATGCTTTAGGTCCAAACAGAGTTTATTTTCAGTTTTAAATTGTTTTTGAATATGAAAATAGTTCTATTTATTTACTGTTTTGCCCCTAACCTTGTCTTAGCCATAACTTGCTCGTTTTAACTCCGTTTTAGGTGATCTTAGACTTTCTAGAATCGTATCGACGTAAGCTACATGATAGTAGTGACCTTTACCATCTTCTAGGCTTTTGTAAATGCAACTTATATATGAGTTCATTAAGGATCTATCAAATGTTGTTTTCAAAATACGTGTATTCTAGATCAACCTCGGTAGTTGTGCCCTCTCTACGATAGCTCCTTTGTTGGTCATTCTCATGCTCTCGTGATCATAGCATCAAGCTCTACCATTTAGTCCACTTTTTCTTTAGCGTTTCTTTTGATTGATGTTTGTTCTTAGCTTTGTCTATTTGTGTTGTTTGTTTGCTATGAATAGACAAAGAGCAGTTCATGAGTGTTGAAGATCGGGAGCTGAGGACCGACAAGTGTAGCTGGAGTTGGAGAACAGAAGATAGAACAACGAAAGTCTACTGAGCAGCTAGACTTTGGATTTAATGCAAGTGCAGGCACCTTTGATCATATTGCGCCTATTCACTTTTAATTAAAACATTGCATGTGTCTCAAATCGGCAAAACATAGGAATGACTAGCTACTCTATCCATATATCACCTATGGGGGTTTTAGTTGATAGGTCGTTAGGTTGCTAGCGCTCTACCTCACCTTTCACCTATTTAATGAAGATAAAATTTGCTTCTTAACATGTTGGTGCCGTGGGCTCTTGGCTTCGGCCGTTGGAGAAGTTGATGCTGTTCCGCATCGTTGGTTGGCGGTGAATGACGGAGGAAACGGATGCTAGTGGGACTCGTGTTGATGAGGGCATTCGTATCTCCTCCCCCTTGTGGACCTATTCGTGGAGCGGCAACCTGGGACTTTCGTACATCTCTAGGGTAATAGGCACTGGCTTGGTCTATTAGCAGAATCATCATAGGTAGTTGGGTGGCTTACCGACGGGTACTATAGCAATGGCGTGAAGGGTGTTACAAGTTCTAGCATGGGAGTTCTGGTTGATCTGTAGACCGGGGCGGCGGCTACGAGTACGTCTCTCATGTGCTTGGGACATCGCGGATCGAGTTACTGCTGCCTATGACCCTGCGAAAAGCCTCGTTGTGACCTCTATCAGCCTATCTTGGTAATGGGCTAAGAGGTTGGCCGCCTCAGGCTAAAAGATTAATCACAACCTGGAGTGAAAGTGTACACCTCTACGCAGAGTTTAAATCAATATATCATCCGTGCTCACGGTCATGAGCGGCCCAGACCCTCACATGACTTAGCCAAATGGTTTAAGCTATTAATTTGTGGTGATGTTCGAGGTTGCTACCTCAGGTTTGAACAGGATGGCTATCCTGTGTTCCTTTGAGATGGCTATCTCATGTTTAATGATACATGTTCATATCTATGTTATTAAATGACACTTTAATCGTTACTTGATCCTTAACAAAGGTTGGGTGTTTCAACTGAGTTGATTAGAGAATAGGCTATAATAAGTTAAGTCTTAATTGCTGCATAAAAAATGCTACCGTAGTCTACCTTTCAGTCATACCTTGTTTTAGCCTTGCATGTCATTACTTTCCGCCTGTACTTGCTGAGTTTTGACATGGAACTCACCCTTGCTATAGTTTGTAGTAAGGTGTTTCTCAAAAGAAGGATAAAGAAGTTGGGTATTCAAAGTGTTCGGCACATGGAGCCCCAGTCAACGGTCCCTAAGAAGGATGGAGCTCTGAAGAGAAGTTGTAGCCAACGTTCCGCAATACTCTGATGTTTGCAAGTGATGATATAAATATGTTTCCACTATATATTATAATGCATTATTTTCTGATATTTCCATTTTGTTGTATGTGTGGACTTCCTAGGCACACATATGACGACCTCTGGTCTCCCTTTGGGAACCAATGTGTCATAGCTGATGTGCTTTTGAAGGAATTGGACAAACGCGTCTTCCTATTTGGGGGAAGCGTCGCTCCTCCTCTAGCTTGCATCAGATCTTGTCGAGCTTATAGTGCTTTAGTCCTGGAGCCTCCGAAGACTCTAGGTAGTCTGAGGCCAGCAGAAACGTCACCAAGTCCATGGTGGCACGTAGGAGGTGCCCCGGGAGGTCCTCGTACGCACTTATGTAGGTGCTCACTAAGGAGGAGTATGTCTTGGCCATGTTATGCAGCCCGAAGGGGAAAATGTGTGGAAGTCTCGGAGTTGCGCCTACCAAAGGAGCCACACCAGGCCCATCCAGTGGGTGTATCATGAAGTTGAACGATGGGTCATTGTGGTGCCCCTCTGGCCCACCCTCTACATCCAAACACAGGTCAGACAGGCCCTCCAAGAGGAGACCCGCATTGCCAATCAGAAGTGAGGTTGTCGTACTAGGCGCCGCTCTGCCTGCAAGGAGGCAGCGGTGCTTGCGCTGATCCCGCCATCTCTTGGCCATCGACACGTGGCAAGAACAGCGAGACCGACGCACAGCCCCCTTGACCAGGAGAGCTCATGGTCACTATCGATGAAACCTCCTCGGCAATCTACCACGGGATACCCCGAGGTAGTAGATTATGGTAATGGCATGCTAAGATCTATGATCTAGATGTGAGACACAAGAGAAACAACCAGGACAACAAGGGTTTATCCGGGTTCACGCCGCTCGAAAGCGTAATACCCTACGTCCTACGTCTCTGCTACTATATTGATGAGTACCAGAGTACAAGGGTTATGATCAGATGAGATCAGAAGGAAGGGAGAGACTAGAAGGTTAGATCATGTGTTCTAGGGGGCTCCTTGTCTGCCTTATATAGTCGGGGAACAAGGTTACATATCTAGGGTTTCCCTATGGTTGGTTACATTGTGCCGTATCCTTGGAGTACACGAACAGATCTAACCGACTAAGACTTCTTGCATGCCAAGCAGCCTTCAGCACTTGTTGTCTGGCCCACCGATCAGGATGATGATGGACTAGCCTTTGTCTTCTGGTCTGGGCCGTCTGGACCGAGCAGCCCAAAGTTTGGCTGCGAGGGTATACGGGGTCTATCCCCCCACAACTAGTCCCCGAGCACCATGTATCTTGAGGGAATCATCGTCTTAACCTATGCTGAGTAGTGTAGATGCAGACCATGTAGTGCCGACCAGTGAAGATGTCGACCACATAGCACTGACCAGCATGGATGCTGACCACGTAGTGCTGATCAGCAAGGATGCGGACCACGTAGTGCCGACCAGCATGGATGCTGACCATGTAGTGCTGATCAGCAAAGCTTCATCTCGAGCAGTTCGTAAGTCTGCTCCCGACCACAGCTTCTATCAAGGAAGGTGATCTGTCAAAAGATGCATGGTGTTCCAAGAAAAATAAAAATTCTTTTCACGTCCTGAGATGTGAGCCATGTTAACACGTGACACCAAGTATCACTAGTATGCTAACATGAACAGTCTATAGAGGTAAGAGCATGGAACCAGAGATAAAGGATAAGCCCAAGTCACCGCGAGATGACATGGGCCCACGTAGTCCCCAAGCTCGATAGAAGATAGAAAATGTTGTATTGAGCTTTTTAAGAAAAAATCAAAAATACCAGCCAAGTGTAGTCAATGCTAAATACCCTTTCTAGAACCTAAGGATAGAAAATAGGCCCAAGTCACCGTGAAGTGATGTGGACCCACGTAGTCCCCAAGCTCGATAGAAGATAGGATATGTTGTATTGAGCTGTTTAGGAAAAACTCCAAAACAGCACTAACTTAACTGAGACCAGTATCCTAGGACTAGACGTGTTCCTCCTACCTTGCAGTCCACAGGTGTGATCAGAACAAGCTATGGGCTCGATCGGGCCAAGGACACCGAGAGCCCATGGTTCGCAACTAGCACTAGGTGAGAAACTGTCGTGCAGTCCCCAGACGTGCTCGGAATAGGTCACAGGATCGATCGGGTCAAGGAAACCAAGAACCCGTGGTTCGTAAGCAACACTAGGTGAAGAACTGCCAAAATTAGTCTCAGATTTTAGGAAAAAATCTATGATAAATGCGGAAGGGAATATATAATTTAAAGCAAATCTAAGATTAAATCCCTAGATTACCGGACACATGCACAACAATCGGGGTTAGATACGCAATCATGCACATGGGGGGAATTAAAGTATCCTAGCCCACGCATGCACTCAGGACCAGGACGGCCCACAAGCCATGTCCACACGAGTCAAGCGGGGTCCAACCCTAGAAGTCAAAATGACGTCACCCGGTTAGTATAAATAGCGGGCGCCGTCAGGGGGAATGGATTCCGTGTCGCATTCACTTTGACTCCCACTCTCTCCATCTTCTCGAATGTTCCATCTGCCTACTCCCAGACAACCACTGCCATTCTCAATCCATCGCCCCGAATCCACACGCCACTGCTTGGCAACTGAGCGGATCTAGCGCATTTGCCCCACCGCTGCTTTCCGCTCACCCCCGCAACCAACCACTCTTGGAGGAGATGACGAGGAAGGGGGCCAAGAAGATGAGGAAGTTGACTAGGTCCGATGTGCCAGGGCCACAATGGCAGCAGTTGACCTCCACACAGGAGTCGCTGCAAGCGCTTGCCGAGGAGGGCTTGCTGCCGCCATACGAGATGGAGGCGTGGCATGAACCGTGAGGTGAGGATTCCCCCCATCCCCGAGATGGGGAATTTGTAGTTTTTGAAGATATGGTGACACGAGGATTAGGAGTACCTGTGCATTTATTGGATGATTTTGATCTGCAATCTGGATCCCAACTCCATTCTTTCCATTTCCATCTTCATTGCCTACTGTGAGATGTTCCTAGGTATCGACCCCCACTTCAACCTTTTTCGCCACTTCATTCTACTGAGGAAGAAGGGAGCTGAATCAGGAGGGTCCCAAGTCGCTGGTGGATGCTATGTGCATCTTCGTGACGGGATGAAGATGCATTGGCTAGGGAGCCGGTACCAATCAGCCACCAAAGGATGGAACACTCGCTGGTTCTATATGAGCCAAGATGTGGAGGGGAGAAGAGCGCCCTACAATGTGACGCAAGTGCCGGAGTTCAACTCAAAGTGGTCAGATCCACCAACTCCAGATGAGATGCATCAGGTGAATGAGCTGCTGACCTTGATTAACAACAAGATTGTCAATGGAGCACTAGTGGCGGGGACGTGGTTGACACGTCGTGTCCAGCCGTGCAAGGAGCGGGTGAACCGCTTGTATGAGTATGCTGGCTGGGCTGACCCTTCATGGGAGACCCAAGAGAGGACAACGCCAGAGGCGGTGGCTCGGCGTATGTCCTTGTTTTTTGATAAATTCTACCCGACCACCAGCTTCCCAGAAACATGTGCACTGCCGTACGACCTTTCCCGACCACCGCCAGAGGTAAGCCGACTAGTTCCACACATTGATTTGATTAGTGTACACTGGTATGTGATGATGTATGTATAACATGGTTCTTCTAACTGTCAAATATTTCTTGGACAGGATCAGAAGGTCTTTGTTTCTGCTGTGCCGGTGGAGCCATGGCCTCAGGGTGAGGTGTAGGCCAACCGGTGTAGAACCGATGAGTCCCGCTACTAATGCAGGGCTCAAGCTTGGTGGGAGACGACTGATGTCTCCAGCCCCGATGATGATGAAGTCCTCGCTGCTCAGGCCAGGCACCGAGCAGCGGGTAAGCGGCCTATGGCAGAGGCCACCAAGCCGAAGAAACCCTCTACTCTGCTGTCCGGGGGCAAGTTGAGCCTGGATGGCAGAGCCGAAAGGGCAAGAAAAGGAATGCCCTGGCCACCCTAGAGTCATCGGACGATGACCTTCTAATGCTGACCCAGCATCAAAGGAAACGTCAAGCCCAGATGCCTCCAATGGGGAGGACACCAGGACCCCCGTCCACAATGACACCCAGGAGGTCCGTGCGGCCCGGACCGCCACCCACTCCTCCCCCTCAGCAGGTGTTGATGCAAAGTTATATCTGCAAACACACCGGGCTAATACCCAAAATCGATATCCAGAGCGTGCCAGTCGATTTGACCTGTTAATCGACAAGGATGATAGATTTGAATAAAACCTGAACGAGACGACAGCGATACGCCCGGACGTCAAAGCTCAGATGATACTCGATAACTGTTGAACAGATCAGACGAGATGACAGCGATACGCCTGGACGTCAAAGCCTGAATCTTGCTCGGTAAAAGCGGAACCTGCAAGGTCGCCGGAGATCAAGTTGATGCAGCCCGTTGACTCTTGAAAGAACTCGTTGAAAAGGAAAAAGTACTGGTGACGAAGTCGCCGAAAAGTAGATTGCTTGAAAAGTAGATAAAAATAATAGGTTTGTTGTATTGATGATTATTCTTTACATTGTCTCTCGGTACATATTTATACCCTGGTACTATGAGTCCTAAACAAACACGACAAAGTATTACCTAAACAAGTCTTATCTCTAAGGAATAAAAAATAACGACTCGTACCAAGGTCGGACTCAAAAATAAACTAATAAAATAATGGCATAAATATCGCCAGTTTCCTTGTCCATTGCTTTACGATGAAACCTCTACCGGCACGCTCCTCATCTCTGTAGATTCCATCGGCAACCCATCAATAACGACTCAGACCTGCTTTCCATGTCCTTCAGCTCCGCTTTCCATCGGCAACCATGCCTCAATCTCTATCGGCAACAGCCCTCTGGCTTCATCGGCAATGTACGAGATCAACATGTCCTTTATCGGCACTCATCCATCGGCAACTCAGAAGCAACGCTGGAGAAGAACCACTCCCTTGCCGATCAGCACAGTTTTCGGTCCATATTGACACGTGTCAAAAAACGGTGTCAACACATGCCCCCAATTTCGGAGTATAGAATACTTTATGTGCCGAAATTTCCTCCAGGTCGTAATTGCCCAAACCGTTTGAACTTCTCCTCGAGAGTTGCATGCGTGGTAGTGGAGATCCTGTACCAACAGGCCCATATAGTGCTTCCTCCGCCGCGGCCCATTTTTCATCTGTGATTCAAACCCTAGCTTTTCTCTCTCCGGCGGCGACATCAACAGGCGATTCTTCGACGAACTTGATCATCGGCGCTCTTGACGGTGACCCTTAGCCTCCATTAGCATTCTTTGCCTTCTCCATCTCCATCGCGGCCATGGCTATTCATTTCGACGTCCCCAAGGTTAGTCTTTTCCTTTTGCCTATCCTCTGACATTTCGTTTCTCCTTCTCTGCGCAGTTCATGACTCTTCCTTGTTCCCAATCTTTAACCTCAGGAGCTTTGCAATAATCTTCTTATCCCAACGCATCGGAATCACTTCATCTGCCTAGGCCCAATGGGAAATCCAGACCCAACCGACATTATAAACGCAGAAACCAATCGAATCCCCTTCAGAACTCAGAATTTTGACTTGGGACTTTGGACCGATACCTTCCGTTCTTGGCCAAAAACCACCAAGGGATGGAAAGACTGGTATCTGAGGGTCGCTAGGCCAATGGAGCTGTATTGGGTGGAACGCAAATTAGAACAATGCATCAGAATATCCATTGCCGATATGGAGAGGAACGAGTCTTTATTAATTGCCGCCTCCTATTTCTGGTCGGATACCCTGAATGCCTTTATCTTTAGACATGGGCCAGCTTCTCCTACTCTTGCCGATGTGTACATGCTTACTGGCTTGGACATTTCTTCTGCCGATGACAACTCACTGTTCCAGCGGAAATCCGAGCATCGGCTGACCACCAGAAACATTGGCGGCTGGACTGGCTATATCAACGAGTATAAGAAATCTGGTTCAGTCAGTCACAGGGAACACTCAGCCTTTTTGAATATGTGGCTTGAGAAGTTTATTTTCTGCGGCAGAACAGTTGGACCGACCAACATGCACCTCCCTGCAGCAGAACTGTTGGCTAGCGGCATCAAGCTCCCCCTGGGCCGATACCTTCTTGGCTCAGTCTACCATCTCCTCCACCAAGTGTCACAAAGGCTGCTGCAAGGTAAATCCATCGGCAACCTGGGGGGTCCCTGGTGGTTCATCAACATGTGGTTGAATGCCCACATGCACAAATATTTCCATATCGACCTGTTCGCCCAGCAATTCCCTCGAAGTCTTCCTGAAGACTATCAACTTGGGGAAGAAGAATCAGCAACGCGCCCCCCCATCAACTTTGGAGAAGCACTGGCAGTGCTACCAGGGGCAGAGGCGAACAAAATCCAGATCGGCAATCTTTTCCACAGCCTCTACATCGGCATCCCCTCTGAGCTTCGGGCATGGGTCCCGTATGTTGATGAAGCAGCAAGATTCCCTCTTTCCTTTAATCTTACCGATGAGGCCCTGAACCAGGACGCCGACATCCTTAGTGCAATAATCACTCCTCGTGCTATCCCGGTCAACATTTTTAGAAGCGGGAAGAATATCAATCCCACATATGAGTTCTACTATCCATCGGCAGCAGCAAGACAACTAGCTTTTGGACAATTGCCCATCAACTTATGTTTTGCCGATGTGATTAAACCAAGAGAGACCATCGCGAGCCGTGTGGATTGGCACAGAATTGTTACTCTCCTTCCCAATGCCGATATCTCAAATGCCGATCTTACTGACTGGGTACCGGCTTCTTTTGTCACCAAATCCTTCAAATTATGGTGGCAAGAATGGAAGGAACAGCTATTTTTCGCCTCTCCTCATTTTTACTGGAACTCTATTGATCCTGATCACGTCATCCCTGCTGATGCAGTAAGTCTGACCCTCTGTACTCCTTTCAACTCCTCCTTAATCCATCGGCAACTAACCCTTTCTTTAACAGGTTGATGACCCGGTTCCAACATTGAGTAAGAGTGGCAAGGTCATACGGCTGCAGCCGATTTCCCCAGTATCCATCATCGGCCACAAGGCTCCCTCGTTAGATGCTCCAGTGGGCCGCGGTCGTAACAAGAGGGGTACCAAATCGGTCATATTTTTGGCACAGTCATCTCAGGTAACCACCTCACTTTCTTTTGCCGATGTCGATTGCTGTGACTTACCGATTCCATATTTCAGGGCGCGAGTTCTACACTTCTAGAGTCTTCATCGGCAACTCGTCCCCCATCTCCCGTCAACGCACCTTCAGATGTCATCCTTGTTGACTCTCCAGAGGTATATTTCTCCAATTTTAACCCAATTTCAACTATTATAATCAGCACTAATTACTCCATTTACTTGTAGCAACAAGTGGACACATCGGTAGCTGTTTTAGCCGATCCAATACCATAGTCCTCTGGTGCCGATGCCCCCCAGTCATCTGGGTTTGAGGAACCACAGCCTAAGCGCAAAGCTTCATCTTACATAGCCCTTCAATCAAAATGATCAAAAATTGCATCGGCACTTTCCACAATTCCAGCACCATCTCTTCAGTCAGCACTGCCTGATGTGCCAGCACCAGGATCACCAACAGCACCTCAAGAAACACTTGCCGATATAGCCACAGACTTGCCACCACCCAGCCCTGCCAGAACTGATCCATCGGCAAGCATTGCTGAGGACATATTGCAAGCTGCCTCCTCCAGCCAAATGCAAGAAATCGCTTTGAAGCAAGTAAGTTAACTTAACCAATATTCCGCAATATTTATTCTCCTGTAACTGACTAATTCCCTCGCAGGAACAAAACTCTCCAAATAGCCTATTCTCTTTTACCGTCAACATTCCTGACGATGAAGAAGAAGAAAGTTCTGCGCTTGCCTTAGGAACTGTATCAGCTAAGGTCAGAACCAAATTAGAAACATTATTATCTTTGTTGCATCAAGATACACCTCAGCTGGTCCAAGATTCAGACTCCACAAGAGCAGTTTTCAAAGCGATTCGTGGCCAAGTCCCCGACAATATTGAAGAAATCCTTTTTCATGCTGCCCACCTTGAGAGCCGACAACTCCAGTACCAAAAGGCCGCTCGACGAATTGCCGATAGAGCCGCTCAATCAAAACTTAAAGAAGAAATATTACAATTCAAGCTGGCCGCCGAAGAAAAGCACAGAAGCATGAGCAACTTAGAGGCTTCGGGCGCCGATCTTGAAAAGAAAATTACTGATCTATCGGCAAAGAGAACAGCTTTACTGGCCGAGCTGAAAGAAGTGGAAGCAGCCCTGAACCAAGCCGTACAGGAGAAAGACAACCTGTCCAACACTTTAAAAATTCTTCAAAAAGACAGGGACAATCAAGCCTGTATGGCGCTGACGCTGAGGAGAAAACTTAAATCGATAGAGGACACTGCCGATGCGGACGTCAGGGAAGTGGAAGAAGCCGACCAGATTCGCCTGCGTGCGATAACCGCTATTCAATCCTTCCTTAGTTTGTAGACTTAACTCATCGGTTTTGTCAAGTTATCGGCAATCTGAATTTTGTCAATTGACTGTGAATGTAATATAATGCCGATATCTTTATTCCTGTATTTTATGCATCCGTCCAAATACTGGGGTAGTATTTCTTTAAATATTTCCCATTTAATGCTCTAGGAAATATAACTCCTTCGAGGGTTTCTAAGATGTATGCGTTACCAGGAGCCAACTGATTTATCCGATAAGGACCTTCCCAATTAGGGGACCACTTGCCGAATTTTGAACTCTTAGTCCCAATCGGCAAAACCAATTTCCAGACTAAATCTCCATTTGCAAATTCTTTTACTTTCACCTTTCTATCATACCACCTAGCAACCCTCTTTTTATTTTCTTCGACGCTAATTAAGGCCTTTAGCCGATGACCTGCTAAATCTTCTAATTCATCTCTCATAAGCGTGTCATACTCATCGGCTGTCAAGTGATCCTGAGAAAATACACGCCTAGAACCAGTCTTAATTTCCCAAGGTAAAACTGCATCATGCCTATATACCAATTGATATGGTGAGACCTTAGTTGCACCATGACACGCCATCCGATATGACCATAAAGCTTCATTTAAAAGAGTATGCCACCTCCTAGGATTTTCCTCAACTTTTCGTTTAATAAGCTTGATTATTCCTTTATTAGATGCTTCAGCCTGACCGTTAGCTTGCGCATAATTAGGAGAGGAATTTAGAACTTTAATCCCCATACTGATGGCAAAATTATCAAATTCTCCTGATGTGAACATAGTTCCTTGATCGGTAGTAATAGTCTGAGGAATACCAAATCGGTAAACAATATGTTCTTTCACAAAATCAATCATATCTGCCAATGACACTTTCTTTAAAGGAATTGCTTCAACCCACTTTGTGAAATAATCGGTAGCGACGAGTATGAATTTATGTCCTTTACTCGACGGTGGGTAGATCTGACCAATGAAATCAATAGCCCATCCTCTAAACGGCCAAGGTTTGATTATAGGATTCATTGCCGATGCAGGTGCTCTTTAAATATTATCGAATTTCTGACATGACTGGCACCCTTTGAAATATTTAAAACAATCCTCAAGAATTGTCGGCCAATAATACCCGTTCCTCCTAACCATCCATTTCATTTTAAATGCCGATTGATGTGTCACACACACTCCTTCATGAATCTCACCTATTAGACTTTTCGATTCCTCTTTACTAAGGCATTTGAGTAAAACCCCATCCAAAGTGCGATAATATAATTCAGTACCAAGGAGCACATACTTGGTAGCTTGAAACCTTATACGTCTCTCCACTTTCTTAGACGGATTTTTTAAGTAATCGGCAATATCCCTTCTCCAGTCATCGGCATCAATTACCGATGTCAGCACTTCTCGGATCAGTTGATATCCCGAAGCATGCTGTGCTAGCCGATTAGCTTCTTCATTGTGCAATCTGGGAATGTGTTCAAGTCGAAAATCTTTAAACTCCTTTAATATTTGCTGGCACCTCTCATGATAAGTAATCAAAACTTCACTTCGGCATTCATATGTTCCGATCAACTGATTAATGACTAGCATGGAATCCCCAAAGACTTCAACTGTATGGGCACGAATTTCTCTGAGCAATTCTAACCCTTTCAGTAAAGCTTGATATTCAGCCTGATTATTTGTTGAAGTGCCAGCAATCGGCAATGAAAATTCATATTTCTTCCCTCGAGGCGAGATTAATACAATACCGATTCCTGCTCCTTCACCGCAAGTAAATCCATCAAAGAAAAGTGTCCATGGAGCAATCTCAGCATAATCTACCACACTGCAATGTTGAGTAACAAAATTGGCCATTACCTGTCCTTTAACCTCTTTAGCCGATTCATGACGCAAATCAAATTCTGATAATGCTAAGATCCACTTGCCGATTCTTCCTTTCAAAATTGGCATTGACAACATATGCTTAACCACATCGTCTTTGCATATGATAGTGCATTCAGCCGATAACAAATAATGCCTTAATTTTGTGCAAGAGAAATATAAACACAAACATAATTTCTCAATGGCTGAATACCTGGTCTCAGCGTCTATCAGTCTTCTGCTCAAATAATATATCACACGTTCTTCCCCTTCAAACTCTTGAATTAATGCTGATCCGATAACATTATCATCGGCAGACAAATACAACTTGAAAGGTTTCCCGTGTTGAGGCGGAACCAATACTGGAGGATTTACCAAATATTTTTTAATTTCTTCTAAAGCTAATTGCTGCTCTGTTCCCCATACAAATTCCTGATCGGCTTTTAATTTTAATAAAGGACTGAAGGCTTTGATCTTTCCTGACAGATTAGATATAAATCTTCAAATAAAATTAATCTTGCCGATCAAGGATTGCAACTCAGTCTTATCGGCAGGAGCAACAACCTTATTAATTGCATCAATAGATTTCCTACTGATTTCAACACCTCTTTGATGTACCATGAAGCCTAAGAATTGACCTGCCGATACACCAAATGTGCATTTAGTAGGATTCATCTTTAAACCATGCTTTCTGGTGCACTCCAAGATTTTTCGCAGATCAGCCAGATGACTCTCAAAACCTCCAGATTTGACCACCACATCATCTATGTAGATTTCAACCGATGTGCCGATGTATTTATGGAAGATAAAATTCATAGCCCTCTGATAGGTAGCACCGGCATTTTTCAAGCCGAAGGTCATGACAATCCATTCGAATAAACCCACATGACCTGGACACCTAAAAGCAGTCTTGGAAATATCCTCTTCAGCCATGAAAATTTGGTTATAACTGGCATTACCATCCATGAAGCTGATGATCCGATGTCCAGCTACAGCATCAATCAATAAATCGGCAACAGGCATTGGATAGCCATCCATCGGTGTAGCTTTATTAAGATTCCTGAAATCAATACACACACGAAGTTTTCTATTTTTCTTATAAACAGGAACCACGTTAGAAATCCATTCGGCATATTGACATTGCCGAATAAAGCCAGCTTCAATTAACCTTGTGATTTCGGCTTTAATATCAGGTAACACTTTAGGATTCGGCGTGCGGGCTGTTGATGAGGCCGAAATCCTGGCTTAATAGGCAACCGATGTTCAACTATTGACCGATCTAATCTAGGCATTTCTGTATAATCCCAAGCAAAACAATCCTTATATTCCCTCAAAATATCAATCATTTGCTGTTTACATTGAGAATTTAACTTGGCACTAATAAAAGTTGGCCTCGGCCTGTCACCGTTACCAATATCTATTTCCACTAAATCATCAGCCGATGTGAACCCATGACCAAGCTTTCCACCATCGGCAAACTGATCCATTAAAATTCATCTTTAGAACCGACTGCTTGGATTGGTGTGAGCTCATAATCGGCAACCTTGAGAAATTCCGTATCCCATGCTTCTCCCGATATGCACTTTGTCCGTTCATAGGTCTCAGAATCAGCCGATGCGATTATATAAGAAGAATCACCAGGGATAATTTCAATCTTGTCTCCAATCCACTGTACGAGGCACTGATGCATCATAGAAGGAACACAACAGTTGGCATGAATCCAATCCCTTCCTAGGAGCAAATTATAGTTACCTTTGCCGTTAACGATAAAGAAGGTGGTAGGCAAGGTCTTGCTGCCGATAGTCAACTCAACACATAATGCCCCTTTAGCCGGAGACACATTGCCTTCAAAATCTTTAAGCATCATATCCGTCTTGGTTAAATCTTGGTCTCCTTTTCCAAGTCTTCGGAGCATAACATACGGCATGATATTAATTGCCGCTCCTCCATCTATGAGTATTTTTGACACTGGCTGTCCATCAACCCTGCCTTTAACAAACAAAGCTTTGAGGTGTTGCCTTTCATCATGGGCAGGCTTTTCAAACACAGCCATCATTGGATCCAGAGTTAGTTGAGCTGCTTCATCGGCAAAAACTGCTTGTTCCTTGTCACCTGGCGCCAAGAACTCCATCGGCAACATGAAGACCATGTTAACATCTGCCGATGGACTTTCACCCTTACGTTTTGGTTGCCATACTTGAGTTGTTACCTTTGGGATGCTTTCTCTTGGGCACTGTAAGTCCTCTTGACGCATACGATGTTCCCTTCTTTTTTGAGTTTTCGTCAATCCTTCAGGGCACCATTGGGGCAGCTTTGTTTTCCAAACAGGCTGATAATGCTTTGTGTTCTGCTCATGGAGGCCTATGTTTGGATCCCAGCAGAATATCCCTTCATCAGGAACCCTTTCATTAACCATCTCTTCAAGCCTTGCATGACCCTTTGGAAAACAATCAATATACCCGCCAAGCCTGTCATGCACGCTAACTCTGCCCCCCAGCCGATCAAATGCTGACACCTTTTCTTTGATCGGCGTATTGATGCGTACCCCTTGATAACTAGAGTGATGTTGTCTCTCTACCCGATCATAGTAACCATTACATTCAGGGCAGGTATCGGCAGTGGGCAATTTAATGCCTTCTTCCCAGCAATGAATGAAAAATGGGCAATTCCAGTGATCTTTATGTCGACGTAACTCTTCCTGTTGCTGTCGATACCGATCCTCACACTGTTGCCGGTACCGATCCTCATGTTGCCGATACCGAACACCATATGGAGCAGGCCTCAGAGGTCTTCTGGAGCTACTACCTTCATTAACAATTCTTTTCCCTTTAGCGCCATCGGCAGGTTCCTTTCCCTTTACGTCCTCAACAATTATTTGATTCTTAGGGTCTACCAATGCATTTCTTCTAGCAGCTTCCGATGTTAACACTTTGGTTTTGCCTTTAGCCTCCACCATATTTGTAGGGAACGGATGTTGATCAATTTTCATTGGCTTCTGAGCTTTTGAATTATCAAATTTGATTTTCCCAGATTCGATAGCCGACTGCAACTGTTGCCTAAACACCTTGCAATCATTGGTACTGTGCGAGGTAGCATTGTGCCATTTGCAGTACCTAATCTTTTTCAACTCTTCTGCCGACGGAATCACATGATGAGGAGACAGCTTAATCTGACCCTCTTGGAGCAAAAGATCAAATATCCTATCGGCCTTGGTGATATCAAATAGAAACTTTTCTAGCTCTTTTTGACCGAAAGGACATGATATCGGCTTCTTATTCTTTACCCACTCGGCCAAACCGATAATTGGTTCTTCATCAGAGTCTGAATCTTCTGCTTCTTCTACAAAGGACACCTTTTTATTCCAATTCTTCCTGGGTTCAAAAACCCTAGTGTCCTGATCAGAAATCCTTTGCACAATATGACTCAAACTTTCAAACTCTTGTGACCCATATTTTTCTCTGATATGTGGCAGTAACCCTTGAAGAGCTAAATCGGCTAACTACCGATCATCAAGCACTAAGTTGTAGCATTTATTGTTTACATATCTTAGCCTGTGTATGAAACTTTCTACTGACTCACTGCGTTGTCTCAATTTTGTCAAATCAGTCAGCTTCTTTTCATGTACCCCAGCAAAGAAGTATTTGTGAAATTGCTTCTCTAGATCGGCCCATGTAATAACAGAATTAGGTGGTAACGAAATAAACCACGCAAAAGCCGATCCAGACAATGATGAGGAAAATAATCGAACCCTTAATTCATCCCTGTTAGCTGCTTCTCCGCACTAGATGATGAATCGGTTGATGTGCTCCATTGTTGACGTATCATCTTGCCCAGAAAACTTAGTGAAATCTGGCACCTTGTACCGATTCGGGAAAGGAATCGAGTCATAAGATGAAGGGTACGGAGTCCGATAAGAGTAAGTATTGACCTTGGGCTGAATCCCAAATTGCTCTTTCATCACTTCTGCAATCCTATAGGTTAAGAGTGCATCATGATCTTGCCGATGCACTGGCTGGATCTCTACTGGAGGCGTTGGCTGATATGCTTCTACATACCCCTGTGGCACTTGGCTTGGATAAATTGGCACATTCACGGCACCAACCTGCGGAGTAAAGTTCATCGTCTGTTTTGCCGATGCTTGCTCCTGGACAGTTGTCTGTGGACTATACCGTTGAGTCCCTATTGCTTGGTGGCTTGGTTGAATAGCAGATTGCTAGGTTGGCGCTTGCCCCGACCAATTGAGACTGTAACTCATCGGCACCTGGCTTGCCGATGGCTGATAGCTTGTAGACAATTGATGCTCTTGTATAGACGGATGATAGCCAGTATAATTGCCCTGAATTGCAGGTAACCCAGACTGAGATATGAATGGTACCACGGGCTGCTCTGCAGTGGAAGCTCTCTGTTGAACTGGTGGAGGATTAATCAATGGATTCGCATAAAATATCTGTTGCGGAGGTGCATAGAATCCCATTGACAATGGCTGTATAGCAGGAGGTACAGTAGAATAATGCGGCGCTTGAGCCACCGGCCGAATTGGAGTAACTGATGTCATTGGACCCTTCCCTGCTACATCATGCACTTGAGGCAGTCCAGAACTGGCAGTAGATGGACCTGGAGGCATACCGTATCCCCACCAATTGGCAGCAGTTTGATTATGTTGACCTGAAGGACCTGACATTGCCAATGCCGATAGATCTGTGCTCAACTGAGTACTAGGCCTCTCCTGAGACGTTAGATCTGATCCTATCGGCGTGGCGCCAGCGATGGATGGTCCTGATATAGCTGAAAGAGTAGGCGCTTCTATACTCTCAACTGCTGGAGTTGCCGATGGAGTACTAGTAGATGCCGATCCTGGCTGATGATATGCTGGCCCGACATACCCTGGTGCTTGTCCGTCCCTTAACGTTTGTACAACAGCATTGTAGACAGTATTGGACAGCACGGTGGAGTGGTTGATCAAAGCTTGATTTAATGCAGAATTAACCATCTCCTGTAATTTACCAGGGTTGGAGTCAAAGGTTACCTGCCGAGGCAGCGGCAGATCTTGCTTCTGGATAACTTCTCCTCCCCTATTCATGCTGAAAGACTTCAAGCAGGGCTGCCTGTAATCCTCCATAGCTTTTTCCATGGCTTGCCTCTGATCCTCCTTGAGATCTGATTCTGATATCTCGATGATGTTCTCTGGAGTGATATCGGTAGTATTCCTCATGATAAATCTGTTGACTTGGTCCCACCGAGCGTGCCAAAAGATGTGTTGATGCAAAGTTATATCTACAAACACACCGGGCTAATACCCAAAATCGATATCCGGAGCGTGCCAGTCGATTTGACCTATTAATCGACAAGGATGATAGATTTGAATAAAACCTGAACGAGACGACAGCGATACGCCTGGACGTCAAAGCTCAGATGATACTCGATAACTGTTGAACAGATCAGACGAGACGACAGCGATACGCCCGGACGTCAAAGCCTGAATCTTGCTCGGTAAAAGCGAAACCTGCAAGGTTGCCGGAGATCAAGTTGATGCAGCCCGTTGACTCTTGAAAGAACTCATTGAAAAGGAAAAAGTACTGGTGACGAAGTCACCGAAAAGTAGATTGCTTGAAAAGTAGATAAAAATAATAGGTTTGTTGTATTGATGATTATTCTTTACATTGTCTCTCGGTACATATTTATACCCTGGTACTATGAGTCCTAAACAGACACGACAAAGTATTACCTAAACAAGTCTTATCTCTAAGGAATAAAAAATAACGACTCGTACCAAGGTCGGACTCAAAAATAAACTAATAAAATAATGGCATAAATATTGCTAGTTTCCTTATCCATTGCTTTACGATGAAACCTCTACCGGCACGCTCCTCATCTCTGTAGATTCCATCGGCAACCCATTAATAACGACTCAGACCTGCTTTCCATGTCCTTCAGCTCCGCTTTCCATTGGCAACCATGCCTCAATCTCTATCGGCAACAGCCCTCTGGCTTCATCGGCAATGTACGAGATCAACATGTCCTTAATCGGCACTCATCCATCAGCAACTCAGAAGCAACGCTGGAGAAGAACCACTCCCTTGCCGATCAGCATAGTTTTCGGTCCATATTGACACGTGTCAAAAAACAGTGTCAACAGCAGGGAAATACTATTTCAACCACTCAGCCAGAACATGCCGGGGTGTCAGCACCACTACCACCATTGCCGCTGCCTACGCCACACACGGCGACCACGTCTCTAGCCGGATTGGCTTCGTCTTTAGGGCACTGAGAGGAGGCCAGGGAGCCAACTTCTCTGGTAAACTCCATCAGAACAAGCCGAACTGGCAAGGCATTGGACCAAGTCCCCGGGCATGGCAGCGAGGTGACAAGCGGGGCCCCAGGTGCTCCAAGCGAGGGAACAGCCCCGCAATTCAGAGGAGGGTTCCGACGGTCAGCCGGGTAAGTGTGATTGAGTTCGCATATCTTGCATTTACTTGATTTTGTATTTCTTGTGAACAAAATATGACTGTAATGTGTCCTCCAGCCATGTTCCTCTGGCAGCAATGCCAACACCGCCAGCCAGCCAGACCACCACACCATCCACCAAGCAGGTGATGACTAGCGATGCAGCACAGTCCTCTAGGCAAGGGAAGGGTGCTAGCAACACTGCGACACCAACCAGGTCGACCCCGACGCCGGCTCTGCATCCAGAGGGGTGGGTGGTACCATTCAGGTCGGTAACCGCCACGACAGGTCATCTGCCAGAGTGCACGCCAGGCCAGGAGGAACCAAGCACACCAGCACCTCCTAAGGTCGAGGAGGTGCCGAGGTTGCCAAAGATGCCATGCACCGACCTGCCCACGCAATGCGTCTACACGTCACACAAGCTGGGGGAGGATAGCTTCATGTCGTATGAGTAGATTTTGGACAACGACATCGATGCGAGTGTCCAGGACGCGGTGCAGGTGCTGCTGGATAGGATCAAGGTAAAGTCCGATTGAGATTTCCTCGTATGTTTTGAGCTTGTCGTTTAGACGCAAACTCGCTAAGCAATCCATGGTGTATATAGTCACTGCAGGAGACCAACGCTCAGTGTGGCAAGACCATAGATCAGTTTGCGGTGACCCAGGAGGGATGCAAAGCCCTCCGAACAGCCAAAACTGATTTGGAGGAACAGGCCCAGGTCTACTAGGAGCGTGAAATCCAGCACAAGGAGGAGATTGCCACTCTACGCTGCATGGTGGAAGCCCTGGAGGAGGACAACAAGAGTAAGTAGACCTCTCTCCCCTTCGTTGATCATTGCTATGTATTTATGGGTGCTTCTTGTAGGACTAAACGGCCAGTAAGAAGCCATGGCTCAGGAGCGAGCTGGCCTGCTAGACCAAAAGGAGGCCGCTGAGGAGCAGGCCAAGGCAGACTAGGCATAGATCATTGAGCTGACTGGTAAGTAGAACAATATAGAATTGTTGTGTGTAATCTACCGCATACTGGTCGGAGCAGGATATGCTAACCACTATTGCTTTGTTGTTGTAGGCCTATGGGAACGCTATTTAGCCCAGTTCCAGGTGCTGGAGGACTCCATCTCTGTTCTCCAAGGAAAGATGCAGGCCATGAGAGACCACATCAAGCCCGTATTAAGGGCCATCTTCCAAGGAGAAGAGCACCCTGCCGATCTCATGGGTGAAGAAGTTGCCGTCGCCGACCAATGCATGAGGCTTTGGCCGGCGGTCTAGGGTTTTTCGTCGTAGAAGTTGGCCACTACGCGGTTGCAACTGCGCTTGCCGTGGTCCGCTCCAGATATCCGGAGGTGGAGCCGACAGAAATCGTGCTCGGGATCGCACCAGAGTTATCGGAGGCCGCGGCTGAAGACCTTTAGGCTTCATCGATGCCTGCTGCTGCTGCCCTTGTCGACGATATGATTCTTATTGAAGATCATGCACAAGGTGATGGTGGTCAATAGGCTGTAAACAATGTTTTTATGTAAAAAACACTGTAAGTAAGTTGCACCAAGCAGGTGGTGCTCAGAAACTTTTTATCCTCTTAATGCAAACAAGTTAGGCATGTTTAAGCGAGTGATAAACATTTTGTCATTTGCCTTTTTAGATGCATATCTTATGCGTAGTTTGTTTTTTCAAAAAGATGTCATCAATTACGTTTTTCCCCCACCCTCGAAGCATGTTAACACTGTCAGGTAACTAGGGATGCACTAGTGAATAGCGTAGGACCGCCTGGATCACTAGGTACCTAGCACCATTAGAGAGCGACTACTGAATCTCCTAGTGCCATGTAGCGCAGAGCTATAACACATCGTAAGAGGCTTCAAGACAGTGCCTTGTCAAGCCATTCTCATCGGGCAGAAAACAAAGTTTAACTAAGACTTATGCAAGGCGCATGTATGACAGATGTGTGCACAAATATAGAATTGTGATAGGAAAAGAAAACAATGAAGGAAATTGTATTAAATATCTGATTAACAAAGATCTGGGTACATATCTTATTCTATGGATAGAAGCGTATGAGGTGGTCGATGTGCCATGAATTGGACTCCTCGACACCATTCATCATCTCCAGCCGATAGGACATCGGGCGTGTGACAGCCTTGATCCTAAACAGCCCTTCCCATCTGGATGACAACTTGTGCAGACCATCTGTATTCTAGATTCGTTGTAACACCATGTCGTCGACCACGAATAGCCTGCCTTTGACGTTGCGGTTATAGTAATGTCACACTGAAACTAGGTATTTAGCTGTCTGAGCACAGGACTCAAGCGCTATCACTTCTTTGGCGATGATATCAATTTCCCTAGCTTCGTTCAAAGCTGCTTCGTTGTAATGCAAGACACGCGGTGAAAGGAGTGCGACCTCGGCTGGTAGGATAGCCTCGGATCCAAACACCATGAAGTACGGGGAAAGTCAAGTGTTGAGATTGGGCTGGGTACGCAGTCCCCAGACCACGACAGGTAATTCCTTGAGCTACCGACCAGGTTTAAGGTCCTTGTCATCTCGGTATACCCGTTTGCACAGGGCGGTATACCTGTTTGTGCAGGGCATCGATAATCATACTGTTAGCTCATTCCACCCACCCATTTGGTCAAGGATCAGCGATGGAGACATATTTGACCTTGATGCCATTATCATCGCAAAAGTCAAAAAACTCATCGCTGGTGAACTGAGAGCCTAAATCGGTGATGATGGTATTGGGTATGCCGATCCGGTGGATAACATCATCAAGGAACTATACCGCTTTCTCGGATGAGGCTTTTTTGATGGCTTTGTACTCAATCCATTTAGAGAATTTGTTGATAAGTATGAAGACACACGTGTGTCCACCAGGAACTTTCTTGAAGGGACCAATCATGTCAAGTCCCCATCATGAGAACGGCCAAGCAACCAGGATGGTCTGAAGTTCATGTGTAGGGACATGAATCTGCTTGGCAAACATCTTGTAGTTTTTGCACCGGTGCACATAATCTTCTACATCAGAAACAGCAGTTAGCCAGTAGAACCCTGCTCGATAGGCTTTGCTGACCAGCGTCCGCGATGCCGCATGGTTACCACAAGTGCCTGCATGAATATTCTTTAGAAGTTTCAAACCCCCTGCCTGGGTGATGCATTTTTAGTAAATCATGGATCTTGGGGCCTTGCACATTAGCTCGCCGTTAACCATGAGGTAGGCACGGGCTCTGTGGATTAGTTGTTGAGCTTCGATCTTATCCTCTGAAACAAGGTGACCATTTAGGTATCTGACAAAGGGCTCTCTCCAGTCGGGCTAGGGAGGCACTGCCTGCTTGGTTGACTTACCAACCGGCGGCCTCTCACTACCGTCATCAGATCCCTGCTGGCTAGGGTAGCTATCTTCCACCTCTTTAGCCTTGCCGCTGAGCGTCACTACGAGCTGGTCGGTAGCGATACTGAGCACAGGTCCTTCGTAAGCCTAACCGGGGATCGAAGGCTTAATCAGATCTTCAATGAAAACACCAGGTGGTACCTCAGCTCAAGATGATCCAAGCTTAGATAACTCATCAGCACTTGTGTTCTCGGTATGAGGTACGTGGGTGAATTCCAGTCCATAGAACTTATTGTCCAGCTTGTAAATCTCAGCAACATAGGCGTCCATCTTTTCATTGACCACGTCCTAGTCTTTGTTGACCTGATGGATGACCAAAGCAGAATCACCGTAAACCAGGAGCCGTTTGATGCCCAGCTCGACTGCAATGCGAAGGCCGTGTAGGGCCGCTTCATACTCGGCCACATTATTGGATGCCTTGAAGTGTATGCGCAAGAAGTAACAGAGCATGTCCTTGGAAGGAGATATGATGTAGACCCCTACCCCGGCGCCATCGATGTTTAGGTAACCATCAAAGTAATCTTCCAATGGTCAGCGGATGTATCAGCCAGGGGCAGGTTGAGGTCCAACCACTCCACGATGAAATTGACCAGGGCCTGAGACTTCACAGTATTGTGACTGTGGAAGTTCAGCGTGAACTCAGAGAGCTCTAATGCGTATTTGACAATATGGCCACCAGCGTCTCTGTTGCGGAGAATGTCACCAAGTGCAGCTTCTGTGACCACCATCACCTTGTAGGCTTGGAAGTAATGGAGGAGCTTCCATTTGGTGATCAGGAGCGTGTATAGCAGCTTCTGCACATGATTGTACCATTGCTTGGTTTCATTAAGAACCTCGCCAACATAGTAGATTGGGCGCTGCACCCCGTAGATGTGCCTGTGTTCCTCGCGCTCGACTACCATCACAGTACTGACCATGTTGGTTGGGGCAGCAATATAGAGGAGCAGCACCTCACCCTCTCATGGGACCGTGAGTACTAGGGGAGTCACGAGGTACTCCTTGAGCTGTTTGAAGACTTTGTCAGCCTCCTCCGTCCACTCAAATTTCTCTTTAGCCTTGAGCAGTTTATAGAAGGGAAGTCCTTTTTCGCCCAAGCGGGAGATGTAGTGGTTCAGGGCCGCCATGCAACCGGTAAGTTTCTGAATATCTTTGATGCTTCTTGGTGGTTGCAGGTCCAGCACAATTTGAACCTTCTCGGGATTTGGGTGTATGCCATCCTAGCAGATGATGTTGCCGAGCAGGACTCTGGAAGGAACGCCAAAGATACACTTGTTGGGATTCAGTTTCCACTAAAAGTTGTTGAGAGCCGCGAAGGTCCGCTGGAGATCAGCAACTAGTGTGTGGGACTCCCTGGTCTTCACCACCACATCATCTACATACACCTCAAAAAGGTCATCGATGATCTCATGCTTGAGATAGCCCTGGATGGCCCACTGGTAAGTTGCTCTAGCGTTCTTGAGGCCAAACGACATGGTCGTGTAGTAGAAAGCATCGAAGGGGGTGATGAAGGTGGTCTTCTCCTGGTCCTCCTTTTTGGGGGCTATTTGATGATAGCCCAAGTAGCAATCTAGAAAAGAGAGCAATTCACAACCTACAGTAGAGTCTACAACCTCATTGATTCAAGGGAGATTGAAAGCCTATTTAGGGCAGTGTTTGTTGAGATCGGTGTAATCAATGCACATTCTCCATTCATTATTCTTTTTGAGTACAAGAACCAGATTGGCTAACCACTCCGGGTGATACACCTTTTTGATAAAGCCAGCTGCCAGAAGCTTGGCTACTTGTACCCTAATGACTTCCTTGTGGTCACAAGTGAACCATCACATTTTCTCCTTGATTGGTTTGGCGGTCTTCAAGACATCAAGGTAGTGCTCAGCCTTTTCCCTCTGGACACCTGGCATGTCGGCGGGTTTCCATGCGAACACACTGATGTGCTCTCAAAGGAATTGGAAGAGCGCGTCTTCCTATTTGGGGGGAAGGGTGGCCCTGATCTTGGTGGTCTTTGAACTTGGTGATCCCTAGTCAGCCAAGTATGGCATGGTAGATGCCCTCGAAGTCAGACATGATGAAAGTGATGTGGTCGATGCGAAAGTGCTGCTTCATCCCAAACTGAACAGGCAATGTGATCTGCCCGAGAGGGTATGATGGTTTGCCTGGCATGATGCCCCAAAATGGAGATTCGTATGGCTTGAGGTTTTCCTGCTGCAACCCTAGCCCCTTGAAGGTCTGATAGAACAGAATGTTCAGGGCGCTGCCACCATCAATGAACACTTTCTCGAACCAGACACCATCTATTACCAGGTCAAGGACCAGCAGGAAACGACTGGCATCGGGGATTTTGGCCCACATATCGTTGTGACTGGACGATATGGGCTGCTCGGACCAGGCGGGCACCTTGACATCTGTAACGAAGTCATCAGTCTCCTGGATAGCCATGATGGCTCACATCAGTAGCTTCTTGTCGTGGGTGTTCTCCAGTCCGACCTTGCCACCAAAGATGACGGCAGTCAAATTCTTCACGGGATCCCTGTAGGCATGCCGTGGGTTCGCATCTTGAGCTTCTTCCTCATCGGCATCCTCTTGCTAGACAAGGTTCTTAGCCTTGGCTTTGGGAGTTGGACACGGTTTCTTGTTGGCCATCTTCTCTAGCACCTCTTTCAAGACCATGCATTCACCCAACGTGTGGCCCTTGCCAGGATGAAGAGGGCAATCCTAATTAAGGACCTTGTCAAGCTCTTCATGTTCGCCCCCTTCTAGCCCTTTACCACGTTGACAGAGGAGTCATTGCGGTTACACCAACCACCATTATAAGCGTCTCGATGACGATGCTTGAAAGAACGATCATCACCACGGTGGTTGGGGTCATGATTGTTATGACGGTTGCGGCGATCGTCTCGTCGATCTAGCCTGCAGTCTTGGTTGCTGTTGTGGTCGTAGTCATCGTTGTGATGGTAGCTGAGCGAATCTATGGGCGATGAAGAGGAGCTCTTCCATGATTCTCGGTCGCTCGAGGAGCAACTCCTTCTTGAGGTCTCGACCACGTGGTTGGACCAGACCGGTAATGAAGAGGTCGATCCCTTCCGCTAGAGTGACGTCAATCATGTGATTCCACGCGTCAGAGAATCGTCAGATGTACTATCGCAGTAACTCCCTTGGGTTATGCCGCACCTATGCCAAAGTGTACTTGGTGTTGGGCTACATGAAGGTGGGCTTGAAGTTGTCGATGAGCATCTGTTTGAGCTAGGCCAACTGTGGATGCTACCGATGTGCTGGCGGAGCAACCAAGAAGTGGCAACATTGCTCAAGACTACTGGGAGGTAGTTTGCCATGATGAACTGGTTGCCACCTGCCGCTTGGACTGCCACTTCATACAGCATAATCTAATGCTTTGAATGGTCATGCCCATCGTACATCTTGACATCCCCAATCCGGAAGTTCTTTGGCCACAGGACAGCCTTGAGTTCCTTCGAGAATGGGGCTGGTCTACTCATGTGTTGCTAAGCATGGTAACGCTCATCGAGGTGGCCATGAAGATCGTGATCTTGGGATTGCTCACTTCTTGGTTGCGCTCAGTGTGGCGGTTGGCCTATTGCCTGTTGGCACACTGGTGATTACCGCATTGGCGCTGATCATCATGTGGTGCCTCTCATGGGGCGTCATCGGTGTTGGCCTACCAGGATTGTTCGAGCGAAGGTCCTCCTTGGTTGGACTCGTTGTCGGCGCCACTTTCTGTGGGTTGGTGATGGCAACTACGCTGGGATCATCGTGACCGATGCGACATTATCAGCGAACCAACGGAGCAGAGCTGAACCACCTGTGCTTCAGCGGCAATCAAAAAATCACAGATCGCTTCGACCTTAGGTGTGTTCGAGGGAAGGTTGTTGAGCCGATCCATGGCCACGGCAATGTTGGCCGTGGGAGTTTCATGGACAATCTGATCCCCCACCATGTTGAACTCACCATTGAGGTTGCATTGGAGGCAGTGTGGTTGAGGGCCTACACCGTTACCACTGTTGTCCCTGTTGTTGGTGGCGTTCGCTTCTTGTGCCTCTAGGAGGTGTCAGCATTCTCGATCGGTGTTGCATTCTTCCCTTGCTTGCCTCTCCTGCTCGGCTTTGTTTGGAGCAGGAGGCTCGTCCACGCTGACCACGAATACTGAGCCATCGAAGCCAGGCAGGATCTTAGGGGTTCCTGGTGCCTGGTTGGTAGAACAGGTCCGTTGGTCTGGTGTGGTCGGGCTCTCCTCCTTGACATTCTCCTAACCACGGACCTCAAGACTCTCTTCGTTGGAGAGGAGATACTTGTTAAGGTCAAAGGAGATGGAAGGAATCCCATCGATCCCAGAGAGCGGATCTAATGTGACGTCGTCTTCGAGGATCGTAGCATCTGATCCAGAAGGGATTTGCTGCAAAGCCACCATGCCTATCATGGGCCTTGGATCTTCCGGGACTAGAACCAGATCAGGATCTAGGTCCAGGAGATGGTCATCACGTCGCCAAGGAGCATTCCGTAAGTCTCACATAGGACATAGCTGTGTTGCTCAACCCCTGTGGTAAGATGGGTATATGTTTTGGGCCGAGAGCGTTTGGATCTATCAGCCCTGGTGCAGGTTGCATCTGCTGCGGCCGGTGCAGCTACCCCTGCTCTACTCGGCATGGCGACCGACACAGCTGGGTGTGCGCTGGTGCTGATGCACGTTGCTGAACTCATCCAGCCTAACTGGAGGTGGAGCCCGGGCAGCGGCCAGAGTTGGATCTGGTCAGCATGGGTGATGAGCCTGATTGCACGCAGGGTGCTGCGGATGGTGCCCCTGGTCGGGCGCAGGCTGTTATTGATGGCGCTCCACCATGGTAGGAGGCCCGTCTCGGCGAGTAGCTGGTGGTCCTCCTCTACAGTCAGTAGGTGATGCTCGGGCCAGGGCCAAAATCGGATCTGGTCAGCGTGGGCCACTAGGTCAGCCCGTACGTCCTTGCTGGTGTCGAGCGTTGCCCTCCGGGCAGACATGTGGCGGACGACCAACCACGGATGGATCTAGATTCGCACGGCGTGGTTGGTGGCATGATTGCGGTGGCGTGGTCAGACCAAATGAAATCCAAGTACTCTTCATGAAGCCACACAGGGGCAGATTTCATGTACTCGAGGAGCTCAGCCAGACCAGCCCCTTGTCGCTCGATCATGTCAATTAGATCGGAGTTGTCGATATGCCTCCTTTGGTAGCGAGGGAGCCACCAATTCACTGCTGCGTGGCCATCAACTCCACCCTCGTCATGGGTGGCTAGAACGATCTCGGGGGCGTGTAACAACCCTAAAAATCCCAAACACCAAAAATCACAACTAGCAAAAATTTTTCTAAAGTATCCCATTGTTGGTGAGAGTCATGTAGGAATACACCCAATAGTTGCACAAGTAGCACCGATGTTAGTTGGAGGAATTGCATTTTAATCACAAGGTTTGATTTGCCTCTTATTGATTTTATGTATTGCTAATAAAATCAATAACCTTCTTATCACATGTTTATATACATATGTCTACTAACCATGGGCATGGATCCAACATCACCATGAGACTCTAGTGGACCTAGCTTAGTGCCCATGACACGGTCACTAACCCTCTCACTAACTTGATCATGTCATGGATGTATTAGTGCTTGTCAAAAAATAGAAAGGCAATTAGTAAAGAAAGGGAAAAGGAAAAAGGCAATGGAGCCCAAGGCAACCAGGCAGCCCAGCTCGGCCTGCCGGCCTCGCCTGCCCCACGGCCCAAACCACCAGGTGGCCGGCCTACTCACTGCCCGCACCCCGCCACGGCCCAGCTGGCCAAGATAGCCCAGCAAGGCGCCGCACGCCCCTCCTGCACGCAAGCCGCATGGCCCAATTAGCCGAAATGGCCTAGCAAGTCACGGCCTGCTTGCGCCGCAAGCGCCACACCCGCGTCCGCCTGCCTGTGTCGCTGTCGCACGGGACCCATCTGTCATAAGTCACCTTTTCCCTCTTTTGCTCACCCGGCTGTCATGTCCCGCTCCTAGAAATGGCCATGGCGTGCCATGCCGTCCGCCGCTCGCCCATGACTGCCCAGATGCTGTCCGTCCGTTCGTCCCGCCCGTGCGAACCCTAACCCCAAGCTTGGAGCTGCCCTGGCCATCTGTTCTGCTTGCCTCGTGCATCCGCCGTTCAAATGGCATCTTGGCCAAGCCATGGCCGCCGGCACCCAATAAAAGAGAGGGAAAAGAGCGCACTAGGGTTTCCCTATGCTGCGCAGTCATCTTGGCCACACCACACTCACTCGTTGCCCAAGAAGGAGAAGAGGAGAAGTGAGGAGAAGAGGAGGCGAGGAGGAGCCGGAGCCAGAGTCGCGTCCTGCCACCGTCATTCGTGTGCCGGAGGAGGACCTGCGACCGTGCTGCTCTACTTGCTCTATTCCAACGCTGTCATCCCACGCTGCTGCTCTGAGCCGTACCACGAGCCCTACTGCCATCGGAGCCAAGTCGCGTCCGTGTCCACCGCCTAGCTCACCGCGCCCGTTCCCACTCTGCCTTCCACCTTTCTTTTCCTTGACTTCGCCATTCAGCTTGCTATGTCCTAGAATGCCTTTAGGGCAACCTCTCAAGAGCCGGCATGGACAACTAAGGGGCCATGCACCTTTGTAGCCTTGGTCTTCTCGGACTCCGGCTGCCGGAGCGCCAGGAGCCGGCATGGACCATTAAGGGGCCATGCACCTTTGCAGCCTTGGTCTTCTCGGACTCCAGCCACCGGAGCACCACCATGGCATTATAGCCGTGTGTGCCCCTGCGAGCCTCCGTTAGTCACACTCTTAGATCCCTTGAGCTCTGACCTGCTCAAAATGGTAGGAGGTGCAGAAGATGGAGCTCCACGGTGCGCCCATTTCGGAGTCCGCCGTCCGCCGTCGACCGGAACCACCTCTGTCGGTCATCTAGAGCATTCCAGTTTGATTAAAGTACCTAGTTTTGCTCACCTCGGTCCCGCAAGGCTAGTGCTCCAGTCAAACATGCTCCTCGCGTGCCATAGCCGCCCACTGCCGTGGCCGTGCCGAGCAACGCTGTCATGACGCGCACGCCGGCCGACCTAGCCACTATGAGCTCATCGTGCCACCACCAGTGCCTCATCCTTGCTGCCATGAAGCCACAGCCGCAGCCTTGTCAGCCTAGACCAACCGAAGGTGCAGCGCCACCTGACGCCGGCCAAGCACTGCCGTGTGTGCGCGAGCACGCGCCTAGGAAAAAGAAAGGGATTTTCCCCTGAGCAGTAGACCGCATGCACCGGTCCATGCTGGGCCAGTCAGAACGGGACACATGTAATATCACCTGTGATAGGTTGCATGGTACAATTGCTTGATGAGCCTTTACCTTGTTGCAACCTTACTCCTGCACACCGCAGATAGGCTAGACACATGCTTATTTACATATGATGCTTTACTTTTACTATGCTTATATCTGAGATGTGATACGTGGTGGAGAGTATGGTATGGTATATGGTTAAGGCACATGGTGCCACTTTACTCAGGGAGAGTGTTGCGTGTGTCTTGGGTGTGTGGTGAGAGTTTGAGTTGATTGGACAGGATTCTACGATGAGCCTTGAGGACGAGTCTTGCCAGGGGGTGTGTCCTGGGCATCCCTATGTGAGGTATCTATGGCGAATACATTGTGAGGTAAATGGTGATCCCGGGGTTGAGAGCCTTCATGGAGCGAGGCCCTGGGTAGGAGGTGCTATTGTAGCATGGACTGTTGTAGTCCCTATGAGAAGATAATCCTGTCTGATCCCCCGTAGGACCTGATATCTCTTGAGAACCAAAACCTTGGGACCTACGTGCTCACCGCTAGCCTCGTATGGGCGGGGGATGGATGTCTGACTAGCTAGGACGGTGCCACTACTACTAGGTTGTTAGCAGATAGTGTCGGGAGGTACGAGCATTGGGACCCACACCCTCCTTAGATAACATAGTGACCTCGAGGGCCTGGCACTATGTCTCACAGTCTCAGTGTGCTGGTGCTACCTATCCGGGATGTCCCAGTACTAAGTGGTAGGGTGGCATCGCACCGGTTAGAAAGCAGCCGGAATCAGCTTAGGAGGGCACCACCAATGATGGTGATCTTGTGGTTACAGGAGTACATGCTCTATAGAGTTATGAATCTATATATAGTCCACGGCCTCGATTTGGCCTTTCCCTTGACCTACGCTTCTCAGGAGTAGTGAGATGAGTCCTATTCTCCCCCTGGTGTTACCCTTCCAGCTATGAGCCATTGAGACAGGCTCCGAGAGGGAGTTGGACCTCTCGACTGAGTGCGAGAGGGTGAGACGTGTGTGATGATGGGAATGGGAAAGATGCATGGATGAAAGGGGTTAAAAACTTGATGAATTAATGATATATTATGATGAATACTACCTGCATAGGAAACCACAGCCATATATAGGTCTCTTTGATTATATCCTTTGCATCCATCCAAATACTACATAGCAAAAGCAAAGCATAGGGTGGGAGCCAGTGGCATGATGAGGACATGACACCTTTGGATACGACCATTGATTATAAGGTGATGTCATTCCTACATTTGTATAGTGACTTTGGATATAATTCAGTTGGTTCCACATATCTGTGTCATTATTTGATTGTAGGTACAAATGTGTCTCAAAATGCAAGTTCAACAAAGTTCAACTTTTGGTTCGTCGGCAGCCTGATGATGCTTCATTGGGAAGGCCATAACTCATCCATCCGGAGTGCAATCGAGAAGCTATGTCGTCGTCATGGGCTTGTTTTTCATCCTTGGGACCCTGGACCAAGTGGAAGCATGACCTAAGTAGATGGAGAACTCACCAAAGAAGCCCTTGGACGTCCTCCACCCTGGCCACCACTTTTAGAGGCCAGCAAGGGCGTCCAAGACAAGACGGAGGCCCAGCCCAATTCGAGTTCGAGTCTGCCTCGGCCTCCAGGACTAGCACAGATTAAAACGGAAGCCCAAGACGCATACGGACTCTGTTTTCGACGTTCTACCCATGGTTGGAAAGATAATTTCATAAGGATGGCATTGGTTTGAGGTCCAAATTCCTTTTGAGTCATTAGGAAACGTTGAAACAAGCTAGTGTCTAGAATCTGTTCCAGTGCTGCACCACAGTTTTTGGTCCGTTGGGCCGTGTATCGTGTTTGAGCCTGTTAGGGGGCATCCAGGGGGTGTGACGACCCTTAGGCATTATATTCAGTAGCCGCCACCCTTGTTAGGGTTTGGGTTTTGCTTAGATTATTCTGTTCACAACAGTTTCGCCACGCCGTCGGTTTGTGAGACCCCAACTCGTGAGATTAATCATTCATCTCCAATTGGTTGCATTCTTTCGTGTTCTTGCTTGTGTTCTTCGATTAGCAGGCAAAGGACTCAGCCTTCTTGGTGAGGTCGACTGTGCTTCGACGGTCGATAACCAGAGGAGACGTGGTGCTACGATTGCGGGGTTCAGAGCCGAGTTGTTCGGAAGCCAGATCGAATTGTGTCACGATTCCACCAAATCGAGAGTTATTAGAACCTTTCAGAAAATCAGGAACCCTAGTTCACATCAAGTGGTATCAAAGCTTCAGGTACACCATCAGGTTCGCCCTTACCCTAGTTTAGTTTGTTTTCGCCTTCGTCCTATAGTCCAAAAAAAGCCAAAAACAGTTTAGTCTAGGTTTTTCCCTTATCCCAGAACCACGTTTGGCCTTTGCATAGTTCTTGTTAGATTCTGTAGTGTTGAATTTGTGTCCTGGTCAGGGTCTTGTTGCTGGTTAGGTTGTGTTAGAGTCCAGTCGTGTGTTTTTTCCCATCGTTTCCATTCAACGCTGTCCCCTTCCACCGTCCCAAACAACAAGTCGAATCCACCATATTACTCGACTTGCTCCGCTAGCCGCCGCGCAAACCCTAGATAGGTCGCCGACCGCTCATTGTTGCTTGCATCGTAGCCCTCCTTGCATCATCAGCTGAATACCTACTGCTGTAATCGGAGTTGGAGTTTAGGGACGCTTTGCCCTAACTGCCGCCGCCGTGTTGTGCCTTCCGAGAAACATAACTTGAGATACCTTCGGTAAAACAGGCATAACTTTTGACTCGTTTATCAGAAAAATTTGAAATTTTTACAGCAGCTTCTTGACTCCATTTGGAGCCGACTCAAACTAGCCTTTGGCTTGTTTGGTCCAGTTAGAATTGCCAAAAAAATTTGGCAAAGTAAAGAAAAAAATGACAAGGTTCTTGCACGCTTTTCAGAGAACGTGCTGATTTTCTGTAGACCACATTCCACCTTTGTTGTAGGTGAAAATTTTTATGGTTGTATCTTTTGTCATACTTGTTCAGAGAAAAATTTAAAAAAAAATAGTGTAAAAAAAGGTTTATTCAAAGAAAAAAAGGAAAAAAAGGAAAAACAAAAAGGAGTTGCTTGTTCTGTGATTGCGTGTGCTACATTGTGCTTTGTGCTTCTTTCAACTTGTCTCTCCATCATACTTGTGCTTCCTTTGTCCTTGTTCACACACATTTGGTACTTGGAACACGTTAGGCCACTAACGAGCATAAGTAATTGGGACTATAATTCAATATTACTTTCTATCTTTGAATTGTGTACCACTCACATATTTTTTTGGCCAGCCTTCCTAAGCTCCACATATATACTTCAGATCGGTACAGAAAAAGATCCTTGTAATCTTGGTGCCACTTCTTCACAGGTATCACAACCAAGCACCGGTCACCATCCACTGTTTGTGTCGGTAAGAACTTGGTAAGAACTCGGTAAGACGGGTGTGAGGGAGTGATTCCACCAACCCATAAAAGTTGATAGGGATTTAATTTGATTTCTGACAATATCAACAATTTGTTTCTGTAAAAGTTGATTGCAGGAAACCATGGAGCAAAAGTTTACAAGGATGGACCGAATGGACAACAACCAACCATCACATATAAACTCTAATCATAATGGTAAGAGAGGTAAATTTACCATTCCATCCTATTCTGGACTTTATGATGGAGACACATATTTTGATTGGGAGATGGTTGTAGAACAAGAATTTAACACCCATCTAGTTCTCGGGATAGATAGAGTTAAACATGCTACTAGTGAATTTACGTATTTTGTTCAATTCTGGTGGCGAGAGCTAGGCAATTTGCATCAACAACCTCAATCATGGGATAGACTTAAAGAAGCAATGCGTGACAAATTTGTTCCTCTTTCTTATAAACGTGATTTGCACAAGAAATTACAGTGCTTAGAGCAAGGTAATATGTCTGTCCAAGAATATTATGATGAGTTTCAAAGGTGTAGAATATGATGTGGGATGGTAGAGGACATGGAAGATAAAATTGTTCACTTCTTTGGTGGTTTGAGACATGACATACAAGATATTGTTTTTGAAAAAGAGTTCTATACTGTCAACCGTTTGTTCCAGCTTGCTTTGTTTGCAGAAAAACATTTACAGGGTTATCAGCAAAAGAACCAGATCGACATTGACAACAAAAGCAACTGGGTATTAGCAAGGATGGAACAAACAATTGCAAAGATTGAGACCATGATAAGCAGCCAAGTGGTAGCTTCTACCGCGGTAGTTGCCGCAGCATCTTCACCACCACCACCACACCCCACTTCTACTTTGAAGCCTGAAGATAAGGTGATAGAAAAAGAACAGGTAAATGTCTCATGTAAGAGCTCTCTTGATGTGCTAAAATTGTCCACCACTCATGCTACAATAGAGCAACATTTAAAGGACACTAGTGATGCTAATAATTCTATAGTAGGACCTTCAATTGATTTACCTATGTCACATGATGAATGTTCTAATAATTTTTGTGATAAAGAAGAGTTGTGTGATAGTGCTATGTTTATCCCTATGCCACAACTTGTGAAACAGCATGACTCCTTTGTTTTGGGAGAAAATACTTGTGCTGAAAATAAGAAATTGTTTCCAATTAATACAAAAAAAGATGAGCAGAAATTATTATTTTCTCTAAATACTTTGGGTTATATAGAGTTTGATACTTTGTGTGCTCTTAGTAGTTTGGAAGAGAAATTTAAATGTGCTGAACTGCCATGGTTGTCAAATTATACATATCATTTTATTGGCAAATATAATTGTAAAGGAGAATATATGGTGCATCTTGTCTATATTTGTTCAAATCTGAAATCTCCTTTTGCCACGCAAACAAATGATCAGTTAGAGGGCTGCAATATAAATAATCATGTCATGTCAAGATCCACAAGTTTTGTTATAAAGAAATAGGTAAAATTTAAAGAAGGGGAGCAATTTTGGCTACTACAAACAACTTGTCCAGCAACTAAGCTCAAACCGAGGACGGTTTGTTGTCAAGAAGGGGAGAATGATGAGGACATGACACCTTCGGATACGACCATTGATTATAAGGTGATGTCATTCCTATATTTGTATAGTGACTTTGGATATAATTCACTTGGTTCCACATGTCCGTGTCATTATTTGATTGTAGGTACAAATGTGTCTCAAAATGCAAGTTCAACAAAGTTCAACTTTCGGTTCATCGGCAGCCTGACGATGCTTCATTGGGAAGACCATAACTCATCCATCCGGAGTGCAATCGAGAAGCTACGTCCTCGTCATGGGCTTGTTTTTCATCCTTGGGACCCTGGACCAAGTGAAAGCATGACCCAAGTAGATGGAGAACTCACCAAGGAAGCCCTTGGACGTCCTCCACCCTGGCCACCACTTTTGGAGGCCAGCAAGGGCGTCCAAGACAAGACGGAGGCCCAGCCCAATTCGAGTTCGAGTCTGCCTCGGCCTCCAGGACCAGCACAGATTAAAACGGAAGCCTAGGACGCATACGGACTCCGTTTTTGATGTTCTACCTACGGTTGGAAAGATAATTTCATAAGGAAACCAATGGAATTGGTTTGAGGTCCAAATTCCTTCTAAGTCATCGGGAAACATCGAAACAAGGCAGCGTCCAGAATCTGTTCCAGTGCTGCACCACAGTTTTTGGTCCGTTGGGCCGTGTATCGTGTTTGAGCCCGTTAGGGGGGCGCATCCAGGGGGTGTGACGACCCTTAGGCATTATATTCAGTAGCTGCCACCCTCGTTAGGGTTTGGGTTTTGCTTAGATTATTCTGTTCACAATAGTTTCACCGCGTCGTCGGTTTGTGAGACCCCAACTCGTGAGATTAATCATTCATCTGCAATTGGTTGCATTCTTTCGTGTTCTTGCTTGTGTTTTTTGATTAGCAGGCAAAGGACTCAGCCTTCTTGGTGAGGTCAACTGTGCTTCGATGGTCGATAACTAGAGGAGACGTGGTGCTGCGATTGCGGGGTTCAGAGCCGAGTTGTTCGAAAGCCGGATCGAATTGTGTCGTGATTCCACCAAATCGAGAGTTATTAGAACCTTTCAGAAGATCGGGAACCCTAGTTCACATCACAGTACAAACCGTACTGAAACTTATTTGGCAGGTGAGCCCAGCTACGATTACGATGATGAGGAGTTGACGTCTCGTTCCTACGCTCAGGCTTATTTTGGAGATTTTATTGTACTTTTGCTTACTGCAGCTGTTTCTGAAGCTGCTGCAACTCTGATGAATCTGCCATTGTGGCAATGAACTATTTATATAATCCCTTCTAATTGAACTCTTTTATTCATTGTAAGAATTTTTGTATCGACTGTTGCTGGATAGTGTGATGGTTTGAGCTTCGAACTATTATACTATTCACCATTTTGTGTATTTTCCCATCGTAGAAAATTGAGGATGTTTCGGTTGGTATCAGAGCTAGGCTTGACCCTAGGACGAGACCCATAGAATTAGATGATAGAATTAGGAGAACCTTGATATCTCTCGGTTATACACCAACCACTGCATATGCTTTTATGCATGGCTTACCTCTCTCTGCAACTTTTCTAATTCTATTCTCGTGTCAACCTACAGACGGACCCCAACTTGCCACTTGGTCTGTTGCTGCCGATGGACGTCGTTGAGTACAGACTCGATGGAGCAGAGTTTGGAGGCTACGCTCACGTGCTTCGTGAGGTTCTCATCGAGCTTGGTGTTCCTGTGGAGAATGTCAAGTACCTTTGCTGTGGCAAGCCCGCCCTTGGATGAGGCATCAAGGGCTACAAGACAGTCCACATCAATGTGCCCGCAAGCATGAACCTGCCTGGAGTTGCTACCTTCACTGACTTCGCCTTCGACAACAACACCAGCATGTGTGTTCAGACTGTTTCTTGCTAGGCACTTCACACTGTGCTATGCAACGGGGCTGACTACCTGAAGGAGAGTTGCTTTCATCTGCTTCCTTGTGCCCTCGACATTCAGTAGGGTACCTGGGAGGAGATCACCTACACCGAGCGCAGCCCTTGCCTCCGCGCTACTGAGATGTACCTACAGTATCAGGAGAAGTACATCGCTGAGCTAGAGCAAAAGGGATGCCACGATCGTCACTACCTGATGGAGGTTGACAACAGGATCCGCAAGTTAGAGGATAAGGAGGCAGCCTATAAGCAGAAGATTGCAGACCTAGAATGTGAGTTGGTGTGCAAGGAGCACACTCACCAGGACCAGATCACTAGTCTGATGAATGAGATGGATAAGCTTCAGATCCATGACAGCCATCTCATCAGGAAGATTGGTGAGCTTGAGACCACTATAGCTTAGAAGAATGAAGACATTGCAAAGAGTTTCTAGAAGCAGAGTCAAGGTGCCTCCTATAGGGATAAACTCCGTGAGCAGTGTAAGGCTCAACGTGAGAAGTTGCTGCAGGAATACACTCTTGCTAACTACAACCAGGGACACCTAATCAACTACATCCACAAAATAGCATACCTCATGGACAAGCTCAATCTTACCATGGAGGCTTGGAAGAGGTCAGATCGTAAGAGAGTCAGAGAGTTCCAGGACCTGCAGGATGAACTTCCCTTGTGAGCCCGTAAGAAGGTCAGGGTTGAGACATTAGGGCTGGGGCAACCTCTCTGTTGATGCAAAATTATATCTGCAAACACACCGGACTAATACCCGAGATCGATATCCGGAGCGTGCCAGTCGATTTGACCTGTTAATCGACAAGGATGATAGATTTGAATAAAACCTGAACGAGACAACAGCGATACGCCCGGACGTCAAAGCTCAGATGATACTCGATAACTGTTGAACAGATCAGACGAGACGACAGCGATACGCCCGGACGTCAAAGACTGAATCTTGCTCGGTAAAAGCGGAACCTGCAAGGCCGCCGGAGATCAAGTTGATGCAGCCCGTCGACTCTTGAAAGAACTCGTTGAAAAGGAAAAAGTACTGATGACGAAGTCGCCGAAAAGTAGATTGCTTGAAAAGTAGATAAAAATAGTAGGTTTGTTGTATTGATGATTATTCTTTACATTGTCTCTCGGTACATATTTATACCCTGGTACTATGAGTCCTAAACAGACACGACAACGTATTACCTAAACAAGTCTTTATCTCTAAGGAATAAAAAATAACGACTCGTACCAAGGTCGGACTCAAAAATAAACTAACAAAATAATGGCATAAATATCGCCAGTTCCCTTATCCATTACTTTACGATGAAAACTCTACCAGCATGCTCCTCATCCCTGTAGATTCCATCGGCAACCCATCAATAACGGCTCAGACCTGCTTTCCATGTCCTTCAGCTCCGCTTTCCATCGGCAACCATGCCTCAATCTCTATCGGCAACAACCCTCTGGCTTCATCGGCAATGTACGAGATCAACATGTCCTTTATCGGCACTCATCCATCGGCAACTCAGAATCAACGCTGGAGAAGAACCACTCCCTTGCCGATCAGCACAGTTTTCGGTCCATATTGACACGTGTCAAAAAACGGTGTCAACACTCTCCTCAACTTGAGTGGATGCCCCACCACTGGACTTAGCGGACAGTCAGTGCCCACCCCTTAGTTTGAGGAGGCCCGTCATTACATTTCTTGCCTTCATATGACAGACGAGTAGATCTCAGCTCCTGGCATCGATATTCCCACCTCAGCTTACAGTTTGGGCTAGTCCTCAGGGTTGGTTTAGCAGTGTTGTAGGATCAAGAGTAATGCTGGACCTTGCATGGCCGTATGACCAGTCTCACCATGTTGTTGAAGTAGATTGTCCACCCTCTTTATTAGAACTACCTACATGTAGTGCGTTCCCGCGAGCCTAGCGTGGCTGTTAGAGACATCGTCGTGTAATAACTTGATGTAATGGATGTTCGGATTTTATCGCATCTTTATGGATCTTCATGCTTCTTTGTATGAGTGTTGGATAGATCTAAAATGCTTTTAAATCATTTAAGCTATTTTAAATTATTACATCAATTAATGTCAAGTTATATCACATGCACTCATGCCCTAATCCTATTTATGTTAAGCAGGATGTCTACCGGTCGTTCCAACCGCCTGAGCAACCGCTCCCCTTCACCTACACTTCCCATGGGCCATAGACGCAGTCGTGGTCTGGGTCATGGTCGTGGACGCAATGGTCACATACCCCTCAACTTTGAGGAGCCACCCTGTGCTGCCACCCCATGGCTTGCACGCCCACCACCACCGCCGGTTGTTGAGCTGGAATAGCTGCTAGAGGCGTGGCTGGAGGACCGCCACCGCCTGTTGTTGAGCCTGAGCCTAAGCCTGCCGGTAGAGAAGATTCTTCGAGTCTTAGCTAAGAACGTGATGGCGGATGTGATGGACCACCACCACCCGTGCCACTTTTGGCAAATGTGATGACTCAGCAGACCGAGCTTCTTCGAGTCTTAGCTAAGAACGTGCTATGCCCCCACCACAGGGAGCCACATGATGAATACTACAAGAAGCTAGAGTTCTTTCTCAAGCTGAGACCCCCAACATTTGATGGAATCAGCATCGACCCCATCGCTGCTGATGACTAGCTGAGGGAGATCGAGAAGCTGGACTTGACCACTTGCACTGACGAGGAGTGTGTTGGCTTGGCAACACACCAGCTTGTGGGTGCTAGGTGATCTTGGTGGGACAGCCTCTGTGAGACCCACTAGGACCCTACTAACATCTCCTGGGACAAGTTCGTGGAGGAGTTCCACACATTCTTCATTCATGAGGGCGCGCTGGAGAAGATGGAGAATGAGTTTCGCAACATCTCCATGGGAACTGACAAGGTGCATGATTACACCACCCGCTTCACCAACCTGCTGTGCTATGCACCTGCCTCAGTGGTGAATTCTGAGAAGAGAAGATGTACTGCTACCGCAAGGGCTTGTCTTGCCACATCAGGCTCTCCCTCTTAGGCACCAAGAGCCACACCTTGCGCGACTTGATCAATAGGTGCATGGAGATTGAGAAGGACCATGATGAAGTTTACGCTGAGAAGGAGGCGCTTGGCAAGACCAAGAAGCGTTGCGCTGAGGGCACCTCTCATGCAACTGCCCCACGGAGGCCGCGTGGTGAGGCGTCTCAGCCTCCCCGCTCTCACTTTGCCTAGGGAGCTGCACACGGTCCGAGTCGGGGCGGTGGTAACAACACCAACAACTACCCCTGCCCTACTCAGGACCGCCAGGCATACACTCGTGTTGCACCAGGTGGTAGCACGTGGAGGGCCGCCACGCCAACCCCCACAGGCGGCACGACCTACACTTGCTTCGCTTATGGCCAACCGGGTCACAAGGCAGCCGAGTGCCCAAACAAGGCTGCACTAGCTACACTAGCACCTGCCAGGCAGAACCAGGGCACCCCGTACAAGCAGGTGCCATCTGGAGCACCCCACGGCCACCTCGCCCACATGACAACAGAGGCTGCCCATGCTGCCCCCGACATGGTGTATGGTATATTTTTAGTGCATGGAGTTAAGGCTTCCGTACTATTTGACTCAGGTGCTACATGTTCTTACATATCCTCCAAGTTTGCACGAGAGCACCGCATACCTGTTAACCCACGAAAGAAAGCTATATATACCAGTTCACCCTTGGGAAACATCTGTTGTACCAAGAGATGTAAGGAAGTGAGTATCACAATTAAAGGTCTTACCTTTCTAGCTGATCTTACCTTGCTACCCTCTGAAGGCCTAGACGTCATTCTAGGAATGGATTGGTTGACTCAGCACAAGGGAGTGATATCTTGCTCACCTCAGTTTGTTGATATAACCCATCCAAGTGGTCGCCAGATCAGATGTTAGCCGAACAAAGGGACAGATGTTTCTATGCTATGTGCCCTGTATGAGAAGTCACTCAAGGATGTGCCTGTAGTTCATGAGTACCCCGATGTCTTTCCTGAGGAGTTGCTAGGGATGCCACCAGATAGGGATGTCGAGTTCGTTATCAATCTGCTGCCCGGTACGAGCCCTATTTCCAAGCGACCCTACTGTATGTTAGCTGATGAGCTCGAGGAGCTTAAGAAATAGCTTGAGGAGTTGTCCAAAAAAGGGTTCATTAGGCCGAGTGCTTCACCATGGGGATCCCATGTTCTATTTGTTAAGAAGAAGGATGGTTCACAGAGGATGTGTACTGATTACAGGAACCTGAATGTCGTGACCATCAAGAACAAGTACCCCCTGCCAAGCATAGATGACCTGTTAGACCAGCTGTGCAATGCCAATACTTCTCCAAGATTGACCTCAGATCAGGCTATCATCAGATGAAGATCAGAGAAGAGGACATTCCCAAGACAGCGTTTGTCACCAGATATGGGCAGTATGAGTACACCATCGTGTCCTTCGGTCTTATGAACGCACCAGCTTATTTTATGAACATGATGAATAGTGTTCATGCAGGATCTAGATAAGTTCGTGGTGGTCTTCATTGATGACATTCTTGTCTATTCTACCACCACCGAAGCGCATTAACAGCATCTGAGGATAGTGTTGGAGAAGTTGAGAAAGCATCAGCTCTACACCAAGTTCAGCAAGTGTGAGTTTTGGCTTCAAGAGGTCACTTTCCTAGGCCACGTACTCAATGTTGACGGAGTAGCTGTCGATCCGTCCAAGATTGAGGCAGTGAAGGAGTGGGAACAGCCCCAGAATGTGACCGATGTGAGGAGTTTCTTAGGATTGGCTGGTTATTATCGCTAATTCATTGAGACCTTCTCTAAGATAGCTCCCCATGACCAACCTTCTGAAGAAGACCAATGAGTTTGAATGGATGCCCCAGTGCAAACAAAGTTTCCAGACCTTAAAGGAGAAGCTCACCACTATGCCTGTTCTTGCCTTGCTTGATATCCATCAGCATTTTGTGGTCTATTGTGATGCATCACACCATGGGCTTGGTTGTGTTCTGATGCAGAATGGGAAAGTCATTGCCTATGCTTCCCATCAGCTTAAGGAGCACGAACAACATTACCCTACCCACCCTTGAGCTTGCAGCTCTGATCCATGCATTAAAGATTTGGAGACACTACCTGATTGGGAACAAGCGTGAGATCTACATCGATCATAAGAGCCTAAAGTATTTTTTCACCAAGGAAGATCTGAACATGAGGCAATTTCATTGGCTAGAGTTGATTAAGGACTACGATGTGGGGATCCTTTACCACCTAGGAAAGGCTAATGTAGTCGCTGATGCTCTTAGCTGCAAGAGCCATTGTCATGCCTTGTTCACCACAGCTTTGCCCAAGGAGTTGCAAGAGGACATTGACGAGTTACAGCTTGAGGTGATACCCCATGGCTTGTTAAATGAGCTTCGTGTGCACTACACCCTCATGGATAGGATTCGTGAAGCACAGCGTCATTGCCTAGATATCTGGGAGATATACGAGCTCATGAGTCAGGGCAAGTGCCTAGAGTTCAGTGAAGATGAACAAGGCACTTATTGGTACAAAAACAAAATCTGTGTACCCTCCGATCCAGCCATACGCAATGAGATCCTATCAGAAAGGCATGATTCCAAGTATTGCTTTCACTCAGGAAGCACCAAGATGTATGCCGATTTGAAGAGGAGATTCTGGTGGAAGAATATGAAGGCAGATATTGCAGGACATGTTGCAAGGTGTGAAATTTGCAGACATGTCAAAGCCGAGCACAAAAGGCCTGCAGGATTGCTGAAGCCACTAGAAATACCAAAATGGAAGTGGGATAGCATATCTATGGACTTCATCATGGGATTGCCTCAAACCCCAAAAGGCCATGATGCTATATGGGTGATAGTCGATCATTTGACTAAGGTAGCTCACTTTCTAGACATTAAGAATGATGCCCGAGTTGGACATTTGGCAGATCTATATGTCAAAGAGATTGTCAAGCTGCAAGGAGCCCCGAGGATTATAATATCTAATCATGGACCGCAGTATACGTCCAAGTTCTGGAAGGCCTTGAATGCGACCATAGGGAGCAAGCCAGATTACAGTACCGCTTATCACCCTCAGACAGATGGTTAAACAGAGAGGGTGAATCAAATCCTTGAAGATATGCTTCAAGCTTGTATTCTAAAATATGAAACTGATTGAGAGAAGAGTTTGCCCTTTGCTGAGTTCTCCTACAACAACAGTTACCAGGCTAGTCTCAAGATGTCACCATTCGAGGCTATGTATGGAAGACCATGCAGAACACCCCTGATGTGGTCAGAAGCAGGAGACGATCATTCTTTGGCCCTGCCACCATCAAGGAGGCTGAAGAAGGAGTCGCCCAAGTGCGAGAGAATCTAAGGAATGCCCAAAGCCATCAGAAGAGCTACGCTTACAAGAGGCGTAGAGACCTCAAGTTTAAAGTCAGGAACTATGTCTATCTCAAGGTCTCCCCACTTCGAGGGACCATCAGATTCCATGTGAAAGGGAAGCTAGCACCAAGGTATGTGGGACCATATAGAATTTGTGCCAGAATTGGCAAGCTTGCCTACAAAGTAGAGCTGCCCGAGCAACTAGCAGGTGTGCACCCAGTATTCCATGTGTCAGAGTTGCGCCAGTGTCTGTAGCTGCCAGAGCAACTAATACCTATAGAGGCACTTGATATTCAGGACACACTCAAGTACAGAGAGCACCCCATCCGCATTTTGGATAGTGCTACCAAGGAAACCAGAAACACCAGCACACCAATATTGAAGATTCAGTGGAGCAATCACACAGAACGAGAAGCAACTTGGGAGAAGGAATCAGAAATGAGGAAGCTATACCCCTAATTGTTTGAAGAGTAAGTTGCACTTTTAAATCTCGAGGACAAGATTCTCATAAGGGGGTAGGACTGTAACAACCCTAAAAATCCCAAATACCAAAAATCACAACCAACAAAAATTTTTCTAAAGTATCCCATTGTTGGTGAGAGTCATGTAGGAAAACACCCAATAGTTGCACAAGTAGCACCGATGTTAGTTGGAGAAATTGCATTTTAATCACAAGGTTTGATTTGCATGTTATTGATTTTATGTATTGCTAATAAAATCAATAACCTTCTTATCACATGTATATATACATATGTCTACTAACCATGGGCATGGATCCAACATCACCATGAGACTCTAGTGGACCTAGCTTAGTGCCCATGACATGGTCACTAACCCTCTCACTAACTTGATCATGTCATGGATGTATTAGTAATTGTCAAAAAATAGAAAGGCAATCTTGGAGCCCTGGCCACGCAAACCCTAACCCCAAGCTTGGAGCTGCCCTGGCCATCCATTCTGCTTGCCCCGTGCATCCACTGTTCAAATGGCATCTTGGCCAAGCCATGGCCACCGGCACCCTATAAAAGAGAGGGCAACGAGCATGCTAGGGTTTCCCTGTGCTGTGCAGTCATCTTGGCCGCACCACACTCACTCGTTGCCCAAGAAGGAGAAGAGAAGAAGTGAGGAGAAGAGAAGGCGGGGAGGAGCCGGAGCCAGAGCCGCGCGCCACCACCGTCATTCGTGCGCTAGAGGAGGACCCACGACCATGTTGCTCTGCTTCCTCTATTCCAACGCCGTCATCCTGCACTGCTGCTCCGAGCCGTACCGCGAGCCCCACTGCCACCGGAGCCAAGTCGCGTCTGTGTCTGCCGCCTAGCTCACCGCGCCCGTTCCCACTCTGCCTTCCACCTTTCTTTTCCTTGACTTTGCCATTCAGCTCGCTACATCCTAGAACGCCTTTAGGGCAACCTCTCAGGAGCCGGCATGGACCACTAAGGGGCCACGCACCTTTGCAGCCATGGTCTTCCCGAACTCCGGCCGCCGGAGCATCGCCGTGGCCTTGTAGCCGCACGTGCCCCCACGAACCTCTGTTAGTCACGCTCTTAGATCCCTTGAGCTTCGAGCTGCTCAAAATGGTAGGAGGTGCAGAAGATGGAGCTCCACGGCACGCCCATTTCGGAGTCCGCCATCCGCCATCGACCACTGCTGCCGTCGCCATTGGTCATCTAGAGCATTCTGGTTTGATTAAAGTACCTAGCCTCGCTCACCTCGGTCCCGCAAAGCTAGTGCACCAGTCAAACACACTCCCCGTGCACCATAGCCGCCCAGCGCCATCATGACGCGCACGCCAGCTGGCCTAGCCACCGCGAGCTCACCGCGCCACCACCAGCACCTCATCCTTGCTGCCATGAAGCCATAGCCATAGCCTTGTCGACCTAGACCAACCAAAGGCGCAGCGCCGCCCGACGCCAGCCAAGCGCCGCCGTGTCTGCGCGAGCACGCGACCGGGAGGAAGAAGGGGATTTTCCCCTGAGCAGTAGACCGCGTCCACCAGTCCACACCGGGCCAGTCAGAATGAGACACATGGGCGCTGAGTCCATGGTCCATCGTGGACCATGTCCATACAGCCATCAGCCATAGACTCAGCCCAATAGGAGACCAGCAAGCCACATGGACAACCCCAGCGCATGCACCATGTCCGGGCCAGGCCGACCCAACCCGACCTAGATCCGGCCCTGCCCAGGCCCGCCGAGGCCCGGACTAGGCCTAGTCGGCGTTGACCGTTGATCGATCAACGTTGATCATTGACCATGGCCCACATGTCAGTGACTGTTCCGCCTCTGGCCTATAGGAAGCTGCCACATGTCACACCTAGATTTATCCGGCCTTTTTCTTTTTTAGAAATAGATTAAACTTCATAAATTCATAACTCATTCATATGAACTCTGAAAAATATGGACCAAGTGTCCAAATTTTCATAAAAATGAGCTCTACATCATAGGATTATGTATGATTGCATTTGGAGTTATTGGATTTCATTGATTCTTTGTGTTAATTCTATAGGAGTCGCTAACATGACTATTATGTTCCATTTCAGAGGAGGAGCCACTTGAGGAGGATGACCCTGACTACGAGGAGGAGCTCGGTGATGACTACGCAGGTGCCACATCCCACCCAACCTCATAGATCCTATTACACATGGCATATTTACTAGTTGTGAGTGCTTTATTTTATGTAATACCACCTGTGATAGGTTGCATGGTAGAATTGCTTGATGAGCCTTTACCTTGTTGCAACCTTACTCCTGCACACCGCTGATAGGCTAGATGTATGCTTATTTACTTATGATGCTTTACTTCTACTACACTTATATCTGAGATGTGAAGCGTGGTGGAGAGTATGGTATGGTATATGGTTAAGGCACGTGGTGCCACTTTACTCGAGGAGAGTGTTGCGTGTGTCTTGGGTGTGTGGTGAGGGTTTGAGTCGATCAACGATGAGCCATGAGGGTGAGTCTTGCCGGGGGGTGTGTTTGGGCATCCCTATGTGAGGTATCTGTGGCGGATACATTGTGAGGTAAATGGTGACCCCAGGGGTGAGAACCTGCGTGGAGCGAGGCCCCAGGTAGGAGGTGTTGTTGTAGCATGGACTGTTGTAGTCCCTATGAGAAGATAATCCGGTCTGATCCCCCTAGGACCTGATATCTCTTGAGAACCAAAACCTTGGGACCTACATGCTCACCGCTCGCCCCTGTATGGGCGGGGGACGGATGTCTAACTAGCTATGATGGCGCCACTACTACTAGGTTGTTAGCAGATAGTGTCGAGAGGTACGGGCATTGGGACCCACACCCTCCTTAGACAATATAGTGACCTCGAGGGCCCGGTACTATGTCTCACAGTCTCAGTGTGCCGGTGGTACCTATCCGGGATGTCCCAGTACTGATTGGTAGGGTGGCATCGCACTGATTAAAAAGCAGCCAGAATCAGCTTAGGCGGGGCACCACCGATGATGGTGATCTTGTGGTTACGGGAGTACATGCTCAGCAGTGTTATGAATCTATATATAGTCTGCAGCCTCGGTTTGGCCTTTCCCTCGACCTACGCTTCTTGGGAGTAGTGAGATGAGTCCTATTCTCCCCCTGGTGTTACCCTTCCGGTTGTGAGCCATTGAGACAGGCTCCAAGAGGGAGTTGGACCTGTCGACTGAGTGCAAGAGGGTGAGATGTGTGTGATGATGGGAATGGAAAAGATGCGTGGATGAAAGGGGTTAAAAACTTGATGAATTAATGATATATTATGATGAATACTACATGCATAGGAAACCACAGCCATATATAGGTCTCTTTGATTATATCCTTTGCATTCACCCAAATACTACATAGCAAAAGCAAAGCATAGGTTGGGAGCCATGGCCAGTACAAACTGTACTGAAACTTATTTGGCAGGTGAGCCCAACTATGACTACGATGAGAGGAGGAGTAGACGTCTCGTTCCTATGCTCAGGCTTCTTTTGGAAATTTTGTTGTACTTCTGCTTACTGCAGCTGTTTCTGAAGCTGCTGCTACTCTGATGAATCCGCCAGTGTGGTGATGGACTATTTATGTAATCCCTTCTAATTGAACTCTTTTATTCGATGTAAGGATTTCTGTATCGACTGTTGCTGGATAGTGTGATAGTTTGAGCTTCGAACTATTGTACTATTCACCATTCTGTGTATCTTCCCTTTGTGGAAAATTGAGGATGTTTCAGGGCGGCCCCGAGATCTGGGTCATTGGAGACATGGTTGGCGTTGTCGGTGCTGGGACCGACTATGTCACAGCTGGAGCTGGGACCGGCTGCGCTGCTCCCTCGAACGTGAGGGACGGGACGTCGTCATGCCGGTGGTCCACATGAGTGAACCGATGGTGAGGGAGACACCCACCTTGAAGTCCATGGAAGCCAGGAACGAAACCATCTGGATCACCTGAAGATTAGATCACGCACCCTCTACCTGGCGCGCCACTGTCGATGAAACCTCCTCGACAGTCTACCATGGGATACCCCTAGGTAGTAGATTGCGGTAAGGGCGCGCTAAGATCTATGATCTAGATATGAGACACAAGACAAACAACCAGGACAACAAGGGTTTATCCAGGTTTAGGCCGCTCGAAAGCGTAATACCATATGTCATGCATCTCTGCTACTGTATTAATGAGTACCAGAGTACAAGGGTTCCGATCAGATGAGATCAAAAGGAAGGGAGAGACTAGAAGGTTAGATAATGCGTTCTAGGGGGTCCTTGTCCGCCTTATATAGTCGGGAACAAGGTTACATATCTAGGGTTTCCCTATGGCCGGTTACATTGCGCCGTATCCTTGGAGTACACAAACAGATCTAACCGACTAAGACTTCTTGCATGCCAAGCAGCCTTCAGCACTCATGCAGCCCACCGACTTGGGCGGTAGCACACCACGGGCTTCATCTTGTCATCTGGCCCACCGATCAGGATGATAATAGACCAGCCTTCGTCTTTTGGTCTGCGCCGTCTGGTCCGAGCAGCCCAAAGTCTGGTTGCGAGGGTATACGGGATCTATCCTCGCACAGTCACTGTTGCCCGGGTCTCTGGGCGGGATTAGGATCATGTTAAAGCCATGCCGAGTGATATGAACTCTAGGCTCCCAAAGCAGATCACCGTGGTGAATGGAAGCAGTGGAACGGAGTCTGCCATCTGGAAGGCAATGCGAAGTTGGTAGTGACACGAAGCTCCCCCTACTTGGCGCGCCAACTGTTGGTGTTCTGTCCCATAGACAGGAACCCAACGAGTAACAATGCTACGTGCTCCCTAATCCAGATGGTGATGCAAGAAGAACACATAGTTTTTATCCTGGTTCAGGCAAGAGAAGGCCCCACGTCTAGCAGAGGAGAGAGGTGTTGTATTGCCTTGCACCGAAGTGCTTGTATAGGGGGTATTACAAGCAAAGGGGAGTGGTGAGATGGAGCAAGAGGCCTAAGTCTAGAGCGGCTAGCCCTACACCTTGAGTGCTCTAATGCGTGAAAAGTGTATTGTGTTTGATGTCCGATGTTGTGATGCCTTGAAACTAGCCCCTGGCATCCCCGTTTATAGGCTAAGGGGAGGCTCAGGTGTATAGAAAACCCTAAGGGAGTTGTCCTTTGTAGGGCTGTCGTAAGTGATGATGTCGAGCGGGTGATGCTGATCATGTCGTGGTTGCTGTTGGGGTGTGCACAGGGCATGGCCTCCATCCTTTGGGTGCGTCACGGCGATGTCGGTGATGGGCGATGAAAGACCTGCATCCCTATGGCAGGCGTGCCGATCCTTGTAGAGACGTGCGGGAGTTGTTGGAGTGTTGACCGGAGCCATCGGAGGCCAGGTCGAGGGGTAGCTCGAAGGGGTCGTGGCCGAATGGATAAGACCAAGCCCCGGGAAATGTGGTATGGATGTTGACAATTGCGTTTCGAGGGGGCACCTGATGAGTCACAGTGCTCGGCATAGTGCAATAGTGTCAGTACAATTTGTCATTTCTCCGGGGATGGGCGGTAAAAGGGGGATTTGACTCTTGTACTGGGACACTGCAACCGTTGTTGTAGCCATGGAGTTAGACCGGAGTCAGTAGGGCACATTAAATGCCCTGCCTTCTCGTATGATAAGTAGGTAGTTGAGGGGGAGGCGGTGGTCAACGGGGGGTCATCCATCCGTGCAGAGTTTCATCACTCCATGGGGGGTTGTTAGCCCGCACGGGCTTCTGTCAATCGAGGGCCCCCGTCAAGAGAGAGAAAGAGAGAGAGACTCGCACAGTCTAGTACGTCCCATTCGTGGGTTGGCCCATTGTTGCTCGTTGCTTTGGCACTCGGGGCCTTGCTTTACTAGCGAGTTGCAGGCCTGGTATGTGATGGGCTTTCTCAAAGTTCTATGCTAATTGATTGGAAATTATCCTCCCTAACCGTGGGTTTTGGGGTACCCCCTTGTCTAGGTAACCGACAAATAGGCTATTGGTTTTGTTACTCTATAATAGTTAGTCATTTAAATTTGGACAATGAAATTGTTTTCCACTATGTCCACATCTAATAGGATTCACATTTTCCTTCATTTGAAACAGGAATAGTTGGAAGCACACATTCTTGCTCAACAGGCTTACTTGAAGCAAACCAAGCGACATTAGTTTGTATGTTTGAACTTGTGTGACGAAACCTGGAACTAGTGTGATGTTTGAAACTGCAAGCAATTGTGTCTATTACTGGTCTGTGCTAGCAAGGGGTCTGTGTTGCTGGCTGATTTTGTTTAGGCTAAAACCTATGTGCTGGTGCTTGGCAACTTTTTATTATTTGTTGTGATGTTAATGTGAACTGGGATGAAACTAGAACCTGGAAGGTGATGTCAAGTCAGTTGTATGGTGACTGGAATACTGGATCTGTTAAGTTATGGAAGCATTTGGTCAGTTTGGGTTATGTGATGTTATTGTAATGTGATCAGTGACAAAAATTCTAGGTTCTCTAACCTTATTGTAATTTGATATGTGATGAAAATTCTTGGTTCTGTGAAGAAAATGACAACCACTCAAAGCATGCTACGTGGATTAATCATAGCGTGCCACATGGCCCATGAAAAGTGACACGTGGACCCTCCACATCACCAACCACATTAGCAGACACATGTCAAGCCATGTCAACTACCACGTGTCGAGGCATGTCAGCTGCCACATGTCAAACCACGTCAGCTGGCCACATCAACTACCACATGGATGTGCCACGTGCGAAAGACACGTCAGCTGCAAGCATGGCAAACGCCGTTTTGCAACCTGACAAAATGACATGTTATGACGAAAAATAGGTTACATCCATGACGATTACACTTCGTCATAGAATGAATTCTCTTCTGTGATGATGGACATTTTGTCATAGAATAAATGCACATCTATGATGAAAATTCATGTTTCATCACAGTAGGCAATCAATGGCACTCATTCCATGACGAAAACCTTTTTGTCATAAATTCATCATAGAATATTCGTTGTGATGATTTTGGAGTCTTCTATGATGAAAGTAGAGCGTCATTGATGAGCACATCCCTAGTAGTGTTCCATCCAATGCCATACCGCGTACGACGCCATGCAAAGAGCCACTCGAGAGCTCCTCCATCATCGGACTCAAGACGACGCTGACCATCAGACACAAATGTCCTATGCACACCACGTGTCAGTGCACTAAAGACCGTGACACAGTAGGACCATTGGACGGATAACCATCTATGTCCGATGTTCAAGTCCACCTACGTCCGACGCCCTGTTCGACGCCAACCTTCTCCAAACATCATCACCTTTGCAATTTGCCAACATCACCAAGTGTACATCACCATGTGCATATGTGTTAGTATTTTTCACAAACATTTTCAAAATACTTTCTCTTGTTCTCACCATGCGACTCAATCCTAGCATGTCACAATGTTAGGTCGCTCAAGTGACACTAGATGACCGATATGCAGACAAGTTTGCCTCTCTCGACAGTACGGCTATCAATCCTGAACCCAGTCATCAACTTCTCTACACACCTATGACTGGTGAAATGAAATGCCCTAGGTTATACCTTTGCCTTGCGCATTTCCATTTCAGCCGTCTCCACCAATGCGCCAATGTAACACATGCACCGACATGATCAAATGATATGATCCACTTCATATCATCACATGCCCTTCTTGGTTCATAGTCTTGACCACACTTGATCTTCACCATTGCATCGGTCCATCGGCGCCAAGTCTTGTTGAAGCTTCATCATCTCATAGTCCATCGCTCCAAAGCCTTGACTTGCCCTTCACACTTACAACCGGTCCATCGAGCCAAGCCTCATCTTGATCTTCTCCATCTTGGTCACTTAACTCCATGTCATGTCTCATATGGAATGAGCCCCTCCATCATCACATGTGTGAGCCTGGCAACATCTCTAAGCCATATCCACCACCATGGCATATATTTCTCACACTCATATACCGTGGACTAATTCCCTGTATATCTCAACCATAAACACATTAGTCCACCCAAGGTTGTCGATCAACTACCAAAACCAATTATGGACCTTAATTTCATGTCCTAGGTCGAGGCATCAGGGCATAGATCAGGCTCCAGACCGCTTGGATCTGCTCCACCCTTATCGAATCTAGCTAATGTCGAGAAGGGAGACATGGGCTAGTGTAGAAAATGGAGGAAAGGAAGAAACAAGGTGGCATCATCTATTGGATGGAAGGAGAGAGGAGCGGGAAGAGAGGCGACATGGAGACACTAGTGCATATATGTCATCACCAACGGCTCTAAAGTGTCCATCATCTTGGTTTCAGCCTTGGTGGTGAAACTGTGTGTCCGGTGTTAATATCGATTATCATCACCGACACAAATTGACTAAAAAAATATCAATTGCAGTTTGAACCTAGTAAAAATTAGTATGATCAACTATGTCGTTGCCACCGCCCTCGCTAGTTCATTGATGGGGATGGCGTTACCACCTAGACCTCATCCACCACCCTTCGAGCCCACTCAAGGCCGATCTAGCTACAAGAGGGAGTACTTGCAAAGTTGATTGATGACACGAAAGCCAAATCTTTGTAGATCGAGAAGTGAACCATTGCAAACCGAGGATAGGAGAGAATTGAACAAGAGCACCTCGCCCGTCTTGGTGCTGCCATGACCATCGTTGGATAGAGTGATCAAGGGTCACACCCACATTGGTAGGGCATTGCGAAAGCACTAGGAGCCTATGCCAACACACCCATGGTCCTAGGGGCCATGCCCACTATTGCACCGCACGAGGGAGAGGGTCAGGGATTAGACATACTGAGTATTGAGGATATTAGGGTTTCAAGAGGGTTCATATATATGTTGTTTTTCTTCCATACAAATTTATTACGGGCAACCATGTGCTTGCTCGTGCATTCATGGCCCTCAAAGCTTTTCGGTTTTTTCTAGAATTAAGTTTCACCTTGGCATATATTTTCACCAGCACTGTTTTCATTGTTTTTTTAATTGTTCATAGTTCTATAGTAGTGTGAGCACTTTTAAGGCTAGGTCTTTGTGTTGACATATATTTTCGCAAACACGATTCATTTGTAGTAGTCGGAGCACTTTTGTAGCTAGTGTTTCCTTTAGGCTACAGTGGGCAGGCTTAGGCCTCATCCTTTTTCTTCAGGAAAATTTCTTAAGGAGTACTTCTCTGAAAATAGTCTTTATTTTCGGAGATTGGTGCATAGAAGATCAACCTTTGGTAGTCAATTTACTGAGACGAGGTTCTTGCGCAGCTTCTGAAAAGAAAACTACCTCTAAAAGTCACTAGCTTATTTTGGGAGACAGGCACAATTTTTATCCTCCAAGCGTCTTCTAAAATTCTTTTGTGTAGTACTATACTTCAAAGGAACATGAAATTAAAGCCAAAACTTCTTTTTATATTATCTAAAGAAAGCGCCCAAAGGAGATGGAGAAATTAGGAAATCCACTGCACTAAGTCTTCTCTCATGTCGTGTGCAGCATGCTCGGCCTCCATATTATGGCTGCTGCCATGCCCGACCACGTGCGACCCTCCAAGAACATGCAGCGATCACTCTTGAAGATGTCACTGACTCATCAGCACGCAAAAAGGGAATAACCGCCACCACCACTTGCCGGCACAGTACAACCTCGGCGGCTGGCCGTCGTCGTTGCCAAACCTAGGAACACCAGCTTTTAGCTACTCATCACAGGGTTAAAAAAAAGGGGATGATGATCAAGAAAGAAAAATGGTAACAAGCATGAGGAGATGATGTGTATATCCTATACCTAATATCTAAGCTCTCTCTCTCTCTCTCCGAGCATGAGTCCTAGCCGTTTTACGAAGAGTGGCAATGTGTGATAAATTGGAGAAGATTAGAGTTATAATTGGTTTATTGTACCGGCCATTACATGAGCTTATGACCCATACTCATGAGTTAGATAGCGCATCTCCAACTAGCATGGCATGGAGTCCAATTTCAAAACGAATTAGAATACATGGCTAAGGATATAAATTTGGTTCCAATGTACAGACATGTGCATGCTTGCTAGTATCCTATATAAACAGAGTAGCAAAGTCATCCAGTAAAAGACGACTTTTTTTGCTTGATGACTTCTATGAAATATTTTCCTTGATGACTTCTATGAAATAGTTAAACTCCACCCTTTTAAAATTAAATTACCAATACTTTAAGATTATTTGAAGTCCAACATATAGCTACTGAGTTAACACTGCCCTACTAAGATACAAAGACTAGACAAAGCTATAGAAAATAAGACTGATGTTTGTGGGTTGTAGCTTCTATTTGGACAATTTGATACTTGTGTAACGTTTCTTCTTAGGAAAAAAAAGTTATTTCTTTTGGGCGACCAACCTTCATGGAATATTTTGGCTGTGGTTTTAGGCATCGCTGCTACTCGTGGACACAATGCAGGAAAGTCCGTATGCCTAGAGAATAATAAAGCATTAAAGGTACTTCCTCTAGACATTTCCTTGTGATTTTTTTTCGTTTGTGTCATCTTTTCGTTAAGCTATTCAGTTTAAAATGTTGTAAAATCTTGATTCTGTGTAGTCGCAAAGGCCAGAGCTTTTCTTTTTCCAAAAAAAAATTAGCAAGATCTTATTAGCTACACAGGACATTTAAAAGAAAATGCAACGCGCCATGTTTAGGAGACAGAGAATTGTAGAGTTCATTGTTGTTTTAATAAAAATAGTTTATAACATTTTATAATACATAGCTAGCTCATAGAAATTTTTTCATAGCCACAGTAGTTTTTTCATGGATCAACGATAAACCAAGTAGACCCTATGTTTAGTTCATGCACACATATACTTTGTTTTTCATAAATAGTCTGGTGTCACTAGTAATTCCCCATTTGCAATAGCATACGTGTATCAGGTTTCTAGTTATAGGTACGTTAGGCCAGTTTTAGTGGGAGTTTCATGTCACAATTTCAAGACTGACATGTGCCGACAAACCTCCAAAAACGCATTTTATCCTCGAAAACTTTCATCATTTATATCTCCATATATATTATGTCATGTACTACAACAGAAACAAACTTGCACAATGTCACGAATGAGCCCCCTGTGACAGGACACCAATTTTTGTCTGCCACGGTAAATACCACGATTTACTATGGCGAACATTTTTTATTTATCGTGGTGGATACTTGTTTGCACCAGAATTTGGACTGACAAGCGCATAAGAGATGCTTCATGAGGAAGACTCTGTCGGGAATCGGCTAAGTGCCGATAGCAGCGGTTTATTGAAGAATCGGCTAAATTGGTGCAGAATCGGCTAACCAAGATCAGCTATCTGGAAGCACATGGGCCGCATCGACTCCGACTCGGTTCGACGGGAGACGGCGCATTGACGGCACGGGACTCTACAGAATGGAATAATAGGGCCCAAGTTATCAAGTTTTAATAGTTTTTAGTTTATTATCTTATTTCGCAAGTCGTATCAGGTTAGGACTTGGTCAAAGCCTAGGGTATAAATATGTAAGCCCCGGCACCTTGTAAACCCTCTCGACAATCAATACAACGTTTTGGCTCCGGCCAAAACCCTTAGGAGTAGGAGTAACATAGATTTCGGCGAGTTCTTCGCGACTAGGCTGCATCGGCATCGACCGACCTCTAAGTACCGTCATGGCTTCTGTTTTCGTTTGATAAGGCTGCATCGGCTCTGACTGACCTCTTGTGATGCGTTGACATGGCTAGTTATCGACTCTATTAGGCTTGGCAACCTAGTAGATTCATTAAGTTATCGATGTTGACTGTTTTACATTATTTATTTATTTATATCAACATTATCGCACGACCAAGATTGGTAGATTTGGCTTATATCCTTTTAGATTCAATTGTCATCAATACTCATTATGTTTATTCTCATGCTTTGATGATTGGTCATGTGCTTACATTAGCTAGATCGTATCAATCTTGTTTGTGACATGTGGCGCGTTCTAGGGTATAGATGGTTTTACGATAAAGCTTGTTAATCTCTTCTGGGGGTTTTAGTGGCTGCAGTGGATTAAGTTACCAATCACATTTAGATGGCATCCGGATTTAGACACCGTTGGTTAGTAGGCTTGCTTGTACGGTTGTTGGTGTACCTAGTTCGTTCTCATGTCGGTATCGACTATTTAGCCGATTTACCAGAGGTCTACCCATAACACTACATGCATGTATGTGTTTAGACACTAGTTGGTTCATTAAGCTCTTGGGCGTGACTTGGTCTGAAGATTTCAAATTCGAAAAGTCCTTTTGGGTTTGTTGGGCATGACTTGGTTTTTAGATTTCAAATTCGACACGTTTAGTGGATTTCCTAGTTTTAATCTAGATTATTGCAATGTGTGTAGAATTTTTACATATCATATCGGTTAACTCAGATCGGCTAATGGTTCTGTGCCTTAATGTTTATCTAGATAGACGATCTAGCTTTTCCTATACTATTTTAAATACTGTAGCATGCTCCATGAATGACTTGTATATGTGTTCATCTTGTTCAATTATGTCATGCCATGAGCAATTGCTTTATTCATGCAAGTTTATTCACTGTTATCATTTACAAAAGCATGTTGGTTGTTGACTTTCTAGTCAATGACCGATCAGATCGGCTATTTAGCCATACATGAGGAACTGTCTGGCACCACACCGGCAAGTTTCATAATTTGACTATTTTTCTCCTTGTCAATGGCAGGGTCAAATTGACTGGCACACCTCGGACTCGATCGACCGGTTAGCTGCTGGTGAAGTCGCAGGGATCGAAGAAGCATTTTCACTTCAGTCTACCTAGCTTGCGACAGACCGTTGACGTGAAGAGTCAAATTTTTGCGTCAACACTCTTTTTGGCACGCCTAGTGGGACAACAATCATCAACCATGGCTCCAGCTAATGCTGCTGATCTCAACTCCAACAACATCCTTGATGTCACCATAGAAGAACTTTCTGAAGAGCATAGAGATAATCAAGAAGGCTACAGAGCAACTGAAGCAGAAGTTCTTAACATGCTTCAGGAGAGTTCATGACAAGGTGGTGTTGAAGTCACAATTGCCTAGAATCCTGATGCCAGGAGAAACATATCCTGGGGATGAAGCTGACAAGAAATTCATGGTGGAACAATTTCACAAGTTGATTCATGAAGCCATGACAAATCACAATACGCACTTCCTGACTATATTTGGCAATATCATGAAGAAGTCATGGCTGGTTTTCCTGTTGAGCAGTTCGGGCCATCCTATTTCAATCAACACACTACAGGAGGTGGTGTGCCAAATCCTCCTAAACCGAATGTCGCATCAAGCTCTGCCGGAGGTGCAAATGGGAGTGCTATTCCTCAAGCACAACAGCCAACTGGTGGTCCTCCACCCAATTTTGGTACAACTTAAAATATACCACATTTTGCTTATAAAATTGCTCCCTCAGTTTCAAGGATTACAAGAACCATGGATCATCATGTGAATCAAGCTATACAAGGAGGAGCTGGTCAACCGCAGGGTGCAATCCAACTCAAGGAAGTAATGATGAACCACCTGCTGCTTTTGCAAATGTGTCAAGTTACAAGGCCCGGGGCATGCTTCCATGTCCGAGCGTTGGAGCTCCTACTAGTCCCAATGACCAGCTGATCAGCCAGCTCACTGATGTGTTGGAGAAGCAATTCAGCATGAAGAGAAATCATTCCAAGTCTTACAACATGTCGTATCCTGAATGGTACAATCGTCTTGAGCTGCCACCTCACTACAAGATTCTAGAGTTCTCCAAGTTCACAAGGCAAGATGGTACAACCACAATGGAGCACATAAGCAAGTATCTGGCTCAATTAGGGGATGCTACAGTTGAAGAGATTCATAGAGTCAGATTCTTTGCTTTGTCACTGTCAGGACCAGCTTTTACATGGTATTCATCCTTGCCAAGCAACTCTATTTCCACTTGGAGTGATTTGGAGAATAAGTTTCATGCTTATTTCTTTAATGGGTCCATTGAGAAATATATTGATGATCTAACTGGCATGAAGATGAAGAGCAATGAATCCGGTCTAGACTTTATTCAGAGATTCAGACAAATGAGAAGTTTGTGTTTCTCATTAGATCTGTCTGACAGCTAGTTGGTGAAATTGGCTATTCAAGCCATGCAACCACATTTGAAGGAGAAGCTTGTTGGCTTGCAGTTCAAGAATCTAGGAGCATTGGCACAAAGGGTGGCTGCATTATCTGAATATGTGCAACCTACTCAGCAACAGAGTCATTTTCAGAAGGCTACCAATGTGACTGAGTACTACAAATCTTTAATTGACCACGGCCCAGATGAATATGAAGAAGAAGTGGATGCTATTGAGTAGAACCTCAACAAAAAATTTGTCATCAACCATCCTTGGGGCCGAGCGTAAGAGAGTTTTGATTTTGACACCTCGAAGGCTGATAAAATTTTTGGTTATTTGCTGAGCAGGGGTCAAATTAAGATATTGCATGAGAAGTTTCTTAGCCCTGAAGAAGTGAAAGGGAAGAAGTATTGTAAGGCCCACAACTCACCACCCACTCCACCAATGAGTGCAATGTGTTCAGGAAGCAAGTCCAGAGAGCCATTGAGACTGGAAAATTGGCTTTCGACATAGCCAAAGATGAAGATTGATGATGAACCTTTCCCAGCTGCTATGGCTGACGTTGTTCTACCCAAAGGCAAAGCTAAAGTGCTAACCTCCACTAGAGCAAAGGAATCTAGGTCAGTAGACACGAAGCTGCAACTGACTGCTGAGGAATATCACGAAATCAAGAGGAGACATGAAAAATAGAATAGCTGGTTTGACTAACCTGAGTCATCTACGACGGCTGAGAGGAGGCTACATATAACATCTCACATCCTTCTCAACAAGTGGCAGAGGCAGCAGGAGAAGGACCATAGGAGATGATTTGAAGAGCAAGAACACTTGAGAATGTTTGAGGAGGAAAGATATGAAAGGGAGCAAGCTGAATCACATTGGAAATGTCCTTTCTTCAGGCATTGCAGGAATGAAGGTTTGAGGTTGCCAACAGGAGGGATTGCCCTGAATGTAGTGACCAATACAGAGGGTATCGGCAAAATTAAACTACCCGCCAGTCTGTTCATGAAAGACTTGGATAGCCTATGGAGGATCGGCACATTAATAAATGCAGAATTCATGATCGCTGTGATGCATATGATGAAGACATTGAAGAAGTGTAGCATGTTTGGCAAGAGAACCAATGGTTCCCTAGTGGTCTTTCTAGGAGTCAAAAGAGAAGAGTTCAATGCTTGAGGGACACTAAGATCAAACTAGAAAAGGACAAGAGAGATAAGAAGGCACAGGTTCGCGAAGCCAAGCAAACAGCCGATTCAGGCAAATCAGCTCCTATTGGGATGCAGTGTATTTTGCTTGCTGAGCTTAGAGCATCAAAGAATCAAGAAGTTTACTCTGACTTTGATGAATCAGAGTATGAGGATATAGCTGCCTATTTAGCGCTCACTTCACAAGCTGTGTTCAACAAACCCATATGGTACTGCCATTTGAAAGCTTTATATATCAGGGGACTCATTGATGGGAAACCTATGGGTAATATGCTTGTAGACGAAGGTGCCACAGTTAACCTTATGCCCTATTCAACATTCATAAAGTTAGGCAAGATCGCTGAAGATTTGATCAAGACAGACATGCAACTAAGAGATTTTAGAGGCAATGTGTCTGACACTCGAGGGACAGTAAGTGTTGAACTAACAATTAGCAGCAAAACTTTGATCACCACATTCTTTGTCATTGATGGGAAAGGATTCTATAGTTTGCTTCTTGGAAGAGATTGGATTCATGCCAACTATTGTTTGTCCTCGACCATGCATCAACATGTGATCCAGTGGGCAGACAATGATATCAAGGTTGTGCCTACTGATGATTCAATCAATGTTTCCTCTGTCGATCATGTCTATTGGGACCTAGAAAGTTTTGAGTGTTTTTTCTGGAAAAGAGTTTCATGGAGACTTCATCTCTATCAACGATGAAGATCAACAGCCAGCTCATGCAGTTGGCTCTGAAAGTATCTTTCAGTGATAAAGTACAAGAAGGTAAAAGCCGATATAGTTATCAATGCCGCCAAGGACATAAGATTGTAAAAATCTAAAATGATTTTAGGTGTCTAAGGGCAATCGGCTTATCTTGTAGAAGTCTCACCATAGCATTTTTAGTAGACAAAAGGCAAGATTATCAGGAAAAGTTAGCAGAATAGCCGATATTTTGAATATCGCCTTTAGTGTAAAAATAACCAACAAAAATATTCGTAATAGCCGATGTGACATACATCACCTTTAGACCAAAACATAACAAAATATAAAGTGTTTTATCAACATGAATGATCTCGATGGATCGATCTCAGAAAATGAAGCAAGCGGAAATAGTGATATTCATAAGGTCTCTTTACAAAGAAAGGCTTCCTGCAAAAGAGTGCATCCTACTATGGTCTACTCCGGAAGCCTATCGATAATATAGTGAATTGAGGACACATTGGCAATGGCTTCCGCTGCCGTCTTGAAGTACTCAGAATTATCTTCTATGGCGTCGACGATCTACGGCGTGACATCCAGGTCCTGCAGGTTATGTCCCGTGCTGCTTGAACGACAGCCAAAGAAAAAGAAGCACCTGTGATGACGCCCTGATGGGCTACCTCGTGCACCCTGGCATGGAAAGTCTCTAGCCTCTGGGCGATGGTTTCGCCAGGAGCGTGCACGGTGGCGGCAGCAGCATTCCCGATGAGTTAAAGCTCCTCAAAATGCGTCGTAAGATCTAAAATACCAAGCAAGAATGTTAGTCACCAGAACATGTTAAAGATTGAGGATTAGAGGCACGACACCTACCAACGATGCGAGCATCGGCAGCAATTTGCCGGTTGATGGCTGTCTCAACCTCTTGTTCTACCGTCGGAGGGCAGCTTGGAAGTCAGCCAGAATGCTCTATGTCTGAGCCAACTCTTTGACGGCCTCGTCATAGCGTACCTCCATCTCCATCCGCTCCTGGTAGATGCAGTCATATAACGCCGCCGATGCAGATTCTGTGGAAAATGCCGAGCCGGTGGCGAAATCCTCAGACTCCATTAGGCTATCCCGATCAGGCCGGGACTAATTGCTGGTGCTTGGACTGGCACAAGAGCAGCATGTGCTGCTGAAATCATCGGAAGAACTGCAGCAGCGTTGGAGGGACCTTCACCGTCCCTCCTGAGGAGATGATAAGACAAGAGATTAGATTCAAAGCCAGTTGAATGAGAAATGACAATCAAGATTGGTTTACCCAACGCAAGGACGAACAGCACTGCTGGAGTTCACTTCTTCCTCCTCCAGAGGGCGCTTGCCGAGGTCGTGACCCACCATGGATGTTGTTCGAAGGGGGCGAGGGTTTTCTTAAAAAGTAGAAGGTTCTTTCCTGGTTTGGAGGCAGAAAATCAAAGTTGCATATAATGGGGCAGGAGATGCTAGTTTATAGCCCGGGGCCACGACTTGGGAAGCGAATCGGCAACCCACCATTAATTGCGGAACTGTACATGCAGGTAATCGAGTGGCCGGTCAAATCAATTCTGAGTGAGTTTTCTCGAAAAGCCATTTGTTTTGGACTATTTGGCTAAATCGGGAAGATGAGTCGGGACGGTGGATCAGCTAAAACGAGAGAAACTATTTATTAGCTAAAATGAGAGAAACTATTTATCAGCTATAGAATCGAGAATCTTCAAATCAAAAAAATGCAGAAGGCAAAGTAACATTGCTGAATACACTGGTAGACAGTGTTTGGTTCAAAATATTCATAAAGGTTCTCAGATTATTACAGAGTATCAAATTATAATTCCAAGAGGTTTTTCAATGCCTCAAGAGCACTCATCCTGTCAGAATCAATCTGAGCAAACACTTGTTTATCTTCAGTCACAGATGCAGATACAATTTTTAGATTTTGCATGATCTGTCTACCCATTTGAATAGATTCAGTTAATTCTTTCTTCTTCAGCTTTAGGTTTTTAGTAATTGAAGCTAAGGCTGATTCCTTTTGAGCGATAGCAGCATTTACTTCCTGAAGCTCTTTCTCCAATTGAGCTTTCCTTGTCTAAAGACTTGAAAGATCTGGTTTTATGGCATCTGTAGTTTTCTGAAGATCTTTTAAAGAAGAACCCAATGCTTTCACATTGCTCAAATTAGCAGACTTTTGCTCTAACAAGGTTGCTTGCTCATTCAAATTATTTTAAGCTTTCTCTATTCTTAAAACCTTAACTGAAAGGATTCTAGCAAGAGGACCCAGGAGTTTAGAAGGAAGAATGCTCTTGGTTTCTGCAAATACTTGATTGACAGAACAAATATTTTGAATTAAGTTATTCCTATTCTGAAGAAAGGGCAACATATCTTTCAATTGATCCAATGATGGTGCAGTTGATTTTCTCTTAAGGAGAGAAGAAACCTCTTATTCATCAAGATATTCTAAGAAATCCATGCCATAATCTCGTAATGAAGGAGAGGGAGCCTGTCCAATTTAAATATCAGTATGGATGACAGATATGTCCATTAAAATAGCTAGCAGCCTACCTTTTCAAAAGGAATAGCCGATGGTTCTTCACCTACGCCTTGTGGGCTCGGCTTATCAGAAGCAATATGGTCAGAGACTGGTGGGGAGTCAATATTACTAGTTGTTGTAGTTTTAGACCCTAAAATAAGATATGCCAGGTCAAAACAAATTAAGAAGGCTGTTGTTCCTACCATTGGAATAACTTTGGCTTAGAGAATTAGTAGCTTGGTGAGCAAGAAGCTTCATCCCAAAAGATTTAGAACTATCCTCCTGTTTAAAGTTTGGTCAAAAACAAGTTAATTTTGAATAATCGGATTAATCATATTTTACCTTTGTCCCTTGAGCTTCATTCTCTGGTTCCAAGATTTTTGGTTGAGCTTCAGGTATTGGAGATGCCTTTGGAGAAGTGGTATTGCCATCTTGATTCTTCTGAAAAAAGAATGATATTAATAGCCAGTTTAATTCATCTCAAAAGAAAAATTGGCTAACCTTGGATAATCTAGTCCTTCTTCTTTTAATACCCCAGAAGGATTCCCTACATTTGACATTTGGCGTTTTGAAGATTGGGTCTGGAGTTGAACAGCATACGTATTCATGAATTTTTTCAAAGAAGGAGCTCCAGAACCCAATCTTGTTTTTGGGCAAGGGATCAAATATTGCATAGGCTGGTTTCTTCTGTCAGTAGTGGGAGCCTCAGATGCTTCATCCTAGTATGAAATAAACATTAGTTCGAAAGAAGCACTAGAGGAAATAAATAAATGCAAAAGGGGCTTACATCTCCCTCAGATTCGTAAGACTTGTCAAGGGACCAGCATAGAGGATGAGCAGCGTTGCAGAAAGGATGTGCTTGTTGGGAATATGCCCTAGAGGTAATCATGTGATATTCCAATTGTATCTATGACATGCATTAAGTGTTCATTGAATATCCATTATAGACAACTTGTGTTGATTGGCAATTATGTGAATTGTTTGTGGAACTCAATAACTTGAATGGTTATTCTAAAGTTGTCCCTGGTCGGCATTCTTGTGAGAACACACTTGAATATTAGACTAGCACATGTATTAGTTGATGGCTATGTTTCACAAGTCATGGACATGGAGATGTTAAACTAATAATGTGGGCACATGTGAGACATGTAGGCTGGACTGACCGACATGAGAAAGTCTCTATTCATGTCATATACGTTATGTCCTTAGACCTGAGATTGTGGTATGTACTCAAGATGTGAAACGGCCTACTTAGGGACTATCAAACGCTCCTCCGTAACTGGGTAGTTATAAAGGTGGTCTTCGGGTGGTCGGGAAGCATGCTATGAGACATAGACAACCAAGATAGAATTTGCCCCTCTCTACGTGAGAGAGATATCAATGGATCACTCAAGTGATTAGATCAACAAATGCATGGCCGTGCTTGGGCAAGTGTTAACCCATGAGTTGAACCATATATCGAGTGGCAAAGGGAATAATTTGTATGTGGTCGTAGTGGTTCGTCTAATATGATCTTTGCGTGCACATAGGAGTTGTCACGTCTTGCTAGAGGCCGCTGTCAACTATTGGGCGAGTAGGAGTACTCGGCCCATGTCAATGTGTGCGTGAACCCATAGGGTTGCAGCTTAAGGGGCTGGAAGCCGGCTTAGGGTTACTAATGGGCCTCCAACTTGTGAGCTCATTAGGGACGCCTATATAAAGCAAGGGGTAGGGGCGCAGTGAGGGGTTACACGCCTTGAATAGCCGCCGTCGTCGTCCCCACGCTCGCGCCTTCTGCTCCTCACGGACCTAGCAGTCCGAAGGCGCATTGCTTCTTCCCTGCACGTGTGGGATTCCTCGGAGGTGCTGCATCTGGAGCACTAGGATGAACCGCGCGAGGGGATTGACGTGACGGACGACCACGCAACTGCATTGCCTGCTGCGACACGTACGACTACATCGAGTCATCTTTCGCTGCACCTGTGCGTCTAGTGGTAATCCTGTAACCTGTAACTAGTAGTAGATCCTGGTTTATGAGGTAGAAAAGTTTTGTTTTTGGCTAGCGTAGCACCCTCATAACCCTTCAGTAGTATCGAAGCCAGGTTACTGCCTTGTTATAGGTTTGGTTTTGGGCATATAGTTGATATGCAGGAATAGTAGATGTGATCTACTAGGTTTGGTTGCACATGTTGATTAGATCTATTTGTGAAATGGGGTGGTAGATGGAAACTTAATCTGTTTTCGTGCTCTTGTTGCGTGGCCGTGTAACGATGTACACATACCGGTCGGTTTAATCCACCACCTTAGTTAAGTGATACACGTAAGACCATACATGTTGGGCATAGATCAATGTAATTGATCTAGTGAAAATAGAGGGACTCCGAATGGTTTGGATTCAGGTTGATGAGATCAATCTGATGAGATTTTCAATCCGAATGGACCGCCATTGCTACCTGTCGTAGCGCATAGAATCGTTCTACGCCTAACTTGTTTTTGTAGGGTATGATGTGATTGGTATAGCCTATGTTTATCTATGTAATTCATACATGGCCTGCGTGTCATGTAAGCAACACGGGCTAGAGCCATATGTGTTGCCATTTGATGTATTGGCCTACGCGCCGTCTTGTGATCTTGCGACTATGTAATTAGTATAGCTTGCGGCAAGATAGTTTTTGGAGGACTTATCACAAGAAGGATGGCACACATGGATTGTGGAGATGGAGATCACCATGATGGGCAAGATCATGGAGATGGAGATCACCATGATGGGCAAGATGATGGAGATGGAGATCACCATTCATTAAAGGGCCATACCATGTCACTATGTGTGAATGTGATTCTCATTATTTGTTCTACTTTCACATGCTATTATGTTTTGTCTACATGAGTGCGGTAGTGAAGTAAAACGATCCCTTAGCAATGTTTAAGTTGAATGCTTCCCCAAACCTTACACTTTCATAAGTCTTGTACAATTGGTGGTGGGTCTATGAAATTAGGGTGCCACTGGTTTTCCTCGACTAGGCAGGTTCATATCGGATACTTACTGCAAGAAGGTTTGGATACTTGAACAAGGTCATCCTAACGGTTAGGGATCTTGAAGCATAGTAAGGTTGAGTGCTTGGCATAGGGATGCTAGCCCAACAACAAGAGTCATATGAGATGATTAGCAAGGTGTTGCTTACCGATCTACCATACCGACCAGCGGTGATGCTAAAGCTCACTGGTTGGGATGTTAGTTGTGGGTCTTGAATCACTAAGTATCAATTGAGGGATATTGATTTTAGTGGGAGTATATTCTATTTGATATAATTTATTCCTTCATGGATACATTGTCTTTGTAATTTGCATTACTTTTGTTGTAGATGGCCGCTCGCAATCAACCATTTTCTTTGTGTACAATTCTTGAGAAAGATAAGTTGAATGGAACAAATTATGCGAATTGGATCCGCAACCTGAGAATTGTTCTCAGGGCTGAGAAAAAGGAAGATATTCTAGACACCCCATTACCAGATGAGCCTGGAGAAAATGCACCGACTACTGAAAGAGCCGCTTACAAGAAAGCATGCGATGCTAATCTTGAAGTGAGTTGCCTTATGCTTGCTTGTATGGAATCTGATCTGTAGATGCATTTCTATAACAATCACTCAGCGAACGATATGATCGTGGCACTTGAGGAGATATTCCAAACGCAGGCCAGAACTGAAAGGTTCAATGTCTCTAAGACGCTTGTGGAAACCAAGCTTGCAGAGGGCGTAGCAGTAGGACCACACGTAATCAAGATGGTTGGTTACACTCAAAGGTTGGAGAAGCTGGGCTTCCCAATCGGCCAAGAGTTGGCTACTAATTTTATCCTCTCGTCTCTTCCACCCAGCTATGGAAACTTCATCTCGAACTACCATATGCATGGGGCGGAGAGAGGCTTGAGTGAACTGTGTGGTATGCTAAAAACTGCAGAAGCCGACATCAAGAAAGGTGCCGGCAGTAGCCAAGTGTTGGAGATCCAGAACTGACCTCATTTTAAGAGGAAGGGCAATTCTTGGAGGAAGAAGAAGGGCAAGGCTAAAGATGAGATCTCTAAGCCAAACCCATCTGCTGCCAAGACTGGACCATCTGCAAATTCAGACTGCTTTTATTGTAAGGGGAAAGGTCACTAGAAAAGGAATTGCAAGGAGTACTTGGCGTCCTTAGAGAAGGACGGTGGCAGTAAAGGTATTACTGCTACTTGTACCCTTGTTATTCATGTTACAGACATTTTTCTCACTAATTCATATATCAATTCCTAGGTATTTGATACCGGATCGGTTGCTCATATTTGCAATACGATGCAGGGAATGATAAGAAGTAGAAGCGTGGAAAAGGGAGCGGTTGACTTCCACGTGGGCAACAATGCAAGAGTTGCTACGTTGAACGTCGGGACGATGCAACTTCACCGGCCATCAGGATTTATCATGGAATTGAATAATTGTTATTTTGTTCCTAGCTTAAGTCAAAACATTATATCACCTTCATGTTTGATGAAGGATGGTTATTCTTTTGCGAGTAAAGACAATGGTTGTGTGATCTCCAAAAATGACATGTTTGTGACTTTTGCATCCATTGTGAATGGGTTATTTATTTTAAATCTTGATGATGCACCTGTCTGTAATGTTAGTGCTAAACAACCTCGGCTTAATGAGTTAAGTCCTACCTATATGTGGCATTGTCGCTTGGGTCATATAAGTGAGAATCGCATGAAGAGGCTCCATGATGATGGTCTTATAACTTCATGTGATTTTGAATCATACGAGACATGTGAGGCTTGCCTGCTAGGCAAGATGACCAAGGCGCCATATAAAGGATTTCCTGAGAGTGCGTCTGACTTGTTGGAACTTGTACATACTGATGTATGTGGACCAATGAGCACGATAGCTAGAGGAGGATTTCAATACTTCATAACTTTTACTGATGACTTTAGTAGATATGGATATGTCTACCTAATGAAGCATAAGTCTAAAACATTTGAAAAGTTCAAAGAATTTCATAATGAAGTAGAGAATCAACATGGAAAGAAGATCAAGGCCTTGTGATCTGATCATGGAGGCGAATATCTAAGTCACGAGTTTAGCAATCATCTTAAGAGTTGTGGAATTGTTCCACAGCTTACGCCACCCGGAACACCTCAGAGAAATGGCATGTCTAAGCGATATAATTGGACTTCGTTAGACATGGTTCGGTCTATGATGAGCCAGTCGGACCGACCTTTATCATTTTGGGGATACGCTCTAGAAACAGCCGCTTTTATATTGAATAGGGTACCATCTAACTCCGTAGTTAAGACACCATATGAGATGTGGACTGGTAAGAGTCCCAGTTTGTCTTTTCTAAAAATTTGGGGTTGTGAAGTTTATGTCAAACGACTTTGTCGGTGTCCTGACCCTCGAGGGGTTAGCACCAACGAGTAATATCGTATCCGCGTGCTCCCTAATCCGGTGGGTGATGCAAGAATGACACAATGATTTATCCTAGTTCGGGCAAAGAAGGCCCTACGTCCAGCGGGGGGAGGGTGATTCGTGTTATTCTGCACCGAAGTGCTAGTACAGGGGGAAATACAAGCTGGTGTGAGGAGTGAAAGGTGGAGTTGGGGCGTGCGGACGCCTTGCTCTCGACCTCACACAGGCTCACGGTGTCGTTCAGTGATCTAGGGCCTTAGTGTTCCTATGCTCTAGATCCTCTTGGTCTGAGTCCGGTCTCCCCTCTCTAACGTCCTGGCGCCTCCTTTTATAGACGAAGGAGGGGCACAGGTATACATGTATTTTGAGTTCTCATGACGCTGATGACGTACGACGTTGAGGCCAATCATGTCGATGCCGCTGTAGCGATGTACGCTGGTATGGGAGGCCCTGCAGCCGTCGCATCGGGAGTTGTTGAAGTTCAGCTCGAGGGTTCACTCGGTGAAGCCGAGGGGCGACGGTCGGGGGTCCTGGCCGGAGCCGAGGGGGTCGTGTCGAGGTGGTCGAGCTTCGCTGGATAAGACCGAATCCCGGAAAACACGGTAAACAGGTTAGTTTATACGTTTCGAGATGGTGCGGGTCGTGGCACAGCGCTCGGTATGGCGCAACAGCGTAACATGACTTGCGGGATTCCGGGGCATGGGCAGTAAAAGTAGATTTGACCGCCACGCCTATGACTGTTACCATAACTGTGGACATGCGGTTAGGCAGGGGTAGATAGATCGCATTAAATGCGCTTGGATCCGTACGGGGGAGTCGGTGGCCGAGGGGTGCGCTGCCCTCGAGGGCCGCCCATTCGCCCAAGCGAAGTTCCGTCCTCGAGGGGGGCTCATTCGCTGGGCGAAGTTACGTCCTCGAGGGACGGCTCGTTCGCTGGACGAAGTTCCGTCCTTGAGGGGTAGCTCGAATCGTACCCTCGCGTATACAGTACTTGTCCGTTCGGTACCCTCTCTGATGAACAGCACTGGTCCGTTCTGTAGTCTCTCGAGCAGGCTTCGGTTTTGGGACGTCGTTGTTCGTTCGCGGGCCAGTCCGATACGTCTCAGCCTATGGGCTTTAGCGCGAGAGTTTATCGGAGGGTTCAAGATGCTGATCTTGCGGGGCTTTAGTTTATTAAGCAAGGGGTCTGGGATACCTGTTTCCAGGGTATCGACAGACTTATATCAGATAAACTAACACCCAAATAGGACAAGTGCTTTTTTGTGGGATATCCAAAGGAAACTTTAGGGTATTATGTCTATAACCGTTCAGAGGGAAAAGTGTTTATTACTCGAAACAGTGTTTTCTTAGAGAAAGAGTTTCTCAAAAGAGAAAAGAATGGACAAAAGGTGTATCTTGAAGAAGTTCAAGATGAGCCAGTAGGGACTGACTCTACGAGTGATGTTATTGTAGCAGAACAAGTTGAGACACCCGTGGCAGTGGACACACCACCACAACCACGAAGATCAGCGAGACTTCATGCATTGATGGGGATTTGTTATTGTTAGACGATGACAAACCTGCGGATTATGCGGAAGCTATGATGGATCCAGATTCCGAGAAATGACAAAGTGCCATGAGATCCGAGATAGATTCCATGGGAGACAATCAAGTTTGGAACTTGGTTGACCCGCCTGATGGGGTTGGGCCCATTGAGTGCAAATGGATCTTTAAGAAGAAGAAGGATATGGATGAAAATGTTCACGTCTATAAAGCTTGGCTTGTCGTAAAGGGTCTTCGGCAAGTTCAAGGGGTTGACTACGATGAGACATTCTCGCCTGTAGCGATGCTTAAATCTATTCGGATTATTCTAGCAATTGCTACATATTTCGATATGAGATATGGCAGATGGATGTTAAAATAGCCTTTCTAAATGGGTATTTAGAAGAGGACGTGTATATGATATAGCCTGAAGGTTTTTGTTGATCCTAATAATGCTGGAAAGATATGCAAGCTTAAGAAATCTATTTATGGGTCAAAGCAAGCATCTCAGAGTTGGAATCTTCATTTTGATGAGGTCGTCAAAGGGTTTGGCTTCCGTCAGAATGAAGAAGAACCTTGTGTTTACAAGAAGGAAAGTGAGAGCGCTGTTGTATTTCTGATCTTGTATGTGGATGATATACTATTGATTGGGAATGATATTTCTATGTTGCAATCTGTAAAGACTTCACTAAATAATAGTTTTTCTATGAAGGATTTAGGAGAAGCAACATACATCTTGGGCATTAAGATCTATAGAGATAGGTCAAGAAGGCTAATAGGATTAAGCCAGGATACTTACATTGACAAGACGCTGAAGAGGTTCAACATGGAATAGTCCAAGAAAGGGTTCTTGCCTGTGTCACATGGTGTGCGCTACAGTGATAAGCAGTGTCCTTCCACTGATGTTGAGCGCAAACGCATGAGTAAGGTTTCATACACTTCGAAAGTTGGTTCCATCATGTACGCCATGATATGTACACGTCCAGATGTAGCCTATGCTCTAAGTGTTGCGAGCAGGTATCAAGCCAATCCTGGTGAGAGTCACTGGACGTTGGTTAAAAACATTCTTAAGTACTTACGAAGGACTAAGGATGTGTTCCTAATCTATGGAGGTGAGGAGGAGCTCGTTGTAAACGGTTACACCGATGCTAGCTTCCAAACCAACGAGGATGATTGATTATCTCAATCAGATTTTGTGTTCAGAATAAATGGTGGTGCAGTTAGCTGGAAAAGTTCCAAGCGGGAGACAGTGTCTGATTCTATAGCAGAAGCCGAGTACATTGCAGCTTCTGGTGCTGCAAAGGAAGGTGTTTGGTTGAGGAGGTTCCTCATTGAACTTGAGTGTTTTTGAATGCGTCGAGCCCATTGAATTTACATTGTGATAACAATGGGGCGATTCCATAGGCTAAGAAGCCTAGGGATCACCAGAAGAACAAACATGTACTCCAGAAGTTTCATCTCATTCGAGAGTTTGTGAAACGAGAAGAGATCAAATTGTGCAAAATACATACGGATTTGAATGTAGCAGATCCTTTGACAAAGGCTCTTCCACAGCCTAAGCATGAGGCGCACATGAGGTCTATGGGGATTAGACATCTTAGAGATTAACTCTAGTGCAAGTGGGAGACTGTTGGGAATATGCCCTAGAGGTAATCATGGAGATGATGATATTCCAATTGTATCTATGACAAGCATTAAGTGTTCATTGAATATCAATTATAGACAACTTGTGTTGATTGGTAATTATGTGAATTGTTTGTAGAACTCAATTACTTGAATGGTTATTCTGAAGTTGTCCCAGGTTGGCGTTCTTGTGAGCACACACTTGAATATTAGACCAGCACATGTATTAGTTGATGGCTATGTTTCACAAGTCATGGATATGGAGATGTCAAACTAATAATGTGGGCACATGTGAGACATGTAGGCTGGACTGATCCAATATGAGAAAGTCTCTATTCACATCATATACATTATGTCCTTAGACCTGAGATTTTGGTATGTACTCAAGATGTGAAACGGCCTACTTAGGGACTATCAAACGCTCCTCCATAACTGGGTAGTTATAAAGGTGGTCTTCGGGTGGTCGGGAAGCATGCTATGAGACATAGACAATCAAGATGGAATTTGCCCCTCTCTATGCAAGAGAGATATCACTGGGTCACTCAAGTCATTGGATCAACAAATGCATGGCCGTGCTTGGGTTAAGTGTTAACCCACGAGTTGAATCATATATCGAGTGGCAAAGGGAATAACTTGTATGTGGTCGTAGTGGTTCGTCTGATATGATCTTTGCGTGCACATCAGAGTTGTCACATCTTGCTAGATGCCGTTGTCAACTATTGGGTGAGTAGGAGTACTCGGCCCATGTCAATATGTGCGTGAACCCATATGGTCGCACGCTTAAGGGGCTGGAAGCCTAATTCGGGTTGGACCCGAATTAGACAAGGCTTAGGGTTACTAATGGGCCTCTAACTCATGAGCTCATTAGGGACGCCTATATAAAGCAAGGGGTAGGGGCACAGTGAGGGGTTACATGCCTTGAACAGCCGTCATCGCCCTCCCCACGCTCGCGCCTTCTGCTCCTCGCGGACCTAGCAGTCCGGAGGCGCATCGCTTCTTCCCTGCACATGTGGGATTCCTCGGAGGTGTTGCATCTAGAGCACTGGGACGAACCGCGCGAGGGGATTGATGTGACAGACGACCACACAACTGCACTGCCTGCTGCGACGCGTACAACTACATCGAGTCGTCTTCTGCTGCACCTGCACGTCTAGTGGTAATCCCGTAACCTGTAACTAAAAGTAGATCTTGGTTTATGAGGTAGAAAAGTTTTATTTTCTGGCTAGCGTAGCACCCTCATAACCCTTCAGTGCTTTCCATTCATTCCACCATCCATCGTAAGACAAGTGAGAAAAATTGACTATGGTCCATTGATGAGGGAGATATGCCGAGAGATCTGGTCCAAGATTAAAAACTTTCAATGCCTCTAAAGAATTATTGATTATTTCCCTCGGCTTTAACTTGTCTGCAAAGAAGAGGGCAGGGGGAAGCTGTCCATGGTCGAACTAATGAGCTGAGAAACTTGGATTGTAAAACTCATAAGATGGAGATGACTCAGGGTCATTTGGAATTTTGCTTTAGCAATGTCTGAAGTTCACTGGGACAGCAGAAGGTTTGATGAAACAGTTGAAGATGCTTGCAGTAGTATCATCTAGGCAGCCAGTCTCAAATCTAAAATGGACTGGCAAGTTTAAATTGTTACCTGGGTCTTCAACATATGGCAGCCAGGTCAACTGACCTTTGGTAAATCCTCTATAAAATAATTTAAAGAATTGGCCACTGGTGAAGTCAATAGAGTAAGAAGAAGTTGCTTCTCCGTAATTCACACACATTCTCTTTTTTCAGTCAGACTTCTTGAAACATTCCAAATAGTCAAAGGAAGGAAAAGTCAGTTCTCTGAGATTGGGCCTTACAAGTTTGTACATGTACAAATTGAGCCAGAGTTGGAGCAGCCACCAAGGACCAGGGACAGGGCCAATCTTCTTGTCTTTCAGGAGTTTGGCTATTACTCTATTCATCAGATTGTAGAAGGAGCCTAGGAGTAGTTTTCCCATTTGAATTTTGTTCCCTGCAGCTAATTTTTCTACCAGAGCTTTGTTTCTAAAGGTGGATTCGAAAGCAGCTCCACAAAAGAAGAATTTCTCTAACCACATGTTCAGGAAGGCTATGTGTTCTTTCTCTTCTACTGAAGCTTCTTTGGAGAAGTTTTTGATATACTTGGGCCAAGTTGTTGAGTCAAAAATCTTGCCCATGTTCTTATATCCTTTGCCTAGGAAGTCACAAGGGTTGACTGATCCAGTGACCTCTAATCCAGTTAACATGAAAATATCAGCCAGAGTGACAGTCATTGGACCATGACTGAAGATAAATGCATTAGCAGAATTGGACCAGAAATAAGATACAACCATCAACATGGGCTCATTCTTTTCCATCTCTGATAGAGAAAGTTGATGCACTGATGGATTTCTGCATCCTCCTAAGATCGGCCTTTCTCTGCACGAACCCTTAAAAGCCAATCCCGCCATCCAATGGGGATATGAGGCTAGTTCCTGATGACATTACTCCATGAGCTGATATCTATAAGTGAGGCCTTGAAGGGAATTTGTTGGGTTTCTTTGGTAATAAAGTCAATTGGATCTGAATTGCCCATGGGACCCCAATAAAAGGAGTTGGGTGAAGTATGGATGAACAGATCATTGCGAAGCTCCTACGAAGGAGGATTAGAGGTCAAGGCAATTAAAAGCGAAATCAGAAGCAAGTTCGTTGAAGATTTTATCATTGGAATGAGGTCTGGAGTTGCCATCCAAATCTCAAGAATGGGGACCGCCATTGATGCCAGTGCTAGAGTTCTTGCTGACTAGGGTTAGGATCCAGAGGTATCAAAATCCTGAGTCAAGAAGACCAAAAGTTGATTGAAGGCGAAAGAAGGAATTTTGGAATAAAATCAATTTTATCCCAAAATTAGGGGGCATGTGTTTGCACTAGAATTTGGACTGACAAGCGCACAAGAGAGGCTTCTTGAGGAAGACTCCGTCGGGAATCGGTTAAGTGCCGATAGCAGCCGTTTATTGAAGAATCGGCTAAATTGGTGTAGAATCGGCTAGCTAAGATCAGCTATCTAGAAGCACATGGGCCACATCGACTCCAACTCTGTTCGATGGGAGATGGCGCATTGACGGCATGAGACTCTGCAGAACGGAATAGTAGGGCCCAAGTTATCAAGTTTTAGTAGTTTTTAGTTTATTTCCTTATTTCGCAAGTCATGTCAGGTTAGCACTTGGTCAAAGCCTAGGATATAAATATGTAAGCCCCAGAACTTTGTAAACCCTCTTGACAATCATTACTATATTTCGGCTCTGGCCAAAACCCTTAGGAGTAGGATTAACGTAGATCTCAGCGAGTTCTTCACGAGTAGGCTGCATCGGCATCGACCGACCTCTGATTTGTTGTAAGTACCGTCATGGCTTGTGTTTTCGTTTGATAAGGCTGCATCGGCTCTGACCGACCTCTTGTGATTCGTTGACATGGCTAGTTATCAGCTCTATTAGGCTTGGCAACCTAGTAGATTCATTAAGTTACCGATGTTGACTGTTTTACATTGTTTATTTATTTATATCAATATTATTGCCCGACCAGGATTGGTAGATTTGGCTTATATCCTTTTAGATTCAATTGTCACCAATGCTCATTATGTTTATTCTCATGCTTTGATGATTGGTCATGTGCTTGCATTAGCTAGATCGTATCAATCTTATTCGTGACATGTGGCGCGTTCTAGGGTATAGATGGTTTTACGGTAAAGCTCGTTAATCTCTTCTGGGGGGTTTTAGTGGCTGCAGCGGATTAAGTTACCAATCTCACTAAGATGACATCCGAATTCAGATGCCATCGGTTAGTAGGCTTTCCTTGTAGGGTTTTTTGTGCACCTAGTTCATTCTCATGTCGGTATCGGCTATTTAGCCGATTTACCAGAGCTCTACCCATAACACTACATGCATGTATCTATTTAGACACTAGTTGGTTCATTAAGCTTGTTGGGCGTGACTTGGTCTAAATATTTCAAATTTGATAAGTCCTTTTGGGGTTTGTTGGGCGTGATTTGGTCTTTAGATTTCAAATTCGACACGTTTAGTGGATTTCCTATTTTTAATCTGGATTATTGCAATGTGTTTAGGATTTTTACATATCGTATCAGTTAACTCAGATCAGCTAATGGTTCTGTGCCTTAGTGTTTATCTAGATAGCCGATCTAGCTTTTCCTATACTGTTTTAAATATTGCAGCATGCTCCATGAATGACTTGTATATGTGTTCATCTTGTTCAATTATGTCATGCCATGAGCAATTATTTTATTCATACATGTTTATTCACTGTTTTCATTTACAAAAGCATGTTGGTTGTTGACTCTCTAGTCAATGACCGATCAGATCGGCTATTTAGCCATACATGAGGAACTGTCTGGCACCACACCGGTAGGTTCCATAATTTGACTATTTTTCTCCTTGTCAATTGCAATGTCAAATTCACTGGCACGCCTCGGACTCAATCGACAGGTTAGCTGCTGATGAAGTCACAGGGATCGGAGAAGCATTCTCACTCTGGTCTACCTGGCTTGCCAGAGGCCATCAACGTGAAGAGTCACATTTTTGCGTCAACAATACTTTTGCCCGCCACGGTAAATCTATTTACCGCGGCGAGTCTCTTAAGATGCCTGCCGCAAAAAATACCCTATTTACTGTGGCGGACTTCTTAAGGTGACTTCCACGGTAAATAGATTTATCGTAGCGGGCATCCTTTAAAGCCTACCACAATAAATGCGGCCTAGCTCAGAGCCTAGGCTAATGCCTATATCCGATTTTCTAGCGGGATCATATATATATATATATATATATATAACCGACACTCCACTTCCCAGGCTGCGCAACCCTAGCTCATTCTCTCTGCAGTGCCACAGAGCCTGAAGTGGCCCCTCTCCATCATCCATAGCTCCGCACTCCCTCTTCCCACGGCTGCCTCAGACCAGTCTCGGCAGCGACTCTTCCGCTCCCTCCATCCTTTGGTCCCTCCATCCTCCGGCGACGACGGTCCCGAGCGGTGCTGGGTTCCTCCTCGCCACTCAACATGCTAGGGCTCTCACCTACATGCTAGGGCTCCCTCTCCCTCTCCCTCTCTTTCACAGGTGGCGGCGGGGCTCCAAGGTCCGGCCCCGGCGCTCCCTCTCTCTCTCCTTCACCGGCGGCGACAGTCCTCCTAGATCCGGTAGTGGCGTTGTATCTGCCTCTCCATCATGGGCGGCAATGGGGCTAACAGATCCGGCGGTGGTAGTCCTTCTCCCTCTCCTTCACCGGCAGCAGAGGGGCTCCCAGATCCAATGGCAGCTCTACATCTCCCACTCTCCTTCACTGGCGGCTGAGTGGCTCCCAGATCCGGCGGTGGCTCTACCTCTCCCTCTCCTTCAATGGCTGCGGCGAGGCTCCAGGTGCTACGGTGGTGGGTGGTCCGGTGGTGCGTCATCGCTCCCCCTCCCGATCCAATGCGGAGGAGCTCCCTGGCTATGGGATCTGGCACTGAGGAGGTCCTAGCCACGGGATCCGACGCGGAGGAGCTTCCGATTGCAGATTTGGTGAGCCACCGGTGGTAGCAGCCCTAGATGGGCTCGCCGGACCCGTGGATGGCTGGGCGGACCTATCCAAGGTTTGTTCTGTTTTTGTTTTTTTTTAAATTATTAACCTAGCGGGTACATGGAGGACACCCAGCACGGTTAATGTATTTAACGCAGCGGGCAGAGGCGCCCACTGTGGTGAGGCCACGATGTACCGTGATCTTATCACCGCGGCTAATGCGTTTGCCCCGCAACGGGAAATCGAATCGCCCGCCGCGGTTAACTCTGTGCAGTAGTGATGTTGGTTTATTTAATGCATATGAAACTCTCATAGAACCCCATTGCTGATACCTTAATATATGAGAGAGCGAGAGAAAACACATGTATTTGATTAAAAAATGAGATTTAAAAGTTTTACCGCACATGTCTACAATTTGGAAGCCGCAAGTATTTCCCAGTTTTAAAACCCATTTCCTGCGTATATCTTTCCGACAGTTTGACACCCAGCAACACAGATCGGAAGCCATGGACCACGGATGCATGTTACTGCCGCGCACTCGACCAAACCATACAGGCAGAGCACAACGGGACAGGGGCCAACCAGTGCCAAATATGTGACATGGACCCGACGTGGAGCGATAGCCTTCGACAGATGGTGACGGTTCGATTTGGCCAAATCTTGCCATCGGCACGAGGAATGATGGCGTGTAAATAGTGACACATGTCGACGGGTATGTATGTCACATGTTACTTAAATAATAACAGTGTTATTAAATTCTGTTTTTATTTGATTACCTAAAGTCAAATAAAAAAGTTAACTCTTATTATAACCTAATCAGCTAATCTGTGCTCAGCGTGCATCCCACACAGACAATTCTGTCTATAAACAGAGAAGCCATATTACTCGTAAAATCAAGATAATTCATGTGCCTAATTTGAATCATTTCTTGATCTTTCTTTGGACATTTTCAATGTCACCTATATAAATATTTAAAAGGCAAGTGACCACTAATAGCAAACCATATATCTCAGCCATAGAAGATATTCTCAATAGAGTCTTGTCTCATGTTTATAGGCCGTTTGTTGATTAGTAGATGTCATCTTCCTCTCATTCGTTTGAGGTAAAAATGCTATATACTAAAACCGGACGGTAACTCTCCAAGACAGCTAGCTGACTTTACCCCCACGCAGGCCATGCAGAGGATCCGATCGATCGAACAAGGGAAAAAGCAAAAGGCTTCGAGAGAAAGGGCCGGGCCAACGAAGAACATAGGAGAGGAAACAGAGAAGTTGACGTTCATATGCGTTGGCAGCTGCTTTTGCAGTGGCCTAGTGGACGACTTGACGTGGTGACGCAGTCCGTTTTATCCGTTGTACCGACCGGCGAGCCGCACGGCCAGCTTTCCTGTATGGGGTCGTCATCGTTTGCGCGTGCAGATGTCGGGAGAGCTCGTGTTCCTTTGTGCTGTTTCGATCCATCTCCTGCTGGACGGGGCTGCAAATCCCGCGATGGGGCACATTGAAAACGATATTTTAACCGTTGGCCGATTCAAAAGTCCAACGTAATTTACTGGTTGAGAATCTAAAACTTTGTTTTTTTCTTTTCTAGTAGAGTATAAACAAGGTGGTGATCAAACCTCTTAGTCATCGCATCTTACTTCCTTACCATTGCGCCTTACAATCAACTAAATAATAGGGTAGCAGCAGGATGGAACTAGGGTGTCTCTGAGCTCTATGAAAATCTTTGGCATTCTTGTTGTATTTAAAAAAAAACTTTTCCTTTTTATAATACAAAACATGCAAGTATTTTTTTGCATGATTGAGAAAAAACTTATGACTTTTCTTAAAATTCTTTCTAGAAATGCATGACTCCAAATAATTGCAAAAAAATCATGACGGCGACTAATTATTTTTTATCGTATAAACTTATTCAAACTTAGATTATTTGGCTTTAAATAAAACCAGAATAGCATCGAACCAAGGTAGTAAGGGCGTCCACAACAGTTCTAGCCGGCAGCTAGCTCATAGATGGCATGCTAAAAGCTAACAAATCAAATGAACTGTCTACTGTAGCTAGCTATTCGTTTTTTAAGAGTACTTTGAGGGCTGGCCATATATACAGTGTCGCTCATGTTTTGTGTAAGCTGGGCGATGAGCAAATAGCTGGCTCGATTTTCTATATATGTTCTCTTTCCTCCCCATAGGATAAATGTTGATGTGTACGCTTAAATAGTTAGCTTACTAAGTCTTGTTGGGACGCCCTAAGGTATATACTGCTTCTTCGGTTCTCCACCTCCTGCCCTAACCTCCTCTCTCTAAATCTGGATTCATGATATGGTGGTGGGGTGGCGGTCATACCGTAAACTTATTTGTATTTTTTTCTTCACAAGTTTATATTTCTTCTTTTGCTTCTTCCAAACAAGATAAGATCAATAGAATTCTAAAGTGTTTGCACTGTTCCATGCCGTGCTGATGACCACAGAAATTTCTAGGAATGATCACAAGTGGAAGCCAACAGTCAAGAACTATGTGCAAGATCTTGCAAAGTAACAATTAGATTATTAACACACGATCTTCGGCGACACAGGTGTTGAAAAACGTACATAAGGATATCATGGTGTGACATCGGCAGAAGACGAGAACTTATGCTGCCGAATTGCATCATCCCTTTTGCGAAATGAGCCAGCCTGCACTAACGGTCCCCAATCTTTTTGACAGATATAGAAAACAAATTGATCGATCAGTTGATACCTATCCAATCCAAAGTTAGTAATCGTGCGCTTTTATGATTAGCGAGCTGTAAGCAGGCATGGCATCATCTGATATGTCCATACCTGCAACTGCGTATTGGTAGAAGACGATCGAAAGATCAATGGGTCCAGCTAGCTTCCTCGTTCTGTCGACTTTCATTTGTCAATCTCGAATGGACTGAAGAGATTTCATGATTATTAGATGATACAGGCTGACTCAGATGGCACCAAATTTAATTTTGACTGCTGCTGTTTTCTAACACGAAAAGGAAGACTCATGATGGATCATTTTTTTTAATTTTTAGTCGACGTCATCTGATATTTGTTTCGAACAGGTTCAGAGATACTTAGGGGACAAGTATTGCAAAATGATGCACTTAATAAAGACGGATATCGGTTTACCTTTGATAAGTCTTCCGAGTGGTCACTGATACGGCCGGTAATAAGATCGGTTCGCTAAAACTAAATTCAGGATTATATTTAACTTAGGGACGCAATCCCCAGAGGAATTACAAATTTATAATCATTATAATTGGATTTCGTCCCAAGTGAAATCATTACTTGTGTGAATTAACAAACTGCAAAAATTGTTATCATAAATATTAATATAATTTATAGTAAATTGTCCTAGAGTGATTAAATTATTAAAATAAATTATACTGAATGTATGCATGTTTACTTGGTTGACATTTCGGCATATAAGATTTTTGTTTAAATTTAAAATATAATGTAGAATTAGGTAAATTTAGAAATATATAGATAATTTATGGTTATTGAATTAACTAGTATCTTATATTGGTATTTAGACACTATTAAGGGAATATTTTGATTTTTTCTGCATTAGAGGTGGTAATTTACAAACAAATTAAAGGTTTATTTTGGATTGTGATTCATAATGGTATATTAAAATGTAAGCTAACTTAGGAATTCTTCTAAATTATTGTTCTTAAAGTTAAATGTGGCTAACTTTGATAAAAATTTAGGGTCACTAAATTATCATTTATAATGGTAAAAGTTGGGTAATTTAGATGCAAATTTGGAGAGTAATTTTTGCCATAGTAACTTTTTTGGAAATAGAAATGGATTGCAACTAACTTATTATTCTAAAAGCTTCACCAACTGGTGAGCGCATGACCACGTTCCCCCATGATCGCCATGTCCGGGGTGTCCCTTTCTATCTTTGTGTTTCTTGATATATATGTATATATTTGTGTTAAGGCCGTGATTTGTTTTGGATGCCCATTTATTTATTAATTGGTATTTCTGTGCCACAAAAGACTCCCCTTTGTAACTAATCATGGTGAGCTGAGATGTGAGTCGCATATTGATCAGACGTAAAGATTCATCATACTTATATATAAATGAATATATGATAGATGGTTGATATATTTGTAGATGCCCTCATAATTACTTTCTTTGGTCATAGCGTCTTTCCATATAAAAAAATGCTTAGGACAAGTCTGTGGCATGAGGTGCCCACGATCGAAGGGTACTTAGGTGCCGTAGGTTAAACAATGAAACATATCTTAAGGCTTAAGCCAAGCAACATATAATATATATAAGAAAGCTAAGATCTCTCAGCTGAGCTCAACTCGAATATACCAACCGAAAGATCCTATGTATATGATATCTTATTTGTGAAAACCAATCATGTAGTTTAATTTATTCATCTCGAGCTTGGGCTGATTTGATTATTTGAATGTGTGAATTAAAAGTTTTATTTTATTTCCTTCACCACTTTGTTATGTTCTGTTTCCTTTTCAGTTGATAGCACAGATCTATGTGTAATTATTGCTTCCAACTGAATGTTAATTGATAATTTGGAATTGTTCTATTTTAGAGTTTGAATATAACTGACACAGTGTTAAAGATTTTTTAAATTATTTATTGAAACATCATGGTTTGATTTGGATGATGAATTCTTTTCTTATAAAGTTCCTATTTGATTTGAATATCTATATAATTTTTTCAAAAAAAATGGAAGCCGCAGCATTCAGTCTCTCCCTTTTCTAAAAAAACGACAAAGGTGGATTTGTAGTCGTTCGAGGAAGCATTTTGGGTCAACCTGGTGGCTCAAGCCACATCCTGTACACTGGAGCTTCAGAGTGTTATACTCAAGAAATTAGAACACAATACAAAAGATTTATACATCCTCACTTGATTTTCTAGTATTCTAAAAAAATAATTTCCATATATCTACACATTATCAATAGCGGGCATAAAGGGGGCTGCTTGACAAATAGCAAGTAACAGCACATTACGTACTAACCAAATTTGTGTGTCAACTTAGTGCAAAATAGACAAATGGTTCATATATCTATCCCCATATCCATTGTATTTGGATACAATTTTTAAATACTTCTATGCATTATATTTCAAGACAAGTGAATAAATACGTAATTTGTGTTTCTCCCTCGGTCCATAAATAAATAGATCTATAGTTGTCTTAAGTCAAACATTTTAAACTTTGACTAAATTTCTAAAAAACTTATCAAGGTTTATGATATTAAATTAGTATCATTAGATAACACCATAGAATATATTTTCATAATGTGTCCATTTTATGTCATAGATATTGTACTCTTTTCCAATAAAGTTTGTCAAACTTTAAATAGATTGACTTGCGCAGATTTTAGTAATTGATTTATTCAGGGCGGAGGGAGTATGTTACTTTTCAACTGTAACTAATAAACTTCTTTTGTCCATGGGCTATTTAGATTTTGTTTGGGGGAATTTATAAATTACATAAGCTGACTCACTAACTAGAATCGGTACTATTATTCTGGATAACAACAAAACTAAACTTGACTTTGCACACAACCGTGTCGAAACTTGACCCAGACCAAAAATGATAAATAAATCAAAAGTATTCTCAGGCCTAGATTTCCCCACAAAAAAGGGGAAATTGGTACTAGTACAATGCACTTATTTTGCAAAGGCAAAGGCAGAGTAAAGTGCCCTTTATTAGGCCTTACCATATGAACGCCACTTTCCACAAATTTTCGTGTGTCCGAGTGGACAAAACCTTGGACGACGGAAAATTTACGGGGTCATTCAGGAAACTGCATGCTGCTAATGCTGAACCAGTGGCTACAAATTGAAACTAATGCAGAGGAGCAAGAAAGTTATGGAGTTCGCCTAGAAGATAATCGTGTCTGTCTACATGCATATAATATAGTCGCCTTTTGTGCCTCTACGCTGCCTAGTCAAATTTCAGACCTTTGATTATTAGTATGTGCTTCATGTCTTCCTATAAGTCTAAAAGCAGCACCTAGTGTGGCAGCCGGGTCAAAGTTTTCTTCAGTAATAATCACATCCTTGATTGGAATGCTCCTGGTAATTGAAAACCTATCATCACTAGTAATAAACAGGATAAATAAGTAAACCCTGTATCTGTGCCATGTGCCCACCACTAAAATCCAGGATGAATGAACCTCTCCTCATGAATAGCAAAAAAGTTACCGTCCACAATTTTTCTGTCACCAGATCAGAATTTTAGAGCTCAACAGTCTGGCAATGCAATACTGGAAAGACAGCCCCTGCTCAGGACACGAGAACTTTTTTATTGAATCCTGCAAGAATCCAGATGGTCCAGTGAAATCCCTGCAATGCACATCAGGCCTTTCTTTGCCAGGTACAGTGACTCCCAGACACTCAACTAGCATTTGTCGATCCAAACTCCAAAGATAACTAGAGAAAGGGAGAGGCAGTACAAGAACAATGCAGCATGGATCGATGATCCATTTACCTTTGCCAAAGTTGAGGGTTATGAAATGAAGTTGATGATATGATGATCCAGGTCCACGAATATGATGCGAGTGTGTGCATGTGTGTGTAGGCAGGTAGGACAAAACAGGGCGTTATTGTAAAGACTACCAGGAGGGAGGAGGCTCAAAGGCTAAAGGGGAGCAATAGCATCATGATCATCAGTGAGCTAAGAAAGACTAAGCGTAGTGTGTAGCCGCAGATGGCGAGCTCATTTGCGCCGCGGAGTATACAATCCAGGCAAAGCGGGCTAAGGAACCGGCCGGGCCGCCGCCTAGTTAGGCATAGATAGCAGAGGAACATGTAGCCAGCATACTTTCTTGTCGCTGCTGCTGCAAAGGGCTTAGTCAGTGCCACTTCCATGGTTAAAATGTAGACAGGTTCTTCAGGAAGCTGGGACCAGAGAACATGAAACCACCCCGCAAGAGAGAAGGAAAATGAGGAACTAGGGTGCTCCCACTCCGAAGGAAGATCAGTTTTCGGTGTGGTCGTCTTAAATGAGAGGGGAGCCCTCAAATAAATGGGCAACGTTCACAAATTTTGATCGTCCTAATTTTTACCAAGTTTATAAAAAAATAATGTTCTTCTTAAAGAATCAATAAAATCTTCTATTATTAAAATACATAAATATCAAATTAGAGTGTGCATGCGTGTGTGGGTGTCCGTGTATTCTAAAAAAATAGTTTTATTAAGTCCACATAAAAGATGTCTTTATTAAATCCACATTCTTCTATAAAGTTTATTCAGTTAGAATAAGTTATAGTTACGTTTTGGAACCAAAGAAATCCACATTCTCATACTCTGGTTTGATCTAGTAAGAAGACTGAAAATGAGATTCAGAAATGAGAATGAGATACAAACATTTGGATTCTAGAATCCAAATATGCACCCAAACCTTACTAATTAGATATTCTCACTATGTAAAGACAACAATTGATGTAACATTGAGATCAAACCACCCCTCATTTTCTACCTAGAATCTAGATGCTTCATGATCACTACGAGAATGAAATCCAAACATAGCCTTGTTGGTGCTTAAATAAGCCTTTCCCTTTTTTCACTCAGGAAAGTTAGACTAGTCTAATTAGGCTTCTTTGCATGTTATAATTCCAAGAGTTCATATTCTACTTTAAATGTTCCAGAGAGTATTTTGGATCATTCATTTGCGTGATGCTAATAGGCATAGTCTATAAACATGTAGGGGCAATTTCACTATTCAGAATGTAGATTAGAGACTCTAGTAAACAGTCCTCAAAGAGTCTAAAATAATGCATCACTTATATTATGTCTTATGTGACCACATCAGTGACTCATATAGCCAAAATGAGTCTTGATAACCCAGTGTTGTGCCAAGCAACACAATGGCGAGGTCTGGGTTATCGAGGTGGCCCTGAGAAGATTTGTGTCGACAGGAACATAAGGTAATTGATCATGTACATCACCAATGCCAGCACAACTAATCACATCAGAAGCCACAGCTCGATGGTACATATGGCCCACACACGGCGTGCCCACGGCGACAATACCTCGACGTTACTGATGACCGATAGTTTTCCACCCTCCATGGCAATGACCACGGAGTTGGTGGTGCCTAGGTCGATCCCCACCACCTTCTCGCACACGACCTACAACATATGGAACCCCTACAAGCCCCATGAGATCGAGGGCTCACGCATTCACTCTGCCGCTAGCCACCAAAACATGAAGAGAGAGCTCGATGTGTGGTGGCTCTCCTTTTGACCATGTGCTGCTACTGGTAGTCCAGGAAGGGGGGGCTCCACCCACTACCGTTGCACCTCAAGAGGAAGGTGGAGGAGGGTTACTGTTGAAGGAGAATGACTGGGAGAGGGGACGCAGCCTAGGAAGCTTGCTACCACCCGACTACGAGATCTGCATCTGGTTGATGGTAAGGAGAGGGGAGAGAGAGAGAGAAAGAAAGGAGGGAGAAAGAGATGAGATGAAAGACATCTTCAAGTCCGCGTCACTAGTTGAAGATGTCTATGTGCAATTATAACACAGTATTTGATTTTAATTTTTAAATTTTTTGGATTAATGTGGTAATTTGTAGACCTTAATTAACAATTAATTTGGAGTACTCTATTAGTATAAAATACTATAAGATCATTATAGGTGAGATAAACTTCTGTTTCGTATTTAAATATTTTTCGCGCGTGTAACGTAGCTATGTTTTGCGGTTGCTTTGTGCACAAACTTTCCAGGTTGCTGCTTCCTAACAACTCCTGCTATTACAATTTTCGTACATAACTCTTTCGGTGGGCTTCGTCACATGAATTGTATTTTTTATATAAGAAAAAGAATAAATTTATTGAAGATTCCCTCGGGAGAAGAAAAAGAATAAGTTCATTGAAGATTCCCTCAGAAGAGGTCACCACAGAACCTGCTGCAAATGATAGCTCCGGCCCTGGCATCTCAGGGAGCCGCTTTCACACACACGTCCCCATCGGTGAACTTAACCTGTTATTCCTCTAGACTAGAGAGCATCTATCAGACATTTTCTTGCTCCACAGGGCGACCACATATAAGCCCTGCCAAGCCACGGCAACGGAACGGGACAAGCTAATGGCAGAGGCAAGCAACAGCTAGGTTAACCGCCGACGACCCAACACAAAAGCCTCTATCCTCTCCTCCATCCTGGGCTTGCAATGGCAACGCCTTCACCCAAGTAAAGAAAAGAATTATTGGCCAATTAGCTTAACCCAATGCAATGCAAGGCCTCTCACCTACCTTACGTAGCTGAATTTCCTTAAGCCTCCCTCTGCACTGCACCTGCCGTGTGTGCCTATAAATAGTCAGCACCCTCCTACCATCCTCCCTCCCCCTTCCCTCCTCTCACTCCATCACACCTACCAACCTTCATCCATCTCGCAACAATGGCATTCGTTGCAGCATTGTCTCTGAAACCAGCAAGGCTTCTCATATGTGCCCTCCTCTGCATCATTCTGTCTGTGTCTCCAGAGGTGAGCTTGGTGCGGCACGCCACAGCGCTGGGCATCAACTACGGGCAGGTGGCGAACAACCTGCCGTCGCCGGCGCAGGTGGTGCAGCTGCTCTCCTCGCTGCGCATCGGCAAGGTCCGGATCTACGACGTGAACCCGCAGGTCCTGACGGCGTTCGCGGGCACGGGCATCGAGCTGATCGTGACGGTGCCCGACGACCTGGTGCCCGGCATGGCTTCCAGCTCGTCGCAGGCGCTGCAGTGGCTGACCGCCAGCGTGAGGCCCTACTTCCCGGCGACGCGCGTGACGGGGATCGCCGTGGGCAACGAGGTGTTCACGGGCGACGACGAGCAGCTCAAGGCCAGCCTGGTCCCCGCCATGCGCAACCTGCACGCCGCGCTGGCGCTGCTGGGCATGGAAGCGTACGTGCGCGTGTCCACCGCCAACTCCCTCGCCGTGCTCGCCACCTCCTACCCGCCGTCGCAGGGCGTCTTCACGCAGGCCGCCGCGCCATACATGGCGCAGCTGCTAAGGTTCCTCGCCGAGACCAGCGCGCCGTTCTGGATCAATGCTTACCCCTACTTTGCCTACAAGGATGCCCCAACAAAGTGCGTCTACACTTGCTGCTCCCTAGCTTTCCATCACTTTTCATATCTTTTCGATCGATCACTTTCGATTTGGATAAGTTCACCACGACTACTACTAGCTGAATGCAAATTCATTTTGCATCCATGCACTGATCGATGAGAGCACTGTGGTACACAAATGCTGAAATGCTGCACCTGCAGGGTGTCCCTTGACTACGCGCTGTCGAACCCGTCACACGTGGGCGCGGTGGACCCGTTCACGAAGCTGCAGTACACGAGCATGCTGTACGCGCAGGTGGATGCGGTGACGTTCGCGGCGGCGCGGCTGGGCTACGGCAACGTGCCGGTGCACGTGTCGGAGACGGGGTGGCCGTCCAAGGGCGACGCCAACGAGTTCGGCGCCACCGTGGAGAACGCCCGCCAGTACAACCGGAACCTGCTGATGCGGCAGGTGAGCGGCGAGGGCACGCCGCTGCGGCCCAGGCTGCGGCTCGAGGTCTACCTCTTCGCGCTCTTCAACGAGGACATGAAGCCCGGGCCGACGTCCGAGAGGAACTACGGACTGTACCAGCCGGACATGAGCATGGTCTACAACGTCGGCCTCTCGCAGCTCTCCACCACCAACGCCGCCTCGCTCTCCCTTGCCACATCGCCGGCAACCAGGACCACGGTGAGTGATTCCTTCTTGCTTCTTGCAACTTCTAAATCCCAGCGGGTCAACATTTATATTATATTATTTAACTAACATGCAATGCAACGAGCAAGAAAGTATATAAACGACACCATATTTCAGGAGCTGCGTATAAAAAGGACATTATATTATTTCAGGAGGTGCATGTTATAATTAAATCATAAGTAGATTAACATATTATTCTGAATCAGAGATCAGAGATCATCAAGAAAGATCACACAAGCAACCCTATATATAGGATCTTCAACATAAAAGTCGTCATAAAAATGTACATTCTACTGACGAGAATTGCAAAAGAAATTAGAACTGTATAGAAACAGTCGAGGTTGCAAAGACGCAAAAATGAATTAGATTTTGACCACTGTATATGGGAGTCAATGTTTGCATATGAAAGCAAGCTTTCTCGATGATATCATAATGTGCGTGGTACTGCTACACAACGTACACAGGATCGTCACTTCCTTTTCAGCCAGATCACTCATCACAGTGATGTTTTCTTTAAAGATTTAGCACATCCGAATCCTGCACCCAAAAATAATAAACGTCACGCAGGGGCCAGGAGAGACCACTTGCATTGGGTGCACTACACATGTGGAGCACCGTTGGTCCAAGCTGGAATTGTTTTCTGCAACATTAGCCCCAATGCAATGCAATGCAATAGTCTAGATACGATCCGAGTAGTGGTCCATGAACATATGCACGGTGCATATCTCTTGCAGTCCCTATCATGCATCACGACATAAACACACCCTCTTTTTTGATCGATTCGATCCATCGGTCCATACTTTATACACTATATATACGCATATCCACGATGCAACAAACTTTGCGACAAAGAAACAAAGAAACAAGCAATAGCAGAGGCATACACATGCAGCCGAGATAGTGTCTTAGGCAGCAGTTTTTCATTGACCTGACTGCACAGTTATTCCTTACCCTGGTCATCACTCAAAGTGCACGCGTGCTATTGCTAGTTAGACCTGCAGCAAGGATTATGCAACAGATTGCACCATTCACAGAAAAGGCCACAAAGGAAGCATAGCCTAGAAAGATACCATATCCAAAAGGACAGGGAAAAAATAGCCTTTTACACAGACGAGTTCACACCATATCTTCTTGGAAGCTGGAACTACTCTCGTTAGGGTGTTGAAATGTGGTGACCTAGCTTGCACGGACGAGTCAGATTTGCATTGTGGCGCCGAAGACTCCATTATTTAGAAATCTCATCATTGAGAAGGTAGCTACTAGCAAAGATTTCTAAATATTCCTTGCGCATTTGCTCACACAAGAATAAGTCCGTGTATTTATGTAGTAGTGTGCACTTTTAGCATGGGTTAGTGCCTTGAGGGGCAAACTTTCATGATTGAGCAATCGGCGTTAGGTGTCATATTGAGATTCTTCCTGTGAAAAACATGCTGTAGTGGAGCAAAATGATGGTTGCTAATCAAATAAGGCAGGAAATCACCGAAAGTAGTGGTGAATATTTATTTATTGCTACAAGATTTGGGGAATTATTCCTCATTCACTAGTACTCCATATAGCATTTTTGTTATCTTTTGTGAGAAACACCTCCCAGTTCTGATTCGTATTAGTATCTGTGTGATCTGTGTGTTTCAGAATTATGCATTTATTTTCCTGTCCTCTTTTCTGTAGTTGAGCTATAGTATCTGACAATAATGCATATATATGCATCATCTTTGACAGGATGTTAGGAAGGACTTTGGCGGCCTATGTGTTGCCGTATCTCTGGCCATCCTGCTTATCACCCAAGCTTTGCTCCTCTGATCGCAAAAGCACCCAATGGCAGGCAACTGCAAGGCCAGCAAAATGGCCTGGCTTTTGTGGACCAAAAGCCTCCAAGACCAAAGGGGAGATGCACCATTCCAAGGTATGGCTCCCTCCTGCCATGTTCCTATGACCTTGCATGACACATCGTTGCATTGGCCAGCCTCCTTTAGTCGATCTGTAGCTTTATATCACCAATGCAAAGCCCCCAACCATCCATAACCATGAAGCAATAAAGGCCTCTTTTCTTGCTCCTTTTCACATGCCTACCCATGGGGCACCACCAAAAACATGTATGCATATTCATCACGAAGGAAAGGTGCTATCTATGTAGTAACATCACACCATAGGACATCCGATCGAAAAGAACAATTGCCTGCTTTGCACATTTTCGCTGCATACAATACTGAACTGCAACTTTTGCCGTTGCTCAGGGGAAAAGCTAGGATGGGCGATGTGGAAGGCACTATCTTGAGGACAGGAACAGCGTGTAAATGCGAGGCAGGCACGGCGACGCCATTTTCTAGCACACACCAGACTTTATTCCTTGGTTACTTGCAGAGGAGAACGAACGAGAGAACTAGTTTGTTCTGAGGGTTTATGCGGAGAGGAGACGGCGATGCATGAAGAAAAAGGGTGGCCTGCGTTGCTTGGGAGAACTGGCGTCTCCTTGTGAGGGGTGGCTTTATTCTCTTTGCCTTGACAAGCCGTGGTATAGGCCTTACGTATAATGGGAATTTTATCTGTACATATCAATCGGTTCATTCATTTATTTTTAGCACCATTTAGCTGATCATTCTCCCCTGATCCCAGGGTGATTGATCGAAATGAGATAGGCCGGTGGCCTAGTGATGTAAATAACTTAAGAAAAAAAATGAGACATCCTTATTATCTCTATATAAAGATTTGGTATTCTGCTGCAAAGTTGTATGTTGGTAATTTCAACTGCTAACTTAGGGTAAGTGAGGAAAACAGCCTGCCACCATTTTGGCCACGCCCTGTTCGGCTGATGGTTTTTGGCCACGCCCTGTTCGGCTGATGGTTTTTGAGGCTGATAAGCCGCTGATGCTGTTTTGTTCTGAGAGAAACACCCTAAAACTAAACTCAGTGATGACTGCATAAAATACAACATACTAGTATCCGGGGTCTAGTACATCTCCATGACTCTAGTTCTGTACATATTGCATCCAAAGATCATGCCGTATAGCTAACCAGATATATCATGGTGAACAAAGAACTTCTGCATCTTCATAGATACTATTTTTTTTTTTTTTTGAGTAACTTCATAGATACTATTCAGAATGCTATGCTTGTCACGTAACTGATACATCCATCTCAATATAGCCTTCAACCAAGCAAACAGACCCAAGAGCAAACAGATTTCATACAATTTGAGGTGTTCTCAAATCAGGACTCAGTCTAAGCTTAATGTTCGCCTCAAACCTTTTATTGCATATGAAACACATTTCGAGTGTTCTTATTTCCATTTAAAAAGGGATTCAGAGTACATTCCACAAGAAAGGAACATAGCATGCCTCATATTCACAAAAAAGTACATACTCCAGGAACCTAACACGTACCATGTGAACTCATACAAAAACCATGGCTTTGGCAAGCTCAAGGGCCCTTTCCCGTCCAAAGAGTTTCTCCACTATGGCAAGGGAGAATTCCATAGAAGTCCCAGGACCTTGGCTAGTGATTAGGTTACCATCAACAACGACTCTGTTGTTGCATTCTCTACGGTCTGCAAGTTTGGTCCACATAGCAGGATAGGACGTAGCTTTCTTTCCCTGAAATAAAAAAAGGAAATATTAGGGCCCAAGAACATTTCTGCATGTTCTCTCCACTAGTATGATTTATTATTGATCTCAAATTACACCTTTAGCAGGCCATGTGGTTCAAGAGCAATCGCACGGGAGGCACATATAGCTCCGTACAATCTATTTGCCTCAGCTTGCTTCTTGATCAGATCCATCAGTTTATCAGATTTTGCATATGCTTCCGCACCACCCAGACCTCCCTGTCAAAAATTATTGGAAGGTATAAGACCTGAGGGTTGTAACTTGTAAATTCCTAGATTATGAAAAAAATGATTCATCAAACTTACAGGTAACAGAATGAGATCATATTGCAGCTTAAGAGCATCATCCAACAGCACATCAGCAATCATCTTCACCTTCCGGGATGCAACAATCTCCAGGTTGTCTTCCAATGAGGCAACCACAACATTTGCTTTCGCCCTTCGCAAAATGTCAATTATCATAGTTGCTTCCATGCAATTGGTACCAGAAACTGTGGAGGGAGTCATAAATAGCTTAAACTGTGAGATCCAGTGCAGTGGCAAAGAAGAATGCAGACAAGTAACAACAAAATACAAAGGTAGAGTGTATGCTATGCATCTTCTTCCCAGAGAGTGAAGACTTCCAAGATCTAATCACGAAGTTTACTGGCAAGTGTGGTTGAACTTCTAGATTTTTTACCTATTTTGTTTACATTTAGATTTTGATACAAATAGATTCATTAGACAACATAAAACATGGTTTCTGTAAATATTGATCCTGGTCTTCCGCAAATCTAATGTACTTACGAAAACAAATGGCCAAAGCTGCATTTCAAAGACAGCAAAATGTCAACACAAGGAATGAAGAATTATGATCATATACATACTGATGATGTTACTGTGATATCATCTTCAATGTAATTATAATAACATGTGGTCAGTGCGAACTCCACTCCTCTAAACAACTGTACTTCCCTCCCTCCATAACACATCGCAGAAAGGATTTTCATTAACAAAAGATATTTATGCTATAGAAATATAAGTTACTAATCAATTCATACTTATTAGTCAACCCAGTGATTAAGCTTAACTAAACACACAATGACTCTTTTGCACAGTTGCATGTATGCTACTCCATCCTACTCTGGTAGTTGAAAACCTTCGTTTTGCAGAAACTCATACTCCCTCCTTTTCTTTATTTAAGGTGTATTAGGACTGGAGAAGTCTTCAAAAGTACATTTCAACCATTGATGTCTTAGTATACTATAAACTTTGAACTGTTACAAAATCATATCATATTAAAATATATGTGAAATATAAATCTATTCATTACTTGGTATATTCTGGTTAGGAGAACAAGACATTTTGAACAGAGCATATGTATTAGTTGCAATCCTTTTTTGTCATCAGAAATGAGAACTTCTACAGACTAAAGGGAATAACTTTTATACACTAAGCATACATGGAGTAATTTGACATTTTCACTAAAATAGGGTCAAAACTAACAAAGCATACTAGGTAGTTTAGAACCTGACAGTCATACTTTTTGCATTGTATGGTTGTGCCACACGGTCCTCAAAAAAATACTTTTAAATCCTAACTAAGAATGTGGACAAGGGAAACATAAAAATACAACGAAAGAACATACGAGACTACAAAAGTTTCCGTTTCGTCAGGATCAAAAAATTGCACATGGCATGAACAAAAGTGAATGCCAAATCAAACAAATGGGCCACCACTGAAAATTCTTACATTAGGCGTTTCACCAACATTCCAACTACTTGAATTCAGCTCTTTCATAGAGAATTCCACACCATGCTAAGGACGCATAACCTGAAAGGTAATATCAGTTAGTTGAATAGAAACAACAGCTGTCAAAAATAAATCAACTATAGTCAAAAAGAACAAAGAAAGGGAAGAGATGTTGCAAATGTTAACAAAAACAGCTACTGCTTCACAACTAATATGTTCAAAACAGGAATCAAATGCAGGAAAGTCATAAGAAAAAACAAAACAACAGTCTTTTTGGTCCAAACAACTTGGGATATTCTATAATAAACAAAACAAAACAAAACCATATAATCTGATTAACCAAACTAGCAACCATTTTCAGCTAGGATGTGGACTAGAAAGCTTCTAAGGTGAGGTAAGTTCTCTCTATACTAGAAATATAGACAATTTTGAACTTATTATGATCCATCCCATGATGTCAAATAATCCATGAAAGAAGATCCACATTGGATATTCATCTACACAAATTAAGATGAATCTTATTTCTATCCATTTAGCAGAGAAGCGAGATAATTAAATAATACAGTCAGGATGACATCCCCAACTGTGTTTGATGTTATTATAAGGAACAACATATCACAGTATCGAATTGAGTTTTTCAGCAACATAAAATTTCTGCAGTGTTCAGCAAAGAAGATACATGCATGAAAAATATATATATCATGTTGAAAGCAAGTTCTACCATTGGCCCAGCTACTTTGTTAGCCTTTTCCTTGCCATATAGTTGCTCCACCAAAGTAACAGAATACTCCATGGCTGTTCCTGGTCCACGACTGGTCACACACTTCCCGTCAATCTGCACTCTTGATTCCACAGCATGAACCTCTGAAGGAAGTTTATCCATGAACAAAGGATAACATGTTGCCTGTCAAAAAAGTTAGAATAATCTCTACCCAAATAAAAGGTATTGATTATATATATCAGGATAATGAAAAATGGTTGAACAAACTACCTTTAAGCCATTGAGCAAACCCCAAGTTCCTAGAGCCACGGCTGGTGCAGCACAAATTGCAGCATAAAGTTTGCCCTTCTCTACATGATTTTTGACTATATTCTCCAAAACTTTGCAGTCTCTCAAAGTGGAAGACCCAGGCATCCCTCCCTGAATAAAATATAGACCAAATAGCTCAAAAATTAGATTAGCAAGTACTTAAATGGAGAAGGGTTCACAAATTTCAACAGCTTTAGCATGAAGAAAGAGGCCTGCAATATACAGATGCCAAGGATGATGCCAGGTGGCAAAGAATACATGTACAACCATAGATCTCACACAAAAAGAGCATAGCAATATGAGACGGGACAAGAATCTGGTTAAAGCCATATGCATTGTCGATTATTAAACGTCAGATCAGAAATGGATCATAGTAAGTTTTATAAAAATCTTAGGTAAAATTGATCAACTCCTGCAGGGAAGATGTAGCAATGAATAGGTAATCATTTTTTACATTGTAACTTTGCATAGCATGTGTCTCTACCCTCTTCAAATGAGTATGCTGCCCCTTTTTCTTTTCATAAGGCATGATTTGACCCAGTACAATCTCTGACATCACACTTTAACCATTAGTATCTCATATATAATAATGTTTATGACTATGAATTTCACATCTATGAAATCTTTTTTCAAATATGAATCCAATGATTTAGTATGGTATAACATACAAATTCTTGAATAAGCATTAGTCAAAGATTAACAAGTTTGAATCTTGGGTTCTGGGAACACCATATACCAAAAGAAAAGGAGGTAATCATTTTTATCTGTCTATCATGATCATCAGATTATAATATTTAACAGATTATATTCATCATTTACAATCAGAAACAACAGTTCATCCTGGAGAAAATTCCATCCTAGGAGGCTTGTTTCATGACTTTGACATTACTCCTAAAGTTGAGCCTTGTGAACTAGCAACATTGCCACATCTTTATCTGCAGATGTATGATCATTACATGTGGCCGAAAAGATGGTATTCTCAGGCTGTTAATTTCAATGGCGAGCAAAACTAATCTACTCCCTTTCCAAATTACGGTTCACTTTAGTTTTGTCCTAAGTTGAACTTCTCTAACTTTTACCAAGCTTTTAGAAAAGGGGCTCTTTTGTTCTCCTTGCCCCTGTTTTCAAGCCCAATTGTAGATTACCTTCATCTTTTCCAACTTTGTTGTTCTGCATATACACACATGGTCTGGACTCTGAACCAACCATTATCGACTTGATTCAATTTCCTTATATGAGATAAGAAGGGAGTTGATTCGCATCATTCTACTCAAAAAGACACAACATAAGAGTTACTACAACTAGTGCAGGGAAAGCAAAAAGGTGACTCACCGGAAGAGAGATGAGGTCGAACTCGTCGTCAGCAAGGTCGGCGAGGAGCGCGTCGGCGGCGAACTTGACGCCCCACGAGGCGGCGACGGTCGCGGCCCCCGGCTCGACGGAGGCGACGGCGACATCGGCCCCCGCGCGCCGGAGCACGTCGATGGTGATGACGGCCTCCATCGGCTCCGTCCCGTTCGCGATCGGGACCAGCACCTGCGGGAGCAGAACAACCAAAAACCAATCAGAATCAGCCGTCCGTTCGTTCCCCGCCACCAATTAGGACGCGGCGCAGTGGGCGAAGCGAGAAGCTGAGTGAGAGCTGCAGGAGGTCGAAGAGGGGAGTGTACTTGCCTTCTTGGGGTCAGGGGACGACGCCGCCATGGCCTGTGGGGACGAGGAGGCGAGCGCGCGGGTTAGGGTTTGGAGGCGGCGGAGGAGCGGAGGGGAATGGTGCGAGGAGGCGCCGCGCGGGGTTTTGGAGAGCGGAAGCGCGGAGGCGAGTGGCCGCGTGGACATTCTTCTCCTTCGCGATGCCTCGCTTCCTTATTCTTTGCTTTCGTGGTGGTGTTCCAGAAGCAACGAGCAGAGGACACACGGCTACTGCACTGTCACGTGGATGTGGGTACACGAGAGTCGGTAGAGCCCGTGCAAACAGTGAGAGTGGAAGCAAGCCACTTGCTTCTTCTTTTTTTTTTTCCCAAGACTCCACTTTACTTCTCTCAACTACTATTGCTCCCTCCACCACAAGTAGTTTTTTTATCACCATCAATTTTTAAAATCCCTTACATTTTGCGCTGTTGGTAGTTTTCATGGTGACGTTGCTGATGTGGCACCACATCAAAGTTAAATGGAACTTCTTGTAAAAAAAAAAGTTAAATTGGAACAATTTAAATGTTTTGGGAGACAAATCAGACTACAAATTTTTTTACAAAAGTTTCTAAAAATCACGAAGTAAAATTTAAAAAAGTATCTAAATATTTCTACATGAGGTAGACATTTTCTATTGTCTCTATAACAGATGGGTGTGGATACACCGTATTAAACCTACGTTACAGTGTAAGACCATCAAAGCTTAACATTTGGTTCATGGCCAGCTCGACAACACTTTATTGTGAAGGCATAACTCTTCTATGGATGCGATTGAGGTTCATGAGTACCTAATAAAAATTATTTAATGAGGTTTTAAATGGATTTGATCTCATTTTACTATCACGTTGGCAAGACCTCTAAAACATCAAGACATACTTTTAATGTTTTTGTTGGGCACTATGATGTTACCATGGACCTGCTAATCACACTTGGGATCCTAGCCCAATTGGGAGGATGCCCAAAACAATCGAAGAACAACTCAAAGATATTAGAGGACGTCCAATGGGAGGATGTCCACCTTAATTACAAGGTCAGCATAGGCATCTAAGTCAAGTTGTAGGACCGACATATATCAAGTTTGAGTCCATCTCGGACTTAAGAAGCAGGCCGCACTAAAATGGACAACCAAGTCACATACAAACTCTCTTTTGAATGTTCTACTTCTGCATGGAAAGATAAGGAGATAAGATTTCAAATGGCAGTAGTCCCATGTCAAAATTTCTTCAAACAGCGAGCATTGTTGAAACAATTGGACATCCAGAATTTGTCTGGGTGTTGTACGCGTTTCCATCTTTTTAGGTTGATCGGCCTTGTAACGTGTTGGGACTCTTTAGAGATGTGAATAGTCCTTGGCCACTCCTTGGACTATGTTTTTGTCACATTCAACTTAGATTAATCTAACATTGAACAGTGGTCGTTCATTGGTTTGTGATACTCTAACTTTGAGTGCTTAATCATACATCGACAATTATCACTTCATTTGAGTTACATTCTTTCGGGTTTTTGCTTGTGTTCTCTGATTTATATGTAGGCATTAGCCTTATTGGTGAAGACAATCATATTGTGACACGGCTTAAGGTTGCAAGGTTTGAGTAGTTTTTATCCGAAGTTGGATCGGTGTGTTGCATCTCTATACCAAATCAATAGTTACCTCTACTTGATAAAAGATTAGGACACCTTGTTTCTTGTCAAACCAGTTAAGTGACACAATTATTAACTAGAAGAGACATGGTGCTAAGGTTGTAGGGTTTGAATCTTGTGATTTGAAGCCGGATGGTGTGTCGCATCTCTACCAAATCGATAATTATATCCATTAGATGGAAGATTAGGACCCCTCCTTTCTTATGAAATTGGTGAAGTGACACAGTTGCTACTACACAGAAGAGACGTAGTGGTAAGGTTCAGGGTTTGGGTTTTGTGATCTCTACTAGATCGACAGTTACCTCCACCCTAATGAAAAATAGGGTTCCCTGTTCCCATCGATTGTTGTATGAGATTTTTCCTCATTCTGCAATTTGTTATCATGAGAAGAGTTTCGAATTAGCATTAGCTACCTCTATCATAGTTAACGTGGATACTTGCCAACTTTTCTACTGTTGTTGGTCCCAAGAAGCACAATTTGAACTACTGATGAAGGAGAACCTCAGCAGGAGGGAGAGATTTCTATATTCTTGCGTCAACACCAAAAATCCAAATGCATGGAGTTGCCTTGCAGCCGCCAAGTGAAGCTTCAAGCTTGTTGTTCCAAATTACGTACATTCCTAGCCCAAGACAAGATTGGTTAACGATAGTGGCTTCAACTAAGCATCTTGCACCACCTCCATCTATCCAGATCTTGGGCCAAAAGGAATCGAATCTGAACCCCTTTAAATGTTAGTGGTGCCATGTTATACCAACAAGCAGTAGCTTTTAGTGATCTGATACCAGTGACGACCGCGCTCGTAAATTGCAATTAGGTACCATCATATCCTAATCTGCAGTACAAGAGGCTCCATCAATTTTGATATGAGTTCTATCAACTATTGCTGAGATCTGAGAACGATCCAAATGATTTGGCGGGGATTATGCACATTGGATTAACAATGACACCAGTGCAAGTGCAAGAGAGCTCAAGACAGTTTGGCAGGACTCCACCTCGCACAAGCACTGAATTAAGGGTGTACTATAGGAAGGGTTGTTTTTTCCTCTTCCTGAAATTAATAAACCAAGTATCCATTGTAGTTGTAGCAGCCTAGCAGGGAGGTGGGTGGCGGACCTGTCCTCGATTGTACGCTAGAACCCCACTGAACCAAGCACTCTGAGATCCACGCTCCACATTATTTTGACGAAAATTCCACGCTGGACGTTGCCTGCGCACGCAGCGTTCACGTGTCTCGTCCGGATAAGCGGGGCCGTGGTCAAATCAGGTCTACTCCGTTCTCCCTCACCTCGCATGGCCTTAGGGTCCAAATGTCACCTACAAAGATTTCACATTACCAACATATAGGCAGCCAGCTGAGTTACTTGAGTTAGACTCCAAGCAAGTCTTGTGCTACGCAATGATCGATCCGAGAGAATGCGCGCAGGATATATGCTTCAAAATCAAGCGATCGATCCATGTCGCTATATATAATGACGCGCAGCCACTGCCGTTATCCCCGGGCAAATTAAACATGGCGATCTGCCTTGCCTGGGTGCTGAGGATCGTCGTCGTCGTCATAGCGGCAGCTGCTCCTCACCTGCTGGTGCTGGTGCGCGGCGCGAGCGACGGCGCGTCGGCATCCGCGGCTCTTGCTGGCTGCGACCTGTTCCGGGGGAGGTGGGTGGCGGACAAGTCGTACCCGCTGTACGACGCGTCCACCTGCCCGTTCGTGCCGGACGTCTTCGACTGCCGCCGCAACGGCCGCCCCGACGACGCCTACCTCAAGTTCCGGTGGAGCCCCGCCAACTGCCCGTTGCCCAGGTCAGCTGGAGTGGATCGTCACGAGCTAAGCTGCCCAAGTGCAAAATGCTCGATCATCGTTGCTCAAGTTACTAACTCTGTATATGTCTAGGTTTGATGGCGCTGATTTCCTGAGGAGGTGGCGCGGGAAGACGGTGATGTTCGTGGGTGACTCGCTGAGCATGAACCAGTGGGTGTCCCTAGCCTGCATGCTCCACGCCGCCGCCCCTGCTCCCGTCCGCGCCACCTTCACCAGCGGCGAGCCCGTCTCAGCCGTGCGCTTCGAGGTTCGTTACTTCGTTAGCTTAGCTGAGCTCTCGTCCGGATCGATGGGAATGTAACGTATACAGGTGGTGTCAGCAACCACCCAACCAGTTCTGCCTGATCGATTCGACCTGCTTAATCTGGTCATCAGGACTACGACCTGTTGCTGGTGATGTACCACACCACGTTCCTGGTGGACGTCGTGCAGGAGGATATCGGCCGGGTGCTCAAGCTGGACTCCATGCAGAACGCCAGCGACTGGCTCGGCGCGCACCTGCTCGTCTTCAACACATGGCACTGGTGGACCTACAGGGGCGCCAGCCAAGTGTATGTGGTGGCCAGTCGCCACAACAAGAAGCTATACATATCCCTGTCCTGTTCACCTAAGGCCCCATATGCTAATAATGCCAACAAAATGCTGTGCTCTGCGTGCGTGCAGGTGGGACTACGTGCAGGACGGGAATACCACGTACCGGGACATGGACCGGCTCACTGCCTTCTCCAAGGCCCTCTCCACATGGGCGCGCTGGGTCGACGCCAACGTCGACGCCTCCAAAACCAGGGTCTTCTACCAGGGCATCTCCCCGAGCCACTACATGTGCGTGACCTCGGAGCTCTGTTCTTTACAGTTTCCCACCAGTCGATGCATACCCTCCTCTGTCCGTATCGATCTGATCTTGCGTGCAAACAAATTGGACCGTTGTGTGTATGTGTAGGTCGAAGCAGCAGGAGAACCAAGCAGGGACGGCGCCACCAGGAGCAGTCGTGGGAGGAGGCAGCTGCCTGAAGCAGACGCGGCCGCTGCAGGACTCCACGGACGCGGCCGGCGGCGGGACGAGCCTGGCGCCGGTGCAGGGCGTGGTGCGGGGCGTCATCAACGCCATGACGGCGGCGGTGTCGCTGCTGGACATCACGGCGCTGTCGCAGCTCAGGATCGACGCGCACCCGTCCGTGTACGCCGGGCCGGGGCGGGATGGCATGGACTGCACGCACTGGTGCATCGCCGGACTCCCGGACGCCTGGAACCACATCATGTACGCCATGCTCCTGCAACATAGATGAACCGAGGATAATTCTTTCAAAAAAAAAAGATCCAATAAACCTCTACTCTCTATTCTTCTTCTTAGTTTTCAAGCTGTGATATGGCGTTTGACGTATTTATCATTTAGTTGCGAGCCTCTAATTAGGCATTTAGGTGTTGCTAGCCTTCATGGAAGATCACTGTGTTTAGCTTCTCCAGCTAGATTTGTTGAAATTTAACCTCACGCTTGTGTGTGATGATAGGTCTACCGTATGGACTGTTCATTTTTAAAATTATTGCAATAGCACCGCTGGTACATTATTATGGACATGTTCTGAAGTTGATAATGATTTCATCAACATTTGTTACCACAAGAAATAGTTGTGTTGCATGAGTAGTTTGTACACTTTTTATATCTTTTTTTATTGGTTGGTTAATGCCATAACCTTGAGCTCTATATCTATGGGCTCCAGGTGTCACAACCCCACTAGCTTTTTATACCTTATTGTACAATTCATCTTTACATCCTAATTCGTATATCAGTGGCTCCATCGGTGTTCCTTTTGATCACAAAATGTCAAAGTTTTATTACTGGATCTGCATATATACCTTAGTTGCATAGCATTGTTCCGGATTTTTTAAGGTAAATTTACATACTTCAAATTCGCGGATCTGCATATTATGTCTTCCTTAGTTGCATAGGATTGTTCCGGCTTTTTATGGTAAATTACATACTTTGTTAAATTCGCTACCAATGACATCTGGTTTGAAAGGTTGACCGAGCATTTGAAAAAATAAAGGCAATTACTATATGACATGTGGTTGTTTTACTCTCTACAAACAACTGATTTGTTGGCCATTTGATCCGCTGCCAATGGAGGCGTTGCCTCCCACCTCTCGCACTGTGATTGGCCTAACATCACATCAATTGGCTGGAGCCTTGGTGCCCCGCGACGTAGTAATCCACTACATGTGGGTAGCCCTCCCTCGTATGGATCCTCTGCAACAGGTGTAGCGTGGCAGCATCTGAGTATTGGTGTGTGCACTGGCATAGACAATCCAAGCGACTAGGGGAGCGAGACATGTAGGGGGCAGTGAAGGTTATATCCGATATGATATTTGACATTATGAACAGTTTGACATATATTTCTTTGATATCTACGAGCCAATAATTTAGCAATGTATAAAAGTAGAAGTTGTGTTATCCCTAAATTATGTCACTCGATATGCCCAATAAATTATACTGAAGAAACCATTGTAAATATAGTAATAAAACAATGTAGAAATATTTAAAAGATCGTATAAATGCATTGGGTAGCGGAGAATCAAATCGATATTAGCGCATTGCTCTAGTTGCTGCTGAATTGTCTCCACTTAATTGAATTGCCCTTGAAGTCTGACTATGCACCAGAGGCATTAAAGAAATAAAAAACTAAAAAATGGCCAAAACAAGCGAAAGTCACCTAGTCATATTCATAATAAAATAATAAAATTAACTTCTATTTATTGATGTGTCAATTTTTCTGGCTGAGTGGGGGCACATGCCCCCCTCTTGTGCATGAAAGGTAAGACATGTAGTGTAAGATAGTCCTCCAAGGACTACATATAACATTTAAATGAAAACCTAATTAGTTTATTGATACTTATGCATGAACGGCAGATTCAGAAGCTAGGATCATAATGCAGAGTATATTGTGAGAACGAAACTCGAACAGTTTCATATCACCAAACAAAAGTTCATTGAAACTAAAATTTAGAAAGAAAATTATATATTAATACATGATACAAAACGTTTTTAGATTATTCGAAAGTTGAAATATTGTGAAACAACTTAAACTCATCTAAACACATAAAAATTGTAGTCCAGAGCACTTATCATGGTTATTGATCGCGCAAAAACGACGTCAAGGGAGGGTACACAGAGAAATCATTTCTAAAGGTGATTTACCTCTATTTCACAAGTCTTTTGTGGGCTCCGACTTAGGTACAGTCGTTATAAGGTGCACAAAGGTACACAACTGCTCCGTAAATGGGAGAGAAGCAGCCAATGTCCACCGTGGATATATATCAAGAGTTGTTCGGAATAATAATTCTTAGGCCCCCTTTGATTCACGGGTGAACCAATGGGAAATCGAAGGATTCGATTCCTGCAAGGCCGCTGATGTCATCGTCCTTTAGCACCGTATAGGAGAAACAGAGGATTCCATTCCTTTGGAATCGATCTGTCACAACAACACAATAAAACACAGGGAAAAAATCCACTCCGACCTCATGGAGTAAAACGCAGGGAAAAAAATCCACTCCGACCTCATGTATTGGTAGAGGAAACGCTGGGCCGAGCCGCCTCCACGCCTAAAAAGGAGTCCCACGTGGCGTCGCGTAGGGACGAAGACAACGTCGAGGTCGACTACGGCGGGCTCGGGCTACGTCTGCAGTCCAGCACCGACGTCAGCCCCACCTCTCCGCCGCCGCCCTTCCCATCCGGCCAAAGCAGCACCGGTCTGCTCGGCGACGAGCGCCATGGATGGGGTCGGGCAGGATCTTGGCCACGAAGCCAAGCAGCCATGGACGCCGGTGGAGGAGCAGCCATGGACGGAGGAGAAGAGGAGGCGGCGTCGGTGGAGGAGCAGAGGGTGGCGCCGGTGGAGCAGCAGCCATGGACGGCTTTGAGGAGAGAGAGAGATAGAGAGAGAATACCGAGATGAGATTGGGAGGGGCGAGCAGATGGACGAGCTTTGAAATAAAAAATGGAAGCGGTGGCCAGTTCCTATCCTTCGCTTCCCCTGAGGCCCTGACTCATTCCTACTTTTTCTGCCAAAGGGCACCAAAGGCTCATTCCTTTTATTCACTATTCCTGTGGGATAGGAGAGGTAACGCACCTCGATTCTTTCGGTTCTCCTATTCCTATCATGTGTTTCACCGTCACGCGGACCGCACGGCTGCAGCTTCGACTATAGGGGGTTTGACTAGGAGGCAAGAGCGAATCGATAAGAAATCCGACTTTGAATAGAGAAACAAAGGCCCTATCGGCAGGTCGAAAAGTCGGCAGATTTTGGCAGATTCAATACTGATTTGTAAGGAGAAATAAACCGAAATATGTCAAAATATGCCGGTTTTAGACCGGCTGAACAGGGCCAAGGCGAGAGAAAAGCATGCCGATACTGCCATATGTGCCCCTCGTCTCCTCTCTAGGTCCTTCTCGTTGTTTGCTCCCGTCACTTTGCGTCGCCTCTTTCCGCATTCTTTTTCGTGGCCTCCGATCATATCACACACACGCAGTGGGAAGGGAGGGACCTTGCTGTTGGCGCTATGTGGGCATGGCGCGTCTACCCGCAATGGAGGGGAGGCCCAGCACGGTGCGGCACTTGGCGGCGACCGCCGGTGCTGAGAGGAGGCAGCACAGACAATCGGCAAAAGAGGAGGAAAGGGCATTGCCTGAGTGGGCGCCGACGTGTCATTTGGGAGGATAGTTTTCTATTGACCGGCCTCCTGCGCAGGGAAGACGGGTCGGAAGACGTGCATCAGTGTGCGTGACGTGTGGCCACGGGTGGTCTGAGTTCAAAACTCGATCTAGATGATGAAGTTCAAAAATCAGATCCGTGTTCAAAAATCACTTGTGAAATTATTGCTTAGCTTCACCACAACAATAATAACAATAACAACGACAAAAATCACTCTCGCGAAAATTAGTCTTTCAAAAATATTAGGCAATAATTTCATGTTTTTTAGATTGCTCCAAATCATAGTCATATGATTCTATCATTTCTATATATGTTACAAAATTGACATTCTACCCTCCACAAAGGTGCCACTACCGGAAACGACGTCTTTGCCGAGTGCCACCCGCTTTGCCGAGTGGCAAAACTCGGACACTTGGCAAAGATCGCCTTTGTCGAGTGCCAAACACAACACTCGGCAAAGATTTCTTTGCCGAGTGCCTGACTCTCGGCGAAGCAAGGCACTCGGCAAAGATCATCTTTGCCAAGTGTTGCACACTTGGCAAAGAAAGGCTCTTGGCAAAGAGTGACGGGGGCAAACAACATCCGTCACTGTCACCTTTGCCGAGTGCCATGCCGTCGGGCACTCGGCAAAGAGATCGTCTTTGCCGTGTTGCCGAGTGCCCAACCACACACTCAGCAAAGATCCACGTCACGGGTACTGGGCCCAAGCCGGCCCCTCTTTGCTGAGTGCCAGGTTGGGCACTCGGCAAAGTATACCTCTTTGCCGAATGCCACCACACTGGTACTCAGCAAAGAGCCCGTTGTCGAGTGCCAACCAAGACACTTGGCAAACATTTCTTTTTTTAATTTTGAATTTAAACTTTTTGTGTAGCCTAAATATATTGTATTCAAGCACATGTTCGAACTTGGGACTTTTTTATAACATTTTGCTATATTTAGTTCATTTATTTTTTTTACTTGAATTTTTTGAGATAATCCAAATTTAAACTACGGGTGCATGGAATAATAAAATATAGCCATTCCAAAAATGATATTCACGGTGGAGAGTGTATTTTGAGGCCGTATCCATAAACACACCCAAAAGTTTGAATGCCTTATTCACGAAACATGACCATCCACATGTGGTAGAATATTTTTTAATTATATAAAATTCAAACGAAGTTCAAAAATCATGAAACTTGTCGAGGTGTCATGTTATCGCATGTAGAGGCTATGATAAAAATTTGAAAATGTTTGGAGCAAGTTGCGATGCCGGATGTCTAAAACCCAGACATCTCCACATGTGATCATAATTGATCACATGTGGAGATGTCTGGGTTTTAGGCATCCAACGTCGCAACTTACTGCAAACATTCTCAAATTTTTATCTGTTGACACCGTTTTTTGGCACGTGTCAATAAGGATCGGAAGACTAAACTGAATCGACAAAAGGGTGGTTGCTCTTTAGCATCGCTTCTGAGTTGCCGATGGGTGGTTGCCGATGAAGGATATGTTGATCTTGCACATTGCCGATGAAGCCAAAAAGCTGTTGCCGATAAGATAGGCGGAAAGGCTAGAAGGTTGTTGCCGATGCCAGGGATGTGCCGATAAGGAGATGACTTCATCGTGACGGGAGCGGACAGAGGATCGGCGACACGAAGCTTAGGATTTTTCGTATCATAGTTTAAGTCCAACTCTTATACAAGTTTTATTTCTTTTTCAAGAAATAGAGTTCGTATAAGGATTTAGTTTATTTCTTCTATATTTGAGCTTTACGTATTAAATTAGGACTCTTTTGATTAGCAGAGTATAAATATATGCCGAAGGGCATTGTAATGGATATCCAAGCATCAATAAACCAATCTACTTTTTATTTACCTTTACCAGTACTTTACTTTTCGGCGACTTCGTCAAGTACCTTTTCTTTTTCAACGAGTTCTTTCAAGAATCGACGGGCTGCATCAACTTGATCTCCGGCGACCTTGCAGGTTCCGCGTCTACCGAGCATGATTCAGGCTTTGACGTCCGGGCGTATCGCTGTCGTCTCGTCTGATCTGTTCAACAGTTATCGAATACCTTCTGAGCTTTGACGTTCGGGCGTATCGCTGTCGTCTCGTTCAGATCTTATTCAAATTTATCATCCTTGTCGATTAACAGGTCAAATTGACTGGCACGCTTCGGATATCGATTGTGGGTATTAGCCCGGTGTGTTTGCAGATATAATTTTGCATCAACACATCTTTTGGCACGCCTGGTGGGATCAAGTCAACAGATCTATCATGAAGAATCCTACTGATATCAATCCAGAAAACATCATCGAGATATCAGAGATCTCAAGGAGGATCAGAAGCAAGCCATGGAAAAAGCTATGGAGGATTACAGGCAGCTCTGCTTGAAGGCTTTCAGCAAGAACAGGGGTGGAGAAGTCATCCAGAAGCAAGATCTACCATTGCCTCGGCAGGTAACCTTTGACTCCAACCCTGGTAAATTACAGGAGATGGTTAATTCTGCATTAAATCAAGCTTTGATCAACCACTCCACCGTGCTGTCCAATACTATCTACAATGCTGTTGTGCAAACGTTAAGAGACGGACAAGCACCAGGGTATGTCGGGCCGGCATATCATCAGCCGGGATCGGCATCTACCAGTACTCCATCGGCAACTCCAGCCGTTGAGAGTATGGAAGCGCCTACTCCTCCAGTTATATCAGGATCATCTATCATTGAAGCCACGCCGATAGGATCAGATCTAACGTCTCAGGAGAGGCCTAGTACTCAGTTGAGCACAGATCTATCGGCATCGGCAATATCAGGTCCTTCAGGTCAACACAGTCAAACTGCTGCTAATTGGTGGGGATATGGTATGCCTTCAGGTCCATCTACTGCTAATTCTGGACTGCCTCAAGTGCATGATGTAGCAGGGAAGGGTCCAATGACATCGGCTACTCCAATTCGGCCGATGGCTCAAGTGTCACATTATTCCACTGCACCTCCTGCTATATAGCCATTGTCAATGGGATTCTACGCGTCTCCTCAACAGATATCTTATGCGAATCCTTTGACTAATCCTCCACCAATTCAACAGAGGGCTTCCACTGTAGAACAGCCCGTAGTACCATTCATATCTCAATCTAGGTTATCTGCAATCCAGGGCAATTATGCTGGCTATCATCCACCCATACAAGAGCATCAATTGTCTGCAAACTGTCAGCCATCGGCAAGTCAGGTGCCGATGAGTTATAATTGGTCAGGACAAGCGCTAGTTCAACAATCTGCTATTCAGCCAAGTTACTAAGCAATGGAGACTCAGCAATATAGTCCACATGCAACTTTCCAGGAACAAGCATCGGCAAAACAGCCGATGAACTTTACTTCACAGATTGGCGCCGTGAATATGCCGATTCCTCCAAGCCAAGTGCCACAGGGGTATGTAGAAACATATCAGCCAACACCTCAAGTGGAAATTCAGCCAGTGCATCGGCAAGATCAGGATGCACACTTAACCGATAAGATTACAGAAGTGATGAAAGAGCAATTTGGGATTCAGCCCAAAATTAATACTTACTCTTATCGCACTCCATACCCTTCAGCTTATGGTTCAATTCCTTTCTCGAATCGGTACAAGGTGCCAGATTTCACCAAGTTTTCTGGGCAAGATGATACGTCAACGATGGAGCACATCAACCGATTCATCATCCAGTGTGGGGAAGCAGCAAACAGGGATGAGCTAAGGATCTGTTTATTCTCGTCCTCTTTGTCTGGATCGGCATTCGCATGGTTCATATCATTGCCACCGAACTCTATTCTTACTTGGGCCAATCTAGAAAGACAATTCCATAAATACTTCTTTACTGGTGTCCATGAGAAGAAGCTTACTAATTTGATGAAGTTGAGATAGCGAAGCGACGAATCGGTGGAGAGTTTTGTGCAAAGGATACGGGACATGAAGAACAGGTGCTACAGCCTAGTGCTTGATGATCGCCAGTTAGCTGGTTTGGCTTTCCAGGGTTTGTTGCAGCATCTCAGGGACAAATACGATTCTCAGGAGTTTGAAAGCTTAAGCCATATTGTGCAGAGGATCCCTGATCAAAGTGCTCAAGCTCCAGAACATAGGAAGAGCTAGAACAAGAAGGTGTCCTTTGTAGAAGAGGCAGAGGAATCAGATTCAGATGAAGAACCAACTATCGGCCTGGCTGAGTGGGTGAAGGGTAAAAAGCCTTTATCTCGTCCTTTTGGTCAGAAGGAGCCAGAAAGATTCACGTTCGACGTCACAAAGGCCGATAAAATATTTGATCTGCTACTTCAAGAAGGCCAAATCAAGCTGCCACCCAATCATATGATTCCATCGGTAGATGAGCTAAAGAAGATAAGGTACTGTAAATTTCATAATGCAACTTCGCACAGTACCAATGACTGCAAGGTGTTCAGACAGCAGTTGCAATCAGCAATTGAATCTGGGAGAATCAAATTCGATAATTCTAAAGCTCAAAGACCGATGAAGGTTGATCAACATCCTTTCCCAGCAAACATAGTGGAGGCCGTAAACAAGACCAAAGTGTTGACATCGGTAAGCGCTAAGAGGAGAGCATCGGTGGATCCTAGAAATCAAGCAACTGCCAATGACTTGAAGGGGAAAGAGAGAGTTGAAGAAAACAGTAGTTCCAGAAGACCTCCTAGACCAACTCCGTACAAATTTCAGGTGACCGCTATCGACATCGGCAAGAGAAGTTGCGTCGGGACGCGTGGCATCGGCACAAAGATCATTGGAGATGCCCCTTCTTCATCTACTGCTGGGAAGAAGGCATTAAATTGCCTACTGCTGATAGCTGCCCCGAGTGCAATGGTTATGATCGAGCCAATTGGGCAGAAAGAAGGCAGCGCTATGGTGATCGGAGCAGATACATCGGTAAGCCGATCAGAGAGAGGGCATCGGTACATGATCGGCTGAGGGGCAGAACCAGTGTGCATGAAAGGCTGGGCAAGCATGATGACTGTTTGCCGATGAATCAAGAGGGGCTTGAGGAGATGGCCAATGCGAGAGTTCCTGATGAGACGATTCTTTGTAGAGATCCCAATATAAATTGCCCAGATTCAAGTGCAAAAATTTATCAGCCCGTCTGGAAGATGAAGCTTCCTCAGTGGTGCCCTTTAGGTCTAACGAAGACTCAGAAGAGGAAATTGCAGCGCGAGCATAAAGAGGAAAACTCCCGTGGGGAAAAAACTTAAGTATGGCAGCCAAAGCGCAAAAATGAAGGTCCATCGGCAGACATCAATATGGTTTTCATATTGCCGATGAAATTCTTAACACTTGCCAATGAAAAAGAAGAAAACAGATAAAGTGCTTGTTCAAAAAAGAGTGTATCGGCACTATGTTAATGTGAAGTTTTACAAATTGCCAATGCATTACATTGCCGATGAGGAAGAAGGTTTACAAGTTCAACAATGAACGGATGGTTGATATCGCACGCAGGCGAATTTGGTCGGCTTCCTCCAATGTCTTTGCGTCTTCATCGGCATTGCCTTCAACTGGCTTGATCTTCTTCTTAAGCGCCAGCGTCTTGAGGACTTGGTTGTCCCTTTCTTGCTGAAGAGTCTTGATAGCTTCGGGCATTTGGGCCTTCTCCTGATTTGCTGCGTCCAAGGCTCCTTCAATCTGTCTCAGCTCCGCTAGCAGGGCTTCTCTTCTTGCCGATAATTGAGCAATTGTGTCTTCCAGATCTGCACGGGAGGCTTCTAGTTTACCGATGTCTTTGTGTTTCTCATCGGCAAATTGCTTGTGCTTCATCATGTCCTCCTGGAGTTTTGCTTGAGTGGCCCTATCGGCAATCCGCTGGGCAGCCCTCTGATTTTGTAACTACCGACTCTCTAGATGTGCAGCTTGGAAAAGTGCCTCCTCAACATCGGCAGGAATATGACCTCGAATTCCTTTAAAAGTTGCTCTTGCGGAATCAGAATCCTGGATCAGTAAAGAGTTCTCCTGTAGCAGCAAGGATAATAGCGTCTCCAGCTTTGACTTGGTTTCAGATGATAGAGCTTCAAGGGCTGGAGCAGAGCTTTCTTCAGGCTCTTCATCATCGGGAACAATCCCACTGATAGAGAAGGAAAACAGACTGTCGGGGGAATCTTGCTCCTAAAAAGGAAAAGGTGACGTTAGCAGAAGAACCCAAGTGTTAAAGGTTATCTAAGGGAGTTAACTTACTTGTTTCAAGGCAATCTCTCGCCTTTGGCTTGAAGAAGCAACCTCAGGTACAATTGCCAATGGCGTTTCTTGTGTTAGTACCTAGATCAGTTGCTGCTGCGATACCGATGCCGATGAAGATCCTTGTACAGGTACAATTGCCGATGGAAGAGCAGTTGCCGATGGAGAAGTCTGCACAGGTACGTCAGGCGATATCGGGCGAGGCGGGGATGCCGATGGTGAAATTGGAGATGGTGTAAGTCTTGCCCGCTTTGATTGAGATTCTTCGCCCGATGGAGCCTTACGCTTGTGCTGTAAAATATCGGCATCGGATGGCTGGGGGGCATCGGCAATGGATGGCTGAGGAATTGGTACACTTGGGACGGCTGCCGATGCAATTACTTGGTGCTGCGAGAGAAACAGATGAGTGAAAGTGCCAATCCAATGATCAAGGTTTAAATAAAGAATACAGAGCCCATGGCTCCTCAAATTATTCAGTTTGGCTCTTCTGTTTATGATGAGAAATATAGAAAAGATATGGATAAATTTACTGCTGCTAGCCTTTTATCAAATATAATTTTTAGAGGTGTTTCACTATTAGGAAAAGAGCAGGGAAGGAAACCAAGGAAATATATATTTATTGGCTCCATGCAGGTGGACATCACATGAAGTTTATTAGCGTGGAAGAGTTTGCTAAACCGGCCAAAGATGCTAACGACGTGATGGTGCATTGCTGCCGCATTATTTTATTATATTATTTAGTTAATATGGACATTATATGGTCTTACGTAGTCAATAGGCCTGAGTAATATTTTTGTACGTGGGTTTCATTAGGCCTAGTCCATGTTCCTTGTCGAGTCCAATAAGCCAGGTGCCTGCGTTGCACCAGTTAGAGTCTAGGCGGCCTGCATGCCATATATGCCTAGGCCTGCGTGCCTTGAGGAGGGAGGGGATTTTATTTTGGAGTTATCTCTAGTTGTCGAGCCGCCGCCGCTCGACGAACCCTAGCTGGGTGACTGATCCGAATCCTTCGGTGGATTTGTGTTGGTGCGTGATCGAGGATTGATCCTTGGGCTTGTGCTGGAGTTGATTCAATTCCCCATCTTCTGATCGTGGTTGTCAAGGCTGCGGGTGGAAGGAGTTATTTAGGGTTTGGTTTCCATCATATGTAAGCTGATCCTTTCGTCTATCAAAAATATTATCTACTGTTGCTTTGTTGCTTGAAGTGATCACGTTGGAATTGTCCGCTACCCTATTTGAGATTAATATAATATTTGTTGCCTGGCTGTTACTACGAAGTACTACTTGTTTCTTGGAGTTTTGGGTCGTAAGTGGATTTTGTTGATTAGTTGATCTGAGTTCTGTGACCACAGCTTGACTTCTGTTATCAAGAGGATCACTTTGTTTGTCTAGTCGTTTCCAATCTGCTCCATATTGATTGATAGATCGCCGACACATATATAGTACATATATATATCCTCCGGCCCTTTGCCTGAACAATAATTTGAGATAATACTGGTGTCTGATTTTTTATACCGTGAAAGATCGGGCAAATCTTGGGCAGCGTAGGCGTGTCCTTATCAAGAATCATCAAGGATGACGAGGCATGGAGATGAAGGTGCTGCAGGTAGAGACAAAGGGCGGGTTACCGATGAAGATGCCATTGGTGTAGAACTCGCGCCCTGAAAAGTGAAATCAGTAAATCACAGCAATCGGAATCTGCAAAAGAAAGTGAGGTGATTACCTGAGATATCTATGCTGAAAATGTGATCGATTTGGTGCTCTTCTTGGTACGACCACGGCCCATTAGAGCATCTAGTGAAGGAGCTTTATGGCCGATGATGGATACTGGGGAGATCGGCTGCAACTGTATGACCTTGCCGCTCTTACTTAATGTTGGAACTGGGTCATCAACCTGTTAAAAAGGGGTTAGTTGCCGATGGATTAAAGGGGAGTTGAAAGAAGTGCAGAGGGTCAGACTTACCGCATCGGTAGGGATGGCGTGATCGGGATCAATGAGATTCCAGTAAAAATAAGGAGATGCAAAGAATAGCTGCTCTTTCCATTCTTGCCACCATAATTTGAAGGACTCGGTGACGAAGGAAGCCGGTACCCAATCAGTCAGATCAACATTAGATGTATCGGCATCAGGAAGAAGAGTAACAATCTTGTGCCAATCTATACGGTTCGCAATAGTCTCTCATGGTTTAATCACATCGGCAAAGCAGAGGTTAATGGGCAGTTGTCCAAAGGCTAATTGTCTTGCTGCTGTCGATGGATAATAGAACTCATATGTGGGGTTGATGTTCTTCCCACTACCAAATATGTTGACCGGGATGGCACGAGGGGTGATTATTGCACCAAGAATGTTGGCATCTTTGTTCAAAGCCTCATTGGTAAGGTTAAAGGAAAGAGGAAATTTTGCTTCTTCATCAACATACGGGACCCAGGCCCGAAGCTCAGAAGGGATGCCGATGTAGAATCTGTGGAAGAGATTGCCGATCTGAACTCTGTTTGCCTCCGCCCCTGGTAATACTGCCAGTGCTTCTCCAAAGTTGATAGGGGGCGCGTTGCCGGTTCTTCTTCCCCGAGTTGATAATCTTTAGGAAAACTTCGAGCGAATCACTGGGCGAACAGATCAATGTGGAAATACTTGTGCATATGGGCGTTCAACCACATATTGATGAACCACCAAGGGCCCCCAGATTGCCGATGGATTTGCCTTGCAGCAGCCTTTGTGGCACTTGGTGAAGGAGATGGTAAATTGAGCCAAGGAGGTATCGGCCCAGTGGGAGTCTGACGCCGCTAGCCAACATCTCTGCTGCAGGAAGGTGCATATTGGTCGATCCAACTGTTCTACCACAGAAGATAAATTTCTCAAGCCACATGTTCAAAAAAGCCGAATGCTCCCTATGACTGACTGAGCCGGATTTCTTATATTCGCTGATATAACCAGTCCAGCCGCTGATGTTCCTGGTAATCAGCCGATGCTCAGGTTTTCTCTAGAACAGTGCGTTGTCATCGGCAGATGAGATGTCCAAGCCAGTGAGCATATACACATCGGCAAGGGTTGGAGAAGCTGGTCCATGTTTGAAGATGAAGGCATTCAGAGTATCAGACCAGAAATAGGAGGCGGCGATTAACAGTGACTCATTCCTCTCCATATCGGCAATAGATAGTCTGATGCACTGTTCTAATTTATGTTTCACCCAATACAACTCCATTGGCCTTGCGACCCTCAAATACCAGTCTTTCCATCCCTTAGTGGTTTTCGGCTAGGATCGAAAGGTATCAGTCCAGAATCCTAAATCAAAATTCTGAGCTCTAAAGGGGACTCGATTGGTTTCTGCGTTTATAATATCGATTGGGTCTAGATTTCCCATTGGGCCGAGGCAGATAAATTGGTTTTGATGCGTTGGGATAAGAAGATTATTGCAAAGTTCCTGAGATTAAAGATTGAAATAAGGACGAGTCATGAACTGCGTGGAGGAGGAGAAACGAAATGTCAAAGGATAGGTAAAAGAAGAAGACTAACCTTGGGGACGTTGAAGCGAATAGCCATGGCTGCAACGAAGATGGAGAAAACAAAGGATGCTAATGGAGGCTAAGAATCGCTGTCAAGAGTGCCGCCGATCGAGTTCGTCGAAGGATCGCCTGTTGATATCGCCGCTAGAGAGAGAAAAGCTAGGGTTTGAATCGCAGATGAAAAATGGGCCGCGGCGGAGGAAGCATTATATGGGCCTGCTGGTACAGGATTTCTGCTACCGCACGCACAACCCTCGAGGAGAAGTTCAAGCGGTTTGGGTAATCATGACCTGGAGGAAATTTTGGTGCATAAGGTATTTTATACTCTGAAATTGGGGGGCATGTGTTGACACCGTTTTTTGGTACGTGTCAATATGGATCGGAAGACTAAACTGAATCGGCAAAAGGGTGGTTGCTCTTCAGCATCGCTTCTGAGTTGCCAATGGGTGGTTGCCGATGAAGGACATGTTGATCTTGCACATTGCCGATGAAGCCAAAAAGCTGTTGCCGATAAGATAGGCGGGAAGGATAGAAGGTTGTTGCCGATGCCAGGGATGTGCCGATAAGGAGATGACTTCATCGTGATGGGAGCGGACAGAGGATCGGCGACACGAAGCTTAGGATTTTTCGTATTATAGTTTAAGTCCAACTCTTATAGAAGTTTTATTTCTTTTTCAAGAAATAGAGTTCGTATAAGGAATTAGTTTATTTCTTCTATATTTGAGCTTTACGTATTAAATTAGGACTCTTTTGATTAGCAGAGTATAAATATATACCGAAGGGCATTGTAATGGATATCCAAGCATCAATAAACAAATCTACTTTTTATTTACCTTTACCAGTACTTTACTTTTCGACGACTTCGCCAAGTACCTTTTCATTTTCAACGAGTTCTTTCAAGAATCGACGGGCTGCATCAACTTGATCTCCGGCAACCTTGCAGGTTCCGCGTCTACCGAGCACGATTCAGGCTTTGACGTCCGGGCGTATCGCTGTCATCTCGTCTTATCTGTTCAACAGTTATCGAATACCTTCTGAGCTTTGACGTCCGGGCGTATCACTGTCGTCTCGTTCAGATCTTATTCAAATTTATCATCCTTGTTGATTAACAGGTCAAATCGACTGGCACGCTTCGGATATCGATTGTGGGTATTAGCCCGTTGTGTTTGCAGATATAATTTTGCATCAACATTATCATAGCCTCTATATATGATAACATGACACCTCGACAAGTTTCGTGATTTTTGGACTTCGGTTGGATTTTATATAATTAAAAAATACTTCTACCGCACGTGGATGGTCATGTCTTGTGGGCAAGGCGTTCAAACATTTGGGTGAGTTTATGTATACAACCTCAAATACACTCTCCACCATGAATATCGTTTTTAGAATGGCTACATTTCATTATTTAATACACCTGCAGTTTAAATTTAGATTATCCTGAAAAATTAAAGTAAAAGAAATAAATAAATAAAATATAGCAAAATATTATAGAAAGGTCTCAAATTCGAACATGTACTTGAATACAATAAACATGGGCTACAGAAAAAATTTAAACTCAAAATTCAAAAAAATAAAAACTTTACCGACTGCCACGTAGGACACTCGGCAAAGCTCCTTTGCCGAGTGTCGGTCCCAGGAGGCACTCGGCAAAGATTGTTTTGCGAGTGTCCTACGTGGCACTAGGCAAAGCACTTTTAAAAGATAAAAAACCTAACTAAAGATTCCACCCACCCGCCCCCGGCCCCCCAACCCTGACTCCCCACACCTCCACCGATCGCGCCCCTGCCCCCGCACCTAACCGCGCCGCCGCCGCACCCTCGCCCCTCCGCGCCGCTGTCGCCGCCGGCCCCCACCGCCGTCTCCGCGCCCCACCGTGCCCCCGCCCCTGCCGCCGCCCACCGAGCCCCACCGCGCCGCCGCCCCCGACCGGTCCCCACCGCCGCTGCCGCCCCCACTCCTCACCGCACGCCGGGTCCGCCGCCAGGGCGCCCCGCCACCGTGTCCCTACCCTGGACCACCGTCCCTGACGGCCGCCACCCTTCTCTCCCAAGCGGCCGGCGAGCCCCCGCCCTGCCCCCCCCGCGCCCACGGCATAGGCTCACTGCCGGCTACCCGAGCACCAGCCACCCAGTGGCCCGCTCCTCGCCCCGCCGGAGGAGCAGGTGAGGTAGAAAGAGCAGGAAATTAGGAGGGTGAGAAGGGAAGGGAAGAAGAGGAGGAAGAAGGAGAAGGGAGGAAGAAGGGAGAAGGGAGGGTGGAGAGGAGAAGAGAAGGGAAGAAGGAGGAAGGAGGAGGAGGAAGGAGAAGGAGAAAGGGGAGGAAGGAGGAGGAAGAAGGAGGAGGAGGTTCCCCGGGCGTCGCCTCGTGTCATCCCTTGTCCTCGTCGTCTTCTCTGCGTGCCATCCCTGCCGTGAATAGGTATATGACCCCTTCTCTACTTGTCGGCCTTCGTGCCGTTCTGGTTATCGGCCTTCATGCCATTGTTATTATTGGTCGTCGTGGCATTGTGAATGTAGGCCTTCGCGCCGTTGTGTTTGTCGGGCATAGTGTCGTTGTTTCTTGCAAGTTATCAAAATTTCCTCGTGCAGGGGAGGTTCTGCCAAAATTTTTAACTTATAGTTTTATGTTTCTTCTTTTGCAGGAGAAGAGCCTGTCGGAGGTGACCCGGAGGACCCGATCGTCTTCGTCAGCACTGCGGGTCTGCCTGCACCTCATCGCCTCGCCACTGCCCCTCTAACCGGTCTCCACCACCACCCTAAGTATAATTAACCTTCCTTCCTTATCGTTGTCGTACTTAGGTGACGTGACCTAGTTAGGCATCTCCCGTCTGAAAGATACGGTTGGAGGTATGCAGGTCTTTGCATATCTGCGACCGTATCTGTTTCGGATTGTCCACGTTTCTTGGATAGCCTGCGGATGCGTAGATGGGTTAGCTTCCATGTTCTACTCCCTTCTAAGTCGGAGTTTCGACAGCACCTCCCCGTTGTTCTCCGGATACACACTCTCCCTGCGGGGACGTGTATTGGGAGAACAACGGGGAGGTGCTGCCAAAATTCTGACTCAGACGGGAGCAGAACATGGAAGCTAACCCATCTACGCATCCATGGATGGGATTAGGACCTATCCTTCACCTATTAGATGGTAGGAATGTCGTATAGATGCAATTGTTGGTTTTATTACTCGCTTACGTATATGTTTGACAGAGGATGGATAAATGTGAGTGGATGTACACGGGCCACGCAAGTAAGAGCGATGAATGGATTAGGGGTTCCAATTATTTCCTGGAACAAGCATTTGACCTGGCTGCTAAAGGGTCAATTCGGATGCCGTGTCTCTGCAGCAAGTGTAAGAACTTGAAAAAAAACAAAAGAGAGATGTCTAGAAAGATATTCATAGGCACGGATTCATGGCAAACTATACATGCTGGATCTTCCATGGTGAAGGCGATCGTATTAGAAAGAAGGAGGTGAGAGCACGCCTCGAGGAGTATGATGGAGATGCTGGGATGGCCGACATGATGGTAGACTATAACAAGGCCCGTGGCAATGAAGGATTGGTAGAGGAGGATTCAGAGGAAACTGCAAAGGCGTTCTACGAAATGATGTCTTTGGCATAGAAGCACCTTCACGAGAAGACAACAATGTCACAACTGGATGGCATTGGACGCCTAATAGCATTGAAGTCGTAGTTGAGCCTGAGTCGAGACGGCTTCAATCTCATGTTGAAAGTTTTTGGCACAATGTTTTTGGAGGGTCACATGCTGGCGAAGAACACTTATGAGTCACAAAAACTCCTTCATGCACTTAAGATGCCGTATTAGTCGATGCATTCTTGTCTGAACAGGTGCATCCTATTTACGGGAGACCACAAGAAAGCAACATACTGTCCAAAGTGCAAAGCCTCTAGGTTTGCAGAGGTAGAGGGTAGTGATGGCAAGAAGAAATAGTCTAAGATCCCTGAGAAGATCCTATGGTACCTTCCTATCCTACCGAGGCTTCAACGGATGTACATGACAGAGGAGTCCGCGAAACAGATGACATGGCACAAGAAAGGCAAAAGATACAGTGACAAGATGGTACACCCATCGGATGGTGACGCATGGAAGTACTTCGATCACGTGCATCCTAACAAAGCTATGGAGGCCCGAAATGTACGTGTAGCGATTGCAACAGATGGGTTCAACCTGTATGAAATGATGGCAGCCCCGTACACATGTTGGCCCGTGTTTGTGATCTGCCTCAATCTCCTCCCGGCGTCATGTTTCAACCCAAGAACGTGTTCTTGTCGCTGATAATACCTGGACACCCGAGCAACAATATGGGTGTTTTCCTGTAGCCACTGTGGGATGAATTGCAACATGCTTGGGAAAATAGGGTATTGACGTACGACCGAGCTACAAAGAAGAACTTCACAATGAATGTGTGGTACCAGTATTCAATGCATGACTTCCTGGCGTATGTCCTATTCAGCGGGTGGTGTGTTCATGGGAAGTTCCCTTGCCTAGTATGCAAGGCCTCTGTGATGTTCACCTGGTTGAAGAAGTGTGGCAAGTTTTCTTCGTTCGACAAACATCATCAATTCCTAGATGACGACCATGAGTTCAGACGAGACATCAAGCACTTCATGAAAGGTGTTCAAGTCACCGACCCCACTCCTTAGATTATGAGCAGTGCCCAGGTCCTTGCCGAGATAGAGGCTCTCAAAATTGATGAAGACAATGGTGGTTTTAAGAAGTATGGTGTGAAACACATGTGGACTCATATATCGGGCTTGACTAGGCTTCCCTACTTCAAGGACCTTCTTCTTCCACACAACATCGATGTAATGCACACAGAAAAGAATTTCGTCGAGGCACTCTAGGCAACACTCATGGACATAAAGGAAAAGTCAAAGGATAACGTTCGATCCTATGGACATGAGAAATATACGAGCGCCACTTTGAGGGCCCCAAAGCTCTTAATCCAGTGATATTCAAATGCCACTGGTTCGATCCTAAGGACACAAGAAGAGCCTATGAGCTTGGGGAAGTCGAACTTCGACAGGATTCCGTCTATATAGGAGAAGATGTCTATATTGTGGCTCAACAGGCCACGCAAGTTTATTACCTCCCATGGGCGTGCCAAAAAGATGAGGAGCTTAAGGGTTGGTACCTTGTGAACTTGGTATCGCCGCACGGTAAAGCTCCTGTCCCAAACGATGATGATTACAACTTTAACCCATCGGCAGATAGCGGAGAGTTCTATCAACCTGAGGGGCCAGAAGGGCATTTCAAGATAGACATTCTTTCGCTGATGGACATGGAAGTAGACAACGACATCGATGAGGACGAGGGTGAAGTGGTGCAAGATCCTAAGGACTTAATGTTGCTTGAGCGATGGAGGGAGACGCGCGATAGAGTTATTGAGGACGATGGAGATGGTGAGGACAATGGAGATGATGAGGACTTACGAGAGCTCGATAATATTGATAGTGACGATGACAGTAGTGATAGTGATGATGAGGAGGCAACCAATGTTGTCCATGGAGATAATTTCTAATTCATGTAATACTATATTGTTCTTATTATTACTTTGTAATTATGTTTTGTTCATTTTGCATCTCTTTACAAGTACTTCTCGATTATTTGTGCTAATTGGTTTAATCTTTGTCTTTGCACGCACAGGACAAAATGCCGGGCAGAGATAGACGACCCTGACGAACGGGGGTCAACTCACGCTACCAGAAGACCGGCCCCGACGAGGAGGAGGTAGAGGAGCCGCCGTTGATGGAGTCATTGACGAGGGAGCTATTTCCCGTGGACGACAACTGGTAGGTGGACCCCCACGCAGCAGGGGGTCATGACGACTAGGAGGAGGACTAAGGTGAGGAGGAGGACCGGGGCGAGGAGACACTAGGGGAGACGCCTACGGCTTCCTCTAGTTTGAGCAAGCCCTACTCGCTCGGGATCACGCACCTCCCTTCAGCGCCGCTTGCACTTGGCAACCGTCCGGTGATTCGACCCGCCGGTGATGAGTAAGTCACCATTCATGTTTTCACGACTTATTCATATGACATGTTGAAAATCGAACTTCAGACTAACAATTCTTCTTAATGACTCATACAGTAATTGGATGCTTATGAGCGGATGGGGTTCACGCCATATCAATGGCATGCAGAGCCTCCTGATTAAGAAGCACTACCCTGACAGGGTCACCCATAAGGGGGTGACAGGGATGCCCTGGAAAGTGGGAGCACTTCGTGAGCGCCAAGGACGATAACGAGGTCCCTCTTGCGACCAAGATCAAGAACGAGTTCTGGGTGAGTCTTGATCACACCTCATTGCTCAATACTACGTTGGACGTTCTTAAAATAATGAAATGATACATGATGTCTGTATGCAGGAGTGGTTCACGTGCGAGCCAGGGCACGAGGTCAAGGCGGCACGAGTGCAGGACAAGGTTTGCAAAGCCCGACTCAAGGACATGTACCACGAGGTGCACCTCTAGGTCCTCATCACCTACAACGCCAACGTGCTTCTCAAAAGGTGACGAAGTCATAAGCTAGGGAGATGATCCTCTACCCCGAGAGCGACCTCCCTAGGGAGGTCTACCTCCAGGTAAATAGGAAACATTTATTCTGATTTCTTTCATGAAAAATAACTAGAAAACATTCATTCTGATACATCTTCTCACATGTTGTCATGCAGTACCCTCCTGAATGGTGTAACAAATTCATGGACTGTTAGAAGAAGATTATGGACGCATGGCAAACGGAGGAAGCGTACTGTCGGTGTTCTGACCCTCGAGGGGTTAACACCAACGAGTAATATTGTATTCGCGTGCTCCCTAATCCGGTGGGTGATGCAAGAAGGACACAATGATTTATCCTGGTTCGGGCAAAGAAGACCCTACGTCCAGCGGGGGGAGGATGATTCGTGTTATCTTGCACCGAAGTGCTAGTACAGGGGAAAATACAAGCAGGTGTGAGGAGCGCGTGGTGGAGCTTGAGCGTTTGGACGCCTAGTGCTCAACCTTACGCTGTCTCACGGTGTCGTTCTATGATCTAAAGACTTAGCGTTTCTATCTCTCGATCCCTCTTTCTTTCGTAGGTCCTGGCGTCTCCTTTTATAGATGAAGGAGGGGCACAGGGGTACACGCATTTCGAGTCCGCACAGCCTATGATGTACGACGTTGAGGCCGATCACGTCGGTGCCGCTGTAGTGATGTACGTCGGTATGGGAGGCCCTGCAACCGTCGCGTCGGGGTTGTTGAAGTTCCGCTCGAGGGTTCGCTTGATGAAGTCGAGGGGCGACGGTCGAGGGTCTTATCTGGAGTCGAGGGGGTCATGCCGAGGAGGTCGAGCTTCGCTGGATAAGACCGAATCCCGGAAAACACGGAAAACACGTTAGTTTATACGTCTCGAGGCGGTGCGGGTCGTGGCACAGCGCTCGGTATGGCGCAACAGCGTAATATGACTTGCGGGATTCCGGGGTATGGGCGGTAAAAGCAGATTTGACCGCCACGCCTGCAACTGTTACCGTAACTGTGGCCATGCGGTTAGGCGGGGGTAGATAGATCGTATTAAATGCGCTCGGATCCATACGGGGGAGTCGGTAGCCGAGGGGTGCACCGTCCTCGAGGGCCACCCATTCGCCCGGGTGAAGTTCCGTCCTCGAGGGCAGGCTCGTTCGGAGGATGAAGTTCCGTCCTCGAGGGGTTGCTCGAATTGTAACCTCGCGTGTACAGTACTAGTCCGTTCGGTAGTTTTTCGAGCAGGCTTTGGCTTTGGGCCGTCGTCGTCCGTGGGTCGGCCCGAAGTGTCTCAGCCTGCGGGACTTTGTACGTTCACGCGGGAGGTCACAGGAGGGGTCGAGTTGCCGTTTTTGCGGGGTTTAATTCGGTAAACCTGGGGTTTTGGGGTACCCATTTCCTTGGTAACGACACGTACGAGGAGCGCAGAGCCCACCGGGAGTGACGCCTGGCGATGCCAAGGCCGGCACACCACCAAGGGAGCCGCCCCCTCTCAGGGTACATCGATAATGGGTACGCTTCTGTTGATTTATTTATTTATTTATTCTAGTGCTTCATTCTCATTGCGTGTAATCATCCTTGTGTTTTTCTCGTAGTCCCAGTCGTATGGTGGCCAGGTGATCAACGAGTTCACGGGTACGTCCTGGCTCACAAGGGTCGAGCGACAGCGCCGGACAACGTCTACAACCCGGCGGACGGGGCCGACGCGTACACCAACCCAAACGCCTACGAGAAGATGGCCGCGTACACCGCGGCGGCTCGCACGCACCATGGGCGGCCTTCAATCCGGCTACCGAGCCCCTAGATACAGACATCCTGATGAGGACAGAAGGAGGGAAGCAGCATGGCCGGTACTATATTGCCCACAGCGCAATCCACCTGGCCACCGTTCCCAGGCTCCGCCAGGTTCGATCAGGGAGCATGACCTCCTCCAATGTCCCCATACGACCTCGGCAGCATAGCTCCACGCAGATGATGGTGGCGTTTCAGGTAAGTATAGTTTTATTCGTCGTTCATTGGTTTTACATATGTACCTTTCCTTTTGCATTGTTTAAACCTTACGGGTGTAATATTGCAGGCCCAGCTAGCCGAGTCACAGGCCCAACAGCGGGAGATGGCGGGGCCCATCAACGGGAGTTGGCGGCCTAGACGGAGCAATCAGGGTGCGAGATGGAGGCTTTCCGGCAGCACTCGGTGCGTCAGATGTAGGACATGGCCGGCTACTTTCAAGCTCTTCGGATCCTGGTGTCATCCTGCCTCCATTGCCTCCCTCGCTGTACGTCCACCCCCGCCTCCTAGCCTTATAGGGACTCCGGTGAGTATATATGTTTGTCTATTGCTTTGGCTTGTGCGGCCATCCTGCAGGTACTAATGAGATCGCTTCTCCTTTGTGCAGCCACAGTCGATGGGTTCGAACCCAACGACTCCACATGGCCCTTCTCCACGGCATGGGTGGCCGGTTGCCGCGGGTGCACAGTTGACGTGGCCAGTGGCTTTCCGCCTCCGCAGCACGGGCACTCCGGGTGGGCAAGCGGCCCTCCGCTTTCGCCGCCCGAGTGGACGTACCACTACCAGTAGGCGCTGCAGAAAGGGTGCTCCGGGTGGTCTTCGTGGCCAGGTGAGAGCTCTTCACACTCTGTGGGGCATGGGACGCCGGGACGCAGCACGAACAGTGATAGATTGTGATTGTTATATTGGACATGTTGGATTTATGACTATTGATAGATGTTGGACTTGTTATGGATGTTGAACTTGTTGGATTTATGTTATACACATGGATTTGTGTTATATATATATATATATAAATAAAATTCTTTTGTACGCGTAGTTACTCGCGCGTGGATCCTACGCACGCGAGCGTTCCGCCAGTTCCAGGCGCGGAGGCAGCTAACGGTGCCGTTCCACCGTCATTACCACAAATTTCTTACCCCGTCAACATATCAAAATATAATACGGCGTCCTGCACCTCGATCCTGAGCCCCTCTCGACTCCTACCAAACCACACGAAGCGGCGGCGACACTTCTCCCCAAATCACCGGCGGCCGCGACGCCCTGCCCCATCCCGACAGCGGCCGCGACGACCTGCCCGTTCCGACTGCAGCCGTGGTTGCCATTACTCTCCTGGCGGCAGCTCTGCAGGCGATGCCCTCCACCACTCATATCGGCGCACCTCAGCCCCAAAGATGGCAGCTCTGGAGGCGGCTCTGCCCCACCGGCCGGTCGCCCCCTCCACCTCACCAACGGTGGCCGCCCCATCTCCCTTCACCGGCGTGGTCACGGGCCCCAGCGGCGGCGGCCCCTGGCCTGTTCCCCTGAGGCAACGGCACCCACCAGGTTGCGATCTGCATCCACAAAGTGGCGGCGCTCCCCTGCAACAGCTCCAGGGATTCGATTGTGTGCAGATTCGATTAATTGCAGGTGGGATTTGCACCATCACCGGCCTCACCGACGACAGTCCCACTACAATCGTGGTGATGAACTCCGGCGGCGGTAGCATCCCATCCCTAATGCTGTAGCGACTTCTTCATGCCTGATGTAGCAGCGGTACGAGTCAATTCTTATCTTCATCCTTGTCTCACGGTGATGAACTCCGATTTCTTGTAGGCGGAGCGCGTGGACGACGTCAATTCGTGATCTCACCATCTCGCTGAAGTAAATCAGGGGACGGCAACCCGCTTTCTGTTGGATGAGTATATGCACATAGGTACTCCGTTCCAAATAGTATGTATAGATACTCTATATATTTTGAAAAACTATATACAGATACTCTATTCCAGAGTATGTACACATACTCTTTTCAAAACGATATACATATATTCCATGTTGAAATGTATATATTCCATTCTAAAATGTATGTGCTCGTACTACACTGCTTTTTTGCTTTTTCGTATGTACTACTGTGGATTACTCGCCAGATTTATTTCGAATTGGGCGAAGCTAGACGGCGCGCGTGCGCTAGGAACCGTCACGGCGCGCGCGTGCTGGGATGCGATAGCGGCGCGCATGCACTCCGGGCGCACAGTACTGTTGCCCCGTCCGAGGTTCGCTGTCTGGATTCTAATTTGCCCCGTCCGAGGTTCCCCTGTCTGAATTCTATTATGTTCTGTCTGCACTCAATGGACCAAAATTTCTTTTTTCATTGTGCGGTCCATATTATTTTTTGGGTTCTCCTGTCTGGATTTATTGGGCCAAATTTTTATTTGGGTTCTCCTGTCAGCAACTAAAATGATGCGCTGATCATATAAAAAGGATGAGCACAGCAGTAAGATGTAGGCGGTAATACACAACCACAAAAGAGCCATCCTTCACACATCGCGGTTTGCATTAGAAGGACAGGCGAAGATCTGTACCTGGAGGAGCTGCAGGCCTTGGAGGCCGGCGGCGGTCACGACGACGACGTCCTCGCGGCAGCGGCCGCCAGATCACCTGGCAGATAAAATTCGTCGGCCCCTGCTGCTCTCATCATCACACACACGAATCTGCCTTCGCCTCCCCAAATCCGCCCAAATCGAGTCGACGGTGGTGATGAATCTGCACAAATAGATACTGCGTTGGAGACAAATCCCCTCTAAATTGAAAAGGCGCTGAAGACGAATCTGCCCTAAATCGAAACCCTCCACCAACAAAATAGAGAAACATCACCTCACTGTCGTCGGTGACGACGTCCGCGTCCTCGCAGCGGCAGGAACCCCTAGTGTTGTAGGCCACAGGCGCTGGATTTCGCGAGCACTAGGATTCATCGAGGCCCCCCCTTCATCCTCCGGCAGCCGCTCGAATCCGCCTTCGCCTGAAAATCGAATCCCCCTCAAATCGAAATCCAAGCCCACCTCGAATGGAAACCACAAGGATGAATCGCCCTCAAATCGAAGCCGAGGCGCACGACTACATACCTTCACTTAACTTCGACGTTGATGGGGCCATGGGCAGCTCCGTCATCGATGAGGCCGACGAAGCCTGTGCCTCCACGGCGACGGGTGAAGCGATGGGTGCTGCCCTCAAAAATCGCTGCGACGATGGAGATTTCACCGGTGCGTTGAGTCGGAGAAGGGGAAAAGGAACCGACTGCTGCGCGTGGAGTAGGAGAAGGGAGAAAAGGAACCGGTGCACTGTTTTGAAATATTTTAAAAATCCATCCTCCGAGTGGACCAGACAGAGAAACGACAAAAGAAAGCAGGAAAAGAAAAGGAAGGGACATGAGGAGACGTGGTACTCTAAATGGAAAGCGTGCGCCAGAAACAGTTTGATTCACATGCTGTTTTATGAAATAATAGCAAGTATTTTTTGAGTTCTGAAATTATAGCCAGTATGTATACATACTAGCTTCCGTGAAGCAGTCCATAATATATATATACACGAACGTACCATCTTAATAAACTGCATGTATTTGTCAAAATAATTGAATAGTATGTACGCATACACCCTTTAGCTGAAAGTGTATACATATATAGTATGCACACATACTCATGGCCGAAAGAAGCTAGTTACGTGGCCAGCAAACCGAGATTTCAGCCGAATGAATAGGAAGGATACAATTTTCAGAAGTCGCAGGTTCCTGCCTGCGCCGCGTACCAATCCGATAAGGCTCGTCTCCTGCCCGCACGGCCCGACGTCTCCGTTTGTCCGTTACCGACGTCGTTAGCTACGTCCGCAACGCAGACTCCCGCGTGCGTGTAACTTAGGTGCCCGTAACTAGACGTAAAAACACGTCCTATATATATATATATATTACCTATAGCTGGCTATAGAATAAAATATTTTGTAGCCAGGTCGCTGGTGCTGGTCCGGTCCGACCACATGTCCTCAGCGCACGCCCGTGTGCCCGGGCTCTCACGCCTCCGTCGTAATTAATACACCCAGTCACCCATCCGTGAATTAATTTCCCTGATTTGCCGTTTCCTTTTCCATAGCCCAAAAAACACCGAACCATTCTCCTCTCCGCACGTTGACCGGAGGTCTCCCAAGCAGTGCGGCGCCTCCTCCCTCACCGGCAGCCGCGGCGGCGGATCCTCCATCCAACCGGCGGCCGCGGCTCCTCCTTCCAACCGGTGGCCGCGCCTTCCCCTCCCCTGTGCGCCCCCGCCACGCACAGGATGCTGTCCTGCGTCGGCGCCGCTCGATCCGCGCCTATGGGGCTCCCCGGCGGCGACGCGGGCTGCCTGGGTCGGATGGCAGCGCTGACGGTGGAGGTCCCCTTCGCAGCCCAGCTTCGGCCTCTCGTGGATGGCGGCCTCGACTGCGGAGCGACTCACCTCACGCGCATCGGCCAGTAGGAGGTGGCGGTGGCGCCCTTCTCCATGGTGGTGCCGCACTCCCCGCGGTGGCGCACGGGAAGCCTAGGTGGTGGATCTGGCTGCTTGCTGCTGGCTGCTGGAGACGGGCGGTTGATCCAGATTTGGCTGCTTCATCCCACGAATAGTTGATTGATCCAGAAACGGCGGAACATCCCCCAACCGCAGTCCCCATCCATGGCTGGCTGACGACTGCAGTCCACTGCTATTCTTGGCCGCTGGAGAGGCCGCCATCCTCTCAAATCCTCCACCGGTAACACCTCTTCCAATCATTATTTTCAGGCGTTTGTGTTTTATTATATTACTACTCGTCGGTGCCATCCAACCTGCTCGTGCCTATCTGCACATCCACATACTTGGTTGACTGATGCCCACTTACTGTAACTATTGCATCCGTGAACATTTGTTTCTTCTTTCTATTTGCTTGATGCAGTAGCAAATTAGCGATGCTAGACCTTGCATTCTGTTAATTGGAAGATGAAAGCTAGTTCGTTCATTCTAATTGTGTTTCATTACTGATCAATCTTGAGACTTCTCGACAGAGCTAGTTACTTAGAACAGCTAACAGACATGACCTATTGATGTTTGATCAGTAGGATGCACATGTGGTAGTAGTGCCAGATAGAGACGGCAAGAAAAGCAACTAAATTTGGATCATGCAATGTTCAGCTACCTTTGATATGACATATGTAGTTTCTCTTAATGAATGAATTATCGTAACCAGCCATACAACTTGATCACCATTGCGGTAAATGTATTATAGCAAATTTCCAGTGACATTTTATATTAACTCGATCAACATTGCCATTTTCATTAGCACCTAAAGCTATTTGATTTTCTTTTAACTATTTGATCATAATTCATCAATTCATTGTTGTAAATAGTTCTTCAGAACCCCATGATGCCAAATTATAGTAACTCTATCCTAGTTACCATCTCAAGCAACTAAAATTCCAGTAATTTCAGTAACTCTACTTCGTAATTACCATTCTAGTAAATTCTGAAAATAACCTCAACTGACGCTACTGAAAATAAATAGCAAATTGTGTTTCCCGTAAATCATATACTGTATATTGTGATGAATAGCAATTGTTCTTTTGGGTCACTATGCCTTCAGTGATTTCCGGCACAAGCTAGTACTGTTATAGCATACCACATAATTCTTGTAATTTTTTTCTTATGAAATTATATAGTCAGCTACTAATGTTAGATCTGCTATGAGAGAAAGGCAACACATCGGCAATGATAATCCCTGTCAGTCTAGCTGAGATAGGCTATTGAGGTGATTTATCTCATCCATGTATATTTTGTCTTCCCCACACACACTCTAATGATCCGATTAGGCATCTAAAACTAGGCTGCATGCACGCTGATGTATATATCTTACACTGATCGTAAATTCTCGTAAATATGGAGTTATGTTTTTCTAAGGCTTATTTGTTTATCTAACTATTTTCTCGTAACTATTTTCATTACTCTTTTATCAGATTATTTCCAGTCCCAATTTCATTACATAGGAGCTGAGGTACTATTTTGTTCACACTAAAGATGGAAAAGGCTAACAATGGTTTACCTACAACTGGTGATGAAAGATTGCTGGTTTTTTAGCAGAATCAGCTGATGCATGTTCAAAATTGAATTTTCTTCTTTCTGCAGCCCTGGGTCTCCAACTGCACAAATACAAGGTGTTCTTTGGAGACTGCAATTTCAATAATTGTAGCCAAATTGTTGTTGGCTCTGATCCAAACCATGGGAGATGTTTTAAATGATTGAGAGCACCCTTTTCACTCAAATCTTAGATCTAAATACATAATATAGCTGATGTTCTTATCAGTGTGCCATTTGAGATTGTGAACCTCTAGCCCGATCATTTGCCTACTGTGATATATATGAAAAAACAAAAAAAACAAAAAGAATTTTCCAGCTTTGTCTAGTGCAAGCACTCGGCAAAGCTGGACGCCTGTGTGCCAAAACACCTAGCTTTGCCGAGTGCTGACCTAGCACTCGGCAAAGATTTTCTCGGCAAAGATTTTTCTAAAAGAAAAAATTAAAAATCTTTGCCGAGTGCCTGCCACGTGGGCACTCGGTAAAGAAGGCGTCAGATGCCTGATGCCGTTAAGCTTTGCCGAGTGCCAGGCAAGCATTCGGCAAAGTCTTTGCCGAGTGTCCGACGCGTGGCACTCGGCAAAGATTTCTTTGCCGTCAAATTCTTTGCCGACACCTCTTTGCCAAGAGCGGCACTCGGCAAAGCCTTTATCGGGTGCGAGGCAGGCTTTACCGAGTGTTTTAGGCACTCGACGAAGAGACCGAGTCCGATAGTGTGCCAAATTCGGTCTCAATTTTTGCTGTCTTGATTAAAATATTTACAGCAATTTAATTTCTTTTTCTAACAAAATAGTACCCGATGTCTAACTTTTCTAGCGCCATTGAAGAGCATCCAGGATGATGCTTTAAAGAATATGAATATGAATACTCTCCTCATTCTAAAATAAATTAACTTTTAGAATTGTCCCAAGTTAAAATATTTTAAGTTTGACTAACCTTATAGAAAAGACAGTAGCACCTAAGATATCAAACAAGTATTCTATCAAATATTGGTGCTCTTTTGATAAATTCTGTTACACCTAAAAATGTTTGATTTAGCATGATTTTATAAGTTGATTCATTGTAAGATAGAGAGGAAGTATCTTTCTTTTTCTTTTAACCCTGAATGGCGGCGGCGCAAAGCAGAAAAGAAACCACAGCATCATGTACTTGCCTTTGCAGAAAGGAAGCCTTGGAATTTAAAATTCACTGCTCGCTCTTGATGTCCAATGAGCACACACCTTTTTAAGCCCTACCTTTTCTTTCCTTTTTTTTAAAATATAATTGATAATCTCTCCATTTCAAACTAAGTTAACTCCTAGTACAGTCATCTTGAGTCAAACTATGCTAAATTTGACCAAATTTATTAAAATAAAGTTATTTCATGGTAACTAGTGATATTAATTTCATGTCAAAAATATTAATGTTTTTTCCTACAAATTTACGTAAGCATAGAATAATTTGACTTATGAAAACACTAGAAATTTAATTATTTTTAAATGGAAAGAGTAGGTTAGTAATATAATACTAATACAAACGTGGTTCGTATATGATACATTGTAAATACTCACGGTGGTCAAATTCTGAAGAATACATATATAATGTGAGCCCGTGAGGTAGTTTCAAAAAAAAAAGGTGAGCCTCTAAGGTCCGATTTTCTTCTCTTAATCTGTTATAAGAAGAAAGTTAGCCAGATAGCTTCATTTAGGACTAGTTGCTACAACCCAAACAGGAATGTGTGGGCTAAAGTTTAGCTAAAGATCCTGCTAGTTATAAATAGGTATGAAGTAACAACTACTCCCATTGATCCTAAAGGACTGTTGCTTAGGAAATAACTTTAACAAAATATATATTTAAAAATATTAATATGTAGGGTATATAATAAGAATCATTAGAAAGATCATTGAATCTATTTTTTAATAAATTTATTTAAAAATTAAAATATTATATATATTTTTTATAAATTGAGTTAAACTCGTGACACATGCGCCAATGATAACATTCTTTTAGGGACGAATGGGTAGTTGGCTAATTTTTAATCACGGCTAACAAATACTCCTAGTCCATCCACACGTGTGGGCTTATTTTACACTGCCACCGATATCTTCTCAAATACTTTATAGGTGTACATATACTAGTGCTGTCACATCTCATGTTTTTTTTGAGCATCACAGAGTTTCATTCATTCCCGGAAAGATTACAATCAGCGGCCGCGAGGTCGGTCAACCAAACCGTCATCTCGTCAAGCCAAAAGAAAGACCGCTCGGTGGCTGTCACCGTATAGGCACAGCAATAAGCCACCGAGTTTGCCTCTCTACTCACCCAACGAATTTCAAAATTACTAAACATCTTGCCTAACTTTGCAATATCAGAACAAAGACCACCTATAGATGATCTAATCCCCAACCCATTCTCAAGCAGGATCTTCAAGTTCTTACAATCAACCTCCAAGACCACTTGGTCATAGCCTAGCTCTAGGGCAAGCTCCAAGCCCTCCTTCGCCGCCAATGCTTTTGCTGTCAGTGCGTCACCAACATCATCAAACCACGGCGTAGCCCCAGCACACACCCGACCAGACTGATCACGGATCACCACTCCAGAACGACCTGTGTAAGATGCTGAATCAAAGGATGCATCAGTGTTCACCTTGATCCAGTCAGTCACGGGTAGCTGACACCGCGTTTGTCGTGCTGGTTGCCCCTTCTTCTTTGGTATCTTCAATGAAACCAGGTCCTCAAGCAGGTTAGAGATGAACCTAGCCATCGCACCCGGTTCCCAAACTTTTCTTCCATGTCGCCAGTTATTTCGGCCATTCCACAGTGCCCATGCACCACAGGTCAGCCAAGACGCGACCACCGGGGAACACACCTTCGAATTGAACACATCCGAGGGCCACAACACCGGATGCAAGATCTATACATCCACACCTGTCAATTCCTTGACTGCACTCCACAACCTTCTCGCCACCGGGCAGAGGAAGAAGATATGATAGAGTGACTCCTCCGGGTCGCCACACACCTCACAGTATGATTCCTTCTCGATGTGTCTCCTCTTCATTTTCGCTTTTGATGGAAGAGAGTTATGCATGACCCTCCACCAAAACACTCAGATTTTCGGCGGTACATTGAGTTTCCAGATTGCATTCCATTGATCGAGTTGGTCGGAGGTCACTGCTTCATTTGTTCCGGCCATAGCCTTGGCACGCTGCTCCTCTTTAAGCAATCTGTAGGCAGACCGAACCGAGTAGAAACCATGCTTTCCATAGCCCAAGCTAGCACATCATTCTCCATGCTGCTGCTAGGTTTTAGTTGAAGCACACATCTGCATCCCACGCCATGAAAGAACGGCGTACTGCCTCCTCATTCCACACTCTAGTCCCGGGAACAAACAGATCATAGACCCTGTCCGCCATCGCCGTAGGCAAGCAGAACAACGGCTTCAGCGATCTCACCCCTGGTATCCAATTATCATTCCATACATCAATATCTCCCGGACCGACTCTTTTTATCAGGCCCTTCCTTAGCACATCCTTTCCATGGAGGATCGATCTCCAGGACGCCGAACTCCGCTTTTCCTTGGTCGCAGAAAGGAAATCACAATTTGGGTAATACTTTCCGTTCAGGACCCTTGCACAGAGCGAGTCTAGCCTCATCATCAGCCTCCATCCTTGCTTCCCCAACATAGCTTGGTTGAAGAGAGCAAAATCCCTAAAACCCATTCCACCGTGGCTCTTTGATCTCGTAAGCTTCTCCCATCTTAACCAGTGGATCTTATGATTGTCCACCGAGCTTCCTCACCAATAATTAGACACCATGGAAGTAAGCTTTTTGCACACCACAGGTGATAACTTAAAACAAGACATCAGATTTGTCGAAACTGACTGCACATTTGCTTTGATCTATACCTCTCTTGCCGCACAGCTCAATTGCTTCTCCGCCCATCCCGACACAAAGCCTCTTACATGCGCTGGCAGATAGTTAAGAACATCTGTAGTGCCCCTTTCTACCACAGTCGGTAGGCCCAAGTATCTTTCTCCCAGAGCTTCTGTAGTGATTTGCAAGCTTGCCATCACCACGTCGTTGCATTCCTGTTCACAGTTGGGGCTAAAAAAAGACAACTGATTTGTGCTTATTGACCAATTGCCCTGAGCCCTTATGATAGTCCTCCAAAATTGCAGTCACGTGGTCCACTCCTTTCTTCGATGCTTCAGTAAAGATCATACAATCATCGGCAAAGAGAAGGTGGGACACCCAGGGGGCATGTCTACTTACTCGGATCCCTCTCGAAATATATTGAGGGCCAATACCCTTGATCATGCTCGATAGACCCTCAACACATAAGAGAAATAGATATAGTGATATGGGATCACCTTGTCGGATTCCACGTGTCGGTGTAAAGCTATCTGAGAAAACTTCATTTACCCGAACTGAAAAAGACACTGATGTGACACACCTCATGATCAGGGCACACCATGAATCTGGGAACCCCAATGCCTTCATTATTGCATCCAGATATTGCCATTCCACTCGGTCATAGGCCTTAGCCATATCGAGTTTGATTGCACATCCTCCCATCTTACCTCTCTTATGTTGTAGGTAATGAATACTTTCATATGCTATGAGAACGTTGTCAGTGATCAAACGACCTAGCATGAAGGCACTTTGTTCCACTGACACCAGCTCATCCAGAATCCCCCTCAGCCTGTTAGCCATCGTCTTGGAGCAAATTTTGTAGAGCACACTGCATAGAGAGATAGGCCAATATTGAGTGAGATCTTACGGATTACTGACCTTTGGGATGAGGACCAACAATGTCTTATTGACCTCATCTGGTATATTGCCATCATTGAGAAAACCCAGCACCACTGGCACCACACTCGCCTTGACCAACTGCCAGTGAGTCTAGAAGAAGCCAACATGAAAACCATCGACTCTAGGCGATTTATTAGGTGCCATTTGGAATAGAGCTGTCTCAACTTCCAACTTTGTAAACGGCCTCTCCGGCATCTCACACATGGCTGGGGATAACTTCTTTGGCACATACCTGCATACCAGACCCGGATCCAGATCATCCTGTGTTGAGAACAAGTTCTGATAAAAGTCACAGGCTAGCCGCTCTAAATCTTCCTGTTCAGTAAACTATCTCCCACTATCATCTTTCAAGAGTTTAATTCTGTTTTTATGACTCCTCGCGCGAGCCTTTGCTTGGAAGAACGCTGTGTTGCAATCCCCTTCCTTCAGCCAAGAGATCCTTGATCGTTGCCTCTCCATCGTCTCCTCTCTAGCTAGGACCTCAGACAAGTTGGCCATGATCTCTCTCTCTTTGGCTGTCGGGCCGCGGTACAGAGTACTACATCTCTCTTTCTCCAAAGCTTCCCTTAACTCTTTAACTTTTCTCCTCACACTCCCAAAAACCTCTTTATCCCATGATTTCAAAGAGGTTTGGAGCGCGGAAAGAGCATCAGCAACCGTTGACAGATCCTGTGGTCCTTCGTCGGGATCCCAGACACGATTCACATACTCCATATACTGACCATCGGCTTTCCACATATTCTTGTAGCGGAAAGGTTTTGGTTTCTGCCGGCCTTGTCTCTAGCCTGCATGATTCCTCTGCCTCACCTCCACTAACAAGCCATAGTGATCAGACTCGGCAAGGGGAATGTGGAACACTTCAGACTCCCCAAAAACCCCCCATAAACTTGTCATCCCCAAACGCACGACCCAGGTGCACCTTCACATTCCTATCTACCTCTTGCCTGTTGTCGCATGTGTAGGGGAGACCGTGGTACCCCAAATCAGCCAGTCAACAATCATTCATGGCATCCTAGAATGCCGCAATTTGCCACTGCTCCCTTTCATTCATCCTCATACGTTCCTCCCCATCAAGCACCTCATTGAAGTCCCCCACACACAGCCATGGATCAGCGGACTGTGCCCTGAAAAACCTCATCAGAAACTAGCTTTTCTTCCTCCGTTCTCTCGTAGGTTCCCCATATAAGCCCGTGAACCGCCATTGTGAGACCCGAAGCCTTTCGCATGATAGCACAACGTCTATGTGCGACCTCGACTTGCTCAATTCAGCCACAATCACATCTTGTTGCCACAACAGCAGCAACCCACCACTAAGCCCCTCAGACTTGACCACACTAGCATTCAGAAATCCCAGTGTGTGTTTTAGTCCAAGAGCTCACTCCTCTCCCATCCGTGTCTCCATCAGAAACACCACCGCGGGCCTCCTCTCCTCCACCAAATGGAGGAGATCTTGAACTGCCTCGGGTCGCCCGCAGCCCCGGCAGTTCACGCTTAGGAGATTCATGGCTCTCGGCGGGGGCTGTCCATCACAGCCACCATCGATCCTTCGTGTTGGTTGCCACCCCTCTTTTGTTTCTTAAGAACCTTAATCATACTGCTGCCCCCGCTCTTCGCAATTCCATCCAACTGGTTCACCCTAGAGGTCACCAGACCCGCAGGGACAAGGGCACTGGATCCTCCCCCATTGGAATGTTGAGATCGGGAGTTTGTACCACCCTACCTAATGGCTTGGACTTCCTCTTCCTCAGACCTTTCTGCTGGTCCTTCTCCCCCTCCTGAAAAACAAGTTGTCGACCTGCGCTAGGCTGTCCTCCAGTAGCCACTTGCACATCATCCCTAGAAGTCTCTTTTAGTGGTGACTGGACTTCTTGTTCTTCCGAATCTACCACACAGCTCTCCGAATGACACGAGCCATCCCCAGATCTTGAACCCTTATATTTCGAACAATTAGCCTGGCTCGACTGTCGAAACCCTGAAGAGGAACTACTGCTATAAGATTCAGCAGTAGCAGCAAAAGACTACATCTGACACTTTTCTCTTCAGGAGCCCTTAGGTTTATATCGTATGGCAATTTACCATTATTGTTGTGAGCAACCAATGTAGGACACTCCATATCTAAGTGCCCCATCAGACCACAGTGGAAACAGATATATGGCAACCGCTCATACTGAGTCGGGAACCATCGAGGTTCTTCATTCTTATTAACTCATAGAAGAATCCCCCTCCTCACCGGCTTGGCAAACTCAATAGCCACCCGGGCACGAAAGTAGGCACCACTTGCCTTACCATCTGCATCAACGTCCATCTGCACCACCCTTCCAATCAGATCCATGGCCCCAGATCCCCTCGCCCAGTTCATCCATTCAAGTGGAAGATTCAGGAGACGAACCCATAGTTCCATGCAGTCAAATTTGATGTCCGCCGCACTAAGCTTCTCATCATAACATTGAAGCAGCACTGAGTACTTCCTGACCATCCATGGGGAGCCGGTCAGCACTCATTCCATGTCCCGACCACAACCAAACTCCACAACAAACATGTCTCCCTTCTCACCGATCCCTCAAATTTTGAGCCTGACCGGGTTACCCAAGACGGTTTCATGGCCGAGCGTACAGTGTTGATATTCACTGGTACCGATGACAGTACTTTCCTAACCAAGGACCACTCCACCAGAGTCATGGCCTCTAGCTCTTCATCATCGCTGAAATCTAGAACCACAACTTCCTCCTCTGTCAATCGGAGTTTTTGGAGCAAATCCGATACATTAGGGTTTGAGGTCTCACTACCATCCCTCGATCCACCAATCCTAGTCGACGCCATGAACAACGGCTCAGATGGCACAACAGTATGGCCTGCGCGACGGACAACGCAGCCACAACTAGATCCTGACCTAGGGATTCCTAAGCGGCAAAACCCTACGGGAATTTTTGGCCGGCGACGCCGGGACGGCTAACCGACAGTTTATGGGGGCTGGCACCACACTGCATGTTGGCGACGGGGCGTGGACACCGTGGCCGAGCGACTGGCAGTGTTAGCAGGTCCAGATCACCGGCGGCGGTGGTCTAGACGGAGGTCGGGAACACAATCGCCCTTGCGATCGCCAGGACGGGTGCTCCGCTAATTACGGACATTTCGTTCCCCGACCTGATGCCACTGTTGTGACGGTGACGCATACCTGCAGTCACATCTCATGTTATACTGCAACAGTAATACATTCTTCGAGCAATTTGCTATATACGTTCGGGTATTTTGGTCTTCAATTCTTCGGCCAACTCATCGGCTATAGTGTTATTATAGTACTATGTATGCTTAGCATTAGCAGTACATTAGGAAATGCACAATTGAACTTACAGAGTTATTATCACTGATCCATGAAAACAAAAGGTTGTTGTTATTATTAGGATTGTAATTTTTTTCTCTTAAAATGTAGCTATAAGGAGCCTAAGGCCGAGGGGCATGTGGCGGCATGGGAGGGCGATGGTGTGGGCGGTGGCGCAGTGTGGGAGGCAGCGGCGCGCGGCTGCAGGAGGGCAGCGGCGGTGGGAAGAGGGGAAGAAGATAGAGTTGACCCCTTTCTTTATTGATTTGATCCCAATGATTACGTCTCCTATTTATAGTTGGACCAGCTTTAACCTTAAGCTAACTAGGAGATCCTCATAATCATGGATTCTCCTTTTATAATTCGGCACTTACTTTAATTATCCAACTATTTTTAAACCTAGGAGACTCAATTTACGAAACCTAATTGATGACGGATGGCGGCGGCTCGTGGGGATTGCACCCCATTGGCTGGCACGACCGCGCCCTAGGGTGCCCTCTGCCCACGCCCGGTGAGAGTGGCGGTGGCTAGGCCCGTCCTGTTGGCCCAACTGGGCCCAAATTCTTGCCCAATTTGGAGAGCCTACGTTGTACTTGTTATAGCGCTCCACCCTTCCGCTCGATGCATCCTCGCGGCGAAACACGAACCAACTGATGACGCCGAAGTGTGGAAGGATGATGGATGGCGGGAGCTCTTCTAAGAAGCAGGTCATGCGACCTTCCATTGGGTTATTGATGATGACGTTCTGGCGTGTGCGAAGTGGTGCAAAGTCAAAGCAATAGTGGAGGTTGTTGATGCTGTCGAAGATGTGGTAGAATGTGTTGTCCATTCCTGGCCCGTGCCGTGGCCCTCCTCCTTGGAAACCGAGACGCTCATCTGGAGAGTGGCCATCACCTTTGGGGGCTCGTTGAAGAGGCAAACATGGTTGCTCGATTCAGGCTCGATGTAGAGAGGTAGGAGGCGCCATAGCGTCTTCTTGATGATTGTTGGAGGCGAAGTGGTCAAGTCCAGCATATCGCCGAACATGAATGTCCCCAAGTCAAAGATGTTAGGGAATAGTCGATGTCCACCTATTGCCTGGATGATGTCGATGTCGATCTCGATGTGCTTGACGCGAATGAGCATGCGGTCCCTTCCGTCAAGGAAGACAGTCGAGTGTCAAGTACCGGCCATCGTTGATTCCATGGCTGCTCCTGTAGGATAAATGAAGGCATGACACCATCTTGGTTTGTTGTCGGTGGTCGATAGGCTCCCACTGCTAGCCTCTTGATGCTGGTTGGTTCGTCCTGGGTGAGGTAACTCAAGATGTCAGGGAGTAGAGGTGATGCGGCAGTGATGAAGAGGCGTCCATCGTAGAAGATGAGGCCATCAGTGAAGCGCCATGCATTTGCTGCCGTGCCGTCAGCAATGGCAAGGGCGATTGTACGCAGGTCCCGTTCCTCCCGTATCTCCTTGCGCAGTTGATCGAAGATGGCATTGTTGCGGTTGCTATAGTTGTCAAAGATGTTTGGTAGGAGTGCCCATTCCCTGTGCGCCATGATGCAGGGACGGATTGCTAGGCATAGCGCCAGCTACTGGTGTGGTCATGGGAGTTGAAGACGAGCTGCAGGTGGTGCCTGAGATGTGGCGATGCATGAAGTAGATGGCGGCGTCCGTCACGGTCGTAGCTAAGAGTTCTGTCGATGAAGTCCCATATGACATGGCCAAGGCTTCCTAGCCATTGAGTGCCGAGTATGACATCGACGTCGTGGCCAAGGTCGATGAGGAAGGCGTCAATGGTGTAGCTGTCGCTGGCAATTCGTAGTGGTACTGAGAACGATGCGGAGCGGCATGGCGTCTCTTCTCTATTGCCCACAATGATGGAAGTATTGATGCGGCATTCTAGAAGACCGATGCTGTGGGCGATGTTGATGTCGATGACGTTATGGGTTGATCCCGAGTCGACGAGGACATGGACGTCCGAGCTGATGATCGTCCCTTGAAGATACAAAGGGAAGGCTCCTTGTACTTCGGTGTTGCGTTGTCCGATCAACATCATGACTCCATTCATTGGCGAGGCGGATGGTGTCGGTGTCGGAGAAGGTGTGGGTGATGATTGGTGGCTGCGACGCTAGCCAACCAGCTGTGGCGCTGGCTGCGCCTCCTCCTGGTGCTGGCTTGCTCTGTTCGCATGGATGACGACGTTTTGGCTGATGTTGACGGTTGTTAGAGCGGTGGTGCATGCGCCCGTTGATTCAATCTCGATGTCGGTCGTCGTCATAGTTGTACGTTGAGTCTCCTACTTGTTCTCCAATGTTTGAAGATGAGCATTGACGGCAGCGAGTTCTCCATGGAGATCATCCATCTTGCGGAGAGTTTTGGCAGTGAAATTTTGGAGAAGCTCCTCGATCTCTGAAAGATTAGCCATGGCAGCGACGTGGAATCAAACCGGTCGTCTGATACCAGGTACAAGGAAGCTAAGGCCGAGGGGCACGTGGCGGCACGTGAGGGTGGCGGTGTGGGCGGTGATGCGGCATGGGAGACGGCGGCGCGTGGGTGGAGGAGGGCGGCGGTGGTGGGGAGAGAGGAAGAAGATAGGGTTGACCCCATTCTTTATTAATTTGATCCCAATGATTACATCTTCTATTTATAGTTGGACTAGCTTTAACCTTAAGCTAACTAGGAGATCCTCATAATCATAGATTCTCCTTTTACAATTCGGCCCTCACTTTATTTATTTAACTATTTCTAAACCTAGGAGACTCAATTTAGGAAACCTAATTGATGATGGATGGCAGCGGCTCATGGGGGTTGCACCCCGTTGGCCGGCACGCCTGTGCCCTAGGGCGCCCTCTGCCCACGCCCGGCGAGGATGGCGGCGGCTGGGCCCCTCCTATTGGCCGAACTTAGCACAAATTCTTGCCCAATTTGAAGAGCCTGCGTTGTACTTGTTACAGTAGCAAATAAATTTAATTGTAAATATCTGAGACTTAGCATTACTATAGCAGCATACGTATAGCACAACTAGCATGCATTGTTTTAAGCAAATTCTATACTGTCAGGGCATAACCAGTACTGTGTCAAATATGAAAAACTTCATTGCAACTAATCACCAAGCAAAAGAGTGATCTACGGACCGCGGTAGTCTGCAATTGCAGCTTCTTGTCTTCCCCACTCACTTGGAGCTGTTCTAGCATAAGTATGGCATATGCAGACCAATCATGTTCAGAAGGCTATTTTGTTTTCTCAGATCAGAAGATTCCGCACCAATCATGCATGTGTACAAAGCGGATAAGGCTCCAGAGTATATATATTTAGACAGAAGTGGAGCTAAGAGCATCTCCAACAGTTCCCCAATATAACTCCTGTAACACTCCGGCCCAGTGCTTAATAGGATTAAAAGGATACTCGTATCAATAAGTTGCAACTTCTTTTCTAAAAGCTCATCACTAAAAGAACTCTGAGGTTAAGCATACTTAGCCTGGAGCAATTTAGGGATGGGTGACCGACCAGGAAGTCTTCCCTGATGCGCATGAGTGAGGATAAAGTGCGCAGAAAAGGCTAGTATTGGTCTGTGAGGGCAGTCTATGTCTTAGATAAGCGGCCGGATGTAAGCGGGCTGGCCTCAAGGAGGTGGGACGTTTAGAATGGTATCGGAGCAGACCCTTACGGTTTCACGGGAGGGTGTGTCAATTGTGCAGGCATGGTGTGCATGGCTGGTGTGGATCCGGAGTGATCGCAAAGCATGACACATGCGCTGGCACTGGACACACGAACGTGGCTAAGAGGGGACTTTCCTGGCCTGGGGTTGACCGACGAGGACGTCGGTCTCCTAAGGGGATGAGTATGTAACACCCCGACCGAGGGCTTAATAGTATTAATAGGATACTCGTATCAACAAGTTGTAACTTTTTCTCCGAAAGCTCATCACTAAAAGAACTTTGAGGTTAACCGTGCTTGGCCTGGAGCAATCTAGGGATGGGTGACCGATAGGAAAGTCTTCCTGGGTGCGCATGAGTGAGGATAAAGTGCGCAGAAAAGACTAGTGTTGGTTTGTGAGGGCAGTCTATGTCTTAGATAAGCAGCCAGATGTAAGCGGGCCTGGCCTCAAGGAGGTAGGACGTTACAACTCCCCAAAAAACCAGTATTGGGGTAATCCAATACTACTTTTCAGATTATTCGGGAGAGTTATTTCAGCAGTTCCCAATACAAGTCCCTCAAATGTAGGCCCCACTTGTCAGTTTTATTTTTTATTTATTTTATTTCCTTTATTTTCTTTTCTCTCTCCCACGATTCCTTCTCCCAAATCCTTCCGCGCCCGACTCCAAGTCTTGCGACTCCAGGCTCGACGGACTCCATGCCGCACTAGACCTAGTTGGCGGCGCCGGCCATGGCCGTGGTGGCTGAGAGGCGCATCGGCGTGCAGATCTGGCCTTTGCTCGACCTCCGGCTACCGAGCACCATGGCTGCGGCGAGCGGGATCTCGCCTCCACCTCTTCAACGCCATGGCGGGCAGGATCTCACCTCCGCCTCTTTAGCGCCATGGCCACGGTGGTGCGGCCCGGAGGCGATGGACCTGGCGGAGGCCATGGCAGCAGCGAGGCAACGCGCGACGGCGGCGACGACCAGGAAATAGTGAGGCAACGCGCGGACACCTTCACGGATGGAGCTTCAACGAGCATGGGCTCCTCCCCGTGGACGCCCGCGAGCTCCATGGCCGGCAAACTCCATGGCTGCAGTACGAAAAGTGACAGGTATTGTGGGGGCCACTGTATTGGAAAGAGAGATGTTTCCCTCATCTTTGAGGGATTGGAGCATGGTATTTGAGGGACTGAGAAAAAAAAATTTCTCGTTGGGGATTGAATGGGGGAACTGTTGGAGCTTGCAAATCTCTCAAATTACAGTTTCTTCTCATTGGGGGCGTGGGGACTGTTGGAGATGCTCTAACCACCACAGTGATTTCTAACTGGGAGTCATCATGGACTACAGGGGAATGACCTGTATCATATATGAACTGTTTTGTGCATTACACTTTGTACTTATACCACCACCATGAATGAAGAAATCATGCTTTCATTAACAGCACCTACCTCAGCTCTTTACTTGACTGCAATGCAATCGATGAAATGGAATGAGATACACATGGGGCTACTACCTTACGGGATCCAGTTTGGTGTCATGGCCGGTATGCTATTTTGGAACACTCTAGAGGTACAATAGGAGGAGCGGCTGGCTGTACTCAAGATGATTGTACAATAGGTTGGTCTCCGAATGGTCCATGAAGCCAACCTCTGGCAATGTGTCGATATGCGGCTTCAGTCAAGTGAATACCATCCCAGCTCCAGTGCGTCGTAGGATCAGCACACGCCGAGGCACCAGGCTCACCACACTTTGCTGTTAGATTGAAGTTGTAAGGGCCCTTCCCAGGAGCGCCACAGCAGGCTCTTGGTGGTTGTTTGTAAAATCCTGCATGGAAGGCAAAACTTTTAGGTTACTTAGTTCAGTTGGGAAATAATCATGTCAAGCGGTTGATGTAAATACATATCCTGGTACCAAATGCAGTATTGTATTGTACATCTTGTTATCTCCTGGCCACAAAAACTCTATGATAGACAGAAAATAAAAGATACCCACGCAGCTCCATCATGCACAGATGATAAGGATGGACGAATTTGTACCCATCTCTTGATTTCCAGGAAAAAAAAACAATGCATAAGAATGGAAGATTCTCCTTCTGACACAGATGTCTCAGCAATACAGTCCCATGCTTTTCTATTTGATCAGAATGTTGCTAAAAATTTCTGGGGAAAAGGGATCCTCCAAGATGCATGCCTCAATGGTTGGTTAACAAAGTGTTGGTTACCAGTGTTGAATAAACAACACATGTGAAACAAACTATGATATAAAAAAGTATATGTTGGTCGCAGATAGGGTCAGGTAGCTGTGTTAGTTTCTAGCGTTTATACTTCTCGTGAGTTGTGACAATGACTCCAAGAGAAGATGTTTTTCAACATGTCCAGAAAGTAAGAGAGAAAACAAAGGCCTATGATTAACTAACACCAATTTTTTTGCAATTAACAGAGTCAAGACCTGTTGAAAACTACCAATTCACTAGTACATGTACCTCCCACTTCAAAAATATGTCTATACCTTTACATTGCAGCTCTTTAACTTTTTGACAATCAATTTAAGATGCTCTTGCAAATGATACACAAGTAACATAAACCTTTCTGTATATGTTTTGTTTCAAGATGGCCTTTTGTTCTGTGTAGCAAATAAGAACAGGCAGTTCTAATAAAAAGTTTGTAACATAACCACAGCCTTAATGACTAGTCGTGCTGGATAGTATAAGAGATGCTACGAGATAATAACTTGACTCCGATATTTGTACTTCATACACTGTAAAGTATGGTCTAAATTCTACTGCATCTCACTAGAATGCAAGGGTGATAGTTTGACTCAGCTGTGATGTTGAATTAAAACCATGTTGACAAATCCACATTATTATGGTATAGTGGTAACTCAAATAAGAAACTGAGGAGCTCACCAAATTTCTTGGGCTGAAGTATGAACTGGATGATTGGTGTGAAGTAATCTCCATAGATGATCCTGACACCAGGGTGCTTCTCTCGGAGCTTCTCCAGCGCACGCTTCAGCATGGCATTGTGTACCCAAGAGAATGTGTTGAACCGCTTAAGGCAGCATGTGCGCGAGCCATGCCCTTCCTTTGGGTCAGTGTACATGGTCAAGTAGACTGGAAAGCACCCTGAAGGCATCACTCCGGGCACAATCAAATCCTTTGCCCCCTCGGCAATCAATTGCTGCAGGCAGGGCAGGGCAGGGCCAGGGCACATACAACGAATTAGAGAACAATCCACAGTAAGCACGCCAAGTAGCAGCGAAGCGAAGACACAATTCTTACTTCAACTCCATCGGAGATGCCTTGAATCACATGGGGCATCAGTTTGTATGCCTCCTTGAGGTCCTTGCCCGCGAACAGCGGGGCGTTGTAGTCATTTCCACCGAATTCACCTACGATAAACAAGCACTTGGCGAAGAACTCCTTGCAGTCTTTCGAAAAGATCAGGGGACAAAAGGTAGCAGCGTCAAAACGACGCACCAACATTCACGAAACGAAATGGAATTTTACTTTAAGAAAGAAAAAGGTAAATAATCGATGAAAAAAATTTGCATTCTTGGGTTGCGTGTACTTTGCGCGGAGCTGCAGAGCGATGGCTTGAGGTCACGCAGCCACTGGATTTGCGTGAAGAGGGAACCGGAGTTCCAGACGGTGCTGCCGAGCCCCCGCTTCTTGAAGAAGTCGGTGTCGAGCGCGGTGGCGCCGGTGATGGCGAAGTTGGCGCCCTGCGCGAAGCTGGCGTTCTTGGCCTTGGACGGCGGCAGCAGTGGGAGGCCGAACTCTTGCGCTGCAGGAGAAGTTCAGACCCATCAAATTCCGAACAGAGCAATCTCCCAAGAACGCACGCATGCGAAAGACTAAAGAAGATAAGAATTTGGCGGAATTTACCGATGAAATCGACGACGAGGCGGCCGTCGGAGCATCTGCCAGTGGGGTAACCGAAGTAGGTCTGGCCGTAGGGGAGGCGCGCGGTGGCGAGGTAGTCCGGGATGCCCTCCGTGACAAGGTTGCCGGCGTCCACCAGCGAGTCCCCGAAATTGAACACCGCGCGGGACCTCCCCGGGGCCTCCGCCGCTGCCGCCGCCGCCGCTGCAAGTGGGAACGCCGCAAGCACCGCGCAAACCCACGTCGCCCTTCCAGTTGCTCCCCCCATCTCCCGGCATGGCCTGTTCCCCGGAATTGGCGCGAGGAGTCAAGCCGAGCACGAGGAGAAGGAGAAGAAGGGCGGTTTTACTTGGGTTCTTGGCCGGGCTCGTGAACTGGCTTGCCCGTGGCGCTTGTCCGCTTGCTCTTGTAGGCCAGGCAGGCTGCCGCTGCGACCTGCGACTGCGAGTGTGACGAGCCAGACTGCTGCGGACTGTGGAGTTCAACGGTTCGGGTGGGGGAGCTTGGATTCTTCTTGCGCCCACCAGCAGCAGCCGCAGCGGCGCGTGGGCGACCGATTGGACGCCTGCTCGGTGCGGCCCGCGCGTGCGGAGGGGGTGGTGCCGGTGAGGCTGGAGCTGGCCGGACGGTACGCGTGGAGACGGATAGGGGAACACGCGGACGCGAGCTGTGCATTGACTGCGGCCGTGGCCTGACGGTATTGAACGTGGTTGACTGGGACGGCGAGGGAGGCGCACGGGCGGCGTGTCAACGTGTTCGTAGTTTCATACTTTGGCCTCCGATTCGGGAGAGATCATCGCACTTGAGCACACGCACAGCAACTGTCCTTGATCGGACAGATTCATCAATGATGCTAGCATGAATCGGTGCTCCAACAAATTGCCGTCATGTCTTCGCATTAACGATGATGGAGGCGCGTCGCCTTCTTGGCCAGCTGGCGATTGTTCAAACCGGTAGGGTTTTAACCTAGAGGAGAGATCACAGTGCGCGAGCTGGCAGTCCTTTCTCTATAAACCAACACATTAGAGGAGCTGGTATTAATGATAGCAAGTTTAGAGCCCAATAGGTCATATCAGATACATAGCAAAGCTGCTATATAAAAAAGTCAAAGTGATTTAAAATGTAATAGTTCTTATTTTTTTAGCTAGCTAATTTTTAGTAGAAGCTTATTTTGATCCAACACTTTCTATCAATTTGTCGATAGGCAGCTAAAAAGTTTGTTGCAGGTCAAAATTGTCCATATTGTCTTTCATTTCTTTTTGTCATCTTCCTCAGCAGCGTGAGTACAAGGATAAGGCAAAATTGCATGGAAATACCAGCGCCCAAAAACTATTATGCCAAAAGTAAAATACAAATATTAGAAGTTCAGATTTCATAATGTAAGTACTTGTCCATACAAATAGCCCAAAAACTATTCATGCTCTGATCTTCTTCCACTAAATTAGAAGTATTGACCACTTGGTTGAGCTGAAGATGACAAGGAATTGGGGTAAAGTTCTTATCACGATCACACATATCAAAGTCTTGATCCACCATTGCTTTTTCACGAATGAAGTCCAATATGATGCGCCACTTCGCCTCTAGAACTCCAAAAATGAGCGCTCGTTTACATTCCAAAGAGAAGAATGTGCATAATTAAATACCCCCATGTCTCTTGGTCTTGGCTCATTTCCTTACTCATAGATGGTACTTCATGCCCTTGTAAAGTGCAAGGTAATTTGCCTAGTTAGGCCCATCCTCAGTGAGAGTAACAAAATTTGAAAACAATGCAGAAGAGTTTTATCATCATGAAACTTTCTCTACTCTTATGAAACTCTCATTGTCTCTCTCTTCTTTAATATAGTGTCATGTCAGCATATTTAGTGCCTATATATAAAACTCTAGAACTTGCATTGAGACTGGCCTTATGATACCCTGAGTCAACTATATAAAATTTTCCTAAAAAATATAACATTAGTTACAAATTATTCTAAGATGCACAATATAGAAGGTAATCTCTTTACCAAGTGTGGTAAGATGTGAATTTACCTAGTGGATGGTGTGGGAACTTATCTCCATATTTATGTATGGCATCATTGAACACTCTCATATCATGAACTGATCCTGGCCATTCCGCAACGATAAAGGTAAATCTCATATCAAAACTACAGATGACCAATACATTAGGGCATGTACAACGCGTCTGTACACCCTGTCTGCAAGCTGTTTATTTTACAAAAACAACCCTGGGAATGAGGAGACGAGGTCACCCCGTCGTCTCGCGAGACGACGAGCATGGCTCGTGCTCCAAGGATCCCCCGTCTGTCTAGAGTCGCGTTGTACGGGGGAGTCGACAAGCAGCAAGATCGAGTGTGGGTGGGCAAGGTCAGCAGCTCTGCAACGAGGTAGGTCTCCTCCTCCATTGGCTGTGGATCTAGCTTGGCAGCAGACCTTTTCCCCGTTGACCGTAGATCCTGCTCGGCGGGCGGCCTTCGCTCCGTCGGCTGCTGATCCGGCCAGGCGGTACCTCTCCTCCAACAACGGCGCCGCGTCGGCTCCGCTGGCGCACCAGCGAGGTCCGCCCTAGGCCTCATGGGTGAAGTCCTCCCCGCTCGCCAAGCGCTGCCCAGTCGAGCTTTCCAAGTTTCCACGAGTTTTGGAGGTGTGCGGCACATGTTCTATGGATCTGAAATTTCAGTGTCAACTACTAGCTCATTCTCCTTTTTCATTGGGTTGGGAGTCAATCGAGCTGTTGTTGTGAAGCCTTGCAGTTCATTTGTAAGAAGAGTATGCAATTAAACATTGATTTTTGTACCCGCAGTTCTCTGAAACTCTGCTTTTGTGCTGCTTGTTTGCTCTGCTCTTGCTGTTCTTCTACATAGAAGTCTAGCAACTGCAGCCATGATTCAGTGACATGTGACATGTAATTGATATTAGCAACACAATAGTATACAAAAATGATGCCCATGATTGATCATGGCTATATGCAGGCATTAAATAACTTGCAAACAGTCAAACAGACAACCCTTGCCTATGGGTTGTATGAGTTCTCTATTTAGTTGTCTGTGTTGTCAAATTCAAGAACCTGCAGACAACTCCTCGTCTGTGGGGTGTACATGCCCTTATGGGATGAATACCCATGACAACCAACACGACGACAGGTGCATGGGTCCCACCTACTGGTCCAATACAACCATTAAATATGGTGAAGACTGTTGGGTTATGAGGGTGCTACACTAGCCAGAAAATAAAACTTTTCTACCTCATAAACCAGGATCTACTGCTAGTTACAGGTTACGGGATTACCACTAGACGCGCAGGTGCAGCGGAAGATGACTCGATGTAGTCGTACGCGTCGCAGCAGGCAGTGCAGTTGTGTGGTCTTCCATCACGTCAAACCCTCATGCGGTTCATCCCAGTGCTCCAGATGCAGCAACTCCGAGGAATCCCACATGTGCAGGGAAGAAGCGATGCGCCTCCGGACTGCTAGGTCTGCGAGGAGCAGAAGGCGCGAGCGTGGGAAGGGCGACGGCAGCTGTTCAAGGCGTGTAACCTCCTGGCCGCGCCCCTTCCCCTTGCTTGTATAGGCGTCCCCAATGAGCTCACGAGTTGGAGGCCCATTAGTAACCCTAAGCCTTGTCTAATTCGGGTCCAACCCGAATTAGGCTTCCAGCCCCTTAAGCGTGCGACTCTATGGGTTCACGTATACATTGACATGGGCCGAGTACTCCTACTCATCCAATAGTTGACAGCGGCCTTTAGCAAGGCGTGACAACTCCTATGTGCACGCAAAGATCATATCAGACGAACCACTACGACCACATACAAGTTATTCCCTTTGCCACTCGATATATGGTTCAACTCGTGGGTTAACACTTAACCCAAGCACGGCCATACATTTGTTGATCCAATCACTTGAGTGATCCAGTGATATCTCTCTCGCGTAGAGAGGGGCAAATTCCATCTTGATTGTCTATGTCTCATAGCATGCTTCCCAACCACCCAAAGACCACCTTTATAACTACCCAGTTACGAAGCAGCGTTTGATAGTCCCTAAGTAGGCCATTTCACATCTTGAGTACATACCATAATCTCAGGTTTAAGGACATAACGTATATGACATGAATAGAGACTTTCTCATGTTGGGTCAGTCCAGCCTACATGTCTCATATGTGCCCACATTATTAGTTTAACATCTCCATGTCCATGACTTGTGAAACATAGCCATCAACTAATACATGTGCTGGTCTAATATTCAAGTGTGTTCTCACAAGAACGCCGACCAGGGACAACTTTAGAATAACCATTCAAGTAATTGAGTTCCACAAATAATTCACATAATTGTCAATCAACACAAGTTGTCTATAATGGATATTCAATGAACACTTAATGCATGTCATAGATACAACTGGAATATCATCATTTCTATGATTACCTCTAGGGCATATTCCCAATAAAGACCCTATAGTGGATATGTATTGCCTTAAACTCTAGATCTGTTAGCTTGATATTATCTACTAAGAACAAATACACACTATGCAACACTTCTTCAAATTTTTGACTAGTTGTCTTAGTTGATGGCTAGAAATGATCATGGGCTTGTCTAGTAGATTGTGGGGCGCCACAAACCCATAGAAACAAGCTTAAAGCCTATACAAACTTCATCTTCCTCATTGACCTCAAACAGTAAGGTGGCACTAGCAAATCATGCGGAGCCTCTAAAATTTCTTGATTTGAAACAAGATGCTAGAGTTGTTAAGGGTTGCCATAACCCAATCATATCCAAACATTTTGGATTCCATCATGCTAGATCTATTCATCCCACCACTATAGTCTTTGCAACCATAACTATTTCATCCTTGACATCCCTTGATGAGGAACTCATCTACAAGGAATACAAAAGAAGAGTTCAAGTAACAAATATTAAAAATGCAAAAAATGGTTCATAGAGAACTTATGTTCACACAAGATTGATCTGTTCATAGAAACATTTGCACATAGAAATACTAGCACTCACATAATGAAAAAATACTAGCATTTAGGTAACAAATATTACAAATATTAGAATTCAGACAGTGACAAAAAATACACATACACTGAACATAAACCAAAAATATATATGCCAGTAAAATCCAAGTATCTTTATTTTTGTATCAACCATAGATAGACAATTCTAAGTTGGAAATTATCAAATCTAAACCATATATGGATCCACAATCTTGCAATGCTAAACACATACAGACATCATAATTGTCACACACAAGTTTCATTATAGATAGATGGTCATGTGTTTGAACCCAATACAAACAACATCATAAGAATTCCCTAAAAAAACATCATAGCAATGGTATTGATGATGCCACCACGGCTCCAACCATGTGAGCTAGCCGTCCTGTCTAGAAAGGTAACAAAATGCCACAAAACTCAGATTTTGCAAATTATTTTGCTAGCCATGAAGTGCTCTTTAATTAGTTCCTAGTGTTGCCCCACATTCAACAAATAACCCCATTGCTTTGTTGATAGACTCGGTCACCAACTTCCCTTGCATCACTTGTTGTGCCACAACATTTGTATTTGTATTATCTATACTTGTCCATATATTCTTCATAATCTTGACCATTGTGCCCTTTGTTTTCTTCATCATTTAGTTTCACAAGTACCATTACTTATAGCTCTCTTCCTAGTGTCAGTACTTGACCCCATTAGGTCCATTGGCATCAAGTTCATAACCTTCATTGGCATTCTAGGGCCAATTTTGAACTTCTTCCATTCAGAAATTTTTAGGAAAATTTTTTTATGTCAATCAACAAATGCATATGCAAACTTTATAATGGACAAGAAGTTTAGTTTTGTTTATGCACATGTACCTTGGCAATCTCTTTCCAAACATGGCACTGGCCACTATTGTTCTATTTTTTCGGCCCACTACTACATAAAACTTAATGGAGGTGGGCATTTTTTATTAATAAAGGTAGGTTTTGCAACCGCCTCCAATCAAAGGTCTGTTAATGGTGACCTATAGAGGCCGTAGCTTTGCCCACCTCAGGCAGACGTCTTAATGTGCTCGCCTCCTTGTTCTCTAAAAACCAAAAAAAACTTACAACTTTGGAGAGTCAAACCCACAACTTGCTGATTAATACTACCGCGTCACTACCAATACAACGCACACGCATTCATGTCTGTATATAATAAATATATGCTATGTCTATATATCAACATTTCATCATCTTAAATTGGATAGTTTGGCTACTGAATGAATTTAAATGAAAAAATTAACAACAAAGTTTTAAATCTTGTCAAATATGTATAGGATGTATCTCCATTAGAGATAGTTTAAAAAAAATCAAAAAAGTGAGTCTCAAAACTTTGAATTTCATACACATATTTGAGACTCTAGACAACTTTAAATCAAAAACTTGTCAATATCAAACATGTAGATCCGGTCCACCACTAGAACTTTGATATTAACTATGTGAACATTTGAGATTGTTTAGGAATTCAAAATTTTAAATTTCAAAATATATATTTGCACACAAATTTGGGACTCCAAATATCTTTAAATTTAAAACTTTTCAACTACAAAATTGTCGGTTCCACTGTGAACTATAACTTTTGTTTAGACCGTGTCAACATCCAAGTTCAAATTATTTAATCTATGCACTTAAAATAATATTTTGGGAACCTAAACTATTTTAATTCAAAATGATTCAACTACAATGTTGTAGATCTCGTTGAGAGCCCTACAACTTTGGTATAAAGTTTGTTGTCATCTGACTTCATTTGAAAAAACTTATGAATTATTTTTTTGCAATCATTAGACGAGTCAACATCTTAAGGTGCATGTCTTTGAAATAATCAATTAACATAGGCAGACGTCTTAAATTTCTCGTTTTTGTCATTGATTAATGGAGGCGGATACCTAGTGCCGCCTATCTCCGTTAAGCATTAACCGAGGTGGTTGTTCGATCAGTGGCCCTGCCACAGGTTAATGGTGGTGGTCGCCCAGCCACTTGCCTTAGTTAATAGAAACCCACCACCTTGCAAAGGTAATCCTGTAGTAGTGCATGTCTAGTTTGTTTGCTGAGCCATATCCAAAAGGTAAACATGCCTTTTAGTTGATCATGTCTATGTTAAGTTGAGTTTTTAATGTTTTAACCTACTTTGTAAATAGAAGTTATAAGCTATGTTTGTATACGCTCTATGGGTCATTGAACCATTGCTCCTATTCCATGCTTTTATCTCTTCAACACATAGGTCATGGAACACAACGTTATTCTCCATTGAATACCAATTAGCTTTGTCATATAGTTGCATCTAATGCATAGTTGGCAGATAAAAAGAACCATTCATGAATTTAGAACCAATACACAAATTGTGAACATTAATTTATGCTCAAGTTGATACAAGAGAAAAAAAGAAAAAAAATCATACAATCCGACACTAGAGCAACATTGACTGAGCTGACTACATAACCATTAAGCAATGTTATTAACTGAATGCATTGTAATGAACTACTTTATATCTGCATATAAATTAAACCTCAAAGGCCCAGACCACTCCACCACTAACCCTCCCAAATCCAACCATGCTTCGTCAATTAATGTCCAAGAATGCCCTGAGTATGGACTGCTACCATCGCCATGTCAATTATTTATATAAAACAATAAAGGTCATGTTTAGTTAATTACTGATGATATCTAGCATTACAGCAAGCAATGTCTCACTTCTCTCCCCTCACTTACGTTCTACTCAAGTTTCTATAAAAGATGTAACTTTTCACTCAACTTCAACCTAAGCAATGTTTTGTTCATCTTTAACCTCTAAAACCAAATTATAGAGGACAATGTTTGCACTAGGATTACTAGTGTCTGATGCAAAACTCAGAATAAGACTTTAGATTGGTCCAAAAGTCCAATAAGACTCATGCACAAAGTACACAAACTATGAGATGTGGAATTTTCACAAAGTTCGCAACAACCATAATATAATATATTATTGCCTAGCGAGGAGACAAAAACATACTACACAACGTAATTCCTAGAAATGTATTATAGTATGATATGCTACTGCATATGTCTAATACACTTAGATAACTCAGAACAATATGATTAAAATCTCAAGGTTTATGCCCTGGTTTGGTAGACAACCAGTGTTGTTCAAAAATGAGTTACAATGAAGAAGAATAAGCTTCGATCCCAAGCAAAGAGGAGGGAAGGAGAAGAAAATGGAGGAGAAGGAGATCGAGTGAGGAAGACAAGGATGACTGTTATTGGCCTGGACTAGAGCTGCATCGCAGCGCCACTTTCCTTCATCAACATACGCCAAGCATGCCTCCAAGGACGTCTACACCAAGCCTGCAATGCACGACTATGAATCATCATGGACTCTCTCATTCCATACCTCATCAGAACACCCTCAGCCTTAATTCTTCATGAGGAACTTTTTCCATGAATACTCACACACCTAGAACCGTAATAGGAGCTACGAAGATGGTGGTTGTTGCAACCGATAGAGGGAATAGTGGTGATTATTGCTATGGCTTTGATGTTATGAAGCTCAAAGGAACCTCACTAAAAAAACTCATATGGTCTCTCCAACAGCTTTGTGACAAGAAGGAAATATATCAGTGCTGGTTTCTTTGATGCATGGTGTCTAGTAACCAAGATCAGTGGTGGCTGATGAAGAGTACTTCTCTTTACTTAGAACAACCCTTTCCAATCCAGGATGTGAAGCTGTTAGGCTGTTCGAAGAATTGAATCCCTCTTCATTCCTCCCACACCATACATTCATGGTATCGCCAATCTTTCTCACTAAGACATAATATCAGCCAACCTATGCGATACTCGAGTCCCTCGAATCATATTTGGAATACTATAACTATTTGTGCGATATGGGGAACTACTTTCTAGTCTCATGTGACAATTATGAGATGATGCATTCTGGATTCAGCAGAGTTGCAACATCTTCTTTTTATTATTGATAATTGAATGACAAAAAAATTTGGATTAACTATGTGGTTTGTGCTATAATTGACTCATGTTGCAAATGATTGAATGAAAGTAGCAGTAACTTTGATTTATTTTAAGAAGATACTGAAGGAGCTTGACCTACTACTGTCACCACCACCACCACCAAGAAAGTAAGGAAGCACAAAAAAATTTCTTAGCCTTCCGCAAAAGGAAGGGTTAGACAGAAGCGAGGGAGGGGAGGGAGGGTTAAGTAGGGCAGTTGGACCCTAAGTTAAAGACCTAAGTATGATAGGCATGAGTAGATCAAGTTGCTAGCTATTTTTAACATCTAAAGTCACTAGCTACTGTCTTTATTTTTGTTCCTTTTGTTTCTCTACATCCATGTCTGGAGCTATTAGCTATCATCTAAATTGATGTTATAGTAATCCTATTTAAGTATGATACTCATCTTTTGCTACTAGGAAGTGAGTATCTCTAGACAATTGATTTTTTGGCTATTTGGAATGTTGAAGTGTGTTGAATAGTTCACCTTCATCTGTATTTTGAATGATGCAAAAACTCCTATACTCCTATACCATGTTATGAAACAAAGAGAGACTGTATTGGATTATCATACTAAGGTCTAGTGAGGACTATGTATAGAGTCATGAGGGACACAAGAGAGAAACATAGACTAGAAGATTACAATAATACCCTTGATTAATATACCTTAACAAAGACAACCATAACAAGTTAGTAAATGAGTAAGAAAATTTCCTCACCATTGTTGAGATTAGCTTTGCTCAGGGACTAGCAAAGGGTAAGCTTGGGAAAACTTGTTGACGCTCCTTAATGTCATTTTTTAACAATCAACTATTGTCTGATATGATATAAAATTATTTTAAAAGCATAGTTGTTGGATTTGAAACTAACAGGTTCCACGACTTTTGGTGCTCTCACGTGTTTTGTAGGAGATTGAATTTTTCACTAAATAAAGTACCTCAAATGATGAATTAAAGGACACCATTGCAAAGGCCTCGTCGAGCCAATCGAAACGAATATATTATTTGCTATATTTGGAGCCCGAAATAAAAATATATTAATAAAGGAAGAGCCCTCCATCATAGCGCTACGAGATTAATTGGGCCTAAATCAGAATTTGACCCATTAAGGCCTATGTGCACTTTAATGAGATATGGTGGAAAGGTTTAATACCAAATTGCTTGCTCAAGGTGGAGGAGGGGAGGCCGCCCCCATATATTCGACCAAGGACCCCAGACGCCATCATCAATCAATCCTAATATCATAATTCATCATCCAGAGAAAAGCTAGGGTTTGGGGAAGAGAGGTGTCCCTCGAATGGATACTCTCTCTACTTCCAAGTTAGAGTAGATCTAGTCTTCTAGATAGTAGAGAGATGGAGAGCGAGGGAGGAGTTCTGAGAATGTGCCGGCCTATCGGTGCTTCTTCATCAACTTGTACTTCGGCGGGATCGGGCTCTATGTGGGCTTGCTCTTGAGATGGTTCAGGCTCACGCAATCAATTTCTAATTCAAGTAAGATTCATGTTTATATTATTCTTCTATTTTATGAGTCTCTTTTGAGTCCTTTAATCTAATGCATTAGGTTAGTGTATAATACATTGTGTAAGCGTGGTGCGCAGACTCGGGTTACTCGTAGATGCCCCTATGTTCCGGGCCATGTGGTAGATTGCGAAGGTGACAGCTTTGTTGAGTCCTCTATAGTCCACTCCCCGAATATAGGACTTGTAGGAGATATAAATACGTGGTAGATTTGTACTCTGTTTGCGGGTCTTCCATAGTAATTCCCCAGTTGAATAGTAGAAAACATGCACTGCCCAAGTTAGAAGTAGAAACCCTGATCGACTTATCCTCTCTATACTCCTACTATTGACTCTATACTAGATTAATCCTCCTTTACATTTTAATCATGTTCCCACTTTTAGATTTAGCCCTTACCATATTTTATATTCTCACCTTTTCTGGTTAAGTTAGAACTCGTAGTCGACTCACATGTTTCCCTATGGATACGATATTTAAAACCCTCTGAGTGAAAGCTACAACGGTATCCATGCGCTTACGGATCTTTTTCTATTCGCGTTAATAAATACCAACAAGCCTTCTGGCGCCATTGCCGGGGAAACAGTTGCTAAATTGACTATGAACCTAGCCTAACCTTTTAAAAACAATATATATATAAATAAAAAAATCTTTCCTTATATTTTTTAAAAAGAAAAAAATCCTTTTTCATATTATCCTTTACCTTTTTATTTTTATCCTTTGCCTCATCCCTTCTATTCCTTCTTTTCTTTTCTTTCATCTTTTGTTTATCCCGGATGACAACACTCCTATCTATCTATATAGTAGGACCACGGGCACACACCTTAAACCACCAGAATCTTCAGAGCCTATCACAACAGATGGTTTTGAGATAAGCCCGAATTTTATAGAATATGTTCAGAAAGAACCCTTCATGGGGGAAAGTGAGGAAAACCCATATTCACACCTACGAGAGTTTAACCTGATCTGTGGCATCATTTGCATAAAACGTATGTCCGATGAGACTATCCAATGGAAGCTATTTCCGTTCTCCTTAACGGGGAAAGCTAAACATTAGTATAAACTTAATGTATGATGTATGCAAGGAGATTGGAGGACACTATGCATTGAATTTCTATCAAAAATTTTTCCCATCTCCAAAGTGAATGACCTACAGAAAGAGGTTCTAACTTTTAGACAACTAGAAGAAGAATTTCTTGCCGAATCATGGAACCGCTTTATAGACATTACCCTCACTGGCCCAAACCTTGCTATTCCAGACCCAATACTTCTTCAACATTTTTATGAAGGTCTTAGCAAGGATTCTAGGGAATCCCTTGACATATCCTCTGGAGGATCCTTCCTTCATTTGCTTGCATGAGAAGCAAGGGCTAAGATCAAAATAATTATTAGCAGGGCTAAGATCGCAATAATTATTAGTAACGCTACTATTAGCCCCCCAGATATGTTAAGCCCTCCAAGAAAACCAAGGAGTTCCCACCTGAACAAAAAGAGGAAGTCTTGATAGCTAAGTCACAACTTCAATCTCGAGATTCAACTATCAAACCTAAGCCATCAAAACCCCAACATAAGGATGATATCTTAGACTTCCAGTTCAGCAAAATGTTTGTAAACTTATATAAAACAGCAAGTATAAAAAGTGTTCTCAATTACCTTTCCCCCATAGAGCACATTGGTACAAGGATGGCATGTCTAATGATGCCATAGAAGGTGAGCCACACAATTTTGGAGATTATTCTATCTTCTCCCCTTCTAGGCCTGCATTAGATAACCTATGTCAGCCCATTTTTCAATCCATTCTTGACACTGATGAGCCCTCATATGTTCTCCCTCCTAAGTCTCATAATGGTCCTAGAAATCCACTAAGACAACCATACCATAGGACTCCCACATGGATGACGAAGAGATGCTACGACATTGGGAGGAATGCATAGCATGGATGGACAAGGAAGAAGCCTTAATGAAATCCAACCTTGGCTTAGTTTCAAATGGTGAGTTTTTAACTCCCTTTGACTTTGAAGATGATACTTATCCATCCATGGAGGAAGACCTAGATGAGACCAATCCAAGTGAAATTCTAAGCGTTCAAGAAGAATCAAACATGGAGATTGGGGAGGAAGATAATATCAACGAGCATGAAATCTACTCCAAAACTACCTCATCAAAACCATGCTCATATGAGACTTCTCCCAATTCAATTGGTCCCTGCAATCTCACCAAAATTGAGATCTCCAACCCCCTCATCCTTTCTATTTACAAAAACTTCACAAGGGTGGTTGTAGATGCATATGTTTATCATAAATATTGCAAATCTTGTTGTGCTCTTAAGGTTGGTATTGGAGGGGAAACCACTTTTCCAAAGCACATCTTGAAGGTTTCCCAAGGACAAGCTTAGTGTCCTTAAATAAGCACTTTCAAATCCTAACACGCGTGTTCACCTTGCTGCCACGCTGCCCTTGTGAAATGAGCATAGAGACTTAATTGTGAAAATATTCCTTCGGATGTTCTTGTCACTAACCTTTTAGGACTGGAGCGAGAAGATCGAAGGAATAACAAAGACAAGGTATGTTCAACAAAACATCATGCAACATTGAATTACATTTATCCAATCTTGATTTTTTCCAATTCAAGCTTGGGGGAAAACTTTCTAAGAATATCCCCCATGTTGCTATCCTGGTTGTCCCTACCTTTAAGACATGCTCAATTTGCTATACACCAGTCATGTTCTCTTCCATCACCTCCTAAGTAAATCTCTTTAATTCTTTCATGCTACCTTTGTCCATCATAAGTAAGTATTGGTTTGAAAGTACTACTAGTATACTTCCATTGGACTTTAATGTAAGCATGGTGCTTAGGTTAAATAGCCTTCCTTAATCCAATTAGACATGGAGTCTGGTTAGGTTATTGAACTAAAAACTGCTTGTGTGCACATTGTATATTTTGTTGGACTAACCCCTGCAGGAAACCTTTCAAAAGTCAAACTGGTACTAAGATGAACTCACAATGGAGATAAAAGAGATACATGAACCTTAACAACCTCACACAAGGAAAACACAGCTCATGGAGAGATCCATGGAATAAGAAGATGAGTGCCACAAAAAAAAGATATACAATCAAAGCACTCACTCCATAGAAGAAGGTGAACAAATCTCCACCAAGCTCCTTCACGACAAAGACCATCAGGGAGAAACCCTCAAGACAATGAAGGGAGCACAAGGACTATCAAGAATGTCAAGATCAGGAGAACAAAAAGATGGTAAGATTAAAGAGAAGGAGAAGAACCAAACATGTTTAAGTTGCAACCTCGCTTTATCCAACCTGATCAACTTAACATGTTTAGTTCTTTAATCTTTGTTCTTAAATTCACTTTCTTAATCTCACTACCTTAACCAAGTGAGCTAAAATGTTGCGCATTCAACCTTTCCAAGATGATAACCATAATTATTATTTATAAACAATCCTTCCATGGGTTAAGCAATCTGATCTGCTTAAAATGCAACACTCATGTTCATTTTCTGATCTTATCACCCATGACATCAGCTTTATCTTGTTCACTATGCCTAAGGTTAGAGAAGAATAAACAAAATTTTTGGTTCTGTTGGTGCTTTTTCACCAACAGAGCCCATGCACTTGATCTCTGCCTTGTCTTTATAAACAGGACCCACTTTGAGCAAAACATGGAAGAGTTTCTCAACTCCCAAATCCTATAGAGCGAAGGTCTGGGATCTAAAAGAACCACACACTGAGCAAGATGCCGCCATCTTCTACAATCAACACTTCACTTCAAACTACTGGGCAAATGTAGAATATGGGTGACACCATATCAAGAGGTGCAGTTATCAAGGTCTCCACCTTGGGACCAGATGATGCCCTAAGAAATGAACATGGTGACAAGTCCTGTTCAAGGGACTTAAAACATTGAACCCTTGCCACGAGGTAAAATCGATAGTTATCCATATTTATCTTTTCTACATAATCATTTTCCTTTAGCATATTTACTTTTCTACATTAGCATTGCATTATAAAAAGAAAATAAAAATATTTATTTGTTTCATCATAAATCTTAAAGCCACATGTGAATAAATTTGTGTGTAAAAACTCATAGAGATATTCACAGTGGTGGCATAAAAATAAATATGCATGCATTCATCCTGTTGCATTTTCTCTTGCATTATAAAAAAATAATAATATATATAATACAAATACAAAGGGGTCTTACTGAATCTCTGCCTAGAAGAAAAGCTTTCGACAACTAAGGCATAAGTGGCCAAACCACTAACGCTTAATCAGTTCCACAAGTTTTATTGTCTATTTGAGTTGGAAGAGCTGACAAGCAAGTGGATGTTCTATCCACTGTTGAAAGCATTGTCTCATCAGTCATCAACATCAATCAATGCTCCTGTTGAGGAAGTACATTTTCACTGCTAGTCTGCTACACTGTAAGATCAAACGACTACTTCAAATTCAGCTTGGGGGAAAGCACCCTCATATATCCAGGTAAGTATCCCTATCCTCTTAAGTTTTATTTTTTATAAATAAATTGAAAAAGAAAAAAATGTGAGCACATGAAGGTTCACACATATATAATTGAAAAAGAAAAAATAGTGAGCACATGAAGGTTCACACTTATATAATTAAAGTCAGGAGACATACTTTTAATATTTATGAGTTTTTATTGTCTATTCTATCTAGTCGAGTATTTGTTCTATATTGTATTATTTCGTAATGTGTGATAGTTAGAGTGTGTCTAGTTTGCTTGAATCAGTTATAAATAAAGAGCACTCACGATAATCTTTGTTATGGAAATGATGAATAGTTGCTCTGCCATAATTCCTTTTAAGTGCCTAGTTTTCAGCCTTGAACTCTCCCGAGTTTTGGAAATGATTATTTTGACCTAGGATTTACTCTGAACCTAAAACTTGTGGGTTGTGAATGCTTGATCTAAGTCTAGGTGATTGACGGATATGATATGAGAAGGTCTGAGTTATTGTTTATCTTGTTCCTAGAGAAACTAGAGTTCTGGAGATTTATCTTTTAAAACACTTAAAATTACCACATTGTAAGGTCCTAGATGGCTAGAGGGGGTGAATAGCCAATTTAAATTTCTACAAGTATACTAGACAAAAACTTGTTAGTAAAACAAAATGGCGATAACCGTGGTTTGCCTAGCCTAGATGGTGAGCAAGCCTCCTAATGATAGTTCTAACTAAATTATGATCTCTATATCACTCAAAGGCTATGTCACTACTTTCTAATCTAGTGAGCTAGCAAGATAACCAAATCTACACAAGCTACACAATATATATATGAGAAAGTAAATATAAGAGATAGTTTGGTGATCTTTATACCGACGTTGATGAGTAGAAGGGCGAATCACCAAGATGTAAAGTGATCAAACATTATATATCAATATGAAAACCAATCACCGGGAGACAAGATTGATACAATGATTTTTCTCCCGAGGTTCACTTGTGCACCGATAAGCTAGTCCTCGTTGTGTCGACCTCCACCTAGATGGTTCCTCGGTGTGACCCTCAAGCCACTTGCCCCGCAAGGCACTCCCCCGCAAGGAAACCGCAAGACACCACTCTCAAGCGAGGTAAATCAATGACACAAGCAATTTACTAGAGTTGCTTTTGGCGCTCCGTCAAGAAAAGCACAAGAACCTCTTACAAATCAACACCGGAGGTGGGCGAGAACAATCACCAACTCTTCCCAACGCCTCCAACAATCTCCAAGCCGGCTAGGTGACGGTGCTCACCAAGAGTAACAAGAAATCACAGGCCAAACAACTCACAAGTGCCACTAGATGAATCAACTCATGCAATGCACTTCGAATCACTCAATCCTCACTTATGATGTGCAACCAAGCAAGAGAGGATGAGAGGAGGGCTATTTTTTAGCTCAAGGGAATGATGAATGAGTTAGAGAGTCAAGAGTTACAGCTCACGGCCGACCAACAACTATTTATAACCCCTATCCATCAAACTAGCCATTGCCCCCTCGGGACATACGAGAAACATGCGCCGGACGCGCCTGTTGAAAACCGCTGGACGCGTCCGACGCGTTTACCAACCGCGTGCCAAGCCGCCATCTGAAAACTAGCCATTGGGGGGGCCCGGACGCATCATTTCAACTGAGCGTCGGACGCTGCCCCAACACTGTTCACTGTCCGACCATTGAGCCAGCCGCACCACGTGCCAGCAACGCCCAAGGCGCCGGACGCTTCTCTGTAGCGGCGACGGACGCTACTCAGAAAGCACCGCACGTGGGACTGACCTCTGGACGCCAGCGTCGGACACTGCGCCAGACGCACCGGGCGTCCGGCCAATGTCCCAGCCACTGCGCCAGCCTGCTTGTCACCACAGTCACGCGCCGGACGTGCCTGGACAGCGTCTGGCGCTCCGAGCATGAGCGTCCGACGCTTGAAACTTCTCCAATTTTCAAGCCCACAATGATTCCCCTTTTTCTTGACAAATTTGCATCCAGCGCAATAGAAAATATGCATCTAATTTTCCCAAAAGTGCCGAATCCCCCGAGCTTGCGGTTATCAAACCCAACTCAACCCTGCAAACACCATCACCTTTGCAAATGTGCTAAACTCCATCATGTGACGTCTCCATGTGCAAGTGAGTTAGCACTTTTCAAGCCATTTTCCAAAGGATTTTTATCACGCACTAGATCCTAAATGCAATCACATGAAATGATGGACCTAGTGGCACTCATGAACCAAATTACCGATGATCTCCCCTCTTCATAGTTCGGCTATAGATCCTAAACCACTCACACCCTCTATGGTGTCTTGAGTGTGAAACAAAATGGCCCTATAGGTTATACCTTTGCCTTGAGTCTATTTTGTCAATCCTCCAACCGCCAAGCCTTTACATGACATTTGACACTCCATGTCATCATACAACCGTCTTGGTCCATCGATCTCGATATTACTTGCTCTTCTCCATTGGTCGGTCCATCGACGCCATGTCTTGCCCAAGCTTCACCATCGCACGGTCCTTCGCTTCGAAGCCTCAACTTTCCCTTCACACCTCCAACTGATCCATCGAGCCAAGCCCATCTTGATCTTCACCATGCTTAGGTTCCATAACTTCATGTCATGACTCATCATCGGGCTCCACTTGGCATGGACTACCTTTCTCTAAATCATCCACTTAGAAACAAGGTTAGTCCTTAGGTTTCATCAATTATCCAAAACCAAACCGAGGACTTTCACACATGATGAGTTCCTGTATGATGAGAGTTTAATTCCTGCCACAGCCATATATACATGTTTTCTAGACTAGGAAAACCAGCTCATAAGCTGCTTTTTTGTATTGAGTTTGGTCAACCCGTGTTAGACCCTTGTCGAGAGGATGGTCATGGCCTCAAGATCAAGATCACTTACACCCACATATATTCTGCTGCTCCTACCCTGGGGGTACGCAGAAACATTCCTTTCTGCTTAGATCCACATAAAATGTTCCACTCCTACCCTAGGAGTGAACAACCAAAAATATTTCCCTGCATTCCCTAAACCTTATCATTGTCCTCATCGCCATTCCATAAAATGCTCCAATGGTTCATGTTTATTATCTCTTGATATTTATTAGCAAAAGAATCTTGGGCTAGTTGAAAAAAAGAAAAAAAAGAAAGAAAAAATATATAGAAAAAATAATAATAAAATAGCCCAAGTTCTCTTCCAAAGTTTTCAAAGTTCAAAAGATAAAAATATCACCTCAAGGAGCGAAGTAAGATAAGGTTTCCATTGTAAATTGTTTTCCATCATGTTCTCTCGCCATTGCTTTCACCCTCATTATGTTACACCCATTGTCACCATATCATCCACATATCCATTCCACATATATAGGTCCACACACATGCACATCTTGATCTAAGGGTATGATCTCCCCTCCAAGGATCCTGGTTTGATTAGGCAATATATGCAAGGTAAGTATGCTATATCCTTGAAATACCTCCAGCTCCACATAGGCTTATTAGTTATAGGGAGAGAAGAGGGAAGGTACGATTTTACTCTGCCATAAGCCACAAATACCACAAATCTTGAGAGGAGAGAAGGCTAAACACCATTGTTGCCTTGGAGAGAAATCCATAAATACCACATATGAGAGACTAGAAAGGATCATACAAAGGAATCTCTGAGTTTTATTTTGAAAATCTACAAAAACTCCAGAGTGAAGGTTGATCAAAGAACTCGAGACACAACACTTGACTTGATTGTTCTGTCTTTCAATTACTCAAGAACCAAGTGAAGGCAAAAAGCTCCATAGTTGAAGGTAATGGGTAAGTTTGAAGTTAGAATGGTTTGCTCTAATCCAGAGGAGAATTCTTATTTGAACACATGTATACTTTTGAGGCATAAAAGCATAGTAGCAACTCCTGATCCATTGTTGAGATTAGCTTTGCTCAAGGACTAGCAAAGGGTAAGCTTGGGGAAACTTGTTGACGCTCCTTAATGTCAATTTTTAACAATCAACTATTGCTTGATATGATATAAAATGATTTTAAAAGCATAGTTGTAGGGTTTTGAAACTAACAGGTTCCACGAGTTTTGGTGTTCTCACTTGTTTTGTAGGAGATTGAATTTTTCACTGAATAAAGTACCTCAAATGATGAATTAAAGGACACCATTGCGAATTCCTCGTCGAGTCGATCGAAACGGATATATTATTTGTTATATTTGGATCCCGGAATAAAAAGATATTAATAAAGGAAGAGCCCTCCATCATAGCGCTACAGGATTAATTGGGCCTAAATCAGAATTTGGCCCATTAAGGCCTATGTGCACTTTAATGAGATATGGTGGAAAGTTTTAGTACTACATCGCTTGCTCAAGGTGGAGGAAGGGAGGCCGCCCCCCATATATTCAACCCAGGACCCCAGCACCATCATCAATCAATCCCATTATCATAATTCATCATCCAGAGAAAAACTAGGGTTTGGGGAAGAGAGGTGTCCCTCAAATGGATTAGGGTTTAGGGTTTGGGGAAGACTGTGGGGGAGGTCCCCACAGTGGTGATCATTTTCATTAATTTTAAAAAGAGGAGTACAAGGTCTTACTTACATTCTTAACTAAAAGCATCAAGCCACACATAGAAGGTTGACCTAACGTCCTCCTTCATTCTACAAGATTGTAATAAACATTGACTCTTAAAAGTTATCTTCCATCTATCAATACTTGGGTTGTGCCTCTGGAAAACTGTCATTTATAATGGTGTGCACTGATGGTGACCTCAGTGAAACAAGGAATGGTGTGCACTGATCTTGCCTGAGTCAATCTGTCATATAGCTGCAATGAGGCATCCTAAGTGATGCCTAATCTGGACCAACATTCCTGGGCAAATGGGCAATCAAAGAACAAATGCTCAATTGTCTCCTGTGCATCTGTTGTGCACATAACACAGGCCACCCCTCCTTGAACCTACATATGTCTATGCTGGAGCATAGTTTTGGTGTTCAATCTATCCACCAGGACAAGCTAAAGGAAGAATTTGACCCTTGGGGTGCATTTAGATTTCCATACAATTCTGAAGATTGGGTGAGCCTGAATGTAACTGAAGACATGTGCATAATATTATTGTGATGTATATCTCCCTCCCCAAATTGGAATCCACTTATTAGTTCTATTCTCATCATAATTTAGATTTTGCAGCTGCAGTTGTAGGGATTCTAGTTCCTCCATAGCTTATTCAGATGAGCCAAAGATGCCAAAGTATCCAAGTCTTCTGCCTACTTACTTCTTGGACTGAGATACCATCCTTCTTAACAAAAGATGCCAATCTGGGGTATGAGTGAGAGAGGTCTGTTTCTATCCAAAGATCATCCTAGAAGCAGACTGATGAGCCATCTCCTAACTCACAGCTGGTTACTTGTCTGAAAAGGATGTTGAGCCTCATGACATCCTTCCACGAGGAAGATCTCACCTCTCTGGCTGCATGAGGGACTTTGCTACTTTAATATTTGAACCATATTAGCTTAACCCAGGGGATGTCTTCCTTGTTATAGAATTTACTCAAATGTTTCATAAGAAGAGCATCATTTTGGAGTTGCAGATTCAGAATTCTTGTACCACCTTTGTGTTTGTGTTGCATCACCACTGGCCAGGCTACCAGGTTGCCTCCTTTTTTTCTTTTCAGAATTTCCTCTCCACAAGCATTGCTTCCTGGCTCTATCAACATTTTCAATTACTCCTTTTAGAAGTTTGATTGTACACATTGCATATGTCGTTATTGGGGTTATGGCTGAATTGATCATTTCAAGTCTTCCACTGTAAGATAACCAGACTGAACATGCAGATAGTCTTCTCTCCACCCTATTCATCATTGGGGATAAGTCATCAATTCTTGGTTTGGTGGTGCCCATGGGTAAGCCCAGATATGTGAAAGGCATTGTGCCTATCTCACATCCAAAAGTATTTGCTAGAGTGACCATCCTCTCTGGTGCCACATTGATGGGGTACATGCATGACTTGCTATAATTGACTGAAAGACCTGTAGAGCCAGCAAAACTACCAAGAAGAGATTTGAGAAAACCTAACTGATTGGTTTCTGCTTGGAGGATTAGTAGAGTATCATCTGCATATTGTACAATTGGAAAATCATCCGTGGGAAGTGGGATTGGATTGATCAGTGACCTAATATTTGATGCCTTGTTGATCAGAATTTGTAACAGTTCAGCTGCAAGCACAAATAGTAAGGGGATAAGGGATCCCCCTTGCCTGACACCCCTCTTGCATTTGAAAAAATTTTCAGGAAGACCATTCAAAAGTATTGTAGAAGATGCTGAGCGAAGGATAGTGTGTACCCACTGAATCCATCTATCTGGGAAACCAAGTTGTGTCATCATGAAATTTGAGCATTTTAGGGAAATTTGTGCAAAGAGAAAGAATGTGCAAGAAAGTGATCTAGTAATGAATATTTGTGCCCTGTAAGATTTTCGGCAACACAATTCATTATTTCATTTCACTGTTGTGTTCCTCCTTCGACAAATTAATAGCACTCAAATTTGTGAAGATGATAGATGACTGCCACGGTAGGCGTGCTCGACTAGGACCACTGCTACGCTCCTAACGTGCATGCCATGACGACTTGGATGGCCACCATGCTGCTTCGAGTTGTGTTTTTCACTTTGCCATGCTGCAAATTTGAATACTCAAAAATATCATGTGTAACACTCATACTGTATACTTAGCACAGTGGCCAATGACGGTAATAGTACTTGACAAGTTTATTCTTTTTATATTATCTAGGAAGATTCCTCGCGCGTTACCATGAGTATGAAAGAGGAATATAAATAGATTAGAATGTTAACCACTAAAGATTAGGAGATGAATATCTCGTTCATTGTAACGGGATTTACATCAATCGCAGAGAAGCTGAAGTACAAGGGAGATACATATATTGACTTTGCTTGATGTGACTTCATTAGACTAGTGGGACGGAAGCCTAGTGGTGGATGACGTAGTGTAAGAAGGTGCTAGAGAATTGAACTAGTAGAGTTTATCTTTATGCAATATACAGATAGTGGACATTGACTCATAAACCTGAACTAAAATATACGATTAGAATTTTTGTCTATTAAATAATGACAAAAAAATATTGTTTACACTTTTAAACACCACAAAAGATTATTTGTTTGTACTGATTTTGTTAAATTAAGATACATTAGGCATACTAAATCCAAATCCAAATTTTTGGGTACCCAAATTACCGAGCAGTGTTTTATCAGGATCAAAATGCTGTGTTGACTTGTAATTGTCTAAGGGCATGTTTGGTTTGAGAGACGACTAAACAGAAGTTAGTCCTAAGACTAGTGGACTAGAGACTACTAGTTATTCTTTTAGTCTTCATGTTTAGTAATTTTGGAGATTCAATGTAACTAAATTGTAGTCAGCAATCTCTAGTTTTATAGAACCAAACAGGTCTTACGGCCCTATTTAGTTCTATGGGACAGGGACGAGACTAGATTTTATTCTTTTCTAGTCCCTAAGTTATCAAATAAAAGAGCTAAAAAGATAACTATTAGTCTTTAGTACACTAGTCTTTTAGAAGGTGCTAATGAAATTAGTGGTCTTGTAATCTCTAGTCCTAGTCTAAGAATGCAAACAGGCTCTAGCTACATGGTACAAATATTCTCGAGCCCAATGGTGATTGTGACGCGCACATCGAGAATCCCGTCCAATCGCGGGCCAGATGTGATGGGCTCCAATCGCACCATGTTGGCCAACAGTAGAGGGCTTCAATCAGGTGCATTGGGCACAGCCTATCGGGCCATTTATCTGTTTAGGGTGGTTGTGGCCTTGTGGGGTTAAATAAATCTGGACCATCCCTTTTGACCCAACACCGTCCTCGTGAACTCCGCCGGTGGATTGTTCCAAAAGGATTCCTGACTGGCAGTTTCCAATGCCTGGCAACTCCGCCGGTGGATTGTTCCAAAAGGATTCCTGACTGGCAGTTTCCAATGCCTGGCAAATGAGTCAGTATCAATCCAAACCGTGACCACATTGCAGACATCAGTTACCTTGTCCAGTTGTCCTCCAAGGACGAAAGCTATGTACACCCTCCAGTCATAAAAATGTGATGGACAATGTGTGCCGCTTGCCCAGCATGTCCTGGACAGAAATTTCATGGCTTCCGGACGTGAGCATGAAGTTCTTGCAGTGCTATGCAGAGATAAGTTGTTACAAAGACAAGACGTGCACGTTGCCTGCAGAATGTAGAACTTGTGTTTCAAATTGATCCATTCCATGGATTATTCAGATCCAGCTACCTCACTGAGTTGTCAAACATCAATCGAGCAGCCATCGTAATCATACCAGTTGTTGGTATTTCTATCTCACCCGTCCACATCAAAGCCAATTCAGCTGGATCTGAATAAGGTGGGTTATCATGACCGAATGGAAATTGCAATACTATACCTGGATGTGAAAAATAATACTTATCTCATAAAATTGCAGAAACTTAGTTACTTTTAGAGCTCTTACTTGTACTATCTCATAATACTGCCGTAATATTTGAAGAATGAAAAGAATCAGGGAACATGTCATACACGGTGCATCTGTACTTCAGCCATTTCAGCTGGGAACATATCTATACCGGCACAGTTTACACAAATCTTTCAATGAGCAGACTAAATAGCTTTACTTTACCCATAACTTAACTGTGACTTGAGAACCGGAACATATATCTATTGCCTGAAACACTCCTCATATCTCTAGCCGCAGCAGCTGCGGCGGTGTTACATACAGTTTATAGCTATCTCAATTATGACTTGAGAATCGGGGGTTCAGCATATGGGCCATTCAACCAGCCATCGGTGACCTTCTGGTATGCAGCTTCAGTCATGTGGATGCCGTCCCAGCTCACATATGACGACGGGTTGGAGCACACGCTTGCGCCCTGCTCACCACACTTCTTCTTCAGGTTGAAGTTGTAGTTGCCCTGCCCTCCTGCACCACAGCATGCTTGCAAAGCCGTGCTGAAACCTGCAGTAGCTCAGAATGTTCAGTTCATGGAACAGAATCTGAACCATACAATCAAATTACAGGCAAAAGATGGTCTCAATCTGCAAATCATATGTTTTCTCTGAAGGTTTCATCATAAGAATGTGGTCTAAAACTCTTTGAACCCACTAAGATATACTGGAGAAATATAACGCGTGGCAGAGAAAGGGAGAGAACTCACCAAATTTTCCAGGGTAGACGACAAACTGCATTGCAGCCTTGAAGTAATCCCCATACATGATTTTTGTCTTGGGGTACTTTTTCTGAAGCTCATCAAGCTGCTGCTTGAGCTCCCTGTTGTGGTGGAAGGCAAGGCGGTTGTACCTCCGAAGGCACCCAGTGCGGGCGTTGTAGTCTGCTTTGCTGCTGGTGTTGTACAACGTCAGGTACAATGGAAAGCAACCAATTGGGAGAACGCCAGGAACCAACAAGTCTGTTGCCCCAAGCTCGATCAATTTCTGAAACAAAAACATTTTCTTAAAGTTTGCAGAATGTGAACAAATTAGGAAGACATAATTAAAAACATATGTTGTGGAACTAGCTTTACTGGTGAAAGTATGGGCAATTGAACATAACAGATGTATTAAACCGTTAAATTAGTTCCACTACCACCAGTGTAATCGAATAAATCCAACATGTCGTCTTGAAATTTGTGAAAACAATTCATTGTTTACAACCATGTCATGTGATGGCCATTTCATGATGAGCGTACGCATAGCAAATGATTCCTTACTATCTTTACCCACCATACCTTTTACATGCCCATCCTCTCTTCATTGTGCAATCATGTTCTACCTGAAGTCCCCATGCTTGTGCATCACATGGGGCTGCACTAAACAACAATCTGACGGACTGTGCAGAAGCTCAATTCAGCATGCAAAGTACAGAACCACGCCATCACAAATTTCAGGTGTAATTGATTTATACGTGAAAACAACATTTTTTTTTTCCATTCTGAAACTGTTGAATAGTGACTTCACATTAAGCGCCTAGTCAAAAGATTCTTCCGTTTAAGAAGGCATCATATCTGTCACATGTTCACCCCTATTATAATGGTTACAAAGATTGACAACCCCAGTTGATCTGTTAAATAATATCAAATTGAGATCTACAGATCCGAGTCAAGAAAATATGCAATCTATATGCCAATGCTTTTTGCCTAGTAGGTTGTTTACTCCTCTCACTGTAACCCCCCACCCCACCCCACCCCTTCAAAAATTAAGCCCAAATAATTGAAAGGTGTTTTACGAACAGTTTTCACATCTAAAACTCATGGCACACCATGTATCAGGCTTGCAATTTCATGTTTCCTCATTTTTGTTCCATAATTTCCAGGTACCAAGATGAGTGTAGCCTGAAATCAGCTGTACCATACACTTGTATTACCCTGGTGAACTGAACCGCCAACAACACCACTCTTTACTACTTTAGCAATGTATATGCAGAATGGTGTATGATGCAATGTACGGATCATCTACTACTCTAGGCTGGTTAGTGAATTTTAAACTCATAATTTAGGAATGCTACCTCAACACCGTTGGCGATGGCCTTTGTAACAAGGGGCACATAAGTCTTGATCTCAGAAAATCGGACACCCGAGAACAGAGGCGCATTGTAGTCATTGCCCCCAAACTCCCCGACGACAAACAGGGACTTGCTAAAGTAATCCTTGCAGTCTGCAATCAACACATAACGAATCACCAATGAAGCGTGATCCACTAAAATTTCGAGAATATTCAATGCAGGTGAACTGGCATGGGACCTTGGTCCGATTTGCAGAGAGACGGCTTCATGTTCTGGAGCCAGCCGATCTGGGTGTTGATGGAGCCGGTGTTCCAGATGCGCTGGTCGATGCCGTGCGCCTTGAAGAATGAGTACTCCAGCGCCGTCGCTCCTGTGATGGCGAAGTTGGCGCCCTTCTTGAAGTCCTTGTCCTTGGCCTGTGACGGCGGTGGCAGCGGCAGCCCGAAATGCTCGGCTGCAGAATTGACCGAAGATTCCCATCAGAAAAGAGGGGGCAAGAATTCACATGACATCATCTAATGCTACTGCACAAAGCACAGAAGGTCATGATTCACAAGGGAACGGAGCAATGCTGCTCAGTGAGGAACATATTGCCGATTGAAAGGTTGCAGTAGGGACATAATTCCGGTCCGATCTATCTTTCCTAAAAGAAAAAGAAAAAAAAACAAAGGGCTTTGATTGACATCAACACCCTGCTAACTCTAGCAGAGCGGAGGCATCAATAATTCACTGTCAGCTCGGCAAAGCAGAGGCCCTTTTACTAGCAGTTTTCTACCGCTCATTTTCATCTTTAATAAAGAAAAGCTGATTGAAAGGTTAGGATCACAGAGAAACGAAGAGCTGAGAGCAAAGAAATAGCACTTTTATCAACTAATTTTAGTAGTCACCTCATCTTTGTTTTCCCTTTTTTTCCAAAAAGAGAGAAGTTATCTATTTGACTAGATTTTTGCTTTGCTCCACCAAACTTATTAAAAAAAGATTAGGGGAACGGAGTATGGAGCAAGGGAAATTGAATACTGGACAGGTCAATTTCATCTTGACCACCGAAGTCAGAGCTTGACACTCAAATCAACACTTTTGGCAAGAGAGACATTTGAATTAGATATTCCAGAGTCCACAGCACATAGTATACAAGTAGAAAAGTAATCGCAGAAGCATAATAAAAACAGATGCTGCTGGTGTTGGAAAGAAACCAGTAGGACTACAGTACCGAGGAAGTCGACGACGAGGCGGCCGTTGGAGCAGCGGCCGGTGGGCTTGCGGAAGAAGGTCATCCCGTAGGGCGGGCGCGCGGTGGTGAGCGCCTTGGGCGTGCCGTTGACGATGAGGTTGCCGGCGTCGGAGAGCGAGTCCCCGAAGCTGAAGATGGCCGCGTACGACTTCTTGCTCCTGGCCGTGGCGCAGGTGGCCGGCAGCAGCGCGGCGACGAGCACGAGGAGGAGCACGCCCCAGCGGCGCTGCGGCGCGTGGGCGGCGACAGCCATTGCGGGTGTCGGCAGCAGCAGGCAGCTTCCCGGACCGACGCGCATGTGCGGTAAGAGTGAGGAGAGAGAGAGGGAGGCGGGGCAAAGTTCTTTGCTTGTGTGGCGCGTTGCTCTGCTCACTGCTCTCCTTTTGCTTTTTATATAAACTGATGACTGTGGCTGCGGGAGTGAGAGCGTGAGAGACTTGAATGAGGTGGTGGCCAGGCTAGTGTGGCCAGTGCTGGATGGATGCTTGCGCCGTGCAGAGCTTTGCAGGTGCTGCAGTACAGCGCGCGGCGCAGGGCAAGCGAGGAGGCGTGGCCGCCACCGGCACTGTTTTGGGACGAGGTTTGACGATGCCCCCTCTAGCTAATAACCGGTTAAGAGTGGATCTAAGCGGAAGCGGGTCTAATTAATAGAGCAGCTAATTATGAGTTAGACATACAGCTAGTGATATTTGAACTAGCGACTTCAACTTAGCTAATAGTTTTACTCATGTCACACGACATTGGCCTCAGGACCCTCTTCGGTGGCTTTCTCGACGCTAGTGAATTTGGATGAGCAAGTGAACGGAGAAGGTAAAGAAGACATCCTTCACATAGAGGAGGAAAATTGCCACAAGGGAGAAAATGCGACATTCTTGGTAAATGTACGATTCATCCACCTACACAACTTATTTAGATTCACAGAACTAATAGTTACCCCTCCGTCTCAAAATAAATATACTTTTATCACTTATTTTTTCAAAAGCGCGCCTTAGCATTAACGCGTACTTTATTAAGTGAAAGATAGAGGTCTTACATGCTCAGAGTGATGGTATGGCGAGTATCCATCCGAGTCTCTGAGTAACATACGACACAAATCACCACAAAATGGATACTTTTATCACTCATAATTTACCCCATAATAAGTGTGCTTTTCAAAAGCTAAATGTTATTCTTTTCGTGTATACATTGGGCTTTGGCAAATATTCCATGTCCTTCCAAAGCCCCGTTCTCTCAGACAGACCCAAAAAATGACCTCACTAAACCCTTTGATGGTGTGTAGCTTTGTATGCTTAGCTCGGCACTTCGAAAGTCTCTCGATGATATCTTCATGGGACAAAACAAACATCTCAATTCTTACGATCAGTTAGATAGCAATGGGGTCAGGTCGATGCAGGGCGGGGATCTCTTGGTGATACGGCCCCTAAACAGTTAGCCGACTATTTTTAGCTTAGAGATATACCTAAACCAGACTTGAAAAAACTGCAATTGTACGTACCAGCGTTGAGTTGCATGCACCGACCGGTTAAACTCAAAAGATTAAGCTGATAGAGAGAGGTGAATAATGCATTTATATTCTAAAACTCCTCACGTAGAGGCTCCCTCAAGCCTCAAATGTGAAATATGAGTGAACAATAATTATTTTATTTAATTATGGATTTTGTGGCCATCGAACTAGTACAAGCTCTAAATGTCGGTGGAATCTTTGGCTGGCTCTTTGATGAAGAAACATGGAGAGAAAACACAGTAGAAACTTTTGTAGCTAATCAGCCAATGGATGAAATCACCGATGCTAACGTTTTGACCATGCGCGTGTATTACCTGTCATTTCAGGACCGTTCAGGATTAAGCGTGCGTACGTGTGGCGTGGATTTACTAATCCAACGAACGTCTAGATTAAAAGAACGCCCTGGATTAAAGCAATGTAGGAGTACACGTGATCGAGTTGCTTGGAGCAGGGCAGCGTGGGCGTGGTAGTGGCAGGCGACAAGAGTAGTTTTTTATTCCTGGGGTGGATCCCCGATCATAACGAGATGCTGTTCCTCTTTTCTGTGATCCTGCATCATTATCAAGGTTTTTTTAGCAGAATAAAACCCTTTATCAAGCTTCATAAAAGGTACAAACGCCATAAGACGGAGATATAAGCCAAACATGACATCCAAGTTTGGCATAAACACAACTTCTAGCTAGATTATGGGCATCCGTATTGGATTGCCTTCCCTCATGGACAAAGTCAACAAGCCTGAAGTCATTTGATCTAGCTCTAATCTCCTGGATTACATGACTGTAGGAGCCCATGCTTCCGTTCTTGATGCTTTTGATAACCCCAACATTATCGCATGCCAATCTGAAGTCTTGTAGGATCAAATCGCTGGCGAGTGCCAGAACTTCTCTGCATGATATTGCTTCCACCGTGTCGGGTTCCATGCGACCCTCTAATACCACAGCCGAGGCCCCCAAAAACTGTCCAACTGTATCACGAGCAACGGCTGCTACGGCAACAACTCCTGAATTTTTAGTCAAGGCTGCATCAACATTGATCTTCATTAATCCCTCTGGCGGGGGGATCCATCTAGTTGGGCTTCTCTTAACTTCCGACCGCACCCCCCTCTTGTGGCTTTGTGTACTGAAGATTGGGCACAAAATTGGTAACAAACTGATGAGTCGAGAACGGACTTTGATAAATGTTTTCATGCACAGCTTTCCTCCTCGCATACCAGATTGCCCATAGAGTAACCGTCGCCCGGACCAGGTCGTCCTGTCGCAGGGATTTCATCACCGTGACCAGCCAACCTTTTGCATTTTGTTCCTCAATTTGGCAAAGATGTTCAATGATATCTTCTTTCTCTAGAGCCCATATACATCGTGCCATATTACATTCGAGAAGCGAGTGTCTCCACGAGTCCTCAACTCCACATATTTGGCACATACTATTTTCAGCCATGTTCCTGTGGTGGAGAACATCCTATGATGGTAGAGAGCACCTGGCTAGTCTCCACAGGAAAACACGTATTTTGGAGGGAACCTTAATTCCCCACAATGTAGACCACTCCTTCTCAGCAGCCTGTCTGTCCGAGGCACTCGCATTCCCGGTCAAATATTTACGGTGTGCAAGCATCCTGTATGCTGATCGAACCGAGAAAATGTCATCCCTTTCAAAGTGCCAAGCCTAGAAATCTTCTTGCCGCCTTGTGCTGAGAGGGATGCTTGTGATCATATCCACCTCAATCGGTGTAAAAAACCATAATAACTTCTCACGATCCCAACTTGCTATCGTTGGATCAATGAGTTCACTAACAAGTTGAGGGGGGTTCCTTTGAATGGTTGGCACAGGCCTCCTTAACCCTGACATAGGTAACCAATCCATTGTCCACACATTAGTTGATTTACCTGTGCCTATCCGCTGTATCAGGCCCCCTTTATGGACATCTCGTCCTTCAACAATTCACCGTCAAATACGGAAAGGAGATGACCCAATTTCTGCTGCAAGGAACTCTCTGTCTGGGAAATAGACAGCTTTAAGGACCCTAGCACTCAAAGAACTGCCATCCTGCAAAATACGCGATGCTTGTTTCGCTAGTAGTGCCAGGTTAAAAAGCTCCATATCTCGAAAGCCAAGACCACCAAGATACTTCAGTTGGATCATGTCATTCCAGGCCACCCAACACGTCCTTCGCTTACCATCTATACAGCCCCACCAGAATTTGCAAAGCAGACCATCGATGTGTTGGCATAGCCCATGGGGTAGTTTGAAACAGGACATAGAGAATGTAGGGAGTGCTTGTGCAACAGACTTGATGAGAACCTCCTTCCCACAGGCTGACAAGCATTGTTCCATCCATCCTTGTACCCTACTCCACACATGATCCTTCAAGTATTTGAAGGCTCCATTGATCGTTGAACCCACATCGGATGGCATACCTAAATATTTCTCTTTGAGTGCTTCAGTATGTACCCCAAGGATATTCTTGATCTCATCCCTCATGTTCTGGCCACAACCTTTGCCAAAATGAATCGAAGATTTATCCATATTTATTTTCTGGCTCGAAGTTTGACAATAAATACTCAACACTTCCTTTACTTCCCGAGCACTCTTCCTATCAGCCTTGAAAAACAGCAGGCTATCATCTGCAAAGAGTAGGTGACTAACCATCACAACCGATGGAGTCACCCTAATGCCATTGAGTGTTTATGACTGATATTTCAAGAGGCACGAAAGACCCTCTGCTGCTAACAAGAAAAGATAGGGGGAGATCGGGTCATCTTGTCTAATTCCCCGTGTTGGAGTAAACGGCTCTAAACATTCACCATTGAGCTGAACTAAAAAGGACACTGACATAACCAGCCTAATTATCTCCTCAACCCAAATTTGGTGAAAACCTAGTCGAAGCATGATTGCTCTCAAATATGGCCATTCCACACGATCATATGCATTCTTCATATCCAGCTTGAGTGCACAACACCTTGAATTCCTAGGACGCTTTTTCTTCATAAAATGCAAACACTCATACGCCGTGATTATATTGTCCGTTATCAGCCTACCAGGTATAAAGGCCGATTGTTCTTTTGAAATTATTCTGGTAGAATCCCCTTCAGTCTATTCGCCATAGCCTTAGAAGCAATTTTATATATCACATTGCATAGACTAATTGGTCAAAATTGACCCAAATCCTCCGGGTTTGGCACCTTCGGTATCAACACGATTATTGTATCGTTAATCATCTTTGGGTCATCATCCCCTCGTAGAATACACAGTACTGCTAACGTCACTTGTGCTCCACACAGTTTCTAGTTGCGTTGAAAAAAATGTGCCGGGAAGCCATCCGGGCCTGGGACCTTTGTAGGGAACATCTGAAAAAGAGTTGCCTTCGCTTCCGCTTTCGTGAATGGCATCAACAACTTATTATTCATTTCTGGCGTGACCATTGATGGAACTGTGTCTAAGATAGCATCCATATTATGTACCCCTTCTGATCGAAATAAATTGCCATAGAAGTCCATAGTCACTGCTTTCATCTCCTGCTCATCCGTAGTAAACTGTCCATCAGCTTTCTTCAGCTTTGTAATTTTATTTCTCTTCCTTTGGCGGCTCGCTCGTAGATGAAAAAAGCGTGTATTTTTATCCCCTTCAGCAAGCCACATAATCCTGAACATTTGGCGCCACAAAATCTCTTCTCTATGATTTAATTCCATTATGCGTTCCTTGATTTTCAACTCAGCATGTGTTGGTCCCAGCCGAAGAGGATGTGACAGCATACGTTCCTGTTCGACTGTTAGCTTGGGCAGCTCTGACCGAACGTTACCGAATGTCGTTCTCTCCCAATATTGCAAGCGTCCGCTGACATCCTTCAGTTTACGCTGGAGATCCTGCATACTTGAAGGCTCCGACCCCTGCCAGGCCTCTGCCAACGTCGATGCAAACTCATCGTGGGTTTCCCACATAATCTCATACTTGAAACTCTTTTTCTTGCTCGCAGTCGTCTTATCTAATCTCCAATTAAGAGTAATCGGGATATGGTCCGAAGCAGCCACGGTGAGGTGCCAGACCATGGCCATGGGATAACGCTCTGACCAATCAGCAGTAGCCAAAGCTCGATCCAACCGAACTCGACAATAAGAACCACCAGTAACCTTCTTTTCATATGTCCAATTTCTACCTTCAAGACCAAGATCCGCTAGTCCACAGACATCAATTGCCTCTCTAAAACCCTCTATCTGTGCGTTGCTGTGTTCTTGTACTCCGACATGTTCGGACCGATCAAGAACCTCATTAAAATCACCTATGCATACCCAGGGAAGAGGAGATGAAGATTTAATAAATTTAAGTAAATTCCACATTTTATGCCCTCACTGGTCTGAATTTCCCCCTACACACAAGTTAATCTCCAGGGCTCTGAGTCGCCCTCTTTTAATATGGCACAATGTGATACTGTGAGTAGGATCCAAAAAATGCCGAGGCTGCCGCTACGGCCTGTACTGCTAACAGCAAAAGAGAAATCAAAACCTAGAGTGGTCTTTAGCTGCTCCACTCTCACCTTGTGTACTTGGGTCTCTAGGACACAAAGTACAGAAGGGGCAACCCGCTTCACCAGATCACGAAGCTCTTTCATGTCGCGGCGTTGCCAAGCCCGCGACAGTTCCAGTTCCAGCTTAAACAACTTATTGGGATTGGCGGCACTCAGGGAGCCCGCCCTATCAATGTCCTTTGTATTCTTCACTTTCTTTTCCTCCGTCCTCTCTTCAACCACATCCTTCATAGCACCCCAGAACAGTTCCGCCACCATCGTTATCAAGTGGATCTACTACGCTCTAGTTCACCTCCGACTGGGCCCGCTCCCAACATTTTTTTTTTTCAACTTTGCGAGCTCCCGGACGCTTTTCTTTCTTCCTTCGCCTGCCCTGCCTGATCCTTCAACCATCCATTCATTCATTTTCCCTAACCGCGAACTCTTTTTTATTTAAATCATTTAAAAATTATGTAAAATACTTTATTCTTGTTCTCATATCTAGCAAATTACTTTTGTGTTATTTAAAAACATTTAAAAGTTATGTAAAATAGTTTACTCTTATTTTCATATCTAGCGAGTTCATTTTGTGTCTGAAATGTTCATCATGAGTGTGTCGTGAGTGAGGCTACTACTAAGGGCGGCCAAGAAAGGAGATCACTTTTCCATCAAAAAAAAAAAAAGAAAGGAGATCACTTACAAAGGGAATTTGTCCTTAAGGGCACAAGTCTCGAGTACCATCAGATAGATGCACATCGGTATATGTGGCTGGTGTGCCGCAAGGCGTGTGCCGATAAGAGAAAATTTTAACTTTACTAAATGATCACTCTGTTTGCTCAACTTGACAATAACCTTGGCAACAAAGTAAGAATTCGAATCCAAGAAGACATATTCTATTCCCTGTTGATCCAGATACACTAGGAGAATTTGTAAGGCAGCAAATAAAATTAGTAAATTCGCTTAGTCATGTTACATCACTAATCATCAACAACTTCGGTTCCAAGTAATGACCTTAGTCAACAACAATCACGCATGCAACAATATCTACAAACTGATCGATGCAAGGGGTGTTCGGTCGGGATGGTCAGGTGCCCAAACTCTGGAAACCCATCCTTTGCCCTTTTTAAACTGATCGATGAAACATGAAGTCAACATGAAGAGGAGAGGGGTTGAAATCTAGAATTTCGCTGTCAATAATGTACAATGACCTAGGCATATCTTTGAAAAACTTAAATCATTAATTATATTCTAATTGTAAATAATGTAGACAATTCAGAAATGGAAAGAAGAATGAAACTACACTTTACTTCAATGGTGGAACATCTTGGAGGCAAAGGTGGCCGACTCTGCTAATCTTTTCTATAGTTTTTGGAAACCCGATAATACAAACCAACATATAGCCAATTTGATAGGTCCTTGACTCGAATCACGTGAACATATAAAGCATAACAATCTACTTAGAAACTGAATGTAAATTGGCAGCCATTATATATTTTCAGTCGTTTTTGAAGAAACTGAATGTAAATTGGCAACCATTATACTGTGGATGACTGGAGGATCTCATCATTGTGCAACTAGGGGAGCCAAGAAAGGTGGCATGCCATGAGGACAGTGTGGCATCTCCAGTCAGCTCTTTGCGCACTCAAGGATACTCCCATGGATCTTGTAGCAAATAGTAGTGCAGTGCAGTAGTAGAATTTGGGGAGGAGCTCGGACACCCCCACCCTAGTAGCAAAAGGGGTCTGTGTGCACCTGCACCCTTGAGGCCTTTAACCGTTGAGGTCAACAGATGCTCCAGTGCCGGTGTCCCCATGCTCGTGTGTCCGTCCCGACCAATGCAGCCCAGCTGAATCGGGAGGGACGTGCACAATGGCTACTACACATACAGCTATTAAAAGCCATGCATCGCGGTTGTTGAGCCATAACTATTGGTCATTAGTTGGTCACGTACAGCGGACGGTGCCCAACTGCCAATGTCCTACCACTAGTCTTGTTTTGTTGTAAGTGGAAGCGGAAGCTTCTTGTTTTGTTGGAGTTTTGCATTCTTTCAGAGAAGAGATTATTACAGTACAGAGGACGGGGAAAAACAACTACACCACGAGCATATGGGCGTTAAAAAACTGTACTCCAGCGTCCTTCGTACTTTGTGTTTTTATAATGTGCGTTAATTTGTTACGGCACAGGATTAAATGTGCATCGTGTTTAGGGCCGTGAAATGTAGTACTACTAGTTGCAGAGTAAAAAGTTGCTGTGTCACAAAATATATATGTGTCGGCCGGTTAGCTCATCGCATGCAATGCAAGCATGCAACACTCCTTGGGTTGAGGCACGTACCTTGTAGACTAGGTGTATGTATTGACGGAAATAAGAATAATTTAGCGATGTATAAATTAATTCTGACAGTGAGGAAAAGACCAACAGCATGTATCACAGGTATGTGATTTGATACTAGCAACAGAGAGAATGCGAGAACGAACAACGGAGAGAGAATCGACGTTCTTACAGTGGGATCGTCGGCGAAGGAAGACGTAGCAGACCGTCGACTGAGATCCGGATCAGCGGCGTAGAGGAAAGAAGACGTCCAGCGAGCAGTCGCGACGACGCTTCCCAAAAACCTGATACGCCCCTACCCCGTGCAGGGACGCGAGGAGACGTAGGTTTCGGAGCCTGCTCTCCCGACACCGATGGCACGTCGGCGACGGGATGGGGAAGACGGCGGCAGCGCGACACTATGGCGAGGAAGAGATGAATCTCTCGGTACTGAGGACGACGTCTCGCTCTATATTTATACACGCGTGACAGCAAATAGAAAAGTAATTAGCCGCTCAATCATAGTATTATGATAATTGACCAGCCGTTTGTGCACTTACCATAATACGAGAATAATTGTTTACCAAATAGGCCAGCGTAATTTTCTCCATGCATGTAAGAATTCGGAGTGGCAAAAGGAGGCCGCGCACCCGCAAGGGTCGGAGCGGGAAATCGGCGGACCATTCACGTGCATGTCGTGCGTGCGCGCCCATTAGCCCCGTCCCGTCCGGCCCGGCCCGGCCCGGCGAGGCGAGCGCGCGCGCGCGTGTGGTTCTTCCTTTTCCTCTCCCCAATAGCTCCAACAAGATAGAGATAGCTCAACTATTTAAGTTGGCCTCACTCCTCTTGAAGTAACAAGGTGGGGACTAAAGTCCCCCACCTTTTCATATATACATGCATGTGTGAGTGGGCCTTTGGGATTTATTTAGAATTATTTGGCCCATGGCCCAAAACATCTAACAATCCCCCACCACATCCCAAGGACACGCGAGTCATACTCCCTGTACCACAGTACTGTTAATATACCAGCTATTTAGTGGAGACCGGTTAAGGTTGAACATCCACCTAGAATAACAAGATAGGCCCATCCGTAACTACACAATAGACTAGGCCTTGAATTAGCAGTTTGGTGCGAATAGGCTTCACTTGAAGTCTTGACTGATACTAGGATGCCATAACCAACCCCGTGAGTGGAGCGTATGAGTCATACTCCTAACTCGCTTCATGAGCTTATTAAAGAATAGTCAATTCTTATAAACTGCGACTAACAGTTGGGCTCACATAGGTGTGTTCTTACAGGGATACTCTGTAGGACAGTATCTCGCTATAAAGCCTTAGAACATATTAAGACAAAGTCAACCTTCCTTACAGAGATGAGAGTACTGCATCTCTAGCGGAGTGGGTCAAAAGGAAAGATTGTACTCTCCCATTAACCAACAGCATGTTCTTCCTAGGTCCTAATTCACGGGATCTCCGATCACATAGGTTGGGTTACTACTGAGGTTAACTCACATGGGTCTCAATCCCATCTCCTTCGATGTATTGTCAATCACGGTGCATGATAGTCCCTTTGTAAAGGGATCTGCCAGGTTCTTAGCTGTCCGGATGTAGTCCACAGCTATTACTCCGGAGCTCCTTAATTTCCTGACAGACTTCAGTCTACGCTTTATATGTTTGCTAGACTTCTTTCCGTTTTCCTGACTATTCTTCACCTTCGTGATCATTGTTTGATTATCACAGTTTATGAGAATAGTAGGAATTGGTTTCTCAATCATAGGCAAGTCCATCAACATCTCTCTTAACCATTCAGCCTCAGTAGAGGCTGTATCCAGAGTTGTAAGCTTTGCCTCCATTGTGGACTTTGTAAGTATTGTCTGCTTACAAAACTTCCAAGAGACAGCACCACCACCTAAAATAAATATGTATCCACTAGTGGCTTTAAGCTCATCAGCTTCTGTAATCCAGTTTGAATCACTATATCCTTCGAGTACTCCTGGGTACCGTGAATAGTGAATTACATAACTCATTGTGCCTTTTATATAGCGCATTACTCGATCAATACCACGTCAATGATCAGTTCTTGGATTAGAGGAAAATCTACTCAATTTGCTTACAGCAAATGAGATATCAGGGTAGGTTGCGCTAGCTAAGTACATCAAAGATCCAATAATTTGGGAATATTTCAAATGATCCTTTCCTAGCCTTTTATTCTTTCGAAATATTAGGCTAGGATCATAGGGTGTTGAAGAAGGTTTGCAATCCATATAACCAAATCGTTCAAAACCTTTTCCACATAATGAGACTGCAAAAGAGTAATCTCATTCTCATCCTTATTAAGTTTAATATTGAGGATCACATCGGCTTCTCCCAAATCTTTCATGTCAAAATTTTGGGATAAGAATGATTTTACATCATTAATCTCTTCGATACTTGTCCCAAAAATTAGTATGTCGTCAACATACAAACACAGGATTACTCCTTTGCCCCACCATAACGGTAATACACACAAGTGTCGGCTTCATTTATTACAAACCCAGCAGAGGTCAAAGTCTTTTCAAACTTCTCATGCCACTACTTAGGTGCCTGCTTTAGGCCGTACAAGAATTTAAGTAACCTACACACCTTGCCCTCTTATCCTTGTGCTATAAATCCATCAGGCTGATTCATATAAATTTTTTTCTCTAACTCTCCATTAAGGAAAACCATCTTCACGTCCATCTGATGAACAAGAAGCTTATGGAAAGCAGCCAAGGATAATAATACTCGGATTGTAGTTAATCTGGCAACAGGTGAGTAGGTATCAAAGAAATCCTCATCTTTTTTTGTGTAAAACCTTTAGCAACAAGCCTAGCCTTGTACTTTTCAATAGTACCGTCAGGCCTAAGTTTCTTCTTAAATACCCATTTATAGCCAATCGGGCTACAACCCACTGGTTTATCTCCTACTTCCCATGTGCCATTTGCAGTGATGGAGTCCATCTCACTACGGACTACATCCTTCCAATAATCCGCATCTGGCGATGCATATGCCTCTGCAATGGTCATGGGAGTATCATCTATGAGATACACAATAAAGTCATCACCAAAGGATTTTTTAACCCTTTGTCTCTTACTCCTTCTAGGAGCTACAACATTGTCATTCTCTTCAATACCAGTTGGGTCTATAATTGGCTCTATCGAGGGTGTAGGCTCAGGAATAAATTCACTAGACGAACTCGGTAAAGAATAAGCAACTTTCATCGGGAAAATATTCTCAAAGAAAGTAAGATCCCGTGACTCCAAAAGTGAATCAACTAAAACATCAGGCGCTTCAGATTTTATCACTAAGAACTTATAAGCCGTGCTGTGATACGTATAACCCAAAAAGATACAATCAATGGTCTTTGGTCCGAGCTTGCGTTTCTTATTAATGGGTACACTAACCATGGCCAAACAGCCCCATGTACGCAAGTAATGGAGTAATGGTTTCCTTCCTTTCCATCCTTCATATAGAGTAACTTCACTGTTTTTAGTTGAAACTCTTTTAGAATATGACATGCTGTTAAGACAGCCTCCCCCACAATGCTTTAGCCATACCTGATGTTTCTAACATAGCATTCACCAAGTCCATTAACGTCTGGTTCTTTCTTTCGGCAACCCCATTAGATTGGGGCGAATATGGTGGTGTCCGTTCATGAATTATTTCATTCTCCGCACAGAAGAGATCGAACTCATTGGAAAAATACTCTCCACCGCGATCAGACCTAACACGCTTGATTTTATTTTCTAATTGGTTTTCTACCTCAGCTTTATAAGTCTTAAAACATTTAAACGCCTCATCTTTAGTTTTTAGAAGAAACACATAACAATATTTAGTTGCATCATCAATTAAAGTTATAAAGTATCTTTTCCCTCTTTTTGTCAACACACCACTCATTTCACAAATATCTGAATGTATGAGCTCCAACAATGTCGTGCATCTCTCGTCTACAGCCTTGTGAGGCTTACAAGGTTACTTTGCTTGCACACATGCTTGACATTTAGAGCTTTGACAGTAGAAAAATTCAGAATTAAATTCATACTGGATAGACGCGACATACAACCAAAATTAATGTGATACAAACGTGAATGCCATATATCAGCCACCGAATTATTCGAATCACACACATGGTTCACAACTTTATTATAGAAATCGGAGAGTGAAAAACGGAATAAGCCTTCGCTCTCATAGCCTTTGCCAATGAATTGGCCATACCTCGAGACGACTACTTTATTAGACTCAAATACCAGCTTGAATCCATCTAGACACAAAAGGGATCCACTAACGAGGTTCTTCTTTATTGAGGGAGCATGCTGCACGTTCTTGAACCGCACGATCTTTCCCGAAGTGAACTTCAGATCGACCGAACCAACACCAAGAACAGAAGCATGCGAGCCATTCCCCATCATGACGGTTGAACCTCGTGCGGCCTGGTAAGATGAAAACATAGAGATATCAGTACAAACATGAATATTGGCTCCTGTATCGATCCACCAATCATTAGATTGACATATAGAAAATACACTAGGTAAATAATTACCGTACCCAAATCCGCTAGGATCACCAATAGTCACGTTGGCAGACTTCTGCCCCTACTGATTCTTCTTGCCCTTGCGGTTCTTGCACTTCTTGGTGAAGTGTCCATTCTCACCGCAAATGAAGCACACAACTTCATCCATGTTCATCTTCTTCTTGAACTGAGTAGTCTGAACAGGCTTTTGCTTGTTCTTGCCAGCATGCTGCATCACATTGGCACTAGACTGTTCTAGGGCTTTTGGTGGAGCATCCTTTGCCCGAGCCTTCTCTTCAACATCAAGACCAGCCAACAGATCCTCAACTGAGATCTTCTGTCTTTTATGTTTCAGAGCTGTGGCAAAGTTTCTCCATGACGGAGGCAACTTGGCAATCATACCACCAGCCACAAACTTGTCAGGCAAGACGTGTCCGAGTTATTCAAGTTCCGTCACAATAAGTTGGAACTCATGAGCCTGTTCCACGACTAAATGGTTTTCAACCATTTTAAAGTCGTGGTACTTCTCCACCACATACAACTCGTGCCCAGCGTCTGCAGCACCAAATTTGTGTTCAAGTGCATCCCACAGTTCAGCAGCACTTTTGATGTTCATATAAACATCACACAGCTGGTCAGAGAGCACGCTAAGAACGCATCCAACGAAAATCGTCGTAGCCGTAGTAAACTCCTACACCTCTTTCTCAGACGCGAGAGGTAGTGCGGGAGGATTACCCACGACCCAAAACACGCTCATAGCCGTGAGCCACAACTGGGCCCTCGTCTGCCATCTCTTAAAATTCACACCAGTGAACTTCTCTGGTTTCATCGCATCAGTATATCCCTTAGTCATCGTTAAATGTCTATCAGGTTTTTGGATTGATGGAAATAAGAGCAATTTAGCGATGTATAAATTAATTTCGACAGTGAGGAAAAGACCAACAGCATGTACCACAGGTATGTGATTTGATACTAGCAACAGAGAGAATGCGAGAACGAACAACGGAGAGAGAATCGACATTCTTACAGTGGGATTGCCGGCGAAGGAAGACGTAGCAGACCGTCGACTGAGATCCGGATCAGCGGCATAGAGGGAAGAAGACGTCCAGCGAGCAGTCACGACGGCGCTTCCCAAAAACCTGATACGCCCCCGACCCCGTGCAGGGACGCGAGGAGACGTAGGCTTCGGAGCCTGCTCTCCCGACACCGATGGTACGTCGACGACGAGATGGGGAAGACGGCGGCAGCGCAGCACTATGGCGAGGAAGAGATGAATCTCTCGGTACTGAGGACGACGTCTCGCTCCATATTTATACACGCGTCATAGCAAATAGGAAAGTATTAGCCGCTCAATCAAAGTATTATGGTAATTGACCTGCCGTTTGTGCACTTACAATAATACGAGAATAATTGCTTACCAAATAGGCCAGCGTAATTTTCTCTATGCATGCAAAAATTCGAAGTGGCAAAAGGAGGCCATTCACGCGTATGTCGTGCGTGCACGCCCATTAGCCCCGCCCCGCTCGGCCCGGCGAGGCGAGACGAGGCGAGCGAGCGCGTGTGGTTTTTCTTTTTCCTCTCCCCAATAGCTCCAACAAGATAGAGATAGCTCAACTATTTAAATTGGCCTCACTCCTCTTGAAATAACAAGGTGGGACTAAAGTTCCTCACCTTTCCATATATACATACATTGAGTGAGCCTTTAGGATTTATTTGAAATTATTTGGCCCATGGCCCAAAACATCTAACATGTATACTACAAGTTAGAGGTAGCGCGACATAAAAAGAAGGGGTTGATGCATCACGTAGGATATGGATATGAACTGAACAGGAGCTGCGGGGATTAATACCGTAGTTTGCATGTGCGGTCAAGCAAACTTTGCAAGCTTATCAATGCTTGGGAGGACGGAGGAGAGATCAGGAGAACATGCATTGGCTACCAACGCTCTGACAGAAGTCACAATACTCGACAGCATGTCACGTGCACTGGATCTCTCTTTTTTTTCTGTCTGAAGCTCAACGGCTAATGTCAAGCAGTAGACTATTGTTTTTTTAAGGAATCACTCTTATTAAATTAAACACAGCACAAGGCGGCCAACGGGGTCTACATTACGCACAGAGGAGAGGGTAATAAAAGATAAACAAAGCAAATTAGCATGGCACTTGTTCAAATGGCAGCAAACAAGCCAGCAAAACAAGAGTCATCTGCCTCGGCCAGAACTAGCAAAGAATGCGTTGATGAGTGGATGGATCGGGCACGCCGGTTAGGTGAAGTTGACGACTGACGAGCGAGAGCGAACAAATGCACGACGCACCAGCCTGGAACGGAATCGGAATCGGGTCCTCTGCAGAGTGCATTGCAGGGGCAGCTAGCAGCAGTAGATATGCATATGCAGGAGGGTCCATATCCATTTCCATTTCGTCTGGCGACTTGCGGGGTGGGGGTTCAGCAGAGCACCACCCAAAAAGCCGCGAATAATGCGACCCGGTAGGTGAGCCAAATCTATCAAGCTGCAGCCACCGTCCGTCCGTCGCCCCTTGGAAACTTCCAAAACCATGGATGTGCTTGCTGAAAAAAAAAAGGAACGCTAGTACTCCATATGGTATACAGAGGGACTGAAAGACAAACAAAACGAACAAGGGATCCCAAGGAACAAAGATATTTACCTTTGTTCCAAACTATACTTCACGTCGGTTTCCTTCTAAGTTAAATTTCTCTAAACTTAACTGGACTTTATTGGAAAAAATGCCCAACGTTTAAAACATACAGGTGTTTAACTTGTGGCAAAAAGCAAAGTGAAGGGAGGGGGTGAACTGAAAACATGTTTCGCGTTGACGTTAATTGGGTTTTCAGCCGACGCTAGCTACTAAAATATTTTAATGTGAATCGTTAATGTACTTTTTCTCGGCTAGGGGAAGAATATGGTTCGTTGATACAGTTAAGCGTCGTGATCAGCACTTGAGGTTGTCTTATCACGACGAAACCTCATTTTCTTCTTAGTTAATAATGACCCTGCTGATTTTGACGGCTACTACTGTCCGTTTTTTTAAAAGAACTTCCCTTGAACTAATAAGGGAAATACTATGAGGTTGAGGAGGCTTAAAGCAACATGGCTGTGGTCCCAAAATTTGCACCAACAAAATGACACTAAAAGAAAATGTGTTTAACTTCCTTGTTTTAATTGTGGCAAAAGCAAAACTTTTCAATTCATTGACAATTGTGTTTTCCTAATAAATCGTCTTTTGCTAGATATAGAATGACTCCAAAAGATTTCCTTGTTCCAAAAGATTTCCTTTAAACTAGGAGCTCTAGGAGAATTAGACATGAATAATGTGTGGTTTCACCAAAAACTAGCCCCACAATCCAAGTTCTATCAAAACACACCGTGATCTTGATCTTGCAAGGTTCAACATACACTGGTAGATTACTTAGAACTGGGGCTTTTCAGCATCTCTTTTGGAATGCAAAAAAAAAAATGACATCTCTCTTGGATTTTTTTTGCAGCAAGTTCTCCTATTGACAAATGGTTCTCTTTGCGGCTGGTTAACCTCTCTTCAGAACGTTTCTCACCTTTTACTAATCCCAGTTTTCCTCATCTGTTTCTATGTGTATTACACACACACACGAACACGGTAGTCGTTCTCTTGTGGACCTTTGGACTGCAGTTCAGCATAGCAGCATCAGATTCGGCCAAATGCAAGGGACATCGCCAGCGCTTTGCACACATGGGATGGAAGGAAGGCTCGGTCCTGGCCTGGTGGTGCACGGCTTACTCTAGGCTCTAGCAGCTAGTAGCGCCACCGTGGAAAGCATGCATGCATGCGCGACTATTATATTATATTAGGTGCCGCTTGGTAGCAATACAGGCCCGACCACAACACGCGTGCAAACAATTAGCGAGCCATCCGTTAGCGCTACCTCTAGCATTGCAGGCTGGAGCACGTGAAAAGCAACCCCTGAAGCCTCATCAAGCTAGCTAGCCCGACTGCTGCGTACAGTACGTGTATAAAAGGCGGACCACACGATCCAACTCTAGCGAAAGCGACAGTTGAACTCTCGTTTAGATTGGAAAACCAGCAAACAGATGGTCATGGGCGCTGCACTGTGACTTTAGCTAGCTTAGTGAACCCCTCTTATATATCTGATTAAATGTGTATAGAATTAATATGTACTTCCTTCATTTCAAATTATATTATAAGTTGTTTTGGCTTTTTAGAAATATAACTTTTGCTATCTGGATGGTCTAAGATATGTAGCAAAAAATATGTATAAAAAATTAAAAAACATATGGCTTAAATTTGGAACAAAAGGAGTAGAAAATATGTATATGTGTGGCTTCTGTACAGGAAAGGAAAAAAACACGGGCTAAAAAACATAGAAACTCCACTAGAATGCAGAGAATTGAAAAACATAACATACAAGTTTTGAAGGAATGAACATTTGGATAGATAGTAAGAAAAAACATAGGACTTTTTACTAAGAGGTCTGGGTGGATGCTAAATTTCTTGAGCTTTGCATTGCTCCAGAACAACATAGTCAAAGGAAAGTTTGTTTTGGTTCAGTCGAATAATCCATTCATGTGAACCAAAGGCATGAATAGTAGCAATTGCTACAGGGTTTACAATCCTATGCTTTTTTTTTTCATTATTTCAACCAATATAAGTTCTTAGTGTATATGTATATTCCTGAACAACGAACGCTAAAGAATCGACTACCTATGAATTGCCCACGGGACAGCACAACTTCGTCCCCGTCCAGTAGTGCCCACACCCTCGTAAGCGCACCGCAGAGCGTTGGTTTTTGGTGGGAGTGGGTCGGCTAACAACCACGGTCCACGGGACCGGGACCTGAGCTGATGGAGCTCCCTCCTCTGATCCCCTGTGCTGGAGCTCCCTCCTCTGATCCCCTGAGCTGATGGAGCTCCCTCCTCTGATCCATTTGCTGCCTGCCTGTGCCTGCCGTGGGAGATAGAGCTCCTCCATCCAAGTAACAGCGAGACGAGAGACGACGGTCTAGTAGCGATGGAGACAATGCAATATTGCAATCGCCAATAATCAGCCGCACCCAGCACTCGTACACGTACCAGGGGAGGGTGCCTGCCTGCTGTGCTGTTGCGCCTCCGAGATCCGTCCTAGCTGGGGACCGACCATGGCCATGCATGATCGATATGTACGCGCACCGACAAGAAGATGAAGCACCAGGCAGCATCCATCCGCCTAGTCTAGCTCAAGACTGAAGTACAGTTGTATCAGTCCATCCATCTATCTGCTTGTTCATGCACGCTCACCCAAAGAAGTCGTATTAATGTTTTTCTGTTGGCCCTGCCCCTGTCTCGGTTCAAAACTGACTCAAGTTTGACTCTGGTAATTTACACTGTTGTTTATTTCCTCAGAAATCGTTCGAAACTAGGACATGGCACTCAGTGTATTGGAATCCAAGAGAAACTAATGGAAGGGATCAGGGAAAACGGCTTATTTGTTTCTTCCATCACATGCATTGCTCACAAAAGCGAAATCTACTCTACTGAAACAAAACTGAAGAGAACATATGCCGCACTCAACTTTAGCATCCCAATATTATAGTCTTTAATTATAAGCGTGATGCGTCCGAGTACTGTGTACTCGGGGTTATGTTCCGTTTCCGTCTGAAAGATCGAGAGCGCTTAGAATGTTGCCTTGGGGGACATCGACAATTCGGCATGGTTCTTCCTTCAATTTCCATCTGTCTCATGCCTGTGCTCCCTCTTATCCCTGCCGTACGACGAGTGACCAGAGATATATAAGTGGTGGTTACCAACCAGAGGGATCCGTCTGTTCTTTTTCTTTGCTGATGGAATTGTGCCACTGGCACATGAACTTACACACAGTTTGCATGACCAGGACAGCTGGGCTCCGGGTCTTGGTAATTTTCAGTCACCTGAAACTAGCACTTGGTTCAGGCGATGAATGCTGGCCACTGATTTTTAAGCCAGCGGTTGTCCTATTTTTTAGGCTGGCGTTGAGCGGCTGGTGCTGCATGCCTCAAAACTCATTCCATTTTCAGACGCTTGGATTATAGGAGGTGTGCAAAATAAAAGAATGTCTCTTGCATCGGCCTAAGTGTATAGAGAGAAAAACCATCGAAAGCGATCAGAAATAGAGTGGGGCGAGACCAAGCCTATCAACATTCTAGCCCATTTAGGCCTGGGTTGTCTCGCCCGGACTATATTAACTAAAATTTAGTCCTACGAACTAATTATATATCAGTTGGTCATGTTTCTTGTGGTGGAACCTATTCACCTAGGTTGAAGTTATGAACCTGCATTTGTTTCAGGATTTTCGGCAATATGTTATAAGTGATAAGCAATGTTTTCGGCAACGATAAGGCGTAAAAAGTCGCCCCGATTCAGTAGCGCCAATTGCCCACACCCTCGATCATAGATCATAAGCGCACCGAAGGCGTAGGTTTGTTTGGGTGGGAGTGGCTCGATTGGCTAGCAACCACACTGGTCCACGGGAACGGGAGCCGGGACCTGAGGCTCTGAGCTGATGGAGCTCCCTCCGACTCCGATCCATTTGCTGCGTGCCTGCGTTCCTCCATATCCAACTAATGACGGGGAGACGAGAAACGGCGACAGTCTGGCAGCGATGGGGAGCCAATCCAGTCGCCAATAATCAGCAGCACTCGTACACGTACCATTGTAGGGTGCCTCCCTGCCTGCTGTTGCTCCAAGCCGTGGCCAGCCGGGGACCATTGCCGTGATCGATATGTACTACCATACGCACACCGACATGAACTAAGGTGAAGCACCCGGAAGCGTCCATCCGCCTAGTCTAGCTCAAGCACACGTATCCAATCCATCCCAAATCTGCTTGTTCATGCTCATGCACGCACACCCAAAGAAGTTGTGTTAATTAATGTTTTTTGTCGGCCTTGCAGCTAGCTGCCCCTGTCTAACTTTTTGCTGTTTATTCACGTTCCTTCCTTCATTCATTTTTCGCTGGTCATGTCCCTGGTTCACCGAAACTAACTCAAGTTTGACACTGATAATTTACAACGTCGATTCCTCTATCAGAATTACGTTACAAACTATATATAGGACGGAATCCATGAGAAAATAATGGAAGGGATCAGGGAACGGCTTGTCGTACGTGTTTTTTTTTTTTCCATCCCATGCATGGTGGCAACAGCGACATCTACTCTACTGAAAAAAAAGTGAGAGAACATATGCGATATGCCACACTCAACTTTAGCATCCTAGCTGTCTTTATAAGCGTGATGCGTCCGAGTACTTTCATAGTTTCATAAGTACTCTGTGCTACAGAGTCGGTCCCCTCATACATGGCTCACGGGATTTAGAAAACGCTTTTGTTGTCTGACCTCTCCCCTCAGCCAGACCGAGGTCTGATTGCGAAAAAATTTTAAACTGATGAATAGTAATTTTTTTTGTCTTATTTAATAAATATTATCTAATTGTAGACCAACTAGATTTAAAAGATTCATCTTATGATTTCAAACTAAACTGTATAATTAGTTATTTTTTTATCTATATTTAATGCTCTATATATGAGTCTAAAAATTAATGTGATGAAGAGAGAGTGAAAAAATTTGGCAATCTGACCTCGTGCAAAAGGAGGCTCTCAGCCAGGCTCGCGAGGAACGCCTAAATCGGGCGTTTTTCTCGGGCCACGCTCGCTTCGTCCTCTCGTCTGCGCGCGCACTCTGCGATTGCGGCCGTCGGGAGATGGCGCGTACTCGCTGGAGTTACCTCCCCGTAGTCATTCACCGCCCCTCAGTTCTTCATTTGTTGGTGCTAGTCGTCTCCGCCGATGTGTGTTCCATCTCTTCTCTGCTCCATTGTTCATCGATTTGTGGCCTGATGACCCGTCCCCTCTGTCTCGTTTTGTGCAAGGTGCTCTGGATTTGAGCCCTGGCAAGTGATTTCTCCCCCTTCCATCTCCCTTTCTTTCTTGATTTGGAAACCCTAACTCACCCTCTCTTTAAAATCTCGTTGCTGGCTTAACAGATCTGAGTTCTAGGCTGTTCTTGAGGTATGAATCCATGTTCTTTATGTCTTCTTTGTTTTTCCCTTTATTTACAGTAAGAAAACATTAACAATTGTATGCCAAATCTGTTTTTTTATGTAGACTTGCAGATCTATCGTCCCTTGTTTATTCATGTGCTTTTGGCTGGTGCCCTGCAAGTTCCTGTTCGGTATAATGAGACATCTGGTCCCTTCTCTCGTCCCTTCCCCCTAATCTTTGCGTGCTGCGATGATGATGTATGTGCTATTTTCTGAGCTATTGTCCAAGTCAATATATAAAGATGGCAGTTTTAATCTGAGCATATGTCCAAGTCTGTGATGATTGCAATTAAAATATGAGCATATGTCCCTTCTACTAAATGTTTGTTCTCAGCTCATCTTTTTAAATGATTTGTTCAGTTCTGAGACCGCTTGGGGTTTACCAGGGATCAGCATATGTGCAATGATGTTTATTGTCTTCTTTCTTGAATCCATATATTTTTCTAGGCATGTGCAATGATGTTTATTGTTTTCTGATCTATGGATGAGACATTTGACAAATGTGATGATGATTTTTAATTTTATAAGATACTACACTAGATCTGAGACTATAGACATATGCAATGATGTTCATTGTTCCATATGTTTTCTACCTGAGGCATGAGACATGTGTAGTGATGTTTTATTTCTGATACTACACTATACATGAGGAATGAGGCTTCTTTTGTGCATCCTCCTTTCATCTATTTGAAATTTGTCATCGCAATTTATTCATGGTTGCATTGCCATTTATGTGAACCTGAGCAAGGGCCTATTTCCCTATGATTTGATCATTTGATTCTGAGCATATTTCTCAAGCCAATGATGTCTGTTTTTCGATTTGAGCACATGTCTTATGCCAATGATGTTGTTTTTCGATCTGAGCACTTGTCTCATGCCATTGATGTTGGTTTTTCAATCTGAGAACATGTCTCATCGTAATGATGTTTTCTTTCAATCTGAGCACATGTCTTTCTTGAATCTGAGCACATGTCTTACTATTTCTTTCTTGAATCTCACTATGTTTCTGAACATATGCAATGATGATTATTGCTTCCTACTCTTGTTCTGAGACATTAGACAAATATGATGATGATTATTATTGTAAGATACTACATTAGAACTGAGACTGGACATATGCAATGAAGATCGTTCTTTCTATTTTCTACCTCAGGCATGTGCAATGATATGTTTTTATGATACTCTAAAAACTGAGCACCTGCTGTGTGCCGATTGCTGTATAGCTGGCTACGTAATAAAATATTTTGTAGCCAGGCCGTCCGACCGAGTCAAGCCGCGGCAAAACCATCCGTCTAAACACGCGACCGTCCCCACCCCTATAATCAAGTTCATTTGTGTGGTCCCCACAATCCAATCACATTGATTTCTCGCCGAGACCCCTACCCGTCACTTCCCCGTAGACCTCGCACGCGGCCGCCTGCACCCATGCGAGCACATCGGCGCCGCCACCTCCCCCTCCCCAGCGGATCGACAGCGATTTGGGCACGACGCCACCAGCCCGGCGCGCAGCTGCCCCGGCCGGCCACCTATCCTCGTCGCCGCGCCGCCTCCTAACCTGACGTATCGAGCAGTGCCGGCGGCCCCGGTGCCCCGCGCGTACGGCCTCGCGGTGGCGGCTGTGTCGCGCGGGCGGTGGCGGACGGCCACCCGGAGGCGGAGCGGACGACCTCCCGGAGGCAGGCCTAACGACCCTGGAACTCGTCAGCGCCACAACAACACTTCGATGGACTGCCACCCTGACACTGGAACTCGTCAGCGCCACAACAACACTTCGATGGACTGCCACCCTGACACCGGATCTTGAGGTCCAGCCCCTGCGCCACCTGAGCCGGTAAATTTCACTGATAAATTTCTTCTTCTCCTGCCGGTCCACATGTTCAGCCCCTTCCGTAGATAAATCCAGCTTCTGCGCCCCCTCCGAATTCCCCCATTTTATTTTTTATTTTCTGGTTTGTCTTGATTTTTCCCCAGTCGTAGATAGATGCAGACATGCAGCGTCTGTTCAGTGCTAGTCCTGCATTTCTTTCCCTTAGCTGGATCAAGACGTGCTAGGTAGTTAATTTAATCAAGTTGTGCTTATGCAGCATCTACGATTTGATAAAGCTAAATGATTTATAGAGGCCCGTTCTCAAGGTTCTGGATATAAACACATTTAGTCAGATTAGTCAAGCTCTCAAAGTTCTGGATATAAACACATTGAGTCAGATTAGTCAAGCTCCAATTATATTTTTTGTGTAGTGTTTTTCTCGTCAATCATTGTCACAAATTACTATAACCTTTCTGCTTGCTAATGGATTGATCTCTAATTTACCAAATTTGTTTCAGATTAGAAAAATCATGGATTCTAGTCCATTATGTTTCATGTAGTTTTTTCTCGTAAATCATAGTCACAAAACCACTATAACCTCTCCTGTCAATTGCTAATGGATTGCTGACATTGGTTCGGCCTACTGTGAAGATGCATGACTACAGCAGAAATTCAAAATATGCATCTCGATTTCTTCGGCTACTTCCTTTCTGCTTAAAGGTTGTGGTCGCTGGGATCCATGCAATTGTTTTTAGGTGAGTTTCTGCACAAACAACAGAGTAGTCCTAATGCGTTTTTTGTATTGAGACTGGGGCTAATTACCAAAATTCCTTGCAGTCCCCTCCACCCAGGGTTTTAATATTTTCATCATTCCTGCCATCTGAAATTGGTTTAGTCTTTCTATTAATCTATTTTCCAAAAGAGCTTGTGAAACCAAATATGTGAATGATTTCAGAACTTAGTAAGGCTATTTTCATATTAGTTAGCTATTGTAAATCATACATGAAACTATGAAAGAAGCCTGGTTATTGATGTAAATTTTAGTGATCGATTGATGCCACGTTATGGTAATTCACATTCTCACTTATCGTCTCAAGCCGTTCGAATATCGTAACTACTTTATAGTAAATTAGTCATGCCGCTATAGTGATCTCGGAAAGAGATCCATATGATATCTTTTTATGGTATTTTTTTATGGCAACTTCATCATGACATTGTGCTAAAAGTATGGTAAATGCATACCATTTATCTAGTGTATTCTACACAAAATTATCGTAAATATATCTTTGCATCCATAGAATGAGATGTGTTCCAAGTTTCCCAAAAGGGCCAGTGTCATATATCTTAGTTAAGTACTGATTATGATTATACATGTGCTTGAATTCATCTGGTACCTAGTATACCCAAATTGTACCACCTGTGTAACCATGTAAATTGTACTATTATTATGGTAGGTAACGAGTTTCTAAAGACAACTTGACATCAGTTGTGGTAACTCCCCATTCTATTTATCAGCCTGAGTCATCCAAATTCTCGCAATTATGGCATGGTAAATTTGACCCTTCATTCCAGTAACTACTTTTTTGTCAAAAATAGCTTGGTTCAAATTTTCGTAACTATTTTATTGTAAAATATTATGAATTATCAAAAAAAATTCATGGTAAATTTGATTCGCTGTTATAGTAATTGGATCCGTCAGAAACATGCAGTAACTCCACATCCTAATTGGTCAGCTTTGTTTATCCATGAGTACTACACCAATAGAAACAACTAGATGCAAAATTGCGGTAATTTCACATCCTAATTGGCCAGCTTGGTTTATCCAATGCCTGTCGGTTGATGCTTGATGGTCGTGATTTCTATTGGCATGACTTGGCCAACAAGATGCTGATTGCTTACAAGCCTTCAACTGGCCGCGATTCATTTAGTCCTTGTAAATCTCATACCTGTTCGTGTTAGAGTATCAAATTATTTATGATTGTTCATATTTTTTTATGATTTCAGGCAATGAGACTTCTGTACAGCAGCTGGTTACCTTACAGAGCAGCAAATAGACATGACCCTAGGGTGCAAGATAGAGAATGTTCAAGAAAGCAACTAAATTAGAGGCAATGTTCAGTTACCTTTCAGATGACATGTAGTTTCAAAATGCGGATGGATGGCGTGCTGTATTTTGTGTACTATATCTAGTGCTGTTATTTGTAATCTAGTCACTATTTTACTATGTCGATTCTTGTAAATATTTGTTAGTTTAGATTCTCGTAAATATTTCTTAGCTCAGATTCTCGTAAATATTAATAGTGCGAATTCTCGTAAATATTAATAGTGCGAATTCTCGTAAATACTTAATGTGGATTTTTAGTGTAGATTCTCATAAATATTTCCTGGTGTAAATTCTTGTAAATATTTCTTGGCGTGCAGTCTCGTAATTTGTTTATCGTAAATATTACTTCTTCAATGATTGAAATTAGTAAAAACACCCATGCACACCAGGTACAGCATGCACGAGTGCTAATTGAACATTACCGTATTCAGCCATTTAAATCAAAAAAAAATTTATCGTAACCATATCCAGCCGAACGCACGTGTGTAGATGTGGTAATAGCCACGCTAGCAAAATTATCGTAACCATATCCAGCCGAACGCACGTGTGTAGATGCGGTAATAGCCACGCTAGCTTTTTTTGGTAGGCAATTAAATCCAGCGGTAATCATGGACAAACAGTAACTCTTGGTGGGGGCAGACCGAGACGGACGCGAGCCGGAATGCCCGGTGCGCTAGACCCGGCCTGGCTACAGAACATGGTATTCTATAGCTAGCTATAGCTACAGAGTATACTTTTCTTATATATATATATATATAGAGTATACTTTGCAGCTAGCTATATATATACACACACGCGTTATGCCAGAAAAAACGAAGCCTAAAGATAGAGCATTATTTTTGTAATGGAGCAGGCATTATGCATTGCAAATCACAGAGGTCATAACTGAAAGGATATTATAATTTTAGTGGAGGGTGTAATAATATTAGTCTAGGTTTAGTATTTTAATTTTGCTGTTTAAAATGGTATAATATTCATTGCAAACAAATTATTATAGTATATTTTAAACTTGTTATGGTAACCTTATCACATAAATAAAATGGTAACTCCACCAGCTTTATGCAGGCAACCAAACACGGTTTCTACATGGCTCAGAATTTAAATAAGCTACAGCTACAGGCAACCAAACACCGACTATGTGTGTCCAGACTGCGCTGAGCCAGCCAACCAAACAACCACCCTACGTACACTAAGCCTAGCCAAAAGGAGCCTGGTGGCTGACACGCCCTCAAAGATCGAGAGTGCTTCGTTCGAATGTTGCCCTGGTGGAGGGACATCGACATGGTTCCTTCAGTTGCGATCTGTCTCATGCCTGTCTGCTCTTTCTCATCTCTGCCGTACGTACTACGAGTGACCAGAAATATATAGGTACCGGCGGTGGTTACCAAGCCCACGTACTCCGTACGTACGTACGTACGTACAGGAGGGATTCGTCGTCTGTTCTTTGCTGAAATTGTGGCACATGAATTTGAAGACAGTTGCACGAGCATGACAGCTCGCTCCATGCTCGTCCGTTCGTACAGCAGCTACCAAAGATGCACCTAGCAGATATTTATTTGATGTTTTCAATAATAATGCATTCGCCCTTTTCTGAACCATCAAAAACCCGAAGTACAGTGAGGGATCAGAAATGTGTAGTGGGCCGGTGTCACGGTCTGACCAGGCGACCAGGCCTATCTCAACATTCTAGAGCGCATTTAGGCCTGGGTTATCTCGCCGCGTGAAACTTGGTCCACCTATACTATGCGCGGGAACACGACACGGGCTGAGCCATGCAAGCACACTTGGACATGTCCCGTCCCTCTTGCGGACGAGGGCAACAAGGCCCAGATGCCATGGATCAGCCTAAGGCCCTCCACATTGTGCTGTGCCCGGCATCACTCCCGACTGATACTAGAAAATGTGGGGGCAGTGAATCTACATTTACTGGTGCCGAAAGAATAAAACAAGTAACTTATATTATTTTGCTATAACAGAAAGTTACCAGAACGGTTAAACACAAGACCGTTGGGCACACATGCATACACATGCCTTCAAAGTGAAACAACACATGACCATTGGCAAATATCTATATATGTAAACCATTTATCCATGAACACACAAATCTCTCTATTTTCTCTCCATATGTAGCTTTCTCTCCATCCCTAGCTTCTCTCTATTTCTCCATCTATTGTCATGGAGAACACAGCTTCATCTTTCACAAATATGATGAATTTTGCAATGATAAATGGATCTCAAGCAAACTATATCCATAGTTCCCATGCTCATCACAAGGAAGCTATCAATGTACCTCTAACCAACGGATGATACAATACTCACAAGGGGTTGGTGATGCGATCACCAGTTGGATCCAAGGTAGCCGAGGGACTGATTCATAAGTTGATGAGAGCAGCCCTATTGGTTCAGCTCTCCTGTGTCGCAAAAGCAACAACTGATTGGTGTGGATCCTATGAGCACACCAGTTTGGAGTGACAATGACAGCTGCTCGGAAGAAAGTGAAAAGAAAGAAGGTTGTGTGCTTTGTAGTGAGCAGGAAAACCTTCGGTTAGTTAGTGCTTGGCTCAACATTCCACTGATACAATTGTTGGAGTTGATAGAAGAGGAGATAGGTTACTGGAAGGATGTTGTAGCTGAGTGCAACTTGAACACGCTCAAAGATCAAAGAAGAACAGGTACTCACAGGTCGGACGCTTGCACACGCTTTCTCGACGCCTCGCACGGCCTGACCGAGAGTGGCAGCAAGGGAGGCGGGGGCTTCTTCGTGCATCTGTTGGAGTGTACCAATCCGTCGGCCGGGCCTTCCCGCAACCGGTGCCTTCCGCCATGCGTGGGCGTGCCACCATTGAGCTCGATCTGATCTTGCCGCCTGCCTTCCCGCATGACCTCGACCTCATAGGCCCCACGGCGAAGCCTCAACGTGATCGAAATGGAGATGGACAGAGGATCTGAAAGAGTAGGGTTGGATGAGAAAGATCCATGGCATGATTTGCAACGACAGCGGCAGAGAGGAACGGAGGAAGAGAAAGGGGATTTTTACTCCAGTGAATAAACTAGACACTACAACAGGATTTTAACCGCGATGTCGCTCCCTTGGAGGTCATAATTTTTGTCCCCCACAGTAAATTCCACGATTTACCGTGGCGGGCACTTTTACCCTCTGTGGTAAATCAATTTACTGTGACGAATAGTCAATATGGCCCACCTCGGTTAAGGCCTCAGCCCAATAGTCGTCTTCCTATATATTTGAGAAGTTAGGGTTTGGGTGCTCTGTCCCACTCCACCAGACTCCTCCTCTCCAACCACACTCCCCACCCCTCTCCATGACCATCAGTCCTCTCCTCCTCGATCTCTCTCCCTACGAGACCCTCCTCTCGAGCTCCACGCAGCCTGTTGATTCTGGCCCGGAGGTTGTACCCTCAAGACCCGAATCTAACTACCAAATATAAATAATAGAAACACGAATATAACAAGTGGAAAGCTCTTTCATTAATCAGGTTCTGGCTAAAACGCGTAGGACCATCCCCTTCTACAAGCTCCATAGGGGAGCGATATTTATAGCAGCGCGTAGGCATTTACATGACAATTTTGCCCTTTGCGAAGTGGCTCCTCGCTTCGCACTTTATGCCGACCAGGGGGAAAACACGTCAACCGCCGTTGTCCCCCAGTACGGCCAGCTCTGCCACATGAAGACATGTGGCGCATCGTCGTGGTCCGTCTCCTTCCCTATCCAAGGGACCTGCATCCAGAGCCTGTACCACACCGCCGAGACACCGAAGCCGACTGGTCGGGAACCTGATTCGGGAGCAGAACCAGTTCCTGAATCTGGCTCCTTGGCACTGGTACCTAGCGAATCCGGTTAAGTTCCTCCATCCGACCGCCTCCAGATCCGACTTCCTTTCTTCTCGCCCCGAGTCTGAGAGGCAAAACACTGAATGTGACCAACGGTCGACCCGTCCGCTCCAGATTCACGTGGCCTGATGGGGGACGGGGTGACTACGCTCCCCCTGTCCCCAATTTGACATGCCCTGATATCGCGATTCGGGGCACGCCTTTTTCGCCATGGTCACCGAATCCTACATTTGGGGTTCCATTCTATGATTTTTGAATCTACGCTTTATGAGACAAGCGTCACTTCATGACGGAATGGTGTCACTAGCACCCGATTAACGCCGTCCCAAACAAGGACGCCGAATTTTTTTCTGAAACGAACGGCTGGATTTTTCCCGATTCCCGAGCCATCACATCCGTTGGGATTCCAACGGATGCCTTCTCTGGCTGGGTATAAAAGGCACCCTGGGGGGTTCGGGTCTCATTTCTCCCCCACGCCAAACCCTAGCCGCCGTCATCTTCCTCTTAGTTTGATTTGGCTCTTTGCTTCGGTGACTACTTGTTGGTTGATTCGGTAAGTCTTCCTCTATGCCGAAGTCTAAGCGATTAATTTTATTGCTTCCGCTGTTGTGTGTAGTTTATTTCCTTATTTCTTTTGTTTGTTTTTTCTTTTATTTAGTTCGAGAATTTGTGTTATACATTTGATTCGGGTGTTATGGGCCACTCTAACTCCGGTGACACCGAGGCGAGCACCGCATCGGGTTTCGGTGAAAATTCAAGCTCGAATTCGGGGTCAGATTTGAGTTCTAATAATAGTCTAATCACTTCGGCTACTCCCATCACAACAGCTATTCAGCCTGGGTCAGATAGAGTGGATGTGATTTTGGCTTCTGATTCGGTCGACGGGGGTGCCAAATCTGACCAACACGTTCAAAGCTTGCAAGGTTTAGCTGGGGGTGGTACCGAGGCTGATATCGATGTGGAAGGTTACACAGAAGGTGCCGGTAGCCAGGGTACTGAGGTTCAGGATTTAACCAGCGATTCCGAATCTGGCCCGCCAAGGAAAAAACCGAAGCATGCCGCTAGGACCTGCCGTCTTAACCCCTCATGGATCGATGAAGCTGCCCTTGATAACTTTGCATCTTCGGGACTGATAACAGCATTTGAGAGAACATTGTGCCATGCGCCTAAAGAAGGGGAGATTATACCAAAGCCGAGGCCTTACGATGGTCTTGTGTTCAGGGAATTTTTTAAAGCAGGGCTTCGGTTCCCTATTGAACCTTTTCTTGGTTAAGTGTTGGAACGGTACCACCTAAAAATCCATCATCTGACACCGAATGCGTTTACTCGCCTTAGCGTCTTTGCTATGGCCATGAAAATGGTGGGCAGTGAGTTGAGCGTTAACACTTTTACCCATTTTCACGATGCTCATCATCACTCCAAAGTTGGAAAACTTGGTGGGGTTGACGATGTTCGGGCCGAATATGGATCCTATAATTTTATACCGGCCCAAACAAGAAAGATTCGTGCATTGTTCCCATCTTCAAGAACAAATGGGACAACTGGAAGGATTTTTGGTTCTATGTTCGGATTTGCTCGGACGAAGCTGTGGGAGGATGCGGCTCGAGAAGGTTTGCTAAAGCCTCATCCTTTGTCTTTGGTGATGTCATCCATGGCTGGCCTAAGCTGCGTCCCTGCTCATGCTCCAAGCCCTGCCGACATTGTAGCAGTCGAAGCTTACCAGCGCACCGCTAACCGCCAAACCAGCCGAGACCTGGTCAAAGAGATGATTGCTTCGGAGAAATGGCCGTTGAGCAGTGAGTTTGTTTCGATGCATTCGTTGAGCGAGAAGGATACAAGGGCCCTATTCTGAACCTTGCTCGTCCTAAAGGTTATTCGACTGACGAAGCTATTGTTGCCTACGTTGAGAAACTTGCAAACCGTTTGTGTGACTCGTATGATCAGGATGAGTATGAAGCCCGAATCAAGATGGATCATGCACGTAGTGTGAACCGCGCCTTTGATGCCATGGAAGTTATATATGGCGATTGACCTGTTCCTGCTATCAAGCTCAACATCCCAAAGAAGGCTGTCGAAGCTGGTGTTGGCGCTTCGACGAATCCTGATTCAGGACGTGGTCGTGGGCAACGTGGTAGGCGTGGCCACAGCTGGCGTGGTCGAGGATTTGGTGAAGTTGCTCCGCTCGCCCGAAGCACTATTCAAGCTGAGAAGCGTAAACACGAAAAACTTCGGCTTCGGGACCCCAACGAATATCGTGACATTGAGATTGGGTGTAAGATGGGCGGTCAGCTTTGGCCGAAGCCAATTAAAAGGAGTGCAAAACTTGTTATTAAAAATCCCCCTTTTGACACTCTGGCCGATGTCACGGTTAGCAATTCGTGCATCTAGGCCCTCCTGAATCGGCTTTTGCTTTTGCTGACCGTTGCCTGCTTCTTTCTACTTTGGTTTTGACATATGTTTATGTTTTACGTGCAGGAGTTTTTCCTGGACGAGCCAGAAGGTTCATCGCTCATGGCACCGAAGCGCGCCGGGCACCTGGCGGATCCACTCTCCGTTGCAGTGGATGACATGCCAACATTGAGAGGTGCGGGGCTTCAAATTAACCTGAGGAAAAGAAGCAAGCCCGTGTCAGACGATGCCGGCAGGAAAGCACCGAAGCGCGATGCAACCTCATCGAGGTCGGCATCCGTCGAAGTTCTTGCTGCCACTCCCCCACAGCGATCTATTCTTGCTTCAGGGCGTGATCTCGTGGCTAAGCCTCACCCGGCTCGCACGGTTGGTAAGTCCCACTTTTCCATAAGCATTCACCCTAGAGATGGCGGCTTGCACGCTTTTTGGACACGGTGTACTTCCTCTAGATAGCACTCCAGCCGAATATGGTGAGATGCGAGTGTACTCAGGTCTGTCCTCTCTAGAGGAAATGAGTCCGCTTCGCGAGGAAGCTTACAAAATTGCTCGTGCTTTAGGGGATGCTCCGAAGCTCGAGTGGTGGAGAGGGTGGACTGCCGGACCTCCGGGATTCTACCGCCGGCTGCCGGATCTGCCTTTGCGCAGGAATGCAGCTCGTCCTTTTCCGCCCCTCATACTGAACGTGATTTGACGCTGGTGGATCACGGGGAGCTTCATTCGATGCTAGAATTTCATGCCATATCGGTGAGCGTTTGGGTGGCGAATATGAATCTACTTTCTTCATGTGTTACTATTTGTTTTTTGTTTTTCTAAATTCGTATGTGTGCTTTTTACAGGTTTCGGTGATTAACGCTGCGCTGCAGAAACAAGAGCATGCCGCTTTAACATTAGCTGAATCCGAGCTTGGCAAATCCCTGGCTAAGGTCAGAACGCTCGAAGCTGACTTGACCGACGCTCGTGCCAAGCTTCGTGATGAAAATGATGCCCGCCGCCACGCTGAGGAGGAGGCCAACCAGCTAAAGATCAACATGAACACTCGCTACCAAGTCGCCATGTCGTGGCGGCGTCAGATTTGCGGTAGTCTAGAGGAGATTTGTGAGAAGTACCTTCGGTTGCTAGCCAGCGTGGGGGATGACACCGAACTCCCCACAACAAGGGACGGCGAGGAGATTTCGGCATTTGACTACCTCCCATTTCTCTCTTCTGGCCTGAGCCAGCTTGAGGGTGCTTTGGATGTTGGGCGAAAGTATGCTGCCCTAGAAGCGTGCCGCGCCATGTGCAAATGCCTAAAAGATGTTGGCTGCACTCATTTCGAAGGGCTTCAGTCGGCTGAGGATGTCAACACCTACTGGAAGCCTGAGGCCGATGTAAACGCTGCAGCCATCGGATTTCTGAGAGGTTATTGGGAGTCGGGGGGTCAGAACCTTGGGCTGATTCGCGTGGCGCTCAACCACTCTACCGTGAGTTGACTTCTTTTGTGAGGTTGTAGTAGTTTCGCTCATCATATGCCTGATAAGCTTGTTTAATTATGTCTTTGCTGCAGGATCTGGGCGAACGCGAATCTATCAAGCAGAAGGTTATGGCCTACATATGTGATCGCGATGAGCGTGAAGGCGGATTCGACGCTGGCACGCCGTCTCAAGGGGATACCGAAGCTCAGAACCTGCAGCGCGAATCTGTTGAAGCTTCGGCCAACCCCGAAGCTCCTGGCACCTCTGGCCAAGCCCCTGCTTCTGAAACAGCTGATGGAATGACCCCTCCTGGCCCGGGCACCACTGCGCCAGAAGAGGCTACTATTGATCCGGTAGACGGCTAGGCCCGATGTATCTTGACTGGATCTGTTAAACACCTTACGCTGTTGTGTCTCCTGCATGTGGGAGGTTTAGACTTAATTGGTGTTGTAATGATCGGCTACTTTATATTCGCTACTACGTGTGTTGGCCGAATGGTGACCTTCTATTGCCTTTGATAATATCCGCTTATTGTTACTTGTGATGGTTCATGGGTGCAAGTGGTATCTGCATTGGTTACCCCGCCCGGGCTTGGGCATGTGTGATTTCAGATTCGAGTACAACAAATGTTTAGGAGTTTAGTTGTTTTGAGCTGTAGTGGTAATTTCGACGATTTGAAGAAATTTTGTGGTAATGTTATCTGCAACTTGTTTAACTTTTTGAGATGAGCTTGAAGCCCTTCAGTTTTTGACGTATGAATAGGCGGATTAGAGAGCGCCGTCCCCCCAACTTTTTGGCTGAAGGGATTCGGCATGGAGTCTCAGTCCACCTGGCTGTCAAGGGGCCCGATTGTACTCAGGCTGAATTAAAGCGCCGTCCTCCAACTTTAGCCGAAGATTGTTTATTGCATGCGTACAGCCCTTCGGCTGTCTTGTTGTTACCGAATAGGCAATGCTTGTAACGCCATCCCCCCAACTTTTTTAGGTGAAGGGGTTGGACCCAAGCTAGTAGCCCTTCGGCGCGCCTCGGGGCCCTTGATTTTGTGCTTCGAATATGCACAGGCGAATTAAAGTTCCATACTTTCTAGTTGAGGGAATTCGGCATGAGGTCTGAATGTCTCAATTTTAGACAGAGGTTGTTTATTGCAAGCTTACAACCCTTCGGCTGTCTTGTTTTTAGCATGTAGGCAATATTTGAAACACCGCCCCCCCCAACCTTTTTCGGTGAAGGGGTTGTACACCATTCACCTTCTTGTAGTGATACATATTGTTTATTCGGCCGCGTTATTTACAATTTCTATGTGATATTGTTGGCTGGGACATCGCTGAAGCCGAATGCTTGCACATGGTAGCCTGGTGCTTCAGGTGTAGCGAACTTGCTTCGTACGACGAGGCTCTCAGTGCTATTGCTTTGAAGCTGATTTGCTTGCATGCTCCTTCGGTAAATCGCGAGGACCTCGTCGAGCCTAGCAACTTGGCTTGCTTCAACAAGAAGATGGTACAATGGAGCCGAGGCTCGGCCTCGCTGCTTCGCAAGCCATTCCTGGGGCATAGGAACTTTATTCGACTTTTGCTGGCCTTGAGAAATATCTTGCCGTTGTACCTAGATTCGATGCTGCTGTTGTCAACCCTTTTGCTAGACCCCCGAAGCATAGCTCTCCGGATGATGTTACGAAGGCGGCCCTAAGCATGACCCTCGCAGCACAGCAAATCCCGAATCCTCCCATGCCTACCACTTTCTAACCGAATCATTTGTACTGCGCTAAAGTATACTTGCGTGACCATGAATATTTTGGCATTGGTTGTTTGATTTGTTTGCGTGCCTAACGATATTCTTTTATAGGGCGATTTGTGCGAGGGGCTTGGGAGAATTGATGCGACCTTAACTGCTGTGCTTTGATTATCATGTACCTTTTTGTACGAGTGGTAGTTCGCAGGCTTGATTGCCTCGCCGTCACGATTACTCGAAGGATACCGTCGTATCTTTCGTGCCTGGCGATATTATTGTGACTATTGTTGTTTAGTAGATGACAACTCTGTAAATGTGTGAACTGGTTCAATTGTTGCGTACAATAAGCCACGATGGGCCTCGCATTGCATATTGTTCGGGATCCATTTTTAGTTTTCATGTCTGCACATTTGTGTGTAACCGCTCAGCTTCTTGTGGAGCTCATTCGCTGGCCATATTCAGCTGGTATTTTGCCGCGTCCATTTTCGGTGTCTGTTTTTGTGCGCATTAGTGTGCTGCTTCGGCGTTTTTGCTGAAGTCTTTCGTTTGCCATTTTTAGCTAACGTTTTATGGCGATCATTTTTGGTACCCGCTTGGTTACTCGCAACCTGATTTTGTGCTACCGAATATTATAGCAGACAACTTGCGTCACTCTTTTTCGGTGTTGCTTGGCTCTGAGTGCAAAATTCGTTGGGGAACCGAATGCAATTTAATAAAAGGGGTACAAAGGGCTGCCTCGTTAAAAAACCTCACACCTTTGAAAAGGCTTCGCCTGTGAGGAAAAAGAGCACAGACCTCCGGATGTTTTTTAATTGTACTGCTGAAAGTAAAAAGAAAAATTACAACCCAATTCGGGCAAATGTGCTTCAGGCATAGAAACACTGAAGGTTATCAGCGTTACAGGTGTGAGCGTATTTGACACCTTCTTTGTTCATCAAGGTGTACGTGCCTGGCTTGATCATTTTTGCCATAATGAACGGCCCATACCATTGTGACGGTAGCTTTCCCTACTTGTCTGGGTGCCGAACGAGAACCATGTCCCCGGATATATATTCTTCCTGAGAACTTTTTGTCTCTCTAGCTTTTTGTCTCTTGCTGATACTTATCAAGGTTCCAAAGCTCGGATGTTTCGAGTTTCACATATCATTGGATTGGAGTGGTGGCAGCTATTTTAGTCCGGAACGAACCCAGCTTCATTTCCTCCGGGGTGATGGCTTCTTCACCGAACAAGAGCCTGAATGGTGTGAAATCAGTTTCCCTTGACCTAGAGACATTGTGAGCCCAAACAGCAGTGACCAGGACATGAGCCCATTTGCCTTTTTCTTTATTATCGTTGATGATCTTCGAGACAGAGGTGAAAATTTTGCCGTTTGCTCTCTCGACTGCACCATTTGATTCGGGATGATTGACTGACGCGAAAGACAGTTTGATGCCAAGTTCCTGGTAGAAGGTTTGAAACTGCGTTGAATCAAACTGCTTCCCATTGTCCACTGTGATGTAAGCTGGTACTCCAAACCTGCAAATAATTCTCTACCATACGAAGTTGATCAAGGTGGCAGATGTTATTTTTGCCAATGCTTTAGCCTCTATCCACTTAGTGAAGTACTCAAGCATGAAAGCAGCATATTTCAAATTTCCTGGCACCACGGGCAAAGCACCTACAATATCAACCCCCCACCTTTGCAACGGCCAAGTCGGGTATATAGATGAAGTTGGGCTTGCTGATGATTTTTGCCTCTTTGCGAACATCTGACAAGCTCGGCATGTTTTTACTATTTGCTTCACATCTTCAGCAGCTGTTGGCCAGTAGAAACCCTGCCTCATTGCTCTGTGCGCTATCTCGTGTGGCTCTTTGTGTGCCCCACACATGCCCGAATGTATCTCGGTTAACAGCTGAACGCCTTCATCTCTACTGATGCATTTTAACTTAGGCACCACCACTCCTTCCTTGTATAGAGTTTCACCTATGATTGAATACTGCTTTGTGGGGGATAGCATTCGGTGCTCTTCCTTCTTCGATAGTGACTCATATGTGCCGGTCAAGAATGCCCAAATAGGAGCTCTCCAGTCATCACTTGCAATCACGTGTATTGCTGCTGGCTGGTCCTCTTCTTCTTTAATGGCCTTGATTGTCAGGACCTGGAAAAAGACATCCGGTGGCAAAGGCAGGCTCTAGGTTGCTGCTTTCACCAGTTCGTCGGCTTTGGCATTCTCAGCTCATGGGATGTACGTTAAGGTGAAACCGAGGAAGCGCCTTTCCATCCGCCTGACCGCTGTGAGGTATTTGATCAGATTATTTTCTCTGGCAGTGTATTCTTTCTGCACGTGACCAATGACCACTTACGAATCTGATTTAATTATACATCTGTGCACGCCTAACGCTCTCAGTTTTCTGAGGCCAAGCAAGACTGCTTCATATTCGATAGTGTTGTTGGTTGTTACAAATTGCACCCTGGCGGCATACCAAATTTTCGGGCCATGCGGTGGTGTTAGCACTGTTGAGACGCCAGCACCGGTGGAACACCAAGCTCCGTCACAGTGCATGGTCCACGCCGGTTCTTGAAACTACAGGGTTGTGTCATCTACTCTGGGTGTCCACTTAGCTACGAAATCGGCGATCACTTGAGATTTAATTGCGGACCTGTGCTCGAAGTCCACCACAAACTCGTTCAACTTAGCAACCCATTTGCGAACTCGACCGATGACTTCGGTGTTACGGAACAAAGAGTCCAAAGGCTGGGCTTACAATAACCGAATATGGTGTGCCTGGAAATAATGCTTCAACTTTCGGGAGGCCATGACCACCGTGTATGCTATTTTTTTGAGCTCAGAATAGTTCAGCTTTGCACCGGATAGCGCTCCAGACACGAAGTAGATTAGGAACTATTTCATTTTTCCCTCGTGTTGTTTCTCTTCTACTAGTATCGTGCTTACTGCCACCGATGACACTGCCAGATATAGCAGCAGCACCGCGTTCGGTTTTGGCTTGGACAAGGTGTTGAGCTCCATCAGATAAGCTTTCAGATCATCAAATGCTTGTTGCTGCTCTGGTCCCCATTCGAATTTCTCGGCCTCCCTTAGTGCCCTGAAGAAAGGTAATCCTCTTTCGGCTGATCTTGAAATGAATCTACCCAAGGACGCGATTCGGCCTATTAGCTTCTGAGCCTGCTTTTTAGTTTCGGCTGGCTTCATGTTCACTATGGCTGCTATTTTGTCGGGGTTGGCCTCTATGCCTCTGGCCGATACTAGACAACCCAGTAGTGTTCCCTTGCTTATGCCGAATATGCATTTTTCCTGGTTCAATTTCAGCCCACTGGACTGGAAGTTAATGAATGTTTCTTTTAAATCTTCAATATGTGTCTGCCTCTTATCCATCTTGACAACTATGTCATCAACGTATGCTACTAGATTGTGCTTCTTCTTCTGCTCATAGAACACTTCATCAGACATTCGGAAGAATGTGGGGCCAGCATTTCTCAAACCTTCTGGCATTCGTTTGTAGCAATAAGTTCCCCTAGGAGTGATGAAGCTTGTCTTTTCTTCATCTTCTAGATTCAGCCAAATCTGGTGGTACTCAGAGAAACAATCTAATAGACTCATTCATTCACAGCCAGCCTTAATGTCAACAAGCTTATTGATTCTAGGCAAGGGGTAAGGATCCTTCGTGCAGTGTTTATTAAGGTCGGTGAAGTCGACGCACATGCGCCATTTTCCACTTTTCTTCTTCACCATTACAACATTGGCTAGCCATTTGGGATACTGCACCTTTTGGATCACCCCAGCGTCAAGCAATCTCTAGACTTCGGCACTTGCTACTTCGGCTCTCTCAGCTGACATCTTCCTAAGCTTCTGCTTCTTTGGCTTCGCAGACTTGTCCACATTCAGACTATGCCGTGTGAGCTTACGATCTACCCCGTGGAGGTCTCTAGTGAACCATGAGAATACATCACTATTTTCTTCTAAAAATTTGAACAGTTCGGCTACCTCTTTGGGGTTTAACGCGGCTCCGATGTGGACGCACCTATCTATTCTGTTCGGGCTCAGTGGGACTCGATGCGTATCTTCGCCCGACTCAGCCTTTGGTTCTTTTTTCTTGTCCGAATCTAGATCATCCTTGTCAATCTGCTTTTTCTGCTTCACCTCATGGACCATACTGTATCCCGGTATTGGCTTGCCATCAATTTTTCTTGCCGCTATTGGATCACCACGAATTATGATGACACCAAACGGGGAGGGCATTTTGATGCACAGATAACTCTGCTTGATGGTCATATCGAATTTATTATGATGCCTCTGCCGAATATTGCTGTATACGGGTACAGTATGTCCATGATGTCAAACGTGATTTCTTCAGCCCTCACCTTCTCTCCTTCATTGAATGCCACGGTCATGGTTTTCTTTCTAATTGGGTCAATTCACTTCACCTTGAAGCCAAATAGAGCACTTCCCAGCGGATCGAGTGACTTCCTGTCCTGTTTCATTTCATCAAATGTGTACCTGCACTCTTTTGAGAAGTGACCCTTGTTTTCTCCACATATGATGCAATATGTGATCTTTATTCCTCTACCAAGGCCTCTTCCATGACCACAGCCTCCTCAGCCATTTTGACCATTTCCTCTTTCCTGACCTTCATTTGGTTGCTGCTGATCTTGAGCTACCTTCGGCTGCTCATCCTGTACAACATTTACTGCTTTCTGAGTTGTCTGCGGAGCTTGCTTTGGGGTTGTCTGTTTGAGACTACTCCTTGATGCTTTTCTCCTTTCCTGGTCAACCTCAGACCTAGCGAACTTTCTCATTTCATCGAACAACTGGTTGACTATCTTTGGAATCTCTCTGGATAGCATTTCGGCACAGGGTCCATATTTAAGTCCTTTTATCGTAGCAACTATGATAACATCATCGGTTACATTCGGCAGTTGCGCTTTCATTTGTATGATCCTTTCTAGATACGTGGATAGAGGTTCATCATCAGGTTGGAACAACATGAGCAAATCCATCATTATTTTTTGTTCGGACTAAAACCCCTGGAAGATGACTAGGAGCTCGCTCTTTGCCTGACTCCATGAAGTGATCGAGAAAGGCTTTAGTGACATCTACTAGTCATGAGCCACATCTTCAACCGCCATGATGAGCGACTTGGCTAGTATCTTGTTGTTGCCCCTGCCGAATGTATTGAGGCTTCAAAACTGGAGATAAACTTCCTTGGGTTGTAGCGCCCGTTGAATGCTGGTATCTTCGGTTTGAATCCCGACGGCCATAGATATCTTTGCAATTCTATTGAAAGTGGTGAAGATGTGTCGAGATTAGTGTGCCCTTCATAAGGTAACTTTGCACCCTGAATTTGTACTTCTTGCGCCCCTGGGAGATTGACTCCAGTGGCCACATCGCATTCGCCTGGAGTGCCTATAGCTCTCGCTGTATTCTCACGGCTTCAGCTGTCGCTCTATTGATGGCCTGCTGGGTGACCGCCTCATGATTTCTTGCTGCCAATAGATTTGCCAACTGGTCCCGCTGCTGCTTTAACTCTTCCAGCCTCTGCACGTGCTCATCGAACGTCATGAGCAATCTTGCATTTTCATTGTCCAGTGGGTTCGGCACTTCGTGGTCTTGCCCAGGCTGCTGTATTGGATCGTCAGCCACCGGTGGTTCTTCTCGGCCTGCCTCTGCCTCCGGTACCGGTTGCGACGATAGGTTTGGTGCCGAAGCAGAGGTGATGTTAGAATTGTTGACTGTAGGCATGCCAAATTAAACCCCTGAGGCCGCGTTTAGGTCGCCGGTCGGAGGTATGATGAGCTAATGCCCCAAAACTATAGCTGGGTCACTTGCCTGGGGCATGTCTGACAATGCTCTTTCTGTTACCAAATTCGCTGTCTTCTTGTACTTTGCCTTCGTCCTATGTGGTCGCATTCAGCGGTCGAGCAACAACCACGGTTGACGCCACTATTGTTTCTGACTCGGAGGTTGGACCCTCAGGACCCGAATCTAATTGCCAAATATAAATAATAGAAACACGAATATAACAAGTGGAAAGCTCTTTCATTAATCAGGTCTCGGCTAAAACGCGTAGGACCGTCCCCACCTACAACCTCCGCAGTGGAGCAATATTTATAGCAGCCCGTAGGCATTTACATGACAATTCGCTTTTGAAGTGGGTCCTCACTTAGCACTTTATGCCGACCAGGGTGTTGCCCCTATTGGTGTAAATTAAGTGCAACTAAAATATGAAGGATTCTGCAAGCGCACAGAAAATACCATTGTAGCATTTTACCGGGAGCATCTAGGTATCGTTATTTTTATTTTACCACAGGGAAGCATGGGTCAAAGAATATGATAATTCACCATCATGTATCTACTAACTTAGTAAACCAACTAGACTAAAGCAGGAGTAAATGATATAGGATATGAATTATGAATAACATACTCAGGAGAATTCTATGATAAATGAGTAGCTAACTAAAGTGAGAGGACAATGGGAGAGATCAAGGTTCCTATATACTTCTCTAGTACTTGGGTTCTAAAGTAACAGAAGATGGATAGATATAGCAATCATACGCAATCATACAATAGCACTTCAGGACATCAGAACACTAACCACGGAAAGGGATGAGAAGGGGCTAGGAAGTTCTGACTATGGTTCTACAAACACCAACCTGAACATGGTGGAATACGTTGGCCATCAGGACTGTCACGATCCTAGGGCTACCATCCGCAGGATTGTGTGCAATCTCAGGTAACCTATAGTCTAGACACCATGTCTACACTATCAATTACTACTCTAATTATCCGGGATAACTAGAGCACTCGATGCGAGCAAAGATCCCATGCTAAGGCATAACAACTATACTAAGCAATCGAATGAATGGCATAGAAGTACATAGAGAAGATAAATATATTAAAGCATGAGTCTTGCAAAAGAGTAGATACAAAGAAATACCAAATCCTGGAAGACTTCTCCAGAACCGGAGCGCAACTCCGCTCTCCCTAACTCTCAACTAGAACTAATCTACTACATTGGAAAGTCTAGCCCTAATTCTCTAGAGATGAGAGATCATCCTTTCGAGGGACGCCTCTACATCTCTACAATGAGATATGAATAATGAATTAGGGTTTCTCCTAGGGCCAGGGACCATTTTTATATAGCCCCCTAGGATGCACCACGGCCGTCGGATTAAACCGACCTAAATGGACAATTATTATTCATCCTCAAAGGCGGTGGAGGCAGGATCCTCGAGCCTAAACCTGATTGGTCCAGGTCAGCAGGCTCCCACCCAAGGGTGTGGGCGGCTGCCCGGCCACCAAGCCAATTTGGGCTCCCGTTTGGTCCAGTACCTTCTCGAACCTTTCTGATCACAGAAAAGTACATGTTCACCCTATATCTCTATGTAAACCTGCCATGTGGGCCTTTCTTGGTTCTTTTCAGCTGACACCCTATAGAAATAGATATTCACCAAAACTCATGGAATTTCATTAGTATAACCCCTATATCTAGATGGTAATTATGTTTAGATCCTATTTCATGTCTCGTTGATGGTTAAAAATTAGAGTTATCTACCATCAACAGTCCCCCAGTATGGCCAGCTCCGCCACATGAAGACACGTGGCGTGTCGTCACGGTCCGTCTCCTTCCCTGTCCAAGGGACTTGCATCCAGAGCCTGTATCACACCGCCGAGTCACCAAAGCCAACAGGTCGGGAACCTAATTCAGGAGCAGAACCAGGTCCCAAATCTAGCTCCCTGGCATCCAGTTAAGTTCCTCCATCCGACCACCTCTAGATCCGGCTTCCTTTCTACTCACCCTGAATCTGAGAGGCAAAACACCGAATATGACCAACGGTCGACCCGCTGCTCTAGATTCTCATGGCCTGATGGGGGACGGGGTGACTACGCTCTCCCTGTCCCAAACATGGCCTCCACTCTCTCTCTCTCACACACACTCCCTCTCCCCTCCACTAGGCGGTATGGCAGCGCGCTCCTCGTCTCCACACAAGCACTGGGTCGTCCCTCTCTCTCACTCCCTCAGCTGACAGTGCATGCTCGGTGGTGATGTGTGGTGAGCCAACATAAGGAAGCGAGTTACGGCGCACGACGGTGATGCCTCTCTCTAGTGCGTGGAGGCAAGATACGTTGGGGCCATAGGCGGTGGAGGCGCGTGAGGAGGCCGCTAAGATCTCGCGGTGGTGGCGCTTCCTTGGCCCGGTGGCGCATGGCTAGATCCTTAGTGGGCCCATCCCCCGGCGGTGGCGGTGCTTCCTTCCCAAAGATAGATCTGGCACGCGCGCGGAGAGGCAATAGCGTCACACGTGGTAGCCTGCTGTTGATGGTAGATAACTCATAATTTTAACCATCAACTAAACATGAAAATGGATCTATATGCAAACACCTGGTTGATATGGGGTTATCACTAATAGATTTTCATGAGTTTTGATTAATATCTATTTCTGCAGGGTGTCAGCTAAAAACTACCAAAGAAGGTCCACATGTCAGGATTATATAGAGATAAAAGATGAATGTGTACACAAGAACAATCTAGAAGACTCGAGAAGCCACCCCCTGCAAGCTGGGGCCCACCTGCCAGCATGGCTGGGCGGGCGCCTAGGGGCAGGGACGCCCCTGGACGCCCGCCCAGAGCCCTCCACTAATCAGGTGGAGGCTCCCGGATCCTGCCTCCACCAACTTTGAGGATGAATATTAGCCGTCTATTTAGGTCGGTTTGATCCGAGAGCTATGGTGCATCCTAGGGGCTATATAAGCCAGGCCCCTGGCCTTGGGAGAAACCCTAATCCATTATTATTCATTTGATTGAGAGGTGTCCCTTGAAAGGATAACCTCTCTCTCTACCCTAGAGGATTAGGTCTACTCTTCAATGTAGTCAACTAGTTGCTAGGGAGAGAGGGTCGAGATGAGCTCTTGCTCCAGGTTCCGGATCTAGTCTTGAGGCTTGGTAAAGCCTTGTATCTTCACTTCAACATTCTGTAAGACTCATACTTATTCTCTTATTTACATGGCTATGCTTACTTTGAATATATCTTGCTAGTTGAGTTTATCATTGCTTTCGTGTGCTAGTTCATAGAGCACTTAGCCTTCTTTGTCGACTAGGCTAGGTAGCCGAGCCTCGTGTAAGCATGGTGCTTATACGATGTTCTGCCTATGAGTACACCCTGTTCCCTGTTATATGGTAGTTACGGAAGGTGACAGCCCCGTCCATATCGCATCGAGCAGGTTCTTAAATTGTAGGACCGTAGTCACGTCAGTAGAGTTATCTTTTATGATACTCTCTCCTGTCTAATGGTGTCCCAAAGTGCACAAGAGTATGGTAAGTTTTAGCATAGTTGGGTATATCTTTACCAAGTGATAAGAATATCATAGGAATCTACCTCACCCATGACCTATCAAGTTTACTAGTTGCATATCTTTAGTGACCTATCCCCTATGTGTTATATTGAATAAATCCTATCATATATATATCATTTATCATTTACCCCTGCTATAGTCTAGTTGGTTTACTAAGTTAGTAGATACATGATGGTGAATTATCAGATTCTTTAACCCATGCTTCCCTGTGGTAAAATATAAATAACGATACCTGGAATACTCCCAGTAAAATGCTACAATGGTATTTTCTGTGCGCTTGCGGAATCCTTCATATTTTAGTTACACTTAATTTATACCAACAAGCATTTTTAGCGCCGTTGCTGGGGAAGAATTTGGCATAAAGATTTTGATAATGATCTTGATATGTGCTAATTTAGTGTATCACTAGCTTTAGTAGGATTACCCCTTGTTCTGTTGAGTTGTGGAATAGACAGGACAAAAGAATTCGTTTTGACCTTCTGGCAAGTTTCCACAAGAAAAGAAAGAGACAGTGAAGAACCTAGGGTGCCCCAACATTCAACATTCATCGACGTTGAAACCCTACCATCTCATAGGTTTGAGTCATATATATTATTCTAACCATGTGTAGTCTCAAGTGATGAAATTAGAATTTGCACTACTCACAACCATCATGTGAGTCATGGTAAGTGTGGTCAAGAAAGGTGAGTCAGTCTTGCTCATGGACTTTAAATTTATGAGTAGTTATCTTCTTGCGTCACACTACATGTTTACTTTTAATTCATGCATTCACTCACACATTGCATGTTTGCTATAATCCATGCATCCACTTTGTTTAGTTTATTCTTTGTTATACCAAATCCATAGCATGTTTAGTTTGTTACATTCACTAATATTGCCTGCATCTAAAAATGAAAACAAAAATCCTCACCATGATCATGCCCTTTCATCTCTACTTGAGTAAATCTCTATAGTGCTTTCATGCTACCTTTGTCTATAATAAGTATGCTTTGGTTTGGAAGTACTTCATGAGTACTTCTAAAGGCTTTTAATGTAAGCGTGGTGCTTATATCAAATAGTCTTCCTTAATTAAATTTAGACATGGAGTCTAGTTTGATTATTGAACTGAAATTGCTAGTGTAGATACTGATTATTTTGTTGGACTAACCCCTGTAGAAAAATCATGAATCCAATTTGGGTAAGTCAAGAGATGAACTCACACAAGGGATGAAGCAAGGCATATGACGAACTCCAACAACTTTCCACAAAAGAAACGGCCCATTCATCATCGATGGAAGAACTGTAAGTATCAAGATCACTCACCTTATCTTTTGTTGCAAGTTACCTTTGCCTTGAACCATGCTAGAATGCAGAAAACAAATAAAAAATGTGTTATGCAAATATGATGAACAGAATCTATGCTAAAATATTCCTTCGTAAAAACTATCCCTTCATCAGCGTAGATGAAATTCATTTAAATTGTGGACAACCCATATTTTGAATCTTTGGCAATCCTTCGCTTATGTGTCCACTAATATTTTGTAGGAAAAAATCTACGCTATGCATGTTCATGGTTTGGCATAAACTTGTCAAATCACCACTTCAGTAATGGAATAAAGGAGACGAGTGCCCTATACAGGATCTACATCAATAGCACTCGCCCAAATGAAGTGGATGAACAATATGACTAGCCATGATAAAAGTGAAGACACTATAGCATTGAGTCTTCCCAAAACTCAAGCTAAGATGCTAATGAGAAGTAGGGTACAACTCACCTCATATTTGCTATTCAGAGACCTGCTCTCATTTTCCTTGAAGACACCATCTTGCATGTCAGCAACAAGCACAAGGATGACAAGATATCATTACAGCATGGCATGCATCCTTGTGGCAACAAATCATAAATCAAGAGGTTGATTGCTGTCCAAGACCTGACAGACCATGAAGAACCATGATCACAAGATGATGTCCTTAATTAATTGGAGATGAAGCCATCATGCAATTCACAATGAGGTTCCTTCCTTGATCATGGTCGGCTTATCATTAACAAAACAACTCTTCGCCATGTCATTAACCACCACCAAGGAGGAACTCTAGTCTCCAATGAACATCAATTCATCAACCAAGACTCAATGAAAATGATGAATGGTTGATGAAAGAAGAGCATACAATTATGTACATCACCATCTCTTGCATCGAATAGTCTCAAGAAAAGCAAAATGCAAGGGAGAGGTCCTGCTCAATGGACCTAAAAAATTATGAGCCCTCGCTGACAGATTTAAGAACAAAGGATGAACAGTATCTAGGGACATGTGAGTTACAACACACTCAGAGGGATGATTCAACATACACAAGTGGCGAGCAACAACAAGGCTCAAGCTTAGGGAAGGAAGGCCACCGACTCCTCTAAAGATGATCCAACAATGCTCTTCCTCCTCCCAAGCTCCCGTTGCTCTAGCACCTCTGGTTTGCAACCCCTCCGCTCACAATTACTTTCTCTCTATAAGTTTGAATGTTTCTACAACTGACATACACAAAAATCAAACTTAATACAAAATAAAATCAATCATCTAAGAGAAGAAGTAATTGTGAGTAAATGTGCTATGCTAATTAAGATGGTCAAACCAACTTTTCTATAGCATAGAAAGCGACCTTTAGCTCCTTGACAAACTCTACCCTTGTTATTGCTTGTACATTCCTTTAGGTATGTTTTGTCCACTAATCTTTTGCAGAGAAGAAACAATGAGTGGAGCAAAAGGTCTAAAAAAAGAAGAAGAAGAAGGAGAAAGAAGGAGTGCAGATCTAGAAGACAAGATACTCATGAAAAAGTGTCAAGGAGAGAGGCAAACTCCAGGAAGAAGGAAAGGATCACAAGAAGCATCTACTCTTCATCATAGGGTGGTCCAGCGACAAAAGTAACATCTAAAGATAAGTGGTCACTATTTAAACAGCTTTACCTTGACTACGGTATACACCTAAAGAAAGGAATAAACATGTTTGAGTTATACTTGCTTGATTCAATCTGACTAACTCAAGATGTCTTGCTTGTTCATAGCATCACTCTCTTGATCGCATAGTCATAAAATGAGCTAAATGTGGCAGCTTTAGGAGATGATTGTCTTAATCATGAAAATGTTTGATACATACTATAACTTTCTCAATCCTTCCATAGCTTAAGTAATTCCACCTTGTTGCTAAAAGTGTTTGAATGCTACATTCATGCTGCTCCTTCTGATCATGCCACCCATGTTATAAGATTGCGCAATGCACTTCATTCTCATCATGTTCAATGTGCCAAAGGTTAGAGAAGAATAAATAAGGTTATGGTTCTGTTGGTGTTTTTCCACCAACAGGACCCATGCACTTGATCTCTACTTTGTCTTTGCAAGCAGGACACACTTCAAGAAAAATATAGGGGAGTTAATCTACTAAATTCTACAAGTGAAAGTTCTGAACCTGCAACATGCACACTGAGCAAGATGATGCTAGCTCCATAATTAATACTTAACTCCACCTGTTGGACGAGCAAAGAACTTGGGTGACACCATTTAAAAATCACCATCTCAAGAGGTACAGTTATCAAGGTCTCCACCTTCGGGATCAGATAATGCACCTAAGGAGCGGACATGATAAGAAGTCCTGTTTGGAGGACTTAAATCACCAAACCTTTGCCAAGAGGTAAGCTTGGTAAGTTATCAACAATTTCCTTTTCAGCATTGCATTAAAATTTTGTCCAACATATTTACTTTCCCTTAAAATGCATAGTTAGCTGCATGTTTACTTTATCGATGTTGTCATAGAAAAGAAAATAAAAATGTCATACATTGCATTCATAAAAAATGCTAAGCCCCAGGCAAATAAATTCATGGCATAACACCCATGAGTATATTTGATATGATATGGAAAGGTTTTGAGCTGCTGTTTATCTTGTTCCTAGAGATGCTAGAGTTCTATCTTTTGAAAAATTAAATTATTGCATGATGAGTTGTTGTATGATGAGAGTTTAAATTCCTACCACAACCATATACATGCTTACTAGATTAGGAAACCCCTACACTCATTTTGTCACTACTTGTGAGCATTGAGTGTGGTCAAGCTGTGTAGACCCTTAGGAGCTGGTCATGCGGTTAAAATCAAGATCCACATATACTCCACCTACATATGTGCTGCTTATATCCTAGAAGTATGCACTTGCATTTATCCACCCATTCATGCCACTTCTATCCTGGAAGTGTGCACCCCTCTCAGTTCCACCCAAAACTAGTTCTACTCCTACCCTGGGAGTACATTACCCAAAAAGATATTCTATCATATTTATCCCTACCATTTTCTTGCTAGCCCATAAAGCTCTAAATATTTCAGTTGCTACCTCTTATCAATTTATCTGTTTCAAAAGAGGCTTAGGTGTTGTTTGCTCTATTAAAAAAAAGAGAAGAAAAAAGGGAGAAGAAGAGAGAAAATAAAAAATAGAGGGGAAAGAAAAATATTTATACCCCCATTTGAAAAAATAATATATATATATAAATAAAAGAGCAGCCCAATGTTCTCCTCTAAAGTTTTTAAAGTTCAAGAGAGGTATGAATTTCCTTCAAAAGAGCTTTTGTAGAATTAGATATCCATCATTATCATTTCTTCACCCCTTGCCATCACTACTATTCTATCTACCCCTTATCCACTTCATGCCATATATCCCATACACATGCATATTTTGATTTGAATGTATGACTTGTTTCTCTGGATCCATGGTTTGATTATGCAATAAATGTTTGCAAGTATGTTTTCCTTGTCTCCCCACCTATGAACTCCATATAAGCTTACTAGATTTAAGGTTAGAGGGAGGGCTTAATGATTACTATGCCCAAATACCAAAAATACTACATATCTTGAGAGAAGAGAGAAGGCATACACCATTAATGCCTTGGTGAGAATCCAGAAATACCACAAAGGAGAGACTTGAGAGGGTCATACATAGGAATCTCTAAGTTTTATTTTAAAAATTTTGCAAAAACTCTGAAATAATAGTTTATCAAAGAGCTTGAAACATGGTGCTTGACTTGACTATTCTATTTTTCAACTGCTCAAGACCCAAGTAATGAGAACAAGCCCCATGGTGGAAGGAACTATGAGTAAGTCTATAATCAGAATATTTCATTCTAATCCGGAGGAGAGTTCTTATTTGAATGCATGTGTATTTTTGTGGCGTGAAAACATTGTAGCAACTCCTGATCCATCATCGAGTTTATCTTTGCTCAGGGATGAGCAAAGGGTAAGCTTAGGGGAGTTTGTTGATGGTAGATAACTCATAATTTTAACCATCAACTAAACATGAAAATGGATCTATATGCAAACACCTGGTAGATATAGGGTTATCACTAACAGAATTCTATGAGTTTTGGTGAATATCTGTTTCTATAGGGTGTCAACTAAAAACTACCAAAGAAGGTCCACATGTCGGGATTACATAGAGATAAAGGATGAACGTGTACACAGGAACAATCTAGAAGACTCGAAAAGCCACCCCATACAACCTGGGGCCCACCTGCCAGCATGGCTGGGCGGGCGCCTAGGGGCAGGGACACCCCTGGGCGCCCGCCCAAAGCCCTCCACTAATCAGGTGGAGGCTTGCAGATCCTGCCTCCACCAACTTTGAGGATGAATATTAGCCATCTATTTAGGTCGGTTTGATCCGAGGGCTGTGGTGCATCCTAGGGGGCTATGTAAGTAAGGCCCCTGGCCTTGGGAGAAACCCTAATTCATTATTATTTATTTGATTGAGATGTGTCCCTTGAAAGGATAACCTCTTTCTACCCTAGAGGATTAGGTCTAGACTCTTCAATGTAGTCAACTAGTTGCTAGGGAGAGAGGGTCAAGATGAGCTCTTGCTCGAGGTTCTGGATCTAGTCTTGGAGGCTTCGTAAAGCCATGTATCTTCACTTCAACATTCTGTAAGACTCATACTCATTCTCTTATTTATATGGCTATGATTACTTTAAATATATATTGCTAGTTGAGTTTATCAATGCTTTTGTGTGCTAGTTCATAGAGCGCTTAGCCTTCTTTGTCAACTAGGCTAGGTAGCCAAGCCTCGTGTAAGCACGGTGCTTATACGATGTTCTGCGTGTGAGTACACCCTGTTCCCTGTTATATGGTAGTTACGGGAGGTGACAGCCCCGTCCATATCGCATCGAGCAGGTTCTTAAATTATAGGACCGTAGTCACATCAGTAGAGTTATCTTTTACGGTATTCTCTCCTGTCTAGTGGCGTCCCGAAGTGCATAATAGTATGGTAAGTCTTAGCATAGTTGAGTATATCTTTAACATGTCATAAGAATATTATAGGAATCTACCTCACCCATGACCTCTCAAGTTTACTAGTTGCATATCTTTAGTGACCTATCCCCTGTGTGTTATATTGAATAAATCCTATCATATATATATCATTTATCATTTATCCTTGCTATAGTCTAGTTGGTTTACTAAGTTAGTAGATACATGATGGTGAATTATCAGATTCTTTAACTCATGCTTCCCTATGGTAAAATATAAATAACAATATCTGAAATACTCCCGGTAAAATACTATAATGGTATTTTCTGTGCGCTTACGGAATCCTTCATATTTCAGTTGCACTTAATTTATACCAACACCTGCTCACTGGGCTCTCCTTCCCCTCTTCCTCGGCACGTGCAGATCCGGCGGTGGCGGGCTCTACTATGGTGGATCCGGCCATGGCATAGGTGGATCTGGCGGTGGCGGCCTCCACCATGTCTGATCCATGCCCGATGCAAGTGGATCTAGCAGTAGCGACCTCCACCATCGCAAATCTGGCCATGGCATGTGCAAATCCAGGCTACGTGAGGTATCGACGGCACGACGGGCCGATGAGGGCGGCGAAATCAGGGTCCGTTTTGGCCCAGATTAGGCTCGTATGGGCTTTTTTTTGTTTTTGCCGAATGATTTACTGTGGCGTTTTTGCCGAAATCAGGGTCCGTTTTGCCAAATGCCACGGTAAATGCATTTGCTGCGGCGGGCAAAGGCGTCTGCCGTGGTGAAGCCATGATTTACCGTGGTCTTTGAACCGCTGCGGACCCGTTTGCCTGCCGCAGAAAATGAAATCTGACCACCGAACAAAAACATTCTGTAGTAGTGAGATGGAGAAGGGAGTGGGCCATATTTTATTTCACCTGGATCCTAGTGATGTCAGATGGCATGGGTACCCAATTTTTTCCACACTACATCTTGTTGGGCCGCTGCTCAATCCTGTGCCTGAGGCCCACTTTTTTTTTTCAACTGAAGGCCTAAGGGCTAGCTGCCGCCTGTGCCAGCTCCAACTGGGAGGACTTCAACATGGAGCATACGATCAATCAAATTGAAGCAAGGGTCGTGAATCGTGATGACCTTCGCATTGGGGTCAAGTCAAATTGATCAGCTCGTATATGTTCTTACCGCACGGCCTACAGGTACATTTCGCTTGATGGACACGCGTAAACATAACAATGTTTTAAATAGCGGGCTAAGGTATTTAACGGTTTGTCCCTTAAATAGCTATTAACGGAGCTATAGTGGGCTATAGCGGCTAAATTATACATGAACTTAAATGGCGACACCCTACCTCAAAAGGCTATAGCGGGCTATAGCGGCAGCCTTAGCGGGCTATTTAAAACTATGAAACATATCAGGTGAGCATGTATATATATAATTGAGCCCATCTGGAATTTATCCACTTCGGCTGGCACAGGATGATATGCATCATGCATGTAGACGAAGAAATTATATATAGACTACACGTTTTGTTTTAAGAAGAGAAATTATTTCGATGCGTGTTCAAGCTCCCCGGTTGAACGAATACAAAGAAGCACACTGAACTCTAAATACAAGCACACAGTACAAAACCCAATAATGCAAAAACAAGGACCCGGCCCAACCGTACGCGTGCGTAGATTACTGCGCCTTCTACAACGCTTGTATGCAGCATGTGTCCTCGTCAGTACTCTCGATCTCGTCTTAGTTTTTTTTTTCCCTCTATGGGCTCGTCGGAGCAGCTGATGACATGGGCGGCGCGTCGCCGTGGTGTATGGGGTCCGGCCCCGAAGGCACCTCTCTCTTGTTGCCGCCAGCTGCACCGTCGTCACCACACGGCGTGAACGACGCCAGCCTCTGCCGACGGCCGACGACAAGGCCTCGCTGCTGCTGCCTCATCTCCCTCTCCCAGTAGTGCACATTGCCGCTTCGTCCGCCACCTCCATTGACAGCGGCGGCAACAGCAACCTCGTCACCCGTCCGCCGCCCCACTATGATGCGTGCCGCTTCAGATGTTGTCGTCCAAGAAGCAAAGAGAGCGCAGAGTAGGAGCGCAGCCATCGCCATCGTTGCCATCCTTGACGCTATGGTATCCATCACCTAGCAAAGATGAACAAGTTGTATGTGTTATACTATGATGAGTGAGTAACTTATATGGATCTATGGCATGCAGATATTTGTTGTCCACATACAGATAATCAGATATGATGATGATCGATGTGGTCAAACACATGCAGCCCAAGGCCCATATATATACACACCGATTTGAGGCCAGCCAGGTGAGGAAACAGCAAGGAAGAATCATTTTAACTAACCGATGGTTAGTTTATTGCTTACTAATAAACTACTCCATTAAAGTTGCAGGATGAGTCGAAAATGCCATGGACTTTTCGAGGGAGGAGATGCGATTGTGGAAAGGTAGTGGAGGTCGCTTCGGAATCGCAACGATCAGCATGGCCATGGCCACTTGCAGACGAGTCCGTCCAGGGCTGGCAGTTAATCGTGAGCACCCTGAAGCATTAGTTTACTGTAACTAGTGCAGCGCCGCTCGTCATTCTGTCGAATCCCGGTTCGCTAGCTCATGGACGCCAAAGGCAAAAAAAGGACAACTTAGGTTTCAAGAGGATGTACGATTACACTATACTATAGTAGAACCTAGTATGTTACGAAAGTACTCCTGATCGAATACCTAAATTGAACTCTGATAGTGTAGGTGCACTAATGCAGTACTGCGCTATCTTCGACTGCATGCATCTATGTGCATTCCACCGGCGACCGGATCTTGTTATTTGGAGGTCAGAGATCAGATATGGTTCCTGTAGGTTTTGCTGTAATTAATTACAATCATAAGTTTATAAGCAACAGTGCTTCAAAATTGTATAAATAGTTTAAGGGCCATCGGCAAGAAGGTTCAGAGTGATGAAAGAAGAGTAATGCAGTGATGGACAAAGAGTAGACGTTCCCTAAATCAAATTAATTTCAAGGCAAAGAATAAGTGCCAGTGCAATAAAGGATTACTCTCGTGTGTTAAATTGTTAGAAGACTCGATCAGTTTAATTAAATATATGGCTGTTATTGTGATTCACACGCCTCCATATGTGCCCTCTGACATAAGTGATATAGCACTAAGTATAGGTTTTGCGATTCTAAACCAAAAGCGAGAAATGTGAGAGTTGGGACTTTGGGCCAAGGGGCTTAAGAGGAATGATGCAGCGTTAACATATGTTTTGCAGTACTAACAAAAACCAAGAAAGGTGAGAGTGAGAATGCTAGACACTGAGGGACGTCAGAGTGAGAGATGAAAAAAACAACTTGGATCTTTAATGTTATTATTATCAGGTATTGATAGATTTTAGGTGTAGATATCTAGATTTAATATTAGGTACTCACTGATCTGTACGATAAGTAATATCCAGAACTTATATTTTTAACTTTGGTCAAATATATAAAATATTAATAATTATAGTACATAATTAATATCATTAGATTATTCTCTAAATATATTTTCATAATAAATTTATTCAGATATACAAATGTTACTAATATGTTTTTTATAAATTTAGTTCAATTTAGTATATTTTTAAACTCAAAATTTAGTAATTTTTATTAACCTCAAAATTTAGTAAATTTAACCAACATGAATGTCATAGCAAGATTTTTTTGAACCGAAGGAGTAGATTACCTGCATGGTGGCATGGTTTAGATCTATCTATGTTCGTGTTGGATTCGGTCTTAGTGGGATTAATCCGGTAGGCAGTGCTTTGTCGCATGGATGTCTGAGACGAAGTCTACGTGGTATGTTGATAAGATGACGTGAAAGGGCTATCTCGTCTCGTCACCATTGCCGGATTTCTGACAAGGTTTAGTTTATCTTCAGCCTATCCATGCCGAGATGCTGTCGATGCGGCAGTGTGGATCAACATGAATGGCCTTTGGCCCTCCTGGAGGGACTCACTTATAACATACCGAAATGGACAAATTGATCGGTCTCTATCGGATGGGATACTTCCAATCCATTGCAAAGTACTCCCTCGTTCCTTTTCAAGAGTCATTATGGTATTTATGTTGAAAGTTTAGTTTAGTTAGTTAGATTTCTTGAAAAAAAATCTGTTTTCTTAGGTTTAAATTCCTCGACTTGGCACAGAACTAGTATTTTTATGAGTTTATTGCAAGATATAATGGCGTTGTGTTTTCAATGACAGCGTCGTTCCTGTCGTCGGCAACAAAGCACTTCTAGTGACTTCTATCTTGAGTTTTGTTGGCATACTCTTTCCTAGATTCTTATAGATGTAGGGTTTGTGTGCATGCATGGATTTATTAGATGTGTGTCCACTTATTGTGAGGGCCAACATATGTTATGAAAATAGATTTAATGATTTATCTGATTGTATATAAATATTAATATTTTTTATATATATTTAGTTAAAGTTGAATACACTAGATTTTTAGAAAGTAAGAAGAACAATTAAGTTTGTCTTCTCAGTGAGGCAATGATGAGCTAATGTCACAGCTCCGTACCTCTGTTTGCTTACATATATGCGTCCTTCGCGAGAAACTCGAGAAATACCACCCTGAAGTTGTAAGCATTCTGTTGTGATACCCACACGTACTCCCGGTTTAACAAAACCCAGAGTGAAAATGGTCATTCACAAGTACAAATTCAACGCTGCTATATACAAATTTACAAAACATCTGTTTGCAACGGTACGGTCAAAACCGTTTCGTAGGTCGGTTGTTGCAACTGCACCTACCAAGACAAACAGATGTTTTTTCATGGGCCAGTCAGTCGCACATATATAAATTGATTTTCCTGGACACTAGCTACATCTAAATTTTGATTTAAAGATATAGTTAACACATTAGCTGTGCCTAAAAAGATGGATTGAAAAACACTCCCACTGCTGGGTATCAAACAAAAAGATATCTTGAACTCTAGAATTAGCACCATAACAGTATCATTAACGTCTTAACTTATTCTTCTAATTGGTAAGAGACTCGTGGGTAACACTCATTGTGTATGCTCGTGAGTACATTTAGTTTAGGCCCGTCATTGAACGACTTAATGGGCCTCAAAAGGCCCATTTCATGATAAGGCCTTAGCACCATGGAAATGAGCCCGAAGGATAAGTCCGCGCTCCATTTATTTGTGCTCGAGGGCTTGGCTAGGTCCATGTGGTTCTCGACCTGAGGCGATAGCTAACCAAGGGCCACCGTGCACATGTGCTTGCCTTGCTCGGGCTTGGCTTCCCATCCCGAGGAATTTTCCTTCAAGATATGTTATGTGCGTAGAGCCTAACGAATGACCAGCCTTGAGAGGACACTATTCCATCGCTGTTGAAAGGCCGTGTCGACCACTCCTAGCACAAGGTCGCATTTGGGGCTTGTCACAATGTGACAAGAATGAATGCGGGTCGACTGCATGAACGAGTCGAAGGCGGTTGAAGAAGAGTGTCGACCATGACCAAGTGAAAAGGGACGGCGCCTGGTGCCACCAATATCCAAGATTAGGATATGAAACCCTAGAAATCTCTAGAACCGTGCATCCTACTCTATCTTTCTGTTGCCCTTTCGTATATAAGGTTGGGCATGAACTCCTTCGGAAGAGACTCTGGAGCAATCAGCCCTTACGGAACCAATTGGAGCTCACCAAACCCTAGATCAGCAGCTTAGCGCTCTACTACCACCTCTGTCTCTGAAATTGTAAGAACATGATTGAGCACTCTAACACGAAGAATACTACTGTTGGACGTAGGGCTTCGACGCTTGAACTAGGATAAACCCTTTATGTTTAATTTTGAGTGCTAAAGAACTGAAGACCCACACGCATCGATTCACGCCCGGATCGTTAGATTATTACCATGCAATTGAAACCCACCATTGTAGACCTCAGACTGCACACACACAATGTGGCTACCCATGCCAGCTCTAGGGCCAAGGGCATAGACGACGTAGTCCTCGATGTTTTTGGCCACCGGTTGTACACCCCCGCAGTCCACCATGTGGTGGTACCTATGCCTGGAAGAAGGAAGGAGGAAAGAGATAAAGGGAGAGAAGAGACAAGGAAGAGAAAGATAGCGGAGGGGAAGATATAAGGAGATAGACATTGTGTGTGTGCCGGACATAATATAGGATCAGTGTGGTACGTGATGCATCTAGAAATTTTGAAACCACAGTGATGCTCGTCCTTTAACCAAAATTGATATATAGACAAGGTACATGGACCTCTACTAAAAATGGGCATTTCTTAATAATTTTATGTGTGGCTAAAAATAATATCGTGTTTGAAAATAATCTTGGCCTCTAATAATTGTTTATGTGGTAATTTTATGTTCTAAAAGCATTATTGTTAGGACTGATAATCTGATAGAACAATACTTTTATTGTACCATTCACATTACCTATTTATGATGTATTATAAGTTATGATGTGGCTAGCCACCACTTGTGAGTTGCATTGTGCGCTAGTGTTGATCCACTGGTAGAGAAATGACTTTTGGTTCGTAATTTTAATCTCCGCTGTGTTAAAATCTAGAACTAAGAGCATCTCTGACAGTTTGACAAAACAAGTTGCCATCCATATAATTTTGATAAAATATGAAAAATAAGCCTCCAACAGTTTGGTAAAATAAGTTGGCATATTTGGTTTGCCAGCGTGTAAAAATACGATCACGGGCTCGCGGCTTCGAGCGCCGCCGCCTTTCCTTCGCGCTCTTCGCGTCCAATTCCTACGCGAAGATCGAAGTACTCCCGTCGCCGTTCTTCTTCCCGTCCTCCACGCGAACACTCGATCAACGACGCCGGCGGCAGCTACTTTCCAGCGTAGTAGGATCTCCCCTCTCCCCTTGCCGATCTCCAATTCTCTCGGTCAGGTTCGATCTCCCTGTTCCCTTGCCGATCTCCAATCCCGCAGCTTCAGCTGCCTTCTATCTGCCGGTCACGCTAGGGCAGGGCAGGGCAATGCAAGGGCAAGGCAAGGCCATGCACCGCTGTGCTGCTGCTCTCCATCTGCTGGTCACGCTAGGGCAGGGCAAGGCAAGGCCGAGGACTAGTAGTAGATGGTTCCATACATGTTCATCTCATTTTGTCATTTCAGTTGTGGAATTATTAATGCTTAGTTTGTTTGTTTTTCATTCAGCAGAACCTTTTTTTGATTCAGCATAAGCATTATCGAAGAACAATTTGATGTATGGGATTTATTTGCTTTTAATTATTGGCCATGTATGCACCAGTATGTATTCAATTGTTGATTGCTTGGCCGTCAAATTTTATTTGACTATATTTCCTTCGGATTGGTAATGTGCATATGGCGTCTTTTTTTTAATTTTTGCCAAGTCCAAAATAGCAAACTATTAGAGATAAGTTGTTTTTTCACTTGGCATATTGTTTTAGGAGTTGGCAAAATACAAGATTTACCAAGTGAAATACAGCAAACTCTTGGAGATGCTCTAAAAGGGGACATTATTTTCTTGCACGGGCACCAAATATACTTTAGTTCTAGTTCGTAACAGCAACCGAGAGGACAAATGGTCCTTCAACCTTTAGTCCCGATTAGTAATATCAACCTGGATTAAAGGATGGTCTTTTAGTTTTTATTGGTGTTATGAATTGGGACTAAATGTCTTTCACCCAAAATTAAATGTCATCTACGTGTCAATTCAAAAGGAGAGCTTCTAGGACTTTGTCAGATTGGTGTGCAGTTGATAAGAAATCTATACGTGAGGAAAGGGGTTCTGGGTTTGTATCTCACACATTGCAAGCTGATTTCATTCATGTTTTCGTCCGGAGGCTGGAAACTACCAAAAGTACAATCATTCTTTATTAGGTTTACCTTTTATAGGAGATTTGTTGAATTGAAGTTGTACCATGAAGTGCGTACAACACTCTGAACACCCCTCCACGGTCAATGTGTAGCAAGGGTTGATGTTCCAATACCATTTGTAACTATGCGTAACACCTCACTTGTATTTTTATACATGCTTCGTATAAAAGGGTTAAGCTGGAGGTGCTACGTTTAGAACGTCAAGGCTTATAAGCTGGTGTTTACCCTTCTAAACTTCTAAGGTGATACTAAAATCACAACCACTAGCACACATAAGTCACTTGGGCTATATAGGCCAACTTCACAACTACTATACGCTTATAACGAGCTGGCGTGTTACATGTACATTTTAATTTTTAGAAACTTACATCCCAAGAGAAAGGTTGGTTGCATATGGTACATAGAGAACATGAATGATTAATAAAATTGATTAGGATCAAGTTCCAATATTCCTAACATTATTCACCAGGCCACCATGACACTTTTGGTCCAACGAAAGAAAGAGTCCATATCCAACATGTTTTGAAAGTTGGATTTGAACTACATAACAACATCAACTTGCGATTCGTTTTGCAATGCAGCACATTTTGAGCTAAATTTTAAACTTTATTTTCAGATCACATGTGTTTAGGATTCAATTAAGTTTCAAAGTATCATCAAGGGACCAGAGTGCCCACGCCACCAATACCAGACGTAGCGCTCTTGCCTTCTTCCTCGTCCGCCCCTATGAGATCTAGCCGGCCCTCTCCCTTCCGCCTTCAGTGAGCTCGTCGGAGCGGTTGGCAGTGGGGGCCCGCCCTCCAGTAGTTTGTAGTTAGTAACTAGCTTGTCCAGAATGCCTATATGGTTGTTGCCCCAAGTGAAAAGCTCTGCCATCTCTGTTCTCATCATCGTTGCCGTGGTCCTCCTTGGCATTTTTGTCGTTGTTGCTGTCGCTACCAAGGTAGAAATACAATGAATTCACACCCTCAAGACGCCCCATCTCCATCCTTTTTTCGCCTATGGCTGCTTGAGTTCCCTTGTCGCCGCCACCGATCCGTTCGGGTCTGTGGTCAATTTGAGGGCTATGCTTATGGATCGGTGCCTTGTTGGGTGGATCTGGTCCCTGGAGCTAGCCGGCTCCCAGTTCTTGCCCCGATCGTGTTCTTTGTCTTCTCTGACTCCACTCGACATCATCTGACAACCGGTCTTCGTCGAGTACATCGCCTCTCACCCTGTAGGTCATCATCCCCTAGTTCTGAGGAAGTTGTCTTTGAATCCTCCATCGACAGTTCTAGCATCATCTTCGGTTCGGCGGAGATGAGGCCCTTGCTGGCTTCCTTGACCACTTCAATCTATCGCGTTGCAAGGTCAATCCATCATGTTTCCTTGCAATCGAGCCACCTCTGAAGACCATCGCTGGCAACCTTCTCGGCGACGTTAGCTTCATGCTCCCCTTCGCTGTGGTTGGAATACACGTCTCTCCTACGCCATGTACATGTTTTTGTGTTCTTCCGGTCGCCAATGGCCTTGATATAATTCGGTTTTCTATGAGAACCTGGTTGTAATTTGGCTGCCTATATATATAATATATATGCTTCTTGTCAAAAAAAAGTATCGTCATGTGGTAACAAGTAATAACACCCTAAAAACCAGCTTCTTTGCAGTTTAATGATCCTTAAACTTCTTTAGACAATTTTGTATTTTGGTAAGTGGAGTCAAGTCCGCTCTCTGTTTCACTGCCAATTGCAGATGCCTATTTGCCTGCCTATGGGCTTTGTTGTTATGATTTATAAGAATAAAGGCCATCTATTATAACTCTAACTAATTCTCACAAAAAAAGAAAAAATCTATAACTCTAACCGATTGGATAATTCTACTCCGTTGCAAAGTACCACTAACTGATGAAATGAGCTGATCGCGCATCAGGGTGCCAGAAGTCTAACCAAAATATCAAAATAAAAAACAGAAACATAAACTATGATGTAATGTATTAAAAGTAGAATAGTATGGACTGATGGAAGGCAAAAGGGCTCGAAGCAGCCACCGTACCAGAGGTAGCAGAAGATGCACACCGAGGTTGCAGCTTCGTAACAACCCTAAAAATTCTAAACACCAAAAATCATAACCAACAAATTTTTTTCTAAAGTATCTCATTGTTAGTGAGTGTCATGTAGGAAAACACCCAATAGTTGCACAAATAGCACCGATGTTAGCTGGAGCAATTGTATTTTAATCACAAGGTTTGATTTGCCTCTTATTGATTTTATGTATTGCTAATAAAATCAATAACCTTTTTATCACATGCATATATATATGTCTACTAACCATGAGCATGGATCCAACATCACCATGAGACCCTAGGAGGACCACTAGGTGTATGTCTTGATCACTAACATCATATACTAACATGATCATGGCATATATAGTTTAATACTTGGAAAAGAAATGGAAAAGGGAATAGAAAATAGAAAGAAAAAGAAAAAGGCAATGTAGCCCAAAGCAACCAGGCAGCCCAGCTCGGCCTGCCGCCCTTGCCCACGCCGCGGCCCAAGCCGCCAACATGGCCGGCCTACCCGACCCCCGTGGCGCACCTGGCCCAACAGGCCACCGCGGCCAACTCCCGCCCGGCCGCGCAGCAGCGCACGCGGCCCACGGAGCCATCCGCCCAGCATGGGCCTACCAGCGCCGGCCGATCGCTCGCACGCCGCGCACCCGCTGCTCGCCCCGCTCGCTGACAGGTGGGCCCCCCGTCAGTAGCTACTTCTGGTCTCCCGCCCGTCGCGTCCGTCGTTCTAGAAATGGAACGAAACGCCTCCGCCGTTCGCTCGCGCCCGTGACTGCCCTGCGATGCCGTCCGTTCTCCCGCCAGCGCCGCTTCGAACCCTAACCCTAGCCGAAGTCACGCACAGCCGCCCGATGGGCTTCGCCCCATCTCCGCCATCCGCTCTTTTCCCCATGGCCGCGGCCCGGCTATAAAGGGTGGAGCTCAGCGCCGTTAGGGTTTACCCCCATCGCGCCACTTTCCTAACCGCGCCTGCGCTGCTGCTGTGAAGAGAGGTGGAGAAGGAGAGGAAGGAGGCGGGGCGGAGCAGGGGCCGGACCAAAGCCGCTCGCCGCCGTCGCCCCTCGAGCCGCCAGAGGATGACGCGAAGCCACTGCACGGCTACACCGAGCGAACCGCGCGCTCTGCTTTTTCTCCCCCCAAGCTGCTGTAGCCACCTCGACAAGCCACTACCTCGATGCCAGCCGCCACCCGAGGTGAGCATCGACCTCCATGGCCGCCGCCGTTCATCGCCGCGTTCCCACCCTCCTTACCGCCGTTCTCATCATTAACTCCGTGCTTAGCTCCGCCGTCTCCTAGAACGCATCTTTGGCAATTCCATAGAGCCTGGCACGGACCACAGTGAGGGCGTGCCACTTTTCCGCCCTTGGTCGCCATGGTTCCCGGCCGCCAGAGCGCCACCGGGCGACTATCGCCGCGAGCGCCCCGCCGAGCCCCATAGCTGCACCTTAGACCCCTGGAGCTCCCAGCTGCTTTGAATGGTAGGAGGAGGGGAGAGATGGAGGCCAGTTTGGCACCCCACCAGAGCTCCGCCGCCGTCAACGCCGACCCACCGCCGCCGCGACACTCTTGCCGTCGTCATAGGACATCGATCAAATTGGGACCAGCGCCTCGCTCGCCCCAGTCCAGCGGAGCCGTAGCGTACTCCAGAGCCACTTCCCACACGCCCCATCGCCCCGCTGCCGTGCCTCTACCACCCGACGCCACCATGGCACACATGCCACCCAACCGGCGCGGCACTAGGCCGCCGCGACCCCGCAGCCACATTTACCGCAGCCAGGTCCCGCCTTAGCCGTCGACCTAGCTAGCAGGGCCGGCTAGAACCACCACACCGCCCACCACCGATGAGGTCCGGCCGAGCCGGCCGTCGCACGTGGAAGCAGAGGGGGGAAATTTTTCCCCCACACTGGGCACCCGGTCCACCGCAGTGCCCACGCTGGACCAACAGCAGCACGCCACCTAGCCTCTCTCTCTCTCCGGTCCACCATGGACCAAGTCCACGCAGACAGAGACCGTAGACCAGGCCCGTTATTGGCCCAGTGAGCCACGTGGTGCACCCCAGCACTTGACACGTGTCCAGGCCGGGCTGACCCAACCCAGCCCAGATCCGGCCCTGCCCAGGCCCGGACTAGGCCCTGTCGGCATTGACCGTTGACCGGTCAACATTGACCATTGACCATGGCCCACGTATCAGTGACCGTTGACCGCGGGACCCACCTATCAGTGACTGTTCTGCCTCTGGCCAATTCGGTGCTGCCACGTGTCACACCCAGAATTATCCGGCCCTTTTTCTTTTTCAAAAAATAGATTAAACTTTGGAAATTCATAACTTATTCATACGAACTCTGAAAAATATGAACCAAGTGTCCAAATTTTCATAAAAATGAGCTCTATGTCATAATCTTATGTATGATTGCATTTGGAGTTATTGGATTTCATTGGTTCTTTGTGTTAACTCTATACGAGTCGCTAACGCGACTATTATGATTCATTTCAGAGGAGGAGCCGCTTGAGGAGGACGACCCCGACTACGAGGAGGAGCTCGGTGGTGACTACGCAGGTGCCACGTCCCACCCAACCTCATAGATCCTATTACACATGGCATATTTACTAGTTGCAAGTGCTTTATTTTATGAAATATCACCTGATGATAGGTTGCATGGTAGAATTTCTTGATGAGCCTTACCTTATCGCAACCTTACTCCTACACACCCGCTGATAGGCTAGACGCATGCTTATTTACTTATGATGCTTTACTTCTACTACGCTTATATCTGTGATGTGATGCGTGGTGAAGAGTATGGTATGGTATATGGTTAAGGCACGTGGTGCCACTTTACTCGGGGAGAGTGTTGCATGTGTCTTGGTTGTGTGGTGAAGGTTTGAGTCGATCGGACAGAATTCTACGACGAGCCTTGAGGGCGAGTCTTGCCGGGGGGGTGTGTTCTGGGCATCCCTATGTGAGGTATTTGTGGCGGATACATTGTGAGGTATATGGTGATTCCGGGGGTGAGAGCCTTCATAGGGCGTGGCCCCGGGTAGGAGGTGTTGTTGTAGCACGGACTGTTGTAGTCCCTATGAGAAGATAATCCTATCTGATCCCCCTAGGACCTGATATCTCTTGAGAACAGAACCTTGGGACCTACGTACTCATCGGTCGCCCCTGTTTGGGCAGGGGACGAATGTCTCACTAGCTAGGACGGTGCCACTACTACTAGGTTGTTAGCAGATAGTGTCAGGAGGTACGGGCATTAGGACCCACACCCTCCTTAGACAACATAGTGACCTCGGGGGCCCGGTACTATGTCTCACAGTCTCAGTATGCCAATGGTACCTATCCGGGATGTTCCAGTACCGAGTGATAGGGTGGCATCGCACCGGTTAGAAAGCAGCCGGAATCAGCATAGGCGGGGCACCGCCGATGATGGTGATCTTGTGGTTACGGGAGTACATGTTCTTTAGAGTTATGAATCTATATATAGTCCATGGCCTTGGATTGGCCTTTCCCTTGACCTACGCTTCTTAGGAGTAGTGAGATGAGTCCTTCTATTCTCCCCCTGGTGTTAACCTTCTGGCTGTGAGCCGTTGAGACAGGATCCGAGAGGGAGTTGGACCTGTCAACTGAGTGCGAGAGGGTGAGACGTGTGTGATGATGGGGATGGGAAAGATATGTGGATGAGATGGGTTAAAACTTGATGAACTATATTTATAATATTGGTCACTACGTGCATAGGAAACCATAGCCATATATAGGTGTCTTTGATTATATCCTTTGCATCCACCCAAATACTACATAGCAAAAGCAAAACATAGGGTGAGAGCCAGTGGCCAGTACAAACCGTACTGAAACTTATTTGGCAGGTGAACCCGACTACGACTACGATGATGAGGAGGAGTAGATGTCTCGTTCCTACGCTCAGGCTTCTTTTGGAGATTTTGTTGTACTTCAGCTTATCGCAGCTGGTTCTGAAGCTGCTGCTACTCTAATGAATCCGCCAGTGTGGCGATGGACTACTTATATAATCCCTTCTAATTGCACTCTTTTATTCAATGTATGGATTTCTGTATTGACTGTTGTTGGATAATGTGATGGTTTGAGCTTCAAACTACTATATTATTCGTCATTCTGTGTATTTTCCCTTCATAGAAAATTGAGGATGTTTCAAGCTTGAGGCCAACGCAATGCCCCTCCCGACAAAGAAACTTCAAAGATTTTTGGCACAAGAAGTAGCATGCCAAAACCAGTACGTCGTAGAACCGTTGAACGACCAAGCCTATGACCACTCGCCATCCCACCACCGAGGAACATGGGAGTCGTAAGCAATGCAGGCACCCCAAAGTTGACGATGACAAAGCAATTAAAAAAGGGAAGAGACTGCCCAAATAGTTGCATGTAACACCCAAAATCATCAGAATATTGGTAGGCATATAAATCCCTGGAGCCTCTCTGAAGAGGTGAATGATGGTGCCAGTCCTGAAGAAGCCGAGGGAGGGAGAGAGAAGTCCTCGCTGAAGAGATCTAAAGATTTAGAAGAAACCCTAGATATGGCGAGGTAGTAGCTGCCTAGCCCTTTGCTGCCGCCAAAATAGCAACCGGTCAGGCAAAAGGAGGGGCCGATTGATTATTCCTTAATGGCGACGATGCATCCACCAAATGCATGTCGTGTGGCCCTAAACTTCCTAAATTAAGTACTAATATGTACACCAGCTGTCTCAATCCACGTTCTCCATCCTCTCCGGCGCCGAACCAGTCACTAGAGTGGAGAAAGAATGGAGGAAATTGATGTTGGATCACAGTCACCTCCCTTTCGCCCTCTATCAACTATAGCGACTAGAAGGGTCAAGAGGAGGAAGAGAAGCCCGACCCTGACCAAATCTTAAGGTATTATATATTAGCATGGCTCCTTGGATTTTGGGCTCACGTTATCTCACAACCGGACCCAATTGCAAGCTGTTGACACTCAAAATTGTGCAGAGGGCATAATGGACATTATCATCATATTTTTGTCATTAAGAAGACTAGAGAGAAATCTCGGATCATTGCATTTGGTGCTTGGGTGAGAAAAACCAATTTTTGGACGCTAGATCTGTAGCCAGAGTTAGCTTAGCCAAGTCCCTAAGTCGGCTAAGCCGAATTGACCAAGTTGCTCCAGTGCTTGAATTGACTTATCTATTTTGTTCCTCTCGTCGAGCTGATCGAAAACATATATGGTTTGCCCAATTTGGAGTTTGGATGAATTAATTGTGAATTTTAAAGATTTCATCTGGAATTTCTAGTCGGCTTAGCCGGATCACTGAGCCGGCTAAGCCGATTTTGGCTGTTTTTAGCTCAGGAACAACGCCTCTAGCCTGAGTTAACCGGCTAAGTTGACTTGGGGAACTTAGAGATTTGGTTTTCAAATCGATTTTGGATCTATTTTGGACATAGGAAACTTAGAGATCGTGTATGAGATGTGTTTTCTACTAGGATAAGACCACCCCCTCTATATAAATGAGAGAATCATAGCCAATTGATTCCATCCTATCAATTGACAAACAAATCAACCAAAAACCTCTCTTTACCCTAATTTCTCTCTGCAACCTTCTACATGTTGTTCATCTCTTGATCCAGACAGCCAAGAATGACGTTCTAGGCTTGCTGGCTGACCTAGGGCAACCCAATGATGTCCTTGTCCTGACAGGGTTCCTCCCGGGCGTCCCAGGAGATAGCTTCACTGGCTTCTTTGCTAGTTTGTTTGAAAACTAGCCGGTTCTTCATCCCGAAAGTGTGTTTGGTGGTTTGCTTGTAAACCTCTTCGTCCTTCACCACGTAAGGGTGACTATCATGTTGCGTTCTTTGGCTTGTGGCGGCCTCGGCGTCCAAAGCCCTCGTGGTGTGTAGATCCGGACCATATTCGGTGTCAATACAAGGACACCTGTGATGAAGGCACCATAGTTTGTGGAAGCAATTTAGAGCATGCGTGTGCTTGTTATAGGGATGTCTTTTTTTCTAAAAAAATGTCCTAGGGCATCAACATATAGCTAAATTATATTAAGAAAAACGAGAACAAGCACAACATAGATCATGCTAGAAAGGAAAGCTACAATTCAATTGGACGGTCTTAGGTAACTGCAATCCATCACAAACCATTCCAGCATTGTGTCGTCCCATGATTGACGATCAAAGTTTTGTCTTTCAAGTATTTATTCCTTAGTATATGTTGTAACAAATCATATTCGTTACAAATTTTAAACAACCATTTACTTAATGAACACTTTGGGAAGTATTTCCAAGCATTGTAAAAGGGCTTGTAAATTGTAAATTAAGGTTTGTATATGCCTAGGCGGCTAGGCCTCCCTGTTTTTTTGGGTTGGCAAATAATAGACCCGTATGTCAACCTATATAGTAATCAATTTTGTTGAGAACACCTCTAGCTATCTTAGAGAAAAGATAACATAAACACAGGTAAACTAGATAGAACCAAGTTAATCGACACTAGTCTCCATCCTAAAGAAAAACATTTTCCCTTCCCAACTGGACAATCATTTTTTTAATTCTTTCAATTCCTTTCTAGTCATTGTAATCAAGTATCCTGTAGTGCAGCGGTAGGGTACCAATTTTACAGCCAAATAATTGTGAGTATAGCATCTCACAATGCTTAGAATGCCCGAAGCAAAAGAACCAAATAACTTCTAAAGCATTTTTTTGTGCTCTTAAATGGAGTGTTTTTGGTTCAGTTGCTGTATAGTTCTTTTGGATTATGTTTCTCAGAAGTGTTTAGTAGTGTTGGATCTGCTTTTTTACTGTACCAGCAACATATATTAGATGACATCCATAACAAAGGATGCAATATCAGTGGTCCAAATTCCAAACATTCGCATCATCTCTCCATTTGAAGGGGCTTTTCCAAGCAAACGTAAGCATCACTTTTACATTTGGAACTGTTTAAACTAAGAGAGAATTAAAGGCGCCTATATATTAGCAGAGCACGAAACACTGATATAAAAAAAAGTTACAGATAATTTGAGAGTGCTGCAATGACTCTTGACTTTATTCGTATAGTTGACACTTGATGACAGCATTCATTGTTACTCACACGACTTGCAAAAATCAGGGCAATAAGTTGATTTGTGTCACTCCTTGATCAAAGGGCCTTGACCAAGCACAAATCGATATCCGCATATAATGAACGGACAGAAAAAAAATATGATTGCAATCCAAGTATATAGTAATTAAGCACGAACACGAAATGGACCTCTGTACCGGCATTCTGCCGCTGTTAAAGATGAGTAGGAATGAGAATTCCCGTAGCAAGATGGTGGTAGTGGCACTTGCCAACATGATCGGACGACGATTAGTGGTGCTGCGGGTTGGGACCACCGGGGCTGAGCCTCTTCGAGCCGTCGAACGGTATCCCCGGCGCCTCCTCCGACCATGCAGAGCCAGAAGTCGAGTTCCCTTCTGGGCCGTTGGCAATGATAACTTTGTCTAGCAGCCAGCGTCGCCCCAGCAGCGGGCTGCTATGAGAGAGCGGGTCCGGCGACGATGCGATGACGAGAACGATGCAGATACAGAAGCACAGGAGGAGCTTCATGGCTGAGCGCTAGCTGTGTTTCGCTATTTGTAGTAGTCGCTAGTGGACTGTGCAGAGGATGAACTAGAGCACCCGGCTCTTACGTGCATTTATAATCCAAGTGTCTGAGTCTTTTTTGGACATGTTGAACTATGATAAGGTGGTGGTGGTGGTGGAAGCTGGCATGGAACCGTACTGGTCATTTAGCCCTGCAGGTGATAGCCAGTTAGCTCTGCAAGACGTAGTATAGCCAGGATTAGGGGCACATAGGCATTGTACCGGACGTGTACTACCTAAATAATTTGTTCCTTCAGCAGTATGCAGCAGCGGTGAGATAGAACAAAGTCGAAGTGTGCCTTGTTCTATCTTGTTTTCACAAGTTATTCACGGTTGGATGAAGTTAATTTGGATTGAGCAGTGCATGACTATGCTGTTTATGGTGGAAGCTGCCATGGACCTACCGCTCATTGGCCTACTCACTGGACAGTAGTTGATCTATGACGATTATACCAGAGCTATTTGTTGGGGGCAGGGCAGGGAGTCGCCACCCTGTCCCTTGAAAGTTACCCGAACCGAAAGGCAACGTCGTAGGTCTTGGGGCGGCTCGCTCTGGGCTAAGGGCCCAGCGGGCGGAAGAGCCCCGCCTCATGTACCGAAAGGTAGGCCCTGGTGCCGAATGATGGCATTCGGTAACCACGGTACGATTTTGGTTTAGTGAGACCAAAGGACAGAAGAGTGCCGTCCTGATGCCGAATGATGAACCCCACTACTGCATGGCTACCTTCGGTAACATGGGTGTGGTTTCGGCTACGTACGAAGCGGTTTGACGAGCGAGGTTGCCTGAATGTACCTTCTGCTAACTCTGGCGTGGTTTCGGTGTTAACAGAGTGCAGCCAGTGAGTGCACCGACTGAGGGGAACGAACTACAACTGAATGGGCCATTCGGTCACTGGAGCTTGTCCGCCGAAAGGTAAGAAGAGCAATTGTCTTGTTGTGATTTTGCAGGTGATTCAGTGAGTTCACCAAGAAGAGCAATTGTCTTGTTGTGATTTTGCAGGTGATTCAGTGGGTTCACCGCTGAAGCGCGTCTGGCCCCCACTGGTCGGCAGTGGAGTGGAGGCACACGAAGTTGACATGTCTGCCCCAGTGTAAAGCACGACAAGAAAACGGTTTCACCGAGGGTAGAGTCGTCATGTAAAAGCCTATGTGCTCATATAAATAGTGCTTCTTGAGGAGTTTGTAAGGGACGGATCTGGGCGTTTTAGCCAGGACATGATAAATGCTATTTGATATCCAGTTACATCTTGTCATTCATGCCTGGTCACAATGTTTCAGTATCTAGATTGGGGTCCTTGGGTCTCACCCTTAGGCCTAGAATCAATAAAAATAGTTATGCTATGTAAAAAGTTCATTTATAATTTGGTAAACCATTTGTCAACTCGGTAAGCAATTATAAATTTTGTAACGTAATTCATTATACAGGCACTAAATAAAATGATAACTCTTAACGTCGAAGATGAAGTTGAAAACTTCCACAAATTATAATTTAAATAGTTCAAACGCCATGCTAATAGTTTGAAATAAAGGTACAAAAGGGATTTACAATGCTAGTTGTCTGATTTTTTTAGCAGATGATAAAACAGGTAAGTTTGTTTTTGTTTTTAACATACTATAAGTATATAACCAAGATATATCGGGGCATACACAAGATCCAGATATGCACCGGGCTTAGCCATGCAAGACGTAGTAACTAGTGTTATGGTACTGGTAGTAACTAGTGTTAGGTCCATAGGCATAAAAAATAAACGGTACCGGACTATGTAAACACTTTGTGTCACCATTGTTTTTGGTTTGCTCCTCTTTTTTCTCTTTTTGGGATTTTTGTTGTTTTTTTGGAAATTTTGAATTTTACTTTTGTGTTTTTGACATTTTTCTTTATTTAGGAGCACAAAAGAAGTAACCATAGAAAATTTGATCTCAAACAATTGAAAAACGTGGTCCGTGGAATTCCGAAGATACTCTCAAAATTGGAAAAAAAAGCTTTTGGGCTCAGAAAGGCAACCTTCCGGGCTATTTAATGGAAAAATAAACTCAGCGAAACAATAGAAGTGGGGTAGATAGATGTGAAAGTTTTTTCTAATTCCGAAACAAATAAGGTTTGTTGAAACAGAATTCACATGGGTGCCTATTTTACGAATAGACTCTAAAATAGAGGACAAAATAACTGGAATAAAGTGTGCAAAATTGGCGGCAGCTAGGATTTGATATGAACGGAGGGGAAAACACATGATCGGGTTGAAACACAACCTAACCAGGATGAAGATTTTGACCTAGAACACTTCAACACTACTATGGGTTCTGAGATTGAAATATGCAGAGGCTATAGCGCAGAAGGTTATGGAACAAGAAAACAAATATGGATTATGTGAAGAAGGTGAAACACTCAAACAAGAGGCTAGATGCGAACCTAACGATAAACCTAAAGCTCTGATTACCACTGAATGGTCACGGGGTTCCTAATTTTCGTCAGGTGGTTATAATTATAATTTGGTGGGGCATGACGCACCGATATAGCTTCAGTTTAAAAGACCTGAACCTTGCTATTTTAGGACCACAACTCCTTTGGTTATCAACCATGTCACAAATCCGGTTGACCTCGCCGAGAAGGATAATCCATTCCTGCGAAACAAAGAACGCAAGCAAGATCTCGAAAGGAACAACTCAATTGAACCAACAATTACAAATGTACTATCCAAGCACTTGAAGTTGGATAGAAGAAACTTTACATCACCTCTTCTTCCATTGGCCTTTTGCTATGTCCTATTGGAATTTGTTAGGCTTGGCCCACCTAATACAGAATGACATCTTGGACTCTGTTCTCCTCTTTAAGATGCAGATTCATAGTCCTATCTTCATGGAAATAAGCTATGTTCTAGGCAATCTGGTCAGCTCAAAATGATCTCATCTTCAGACAAGTTCAACACTCTTTGGTTCCCTGCGAATTCGTCTTCAAGCATGAGTTAGCTCGAGTTAAGCTTAGAGCTAAGGCTAATTTTAAACTGATGTTTGATTGATGGCTAGCCTACTTTGTGTAATCTTTCTGGTTTTCTTTGTCTCTTTTTTTTGTTTCATGAAACTCTTTTAGGGACCCTTTTGAAAGGATCAAGATGCCCAAGAGGGGGGTGAATTGGGCTAATTCTAAAATTTCTTGCGG